>CM032876.1:64979483-66179483 GCA_019176425.1 Megalops atlanticus | reverse complement strand
CCGTCACATTTTCAGAATTTTGGCATCGACTTGGTACCGGTATCGGTTCTCGTGACATACTACCTACACTTGTCTTCAGTAAGAGACATATAGTAAAGTTTTTTACTAACACAACATAAATGTCTGTTTGGCTGCATACTTCTGCCAATATGGGTTTTAGATATTAAACATGTTTTAGGTGGTGGGTCATTTTACACCCAAATTCAGGTAAGAACAGGTGTCAATATTACTTTGTGAAATATTTCATATTTTATTATTAATTGGGGTTAGGGAAGACCTCCCCCCAAGACAGTAGTGGCAGCAGGAGACCTGGAAACAGAGAAAACCTTACCTTTAAATCTATCATTGTTTTTCAACTTGTAATCAACAGCCATCGCGTAAACTGGTTACTAGTGTCATTTTGTGATAGTATAACCGGGAATACTCCCAGGGAATACTCTTGATCTTATTCTAATAATTAAGGAGTCAGAAAAAAAAAACAAATGCCCATTGTTGAAGTTTTCTTAATCTCAAGTTATAGTAACTATTTTGTTAGAAGAACACATGTTTAAATTCCAGAGAGCAGTACAGTGCAGTGCTGTGGAGCAGTGTCCCATGGGTGAAAACTCAGGCAAGAGATTTAAAACATTTGAGCTAACTAACATTTAAATGTTGGCCTTATAGGTTATGTCATTGTATTTCTAAATGGGCAGGGAATAGATGGTCAGTGTTTTTCCACTAACAAGCAAGGACAGGCATACTTTGAAAGTCACGATTAACAATGATATTACGTTTCTGTTTGTTCCAAGCTCACTGCAATACAGAAGAGCTAGGCATAGAGGAAAAGGGTGACCAAATAATAATGTTGTGTAGGTGCACTGTTAAGCTGTACTGATTCTATTCAAAAGCTAAAAACTAAATGCTGCACACCATTCTTGACAAGTGGACGGCTGTTATGTTCTTCATGTTTTTCATTATTTTAAAAATAATGAATTGAATTTGTAAAGCTAACATGTCATCACTGCATACAACTTTATATTGTAAGATCCATGTCTATAGACTAGCTCTCAGGGAGACATACAGTGTTAGATGTTACTTTCAAATTTGAAAACTGCGTTTTCAGGACAGGGGTATATAACTTAAATGACTTTGCTTTTTAGTATTAGAAATGTTTGCACACTGTTCAAAAGAAAGGTTTGAATCTAACCTCAGGACCTGCAAACACATACACAGCTAACCATATCAGAAGCTTTTCAGAGGCACAGAAAATATGATGCCACTGTTCTTTTTGTAATGTTAATGGTTGTTTCTTTTCATTATTATATATAGGCCTATTTATTATTTCCATATTTGTTTCATGTCTTGGCAGGGTACTGCAATTGAAATGCAGTACCATCATGAAAAGTTGATTGTAATTAAGCACAGTATTGTTTGTTTTAAATACTTGAAGGCTACACGCCACTGTTCTTTTTGTAATGTGAATAGCTGTTTCTTTTTATTACTTGAAGGCTAAATGCCACTGTTATTTGTTTTTGCAATGTTCAAATGTTTTTAATAAAAAGTGTATGTTGAAGTACATAGGATTTATTGTTTTGTTTTTGTTTTTTACTTTGGTATCGAGTTGGGTATCAAGGAATGTAATCCTGTGGATTACAATTGTACCACTCTGTATTTTCGCCGGCCGTGGAGCCTGCCCTCCTGTCCTCATGCTACAACTCTCTGAAACGCAGAGGATTTGACCCCTGGACTGCTTCTGATCTCTTCCTTTCAATAAAGTGTGGGGAATTTACCTTGATAGCGTTGCCTCTGGTGTGCCCAGTGGGGATACTGGAAGAATCTCCTGCAAAGCAGTTGTTTCAACACTGCACTATTCCACCTCAATCTCAATCTGCACTCATGAGCTAAACTCAATCCTCAATTTTATCTTTTACCAAAACCTGAATTGAAATGTTGCTCTTTGCAAATGATGCCAATCATTGACACCTATCATCAAGGAATAAGGTTCTATCAAGTTGTGTACTTATCATTGTGCTGTTTACACTGTATTTAAAATAAAATAACCAGGAGAGCAGGCGTACATGAGAATTTCTGTCTTCTTTCCTATTACAGCAGATTCAGTGCATTTCTGCAGCTGCATCTGGTGTCCTACAGGACACATAGATGTATTTTTAAAATAAGAAAAAAAGCTTGTCTGACTTAATGACTATTTCTCCATTACACAACGCAATTTCCTCAAATACATTATATTGAGAATGCAATATACTGTTGTCTTGTACAAAAGCTGAAACATCAAATATTTATATTTTAAAATAATTTAAAATAACAATCTATGCAGCTTTAATATTCATAATGAAATACATTAAAAGCAATGTTACACCGTAAACCCAAATGTTGAAATTAATTAATTGCATTTAGTGAAAACTTAAAATTTGTTAAGAAGTTCTACTAACTTAAAAATGTTGAGTGAAAATTACATTTTCTTTGCTTTGCATTTATGAAACTCATATTTTTTATTAATATGTACTCTCCTTTGCAGATTATGTAAGCAGCACTTAAATTGATAAATTCAAATGTACTGAAATTACTAAATTTTCAATATTGTTTATGCCCTATTTAAACAGATTAAATCAGTAATGAGTGTAAGATGTTGCCAGTAGATTGAAAGCCTAGGCCTACATATATGTTGCTACATTGGCATACACAGAACAGACAAAATTTTCACAATACAGGTTAATATCAAGAAAAGACAGCAGACACCTAACAGTTGAGCTACCAGAGAGTCTATGTGTGGGAACTGCACCAACTTGCCACAGCCAACCCATGTCCAGACAATTTTGTCTTTTCATTCTTTTTAATTTTTGTGGTTAAAAAGGAACACTTTCAACGACACTCTTGGATGTCTGTCTTTGAGGTGCTTCGCTAAGTTGGAAGTGTTTCCTCCTGTCGTCTGAAAAGTTCGATGGCACCGTTTGCAAACTGGTTTTTGCGAATTTATTTATAATCCCTGATGATCCGCCTCGAACCCAAAGTATTTCCATACACGACTCTTACTGTTTTTCTTTAGGCGAGTCGAGCCCGGTGCTGTCGCTGCAGCTGCACTTGTCACCATTTTCCAAGTGTTCTTCTTCTGTGCTGGTAGGGACCTACGGGACTGTAGAAAAACAGTACCGTCACATTTTCAGAATTTTGGCATCGACTTGGTACCAGTATCGGTTCTCGTGACATACTACCTACACTTGTCTTCAGTAAGAGACATATAGTAAAGTTTTTACTAACACAACATAAATGTCTGTTTGGCTGCATACTTCTGCCAATATGGGTTTTAGATATTAAACATGTTTTAGGTGGTGGGTCATTTTACACCCAAATTCAGGTAAGAACAGGTGTCAATATTACTTTGTGAAATATTTCATATTTTATTATTAATTGGGGTTAGGAAGACCTCCCCAAGACAGTAGTGGCAGCAGGAGACCTGGAAACAGAGAAAACCTTACCTTTAAATCTATCATTGTTTTCAACTTGTAATCAACAGCCATCGCGTAAACTGGTTACTAGTGTCATTTTGTGATAGTATAACCGGGAATACTCCCAGGGAATACTCTTGATCTTATTCTAATAATTAAGAGTCAGAAAAAAAAACAAATGCCCATTGTTGAAGTTTTCTTAATCTCAAGTTATAGTAACTATTTTGTTAGAAGAACACATGTTTAAATTCCAGAGAGCAGTACAGTGCAGTGCTGTGGAGCAGTGTCCCATGGGTGAAAACTCAGGCAAGAGATTTAAAACATTTGAGCTAACTAACATTTAAATGTTGGCCTTATAGGTTATGTCATTGTATTTCTAAATGGGCAGGAATAGATGGTCAGTGTTTTCCACTAACAAGCAAGGACAGGCATACTTTGAAAGTCACGATTAACAATGATATTACGTTTCTGTTTGTTCCAAGCTCACTGCAATACAGAAGAGCTAGGCATAGAGGAAAAGGGTGACCAAATAATAATGTTGTGTAGGTGCACTGTTAAGCTGTACTGATTCTATTCAAAAGCTAAAAACTAAATGCTGCACACCATTCTTGACAAGTGGACGGCTGTTATGTTCTTCATGTTTTTCATTATTTTAAAAATAATGAATTGAATTTGTAAAGCTAACATGTCATCACTGCATACAACTTTTATATTGTAAGATCCATGTCTATAGACTAGCTCTCAGGGAGACATACAGTGTTAGATGTTACTTTCAAATTTGAAAACCTGCGTTTTCAGGACAGGGGGTATATAACTTAAATGACTTTGCTTTTTAGTATTAGAAATGTTTGCACACTGTTCAAAAGAAAGGTTTGAATCTAACCTCAGGACCTGCAATTACTACTATATATAATACTGCATTGATCTCCAGTTTAATTAGTACTCCATGTAGGTTAATTTACATAATATAGCTATGTGCCATCTGCACAGCAGTGCAATTTCACTCCACATCTGCAAACAAAAATGCAGCCTTCAACACCATAGTCCCACACATGCTGGCCACCAAGCTCAAGGACCTGGGACTGAATGCCCCCCTCTGTGACTGGGTGCTGAACTTTCTTACAGGCAGACCTCAGGTAGTGAGAATGGGCCTGTTCACCTCCAACACCATCACCCTGAGTACAGGAGCCCCACAGGGTTGTGTCCTGAGCCCCCTACTCTACTCTCTCTATACACATGACTGTGTGTCCTCCCACATTTCCACTTCTATCGTCAAGTTTGCTGACGATACAGTGGTTCTGGGCCTCATCTCCAACAATGATGAGGCCGCCTACCTGGACGAGGTGGAGAAGCTGGTAACCTGGTGTCAGGTTAACTGTCTCTATCTGAATGTCAGCAAAACCAAGGAGCTGGTTGTGGACTTCAGAAGGGGGCAGCAGCAGTCTTACACCCCACTCACGATTGGTGGGACCCAAGTGGAGAGAGTGAGTAGCTTCAGGTACCTTGGAGTTCATATCACTGAGGACCTGACCTGGACCAACCACACCCAAACTCAGGTAAAAAAAGGCCAGACAAAGGATGTACCACCTGAGATTGCTGGGAAATTCAGAGGTCCCACCAGCAATTCTGAAAACTTTCTATACCGGGGCTATAGAAAGCATACTGACCAGTGCATCTCAGTGTGGTACGCAAAGTGTTCTGTACAGGACGCAAAGCCCTGCAGAGTGGTGCGTTTAGCTGAGCACATTTCGGGACTGCCCTACCCTCTCTGCAGGACATCTACACCAAACGATGCAGTACGAGCTGTCAAAATCATTATGGGCTCCACACATCCCAGTAACTGCCTGTTCAGCTTGCTGAAATCCGGCAAGCGCTTCCATGATCTGATGGCCAAACTGAGAGGCTCAGGAGGAGCTTCTTCCCCAGGCCATCAGACTCCTCAACACAGACATGCCCGCCACATTCTGGACTGTAATGATGTGATACTTTCTAGTTTCTAGTTTATTTTTTTTCTCATTGTTACGTATTGTTTTATTATTGCTATTATTATTGTACATTATTACCTTCTAAGTTTTTATCCTTACTGTACATATTTTTTCTCCTTTTATCTATTTTTACCTAATTTATTTTTATCTGCTAATTTGCACAGTCAAAGGAGTCGGACCAGGTTTACATTTTACTGCAAGTAGTATACTGTTTATAACTGCGTATGTGACGAATAAAGTTCTTGAATCTTGAATCAATGAAAATGCATGGACCCACCAATGGTGAAATGTGGGACACCACAGTCCAGTTAAGATATGTAAGATCTGCACTAATGCTTAGCACAAATGATTTGTCTGATACTTATTTACCTAACCTAGGAAATGCAAGGCTCTAAACAACATGCATCATGCACTACTTTGTACAGCTGCTATTAGTATAAATAAGTCACTGTCATTGTACAATGTGTGATGCATTCAGAATAGATATGCTACTCACTGTTTTTGAACATTTATTTCATGTTGACAAATGCAGATGAACTGGTTTAATGTAATCTTGTTAGAGTATATGTGGAAAAACATATACACCACACTGCTGCCACATAGTATGAGATTATGTATTTTCCAATGCCAAATCAGAAAATGTGGCATTTTATTGAGTTCACAACTTTTAATCACTCAATATCATGTCCGTTTCTCAATATTCACATTTTTCAGTATCCTCATGTCAACACAGGCTAAACTTATCAATACTTGTCAACATCTCATTTCACCTCTCAATATCTCATTTCTTTTGTTCACTCAATATTCACATATCAGTTTCTGTTTCTCAATATTCTATTCTCCAATATTCACATGTAACAGAGTACTATGTGTGTGTGGCACATACCCCCACCAGTGGGAAGGACAGGCTGGGTGGCTCATATAGTTCATCAGTCTCAGAGATGAACTATGAGTTTGATTTTGTTACATTCCATTACATTACATGCATTTAGCAGATGCTCTTATCCAGAGCGACTTCCAGCACAACAGAACATCAGTGTATCCATTCAATTTAAGCAAGCAACAGTGTCAGACCAGGCTAATAACATTCCTGGACCAGTGACTGTGACGTTATTTGCTATTATGTTTGTACTATTCATTATAACTCTATTCGAGCCCTACCACGAGTTAACTTGTGCTATCTGGCAAAGTCAAGTATACTACGATACAACAGTCCCTAGAACACAGAATCCAAAATACATCACAATACTACACATAAAATAAATTTTAAACACTAGAGGTATCAGGTGTTAGGGGGGCCGGTATTGACATTGAACTGAGATGCAGTCTGAAGAGGTGGGTCTTCAGTCTGCGTCGGAAGATGGCCAGCGTTTTCGCTGTCCTAATCTCTGTGGGGAGTTCATTCCATCACTGAGGGATCAGTACAGACAAGGATCGTGTCTGAGAGGAATGATGCCATTGGGACAGGAGAATCAGTTGCCCCATAGATGCAGATTATTAGCGCCAAATGCATGTCACTGTACTCAGAGAGTAAGACAGCAGCAAATGTGATTTTCCACCCCCCTCATTTGTCATTTCAATATGTTCCTGCTTGGGACTCTACGTCTATACTGGTACTTATTCCTGATGCAAAGGGGTGGTCGGATGACACCAGCTCTTGATGAAGGTGTGAGAACCTCTGTGTTTCTCCCTCCTGGAGTTTGTTTGACCACAAGGTGATTTTCTGTGCAAATGCACACACTTTGTACTAGACATTTAATATGCACATATCACACCCCGCATGCGCTGATTTAGTAGATTTAGATGCTGGAGGATGTCTGACAGATAAGCAAGCTTATGAATCCATGATACGTCTGAAAAAGAGCTTGCAAGGTGGGGGATTTCAGATGACAGAAAATCAGCTGTCTCTTTTCTGAGCTCAAACAAGGGACTGGCAACTGCTCCTCGTGAGAGTCAGTGTACATCAGAGTGAAGTAGCAAGCCCTCAAAACTGGCGCCCATCTCGTTACATGTAATGGCAAACAGTCTGTAGTCAGAGGGTGGGCCATGATCAAGTTTACGATATTCCCCATGTCCTGCAGCACCTGATAAAGTTCATCATTACTATATTTTGCAATGGGTACTTTGCAGTGGAGCATAAGGTGCATGGCAACTGCATTGGGGCTTTCTACTTGATGAGTGCTGTCACTCCACAGCATTTGCCAGTCATAGCAGTGGCCCCATCCATACACGCTCCTGCACAATGAGGGCAGTCAAGTCCATTGAATTCAATATATTTGTCAAAAACCCAATAAATGTCCTTTCTACTGACCCCACCATCAAGTGTTTTGCAGAGAAGTACTTCCTCCACAAATTTTCCCTACTAAAAAATCTCATAGACAAGCAGTTGCCCAACATTAGATAGATCTGCGCACTCATTGTGCCAGCAAAAGGTAATACTGTGTACTCAATTTTTTTTTTGCAATTTGGACCTCAAGATTCTGTCATTTGTGGAAAAAAATGTCTGTGCTAATTTTCCGTGCCATTCTCAGTGTATAACATTGTGCTTCTCACCGTGCGCATGCTGAATTATCAAGCACTCCTCTCTGCCTTCTTTTCAAGTGTGACTTCCTTCCTTCCTTTTATGAATCCAAGATTCAAAACTAACATATGTAGACTGTTTTATACCTTCTCTTCCCTCCTCAATCCTTCCTCTGCCCCACCCCACTCTGATCTCTCTGCAGATGACTTTGCAGCTCACTACAACCAGAGGATTACAGACATTTGAAACTCCCTTCTAGTCACCACAGCCCTCATCTCTCTCTTCTTCCTCTTTCACTGCCCTTCTACTCTTCTCCACTCCTCTTCTCTAAATTCTGTCCACTTTCAGATGTTGATGCTGCCCTTACATCACACCAACCTACCACCTATGCTCTGGATGCCATTCCCTCGCCACTCTTGCAGACTGTTGTTCCCAGTCTTGTTCCATTCATCTCCAGTCTGATGAATTTGTCAATCTCCACAGGCTGTGTGCCTGCAGCCTTCAAGGAGGCGTGAGTCACACCCTGCTGAAAAAAGGACTCCAGGCCCATCTGCTGTCCAACTATCAGACGGCCTCTCTCATTCCCTTTCCCTCCAAAACACTTGAATGCACAGTGGCAAACCAGCAACCTTCTTGACCTCTTTTAGTCTGGTTCCAGGGCTGGTCATTCCACAGAGACTGACCTATTCTCCATTACTGAGACTCTTCAATCAGCCAGAGCTTCCTCCGACTCCTCAGTCTCAATTCTTCTGGACCTTTCAACAGCCTTTGATACAGTGAACCACATTTTACTTTAGTCTACCCTGGCCACGTTGGGGGTCGCTGACACCACTTTTCTTTGGTTTCAATCCTACCTCTCTGGATGCTCTTTCAGGATGTCCTGGAACGGTGGGTTGTGGAAATTCTCATTCAGAGTATATTACATGCCATGAGAGTGGGTTAAAATACACCAAAACAATCTACCAAGATCGCCCTGATTTAGCTAGCTACACAGCTACAGCTTTGATTGTGTCCCAGTTAGGTGATGACAAATATTGAAGCGTATTATTAACATACACTGCTTAGCAAGCTAGCTAGTGTACCATTGACACTGAACCACAAATGGACAAATTAATCAAGCTTGCCATAATTAGCTCACATAGTAGCTACATTGTAGCTAGCTAAAATCTGCTAGGTAGTCTGGCTATAAAGGCTATCCATTATTTTTAACCCAAGCCAGCTCATCCACTGAATTTTATACAAATAATAACACCATATTAGCAGTTGTTATATATTTTAAGTGGGAAATTACTGTACCTAAGCATTTACTTGACTGTTACTTCTTGTAAACTAGTATAGCTATCTAGCTAAATAAGGAAGGTCTATCATTGCTATTAAACTCATAATATTAATGCTTTTCACATCAAAAACCGACATGGCACAAGCTAATTAGCGCCTCTACTGACGAGTTATGTGCACCTACAGGCAAGATAAATGTTCCCCACAGACATTTTTGCTTGTCTGGGCAAACATCAAAATATGGCTACTTTTTCATGAGATCAGGTTTGTTTGATATGTTTTTACAGAACCATGTTAATACATCATGCTAATACACTGATACAAGATGATATTGTGGTCAAGTATACTCTGCTTATTTAAAACAATGCAGTTAAGCAATACATTGCCATGTAATCTGTAAATACACTATAGTATGACAATAAATGTATAAAAATGAAGTTTTTTTGACTGTAAAACACATGAATCATGTGTTGTTTCTCAAAAAAGACATACAGAACATTTATACACATACGTTACATTTATGTTTTATACACATTTTAAGACATAGAAATACATTTACTCTGTTATACTGGTGTCAATGGTGTACCATCCATAAATTGAACCTGTAATATACAGAAATAGAACCCAGCCAAAGCAAACTGGTTAGTTTACTCACTATAGGTGCAACCAAAAATGGATTAATTACTGTTTTGAGGCAAATATAATGAACAAAAAAAAAAAAAAAACTATACTGCTAGGAAAGTCCCCTGAAAAGCCAATAAAACAATGACAATGATTTCAGCATAAGTAGACTGCAGCCCAAATATGACTGGGAAAACAAAGTTGAAGAATTAAGGTTTTTCTGTAATTCAGAACTATTACTATTACAGAGGGACTGTTGTTTTACAGAGGGACTTATATGTGTATATGTGTGTGTGTGTGTGTGTGTGTGTGTGTGTGTGTGTGTGTGTGTGTGTGTGTGTGTGTGTGTTAATCTGTTTGTGTAAATTTAAGCACCCAGATATCCCACAGTGACATGGGACATGCTGTTAACAACTACAACAGCATAATTCCACCCACAAGAACCACAACCATAATATTGTGGCACCAGACAGGGGTCCTGGAAAGCAGATACAGCCTGGCTCAATGGCTCTGCCCCAGGCCGTATAAGAAGCTCCTGCTCAGACTAGACACAGCTGACTCTCATTGTCAGCAGTCAACATGAGGATAAAGAGGCTGGTTGGGAGATAATGGGGGAGGAAGTATGGGAGTGGAGAGAAATCAGAGCATTGGTCTGACTTTCATGGTTTTGGAAAACAAAGGAATGGCACTGGAGGACAACAAGTGGCAAAATGATCTTTATAATGGACTGACACATGTCTTTTGATCTGACAGCTGGATTGTTGAAGGTTGACTTTTCTTGTTTTGTCTTGTTTCTTTGGCCTTGGTATCATGGTGGTTTTTGGGGTGCTTCATTTCTCTTTGCCATGTGGGTTTAGCTCAAACCCTCCAATTTTTTACATGTCAAAACAAATAGCATTTAGAAAGAGCTAACAGGGAATGTCTGTCACTAAGTATGGATTCTGAAAACTAATTAAACGGGTGGCTATTTAAAAGGAAACAGAGGGAGATGAATGAATGTACTGTTCTGAGCATAGGAGATATGTAATGCAACTGTTGGACAGGCAAAGTTGAAAATTAGCAAGGCTTTTCATAGAATCATGGGGATCAGCATGTCAGTTTATCCTGGGAAGATTAAAATGCCTTGCTGTGACTGGAAATGTACTAGCTCAAGCGGGGACTGCATTGTTTCCTAAGACTTGCAGTGAGCTAATGATGTCCCACTTAGCCTATAAATGTCTCTGAATGCCAAAGAAGTCAGAATTGTGCTAAAATGTTAATGCTTTTGTCAGAAATTCTGCTGCTGCCTCCCGAGATGACTACCAGATTGCCTCATAACTTCCTGTGATGTATGTCTTAGTTAATGTCTTCACCCTGTGTTAATTAGTTATTGTTTTCAGTTGTGTTTTGTTATTTAAGCCCTGCTCCTTGTCCATGTACTTCCTCAGTCTTGAGCTGCCATGCTTAGTGTGTGTGAACTCTTGTACCAAGGCTGTTTTCTCTGGCATCTTCAACAACGGAAACTTTTCTGTGAACCAAGCCTTCTGTGTCCTGAGTCATCTCTGCACTTGGATTCACCCTGCTCCTTGTTAGTTTTTTCTCAAAACAAAATAAATCAACTGGAATCTTTGACAAGAATGGAAAAAAATATATTTAATATTGTTCAAACCTGTCTGATGCCATGGTGTACCAATGATTTACCTGTATTAATCTATGAAGTTTTTACTTCCCTAACAAGTGCAGCAGTCCCTCACAATATAAAATGGGTGTTGTACAATATACTGCAATTACAATCTCTGATTATAGGAAAATAAGTTTGTTGATGGATGTCTGTCCATTCAGTTATGTCCTACATCACTAAGGATAACATGTCTGTGGGCAGGGATATTGTGCCAACTGTTGACAGTCTAACAGCAGGCCACACTACAACAAATTCAGTTTTCTATTTCATTATGATGCTTGGCTTAGTGAACTTTTGACAGACATTTCCTCATATTACTAATACTATTTTAGCTGAGCATAGTGTGATCAGACATGAAGGATGGGAGGGGGTGCTGGGGCAGGGGGGTAATCTCTTCAGGGTAAGTAATTCAATTTCATCCACTTATGGCTTTTGCCATTGCAGTGTTCCCAACTAGAGGAAAATGCTATTGTTGCAGGCGGAGTACCTGCATGACTCTTTTAAACATGCTGGGGATTGAAATGCAAATGTGACAGGTTAAGGGAAAGGAGATAAATTGCTAAACAAAGCTATAATTGTGACATGTTTAATATATCATTTGGATTTTGACACAACTGCAACACAAAGCAAACGAAACTACCTCACCTGCTCTCAACCAAGAGACTGCAGAGAGCTTTGAAGATTTCTTCTCTCTTATTTTTTTCTCTCCTGTCATTGTTGTTTAGGATCATTTTCAAATTTCACATCCATTCTGGCAGCTGTTTCCTCATGAATATTTTATCAGTTGTTGATATAAACACTGATAGATCATCACACAAATATGAAATGCTTTTTCTCAAATAAATGGCTTGCTCTTCAAACCAGTTTATTCAGTAAATGAATGTTTTGAAAGTCTTTACATGTTTGTACTTTTAGTTTCTGTTCTTCACATTACAAATAATTTTTAATAATTTTGTTCACAGACTTGATACTTTCATTTGAATAACAGAATGCTGGTAGTATGCAGGACTTGTATATTTCTAATTTTAGTTAAAACTGAGATTAATGAACCTTCCTCCATCTTTTTATTGCCAGGATAAACAGCTCCTTTACAGTTGTAAAGATCATGATTGCAAGGGTCACTTCTTTGTTTTGAGTTTACTTTTTATGGCATACATTTCACACACACATAGCTCCAACTATTTTGACATAATGTGACTTTATTAGAGTGAACAAAATATTAGTGTTATCAATGTTCTCTTCTGGAGCTAGTCTGAGAAATGATGAACCCTTCCTTCTCTAGTTAAGGTATGGCTCTTGGGCCCACCCCTCTTGAAAATCGATGTGCATTCCTTCTCACTTTAACTCCTTTGTTCACTTTAACACTTTAACCAGATAATTGTTTTTCATATGGGAGAGGTTCACGGCAGAACTACTCTCTTTCAGGGCATACACACAACAGAGGGTCCTTTGTACATGGCAAAGAATCCACACACCATGTGTCTGGTTTGTAGTTCTACCTTCTCCTGAATGTTCAGTGCAGATTATAGAAATAAAGAGATCGTGGGGGAATGGGAAGATCACCTGCAGTGGATTTCTGTCCAAATGAAAAGATTACTACAAACTCAAGCAGTGTTACCTAGGAAGCTGCTTATTGCACTGTAGGTTGTTGTATTTTTCCAATGATTTATTTTCTTTAAAAATCCAGTAGTAAGAGGCTAAGAATGAAAATAAAATAATGAGGCAAGCAAAGAAAAAGCACTTATACTGTCACTGTATTCAAACCTGCTTTTGAGGATAATGTATTTTTCATAAACATGTGATGGCCTGTCTCTGTGCAACCTTAATATGACTGCGTTCTCATGAAATTAAGTTACCCTATCAATACAATGGGTCTTCCGATCACCAATAGAATGAGACACTAATGTTTACTCTATCTGTGCCTGCATTCATAAGCATGTGATGGCTTGTCTCTATAAAGCCTAGATCTGAGTGTTTTGTCATGAGATCAGGTTGCTCTGTCAATACAATGGGTCTTCTGATCACCAGAACAATGACTCATTAATGTTCAGCTGTGCCTGCGCTGACTTCAAACCTTGACCAAACTGATTTACTTCACCAGCAGAAGAAATGCCCGACCTTCCTCCATTCAAATTGTCATCTACATCCCCATGTCTATGCCTTAGTACTGAAAATGACTGTTAAGGCCATCATTTGGAATGTGTCAGTGTTTCAGTTTTCTATTTTTCTATCTTCAAAATCACAGGCAGTTAGTTAGTTTTTTGCTGTATTTTTCAAAAATATTTCCCATAACTACAGTGGAATTTTTCAATTTAGGAGTTCGAAAAATAAATTTTACTTTAAACATTTAAAGTTATTGACTGCTTGTGTAGTATATAAGTTTGATGGAAATTGATCAGCATCAAGATATCTATTGGCATTTTCCTTAGATTGTGTTTTTTTTCTAGTCTAAGGATGTTGTCACAAAACCTTGAAATGTGTCATAATCATCAGAAGTATAAGGTTCATAGCTTTTAATCTGAAATCTGAAAATCTGAAATACTGAAATTATAGCATTGCGTGTCTGAATATGTGTCATTTTATACTGAACAAATGCTGTTTTATGAAAACATGTATTTTACATCCTTTAAGTTACATACTCATTAATGACTTAATTCACTGTCCATTGTTCAGCTGACCTTACTGAGGACTGATGGGTTGAAGCACTGGGGTTCTCTTGTTACTTTCCTCCATGCTAGGAGTCACAGCCTCTTTGCATTACACACCGGGAATAATTGGGATGTGTTATAGTTGCACAAAGAATATAGGGAGTCTATTCACAATACTGGGTCAAGAGGACTCACCATGTTAATGAGGTTCAGTCAGAAAGCAAAATAAATGACAACAGTACAAATGGTCACAACATATTTTAGTTTAAGAGTGCAAAATGTGGTCTCAGTAGCCATGTGTACCACTGCTTTTCTGAAACAAATGTATATTAAAATCTCCACTCAATGGGACATCAAAGAAGAGCTAGCTCTCCATTACTCTGTCTATTATAAAAATACTCTAAACAGACAATTACCTCTGATGCCCTCTAAATATTATTGTCATCTTAGAAATAATAATTGAGTTAAGCGGTGAGGCACAGTATATTTCAGAACACACATTTGCACTGTGTGTATGACTGACTGCATGACTGAAAAACATTATTTCTGCAAAATTAAAAATGAAAAAAAAAAAAATATATATTAATTAGGGGCAATGCACCAATGTCTCAGAGTAATGTACCGGTGTAGCACAGTTGATAAAATAAGTGGTGGAAGTGGTGTCTGAAGTACCATTGTTCTGAGGAGGATATGATCACATTAATGTCTTCTGTTCGAGCTGATTGTGCAGTAGCTGTAATTGAGATGCTTAGCCTAAAGTCACAATGGCATGGGTTAACAGCAGTCGAAGGGGTTCAGAGGGAGTCTGGCTATTAAAATTAAAGGCAGACAGATTGTGGGTCAGGAACACAGGGATATTGATGAACCATAGTAGCAACCTTAATTTACCATCAGACAGGCACTGTTTAAAATGTTTTAAATTCACAGGCTCAGTTACAACTGACATCTCAAAACACAGGGTGTCTTCAATATCTCCTAATGGTTCTACATTTATTGGCAATGTTAATGTCAGAGACAGAAAGGGAAAAGACAGAGGGGATCAAAAAGGAAGGGACATCAATTCATTTTACATGATTATTATTGTTTCATTGTTTCTTGTTTGTTATCCATCACTATTTTTTCCCAAACGTACTTTACCAAGAATATGACTGGAGATCTTAATATTATTTATAAATGAATGGCAAAATATATTTTTATTTCAACTGACTTGAAAAGTTGTGGGACTTTGACTTCAACCACATGTTAACATAATATTTGGAAAATTTAAAAAATCATGCACGTGGAAGTACACCACAGTCAAATTGCCCTGATCAAGGTTTTTTAAGAAATCTGCTTTGTATCAAAAACAAATTCCTGGTATAGATTTTTTTTTTCATTAAAATCTCAAACACATTTAAAGGTCAACTAAGATGTATACATCTTTGTATAACGTGGATTAACATTAGAGAACACATCTATATGCCCTTTATGAGGTTAGTAAAGGAACAGGGTAAATGAAAACCATAACTTTTCAGGTTCAAATCCCAGGTGTGATACTGCAGGTGTACCTTTCAATATGATACTTAAATTAATGCATACTTCGCAAATAAATAATGTAATACAATAATTGCTTCCCCTCTAAAGAGGTAGAAAAGAACATTAACTGTGAGTCCCATACTATGTACCAAAGGCAACATTAAAATATGGACACTGTCCAGTACCTCACAATTAAATTACTAGGAATGATGTTTCATGTTAGAAACAGAGAATGAATGAACTTTAAAGACTTTAAACTTTAAACTGTAAACTGTAAACTGCAGTTCTTGAACGGTTTCTTATTTTGAGCTTTGCAACGCTGCCTCATATATAATGTGTGTGTGGGATTATGGGATTAATAGAGCTGTCACTATAATTAACTTAATGACCCTTTAATGTTACCCTGTATGTTACTGAAACTATATAATTATTGATTTGAAAGACAGACATGAAGTTTTTTCAGTGTTTAATTATTCAAAATGAAGTATGACTATACTAAATACCATAACATTTTGAAAGGTAAACATGGAATATATGAATTTATAGTCACTACCTCAACAATGTTGGAGAACATTTTATTGTTGGTAAATAAAATTGGCTGTTGTGAGGTATGTTTTCAGTGTGCACCTGTAGAATTTCACCAAGTATTATGGCAAGCCTAAAAAAATTCATAGCAAACTTACTGGGGATATTAAAGTAGTTAAATGCTTGCATAATCAGCATTGAATATTGACCAACCTTGTCCCAAGGAACATAATAACTTAATAAAAACAAGGAAACTACCTTTGGACAAGTGCTAAGAGATTCCTTTTTAGCTCCCAGTTTGCATAGTCCCCATTTCAGGCATTTTCTTCTTGTTGAACACATTCATATTCAGCCAGCTACCTAAACATAACCAAGGTTTTTGTTTTTCATTCTTTCCGTTTGGCTGCTCAGATTTAGAGATTAAAAATCTTAAAGGAAAGTTAGCTGTTTAGTTATGGCTTTCTATAGGCACTGTATAAGTATCACTATATATCACTATAGCCACACCAATTGCAACCTTTACTCTTTGATTGTATAGAAATTTATATCAACTAAATAGCTGTGTAGTTTCTAACTAGACTCGGATGTAGAGAATGAATTTGATGATTTTGTCAAGATTTGCCAGACAGCCCTAACACAAATTAATTACAGGTCACTGTCCTACACTACTCCTACAGTATGATGCAGGTTAGCCTGTAATTATCATGCCCCCAGATCATCATCATCATCATCATCATCCCATAAGTGCCGCATTGGCTCATTTTTACTGAATATATTGTATTAAGGATGAAGTTTCATAACAGATAATTTTGAATGATTTTGTTGCTACTTTATTGCCAAACTAATGAAAACTAAAAAACTGTATCAAGCTTTCATTTTACTTTTTGTGAAGATACATCCATCCAATGTGCCATGGTGATTGCTTGTATGTGCACAGGCTTGCTCTTCAAGTGCATGCTCTGTAAGTCACCATGCAAAAGGTGATTGATAAATAAGTAATTTAATAAAAAATCCAACTAAGGAATTAAATGTATGCTTTGAAAAATGTCTTTCAATACTCTAAGAATAAGAAATAGGAGAATGCATTAATGAAATAGAAGTCTCAAATTGGTGCAATCCATTCTTTGCTTTTGAGTGACCTCACTTTCATATTGCTTTCTATGGGAGATTGTTCTTTCGCTATGATGCTTGGAAGTGTGACACACCAACTCACAGATACTGCAGGCTCAGCACCCTTGCATTGCATTACAGATGGAATATGGGGTTTTGTTCCTGAAAAGGAAAAGAAGAGTAAATCATTTTAAAAGTCAGGTATTGCTGAATCAAGGCTTTTCTCAGTGAGCTTAATTTGATTGCCCCAAATCAGAAATCTGTCCCCATCATGTTTGGAAACAATTTTAAAGTTGCACAATTTCTTCTTAAATGTAAACTTCAAGGCAACAAAAACAGTTCAACATTTTGCACAATCCAAACATACAGTGTGTTTCTGGAAATTTACAACCATTTAGAATGTACATTCTGCAGAAGCGGTGCTACTGATAACATGTTGCTTAAGTAGGAAGTGTACTGAATCCATTTACTTGGAACCACAGCCCCCAAAAGTCTGGAGTCAAAATAAGGAATAATATTTGCTTCCTTGTTTTTCTTTAAAGTTCATCCATCCATTTCAATGTACTTTACAACTGCACTGCTTTTGCCTTGCCTCACACTTACCACTTCTGCTCACCTTTTAATGATTCCCTTTCCCAATGTGTGTGTTAATGCATGGCACATTTCCATTTTAACTGTCACAGCAACAATGACTTGCTGAGATGTAATGTTTTCTCACTGTAACCTACTGAAAGTGAAAAGTGCCAGTGATCTTTTACTTTGCATTATATAATTTAATCATATTTAATATTTTAATTATATCCTGAGAGGTAGTAAAAATGCAAGAAATTATTTCAGCACCCCAAAAGTGGACACTCATTAATTTTAGAAATCAAGTAATTAAAGTTATAAATCTCATCTCTTCACTTGTGTATTTGTACATTATGGACCCTGTTTAGGTAGTGATAGGGCAAGCTGTCAGATGCTGGCACTGATGCAAAGGAGTGATTTTAAAAGAAGTCCATATCAACATTGTTATTTCAATGCTTGTAGTGCACATGGCACAAGTAGCTATGGGGTTGAGCACATTTAGAAAATGTTCGAACTAAAGGTAAAAGTGGCCCAATTCCAATTTGCTTCCTCATATGTGAGGATATATATGCGTGTATGCAGGATATTTCCAAATGGAGGCATGTTCACACTGGATATGGATACAGGCCATTTTCAAAAATGAATATGAACACTGACAAAAAAATAAACTAATCAGACCAACAATTCTGAATGTAGCATCAAAGCCTGTGGTCTGTGCGTAGGTTACTTTGCACGCACAACACATATATTGGCCATCAAGTATACATTTTCATATCTTCTACTGACTTAAACACTATCACATGCATAAATGTTTATAGGTTGTATAACTTGGTATTACTGGAGTTCCAGTGTTAAAGACCTCAACGTCTTGCAATCAGCCACAATGAACAGATGTTTATGTTGGTTGAATATGGCTAATTTTACATTATATATGAATATTGTTATGGTTAGTGGAGGATTTGCAATGATTGAATAGGAAGGAAAATTAAGATGGAGAAGAATAAGATTTGTTTTATGATAGTATGAGAATGTATCCTGTGTATGTATAAATGAGTATAAATGTCGCACACAGGAGGCACTAACATGCCCTATCAATACCTGATGATGATTGACTACACCACTCCCACATTAAGGGGTGGGAGGACATTTTGGGACAATCTAATGGGAAACCCCACACTAATCCTATCCAAAAAAAAATGAATAGACAGATGGATGCTCATGGATGCTGATGTACAAAGAGACAAGTCTTTTTTGACTCAGTTCATAAGGCACGTTAACAAATACAAGGAGCAGATACCCTAAACCACCAGAACCAGCTTCTTAGTTACCAGGGTTGAGGTGGAAGTATACATATATTTAACCCTATAGCCTGCTGCCTGTCCCAAGATGAAAAGAATGCTCAATGGATGTAGCATTACCTATATTTCCTTTTAATTACTACAACACACTTAGATCACTTCACAGAACCAAACACATGGTATTTCACCACACCCAGGAGTAGAGAACCACTTTAGAAGGGAATAAGGGAAAAGACACACCCTTAAGGTTTAAAGTGCTTCACTGCAATCACATAGTGATTTGTGTACATGGTAACACATTACATTATGTATAAATTACATTACATTACAATCATTTAGCAGAGGCTCTTATCAAGAGCAACTTGCTGCACAAGAGAACAGAAGTGTATCCATTCAAGTTGAATGAGAAACAGTGTCAAACCAGGCTAACAACACTCCCAGACCACTGAGTGTGAGCAAAACACAAAAAACTTGTGCTAACATAGACACCCTAGACGTGAAGTATACACACTACCATACATCACAGTCACTAGATCACAGAATGCATAACCCACTGCAATTTTACATGTAAAATAAACCGCAAGTAGCAGGTATTAGGGAGTGGGGATTGAGGTGGAACCGCGATGCAGTCTGGAGAGGTGGGTCTTCAGTCTGCATCAGTCTGCATCAGAAGGTGGCCAGTGATTCTGCTGTTGTACAAAAAGAATCTGCACACCCAACTCACTGCTGTAATCTGAGAGGAGAAGGAAATTTGGTTATCAAGCATCATGCTAAGGCTTTTGACAGTAGTAGTGTTCTTGGTGAAAAAGCTTATGGAGTCTAGGCTGAGGGTGAGGTCTTGACACAGGGAGGACCTAGAAAGGATGTAAAGCATCTTAGCCAGGTTAAGCTTTAGGCAGTGGTATACCATACCATCTTGGATTCATTCAAGGAAGCTGTAGCAGAAGTCACCCTTGAAGAGAAGGCAGAGAGGAGTGCTTGATAGTTCAAATGCTGTTCTGCAGCACAAGGCTTGCCCTGTTCTCGCCGTGAATTCATTAGCCATGGACAAGGCTGAGTGGGTCGCACAGGCCTGGAAGTAAGAGGACAGAGGGGAGAGAAACGTGGATGCAGCAGAATCTGTAGAAAGTTTGAAGAAAGAATCAAGGGGTGGGAGAGAAGTGAAAACTGTGGAGGAGAAAGCTGAAGGTGAGACATTGCATATGTTATGGCCACACATAAAGATACTAATGAGAGACCGGTATAAGACTCAGCAGTTAGCAAAGTTGAAATAAGAAAGCAGTAAATACGTCTCAAACATATTACATTCTCATACCCCATACTAGCCTTGTTTGTCTTCTGCAGAAAGGTAGAAAAGGGACAGCAGAGTGAATGACATATATACAAAATGGGAAATGTGTGGAAAAAAATGAATGCAGGTGTAAAGTCCTACCTCCATCCAATTAAAGGGGTCCTACTGGTCACATAAGTGATGCAAGAACTGCAACCATTTTATGAACCTACAACTCAGCTGGGTGGTATACCTGCCATCCCAACTGAATATACAGTATTTATTGCATGTGTACAAAATATTATTACTCTTTAATTATAACAGTTTTTTAAATAAATGCTGCAGTCATACTGTATTTTTTTCTCTATTTTTAACTCATCTGGATGCCTAATGATTCACCTGTTTAGAGCTCCCAATTTACATACTTTAAAGATCATGGATTCTGTTCAGCATTGATCCAAACAAAAAAGCCAAAAGGCTTGCTGCCAATAAGCTGGCACTGTGCTCCTTGGCTATTTGTGTAAATACATAAATGAATGTACATATTTTAAACTACAAAAAGAAATAGTCTACCTATTTTAGATTGTGTCCATCTTTTTTCTTGCCTATAAATGCAATTGCTTGTGGCAATGCAAACCTGAAAACACCAACATTGGTGGAGAGCTCTAACTGAGGGCTTCCTGCATCTGTCTGAGGCTGGGCTTGTTTCTTTGTCTTACATCAGAAACAAAGCACCTCCTTAGAATTATGCCAATTATACTTCACTGAACTATCAACACCAGATTGTAAGCATATTTACCTTTCCCAGTGTTTCAAGAGTAATCATACCCCGTGGCAAAAAAAAAAAAAAATTCAGTTGAGCTGGATGTCAAATGATTCATTCATTTTAATATCTTTCCTGAGCTCTGTATACTTAATACTTCTGTCAGGGCACAGGCACGGACTCAGACGCAGAACACGAGTGCTTCAGGTTCCAGGCGACTTTATTAATGAACGTAGGGCAGTATCGCAATGGCAGAACAGGCAGGGTCGAGACCAGGCCGGCAGTCCGAACGCAATTAGGAATCGAAGACAGGAACAGGCAGGGTCAAACCAGGTATTCAGGTAGATCAGGCAATCGGGGCAAGGCAGCAGGCAGGAGCAAGGTCGAGGCACAGGTAAGTTTGAGATGGGGGAGCGATCGGGCCGAAACCACAGCGGGAACAAGACAGGTACGAAACACTGCAACAAACTGGCAACAAGATAGAGACAAGCAGGGTTAATATAGGGCTAGGCTGACAAGGTGATGGGATGCAGGTGAGCAGGCAGGCAGGTGGAGGCGATCAGGAAATCAGGTGGGTGGAGACAGGGCAGAGCGGGGCAGGGCTGGAACACAAGGGAAAACAAAAGCACATGGACACACAGTGACAGACCGGGAGAAAACAAAAACAGCTAGGGGGCTGAAGCACTGACAACTTCATAAGCAGCAGTGCAATGCACAGGTGGCTCTCTGTGTGTCGCATGCCTAAATCACAGTGTACAGTACATATTTATATGGGCGGCAGTGTAGCATAGCGGTTAAGGAGCAGGACTCGTAACCGAAAGGTTACCAGTTCGATCCCTGCTGGGGACACTGCTGCTGTACCCTTGGGCAAGGTACTTAACCCACAATTGCCTCAGTAAATATCCAGCTGTATAAATGGATAACATTGTAAGGAATGGTGACCTATGTAAGTTGCTTTGGATAAAAGCGTCTGCCAAATGAATAAATGTAAATGTATTTGCGTAGCTGTGCCTGAAATCAAGGGAACTTTAATTCAAGCACTCCATTGTTTACAATCTTAGTGGATTGTAAATAATGGAATTCACAGCTTGTAAAGGTCATTGAGATAACTCATTTGGGGACAATTATCACAATGCATAGAATTTATCCAGTTGTCAAACAATTTCCAGCAGTAGAACTCTTGACACCCTCAGTAAGTGAAGCAATTATTCCAAACATGCAGGGTGGATAAATTGGCATAGCCTTCGGCAAACTGCTGAACAGCCTTTGTTCCTAATGAGCACATTCAGTGGGTTAGTGATGGACAGCTCATTCAACACCTTTTGAGGGGAAGGAAAATAAATAGATGAAGGTGGGATCAAGAGTGTTTTTTTTTTAGAAAAGTTACCACCATGCCTCGTAAGCCTGATATAGAAGCATTCAAGCATTCTATGATATTAATGAACACCACCACCTCTACTCCATGCTAGGAGTAATATAGAATCTTGAATAACCATATTCTTAAAATGTTTAACAATTCCATGTGTGTGTGTTTGTGTGTGTGTGAAATATTATTATCAGATAGCTATATACCAGTAGGTGGTCTTTTATATAAAAGCATTTTATTCCAAGTGTCAGTGAAAAAGCCTTGCAAACTCAGAATGAAAATGTATCTTTTTTTTCCAAAAATGAATGATTAAACCCACATTATTATTTTTTGATGTTTTTTGGGCTGTTGATTTTTTTTTTTGGGACTTCGATCTGTGATTTTTAGTACTGAATGTCCCTGAGGCTTATCTTAAATTATCCTCCAATCTTTGTCTGCAGTGTTTTTCAAAGAAAACAAATTTGTCAGTTGAGGAATGTTCTTTGGGTTGTGTGGGTGAACTCAGTTTTTAAAGACACAGATTGTGGAATTGGAATTGAATATGTGAATTGGTTCAATTCACATATTTCCTTTGAGGCAATACTTCAAAATGCGTAACAATAAGGCTCCCATTCATAACAGTATCCATGCATTTATGTAAATGGGGGCGCTCATTTAGTTTCATCTTCATCACCCACTTTAAAATCAAACATTTTCACTGTAGAGTTGCCATAGATTTCCAATACTGCAGCAATTCCCTCTGCTGTGCAGAGGCAGGTCATACATTCCTTCCTAATCTGCAATTCTTAATGTCAATTACCTTTTTAACATCTCCATTACTGAAAATTCACAAACATGTGAGCAGAAGTGCTCTGTGCCTGCTGATGCTGGAGGGAGGTTTCTCCTTTTTTGTATATTTAGGATTTGGACGAATATTTTTTTTTCCAATTATACCTTACTTTTCCTCTCTATTGTAGGTTGTCCTTTATATTTGTGTAATTGCACTGTGAGGATCTGATTATTTATTTTGCCTTTGTTTTCATGAAAGGAGGCATGGATTGTGGAATTGCATGTGTAAATTTTCTACAACAATTTACCCAGTGGGGAATGCTTCAACCAAGAGGTCCAAACACAAGACACACCTGCACAAAGCAGTGATGCTGAGGATCGGAGGATCCACGGTCAGACTCCTTAAAGCCTTTCCTGGTTTTTGTTAAATTTTCCTTCTTCTCAGCAGCTCAGAAGACTTGTTGTCATAGAGATGCTTCATCCTTGCACATCAAGCACCATGTTGAGCTCAGAGAGGGGGTGCAGTAGAACTGCTTTGCAGTCATATATGTTACACAGTATAGCATTTAAGAGCCCAGATCTGGCATAGGAATATTGATGCATTATCTCTACCTGCCACTGATAGCTTAACAATACAGCTGTTTTCCCACTATCCTCCAATGTCCTCATTCATTTCAGCCAGCTCACCACAAACATGTACCCTTTGTTGTCCAGTGTCCCCCCACTCCGTGTCAATATACTTATTTTCCTTCTATTGACTGAACCCCTTTCTTCTGTCAGATTTCAACTTCTCTCAGATACCCTACTATCAAGGTCACTCTTGACTCTTCGTAACTCCTGTGGCTATTATGACAGAGAAAAGAACAAATCCATGCTGTTCTAAAAGTGGTCTTTTCAGTGGGACTTTGATATTTGAAAAAATCAAGATATTTGTGGTCAATTTATTGTGCAGTAGGGCTCCATTTTGGAGAACATTTTTTCCCAGATTGTTGTGCAATAACTGCGCAGTAACTTTAAGATCTTCTGTATTACTCAGCAGAGTGATTTCATGTGACACTGCAAATTTGAAATAGATTGCTATTTTAATTATTTATGATATTATTCCATAGCCATCTAAAAGGAATTCTTGGTTACTTTGACATTAAATGTATTCAAATATGTACATAATTTAGTGTTTCAACAAATACCTAGAGGCATGTGTACACAGTAGTAAGCAGATTCAAATCTGGGAAAGAAAAATCCTGTTCAAGGTGAATTATAATCTTTTTATCACTGTGCTGTGTTGTCATACTAAACATAAGCTGTCTGGTTATTGATATGAATGGAATCAGAACTCCATTTTGAACTAAAAACTGATGGGTGGTGGTAGTTTCTTGGATTATTATTTATTTGCTTGAATTATTTATTTGATTTAATTCAATTAGGTTCAAGTATGGCCTATTTTTAACAACATGCGATAACCCTGTTTATTCAGAAGTAGTTAAAAGTCATCCACTAGGAGGGGAAAAATGGCTAGGGTCTGTACATTTCAGGGATTTGGGCTGAGGAATTAAATTAATAGAATTTGAAATCCAAACAGCTGAAGTTATTAGACCTTGAGGAAGAATTATAGCCTGAAATATAAACTTTGAAGGAAATTGTCCTGTTTGCTGTATCAGGAATCACCTGGAAGTCTGCAGCTCTGGAATAGGAAGGACTAAATTAGAATTCATAATGGAAGCATGGGCCAGTGAGCCTTTGGAGGGGAGAGTTCTTCATTTGACAGCAGTTTATAAATAGTTACTTTCAATTTCACAATTTCTTGTGATTGATTTTTTTCCTTCATCAGTTCCTGTAAATCCACACAACATGATTCATCCTTGGGCAGCAGCGGAGCTGTGCAAAGCTAGTACATCTTGTGAAATGTAGGTACGTAAGGTGAACTTAAAAGGCAGACACTTGACTCTAATTGAATACGGTTAATTTTGCTTTCAAAGGCCGAATCCTGTACAAACTGCCTTTATTTAATTGGGGAAAATCTAGAAAATGATTCTCTGAACCCAGTAAGAGTTGGCTGAGAGACATTCCTCGAAATCAAAACAATAGAATATATAAAAGGTGAAAAAGAGACAAATGAAAGCTTCAAGGTAGAGAGAAAAGAGGAGTAGTCAGAACATTAAGAAAAAGTGACTGAGTACAGAATTTATTGGGCAGTGTGACACTTTATAGTCTCGGCAGAGACATACTATGGCAGCACACAAAGGAGGTGAGAGGCAAGTGTAAGACATGTGCCAATGAAGGTGACCCATGACTGTCCCACATCATTAAGTGCAGAACTCACCTGAAACAGGGGGCAGGTCATCCAACACCTAGGTGACAACAAAGACTGTTCATTGCACCAGAATTTTTGTCTAGCCACATTACCTCCATCTCAGGAGACCATGTTGACTAAAGGACACAGTAATTAGATATATTTTTAATCTTGCAAATTGAAACTTTGTGTGATTCCCAGACAAAATTTCACTGGGGAGCATCACCGACACTAGCGGTTAGGATGATCAGTAAGGAAATTTGTTGAGGCAGCAAAATTATTTGTATTTGTATTTGAGTAAAAGTGGAAATAGGCGTAACAATCCTGTTTTTGTTTTTGTTTTTATTACACTTCTAATTTTAGGATATTAAAGTGTTAGTTTTAGTGTTCTTCAATAAACTATTATAATAATTATGAACACTTAAATGTACTATCGGTTTATGGTTTTCATAAACCCAGCAATAAACATGTAAAATCATAAACACCATTGAAATGGAGGTAACCTAACTAGTAGACAACAGAGCTAACTATGGAGCTAACTATAGATCCTGCTGTCTGCAAAAAGGAGAGTAGCCTAACAGGCTATGCAAATATCTCAATCCATGTCAAGTGTAGATGCAATTCGAAACAATCACACAAAAGGTAGACCTACTTCTACACTGCCAACAATATAGGCTAATTTACAGGGCTAACAGGCGGACGCTAGCCTAATCTCCTCCCGGTCAAACAAGCTCCGCTGCATCTGTGTCTTCTAAGTTGAAATAGTGGCACAGGAACTTTGCTAGAATGGCTATAAATAGCAATCTATTTCTCCAGTGTGATATCTGCAATCATGTGACACACAGGCTGACTGAGCAGTGAGCACAGCGTGTAGGTGAACTAGCTAGTAACTACACTGCCAGAGCTAACATAGGCTTATCTTGTCCTTCCGGTAAAACAGACTCTGCTTCATGTATTGTGGGTCCAACAGGAAAACGAAAGACAAGTAACGTTATAATAAACTACCTCAGCAAACCAGTTAAGGTAAAAAAAAAAAAACCTAATCAAAACAAAATAGTGGCGTAGCAATGTACTACATTTTGCCTATATTTTAATCAGGCTGTGCTGCTCCTTTTCAGTCTGTGCTCTCTCTCCCCTCCACTCTCCTATTGTCTTCTTGTCATGCCAACACAAGCAGGCAGAGTACAAATACCCACCGCACTCACAGTTATGAGGAACACCAGCTATTTGTTTTTTTTTCTTCCTGAAAACAAATAATTTTAAAAATATTTGTACGAAATAAATATTCGTAAAAACCCACTATTTGTGCTTTGCTTTGCAGCTCCACCCCTACCATGTAACTGAAAGATCATTTTCATTCTGCGATCCAAAGTGCCCCCATCAGAAGAATGGAATGATTTCTGTACGTGTGAGTGAGGCTCAGTATAATCTTGCATATTGGTCTGACATTCAAAGGGATTTAAAGCTTCCAGCTGTGCTAATGCCATATGGTTTATTAATCGGAACATCTACATGCTCTACATCTCTTCACCTGCAGTGCTGCATCAGCCTCAAGAGTCAAGCAACTGAACATCTCAGTCCTAATTGGACAAATTGCTACTGGAAATATGCCATAAGAGCCCTGATTGCAAAACTACATATAAATTAAGGGAAGGAATAATTATGCAAGAATAAGGCTCTAAGATGCTTTAGCATTTGATTTGAAAATTGACATTTCAAAAGAATCCTGGTCACAATGTCTTGGAACTTCAAGTCACATCTGACAACACTCGCCATTCAACCGTTCAAAGTGTACTTTTGTCGGTCTCAAAACACAATCAGTAACACTTTACAATAAGAAATCTGTGTGAGGCCCAGGTGGTCTATAAACATTTCCAGACAAGTTAGGACCATTGTCTGTGATTGTTTTGTTCACATGATTACACTTTGAGGATAATGATGTAATATTCAGCCATATTTTCTTAATCTTTGTGGTACCAAAGTGTATTTCATGCTGTGACTTATTGTGACTAATTAGGTTATGATTACACATACCCCTGTGGGGTAAATATTTTGACAAGCTTCTATTAATATCATGAAAGATGGACACAATCTCAACTGGATAACCAGTCACAGGTTCTCAGAAACTGGCAGACATCAGGGTAGGACTGTGTGTCTGCTGCATGCTAATCAGTCAACCAGTGATTTAGGGACACAAATATGGTGTAGCTCTAATCAGCTCTGAACACTGGAGCACAGCCAGAAACAATTACAGTGTGGCTTACCTGGCTAACAGCCTTGTACACCAATAGAATGTTACTCTTCAGGACTTTGTTGGCTACTATAAATGTTTTTCAGTCCTTGAAGGGGTGGACAAGTCCAGTGAATTTCTGCAAGATGAGACTGATGTAGGTCACTCACAAGTTCTGCGTGAAGAGTTTGAACAATACTTAAACAAATGCCATATACAACAAGAATCATGATACCTAAGGGACAGCACATTCTTTATTGGTGGAATGGGGTGGCTGAAAATTTACCTAATTGGAAAAAAAAATTCAATACCCTCCCTCAAGCTATGAGTGTTTTAATGCGACCCTCCCTCTGTCATTAAAAAATGCAGGATCCTCTCTCCACCACAAATATTCAATAACACAAGTGCTCCCCTTGTACATTCCTGCTTAACAAGTTTAAAGGCAATGATTATTTGTGACAAATTTAACCACACTGAATATTTACTGAATACTGAATACTTTTTAAATTTTAAGGTAACAGTTGTGTTAGAGGAATCTGGTCCCAGACCAGTGCTCATGGACAACTTCTACCAGCAGTTAGCAACTGCTCTTCCAGAGGACAATGGCCAGAGGGTGGCTTATGGAAGGTGAGAGACAGGTGAATTATAGCGTTTAAAATAAATATGCAAAAAATGTATTGGATATATTTACATTGACATATCAATATATTTTGGAAATAAATAGTAAATGCTAGAGTAAAACACAGGACTCTCCCCTATGATTAAACAAAAAAGACCTTCCTTCCCTAACCGCCTTTAGTCCCTAACAGCCTTTAGTCTGCATATGAAACAAGCAATACTATTTTTACATGGCGGGACTTTTTTCTTGGTTTGGGCTATTTTCCATACATAAATTAACAACAATGGGGATATTTTTACATCAAGCTGTTAACTTAATGTCTATATCATTGCAAGAGGAATATTTAAACTCAAAAGAGAGGCCTTACTCTTTCATATTAGACCCATTTTGGCCATTTTCTTTTGAGTTGCTTTTTATTCAGTCTGGGTGTTTTTATAGTGTTAGTAAGAGCTCCTTTTATCTTCTCAAAGATGCATTTACTTTTGAGAATCCAGGATTAGTTTTGAGTATACTTTCTTGTTTTCTTTTGTATTTAAATCCAGAACGATGACTTGAATTTTCAAAATGTGTTTTGCCTGTTATAACTTAGCCTGAAAAACAAGCCTAAATTGACTCAATTTTATTAAATTCAAAGGTGTTTCCTGTCTCCCATTCTGCCTGGATTTCAGAATTTGTTATGTTTTCTTTCTCTGTCAATTCAAAATCATATGATGAGTCTTTTGTTAAGCCAAATCCATTTACTCTTTCCTCAACTGTCTTTTATTGTTTTTATTGAATGTAGTGCTGGCTTATTGTAAAAAAATGTTCCACCATACAAGTTATTGAGGACAGTCTCTGCTTAACCCTTTTAATAATACAATTCCTCTAATTATGGTATGACAATGAAACTTCTCCAGAATTTAAATGGAGATGTTCGTCTCTCTGAGCAAGCTGTGGAAAATGAGTTTGGATTGCATATAACCGAAATGTCTCTTTTTAAAAATCCAATTATTCTGTGAACATTCTGTGTGTGAGTCATAAAAGGGCACAATTATGTCAGTCTGTATATAAGTTATATATAAGTTCATGCCATAGTTATATTGTGTGGATTGAGTGAATGCACCATATTGCACAGATGAGAATCTATGTCACCAAATATGCACACAAGCAGGTTTTCTTGCTTGTGTATCCAAACCATTTATAAATCATTATTGTTAAGGCCATTGATTTTGTGCATGTTTGGTGCTGTTGGTATAAAAGCCATCAGGTATTGGCAGGTGGTCCCCTCTCCAAATACTGACCAGGCATGACAGTGTTTCATTTCTAAGATGAGATGAGGTTGAGTGGGTTCAGGGTGGCATGGCCATTCACTATATTGACATTTCCCAGATAAAGTTAATGTAAGGTAGACCAGCGATCATTTTTCAGAGAAATGCCTTGACTTTCCTTTACGTATGAAAAATTGGATACAGAGAAAAAAAAATGTTCACTTACCAGACTGCACTCACACAAGATTAACCTCCATAAAAGGATCACATTATATGCAACATATACTATTTACAATTACCAGTATTATCAAGATCCAGATGATGAAATGCTTTTGACATCACAATCTTAATACACTGAAGTACCATAGCCATGCCAAGTTTTCATCAAAGACATGTTTGTGTAGATTAAATATATATATATTGATCCAGCATTATTGCAAAAATGAATGTTGAGAGGTCTTGCTTATCTTTTCGTGGCTCTGATCTGTGATCACTGTTATTGTGTTGTCTTATTCCTTCACTTGTCAATGCATGCGTATGGGCATTCTGTGGCTCATAGTTTTAAAAAAAAGAAACAGTAAAAGATCTTAAAGGATGTCTCATTGTCATTGTATACAATAAAATAATATTTACAAGGGAAAGAGAGCTGAAGATGTAATAATGTTTAATTCATTTATCATAAAAAAAACTTTGGTAGATGGAATCTAATATATGTCAATCACTTTATATTTGTTATTGCTAAATGCAGGATGCGTATAATTTTTACCTACAGCCATCTCCCTTTGTTCAGATTGTGCTATTGATTTCATGAAAAATTAATGTTGTATGTAAACTGAGATGTCTCTTCAGTTGCAAGCAGCAAGTAAATAGATATCAAGCCTCATAACTTCTTTGTCTTTCATGTATTTTTTATTAAAATGTTTTAGATTATACAGTGTCATATGTAAAGTTTCCTTTAAACCATTTAAATGGCTGCTAGTTGAAAACATTATTTTCTATATTAAAGAAAAAAATAAGTATATTGTGTCATGCAAAGACACTGTGCTGTGATATTTAGTTTTTTTTCTTCATTTTTTGTCATAAAAGCCACAACAACAAAATATATGTACACATATATTATATTTATATTATATTTTTTTTATCTTGGCAGGCTGTGTATAAGGGTACATATACAATAAAGCACAGAATGTCATCTGATTTTAGTGATGTGATGTGCATGAGAGATGCCATCATCCAGTTCTTCTATGTCTATTAATAAGCTTGTACGTGGTGTGCAGGGATTACAGTATTGATTAAAGTATTGAGTCACAGCCTTGACAAGGGTAAACACATCTCCCCAAAACCTAATACCTGTATTCTTAGCAGTGAAAAGCATGTACAAAACCAAGGCCGGATACAGGGGGGTGCCATGCCCCCCCAGTCCTCCCTCTACAAACGCCTTAAGCCAAAAACATTACATTTTTATTTTCATTTGAAACGTCTGGTAACCAATCATTTAACCCATACGCGCGTGCAGTCACACCAGTGTGATTTTCTGTTTAGCGTGTATGCTAAAACCGGTGCGATTAGAACACTAGATTGGAAAAATTCTAGCTAATTTTAGCTTTGAGGAAACAGCGATTTAACATTAAAAAATATAGTAAATGCTAAATGAAAACTATAAGAAGCTTAATAACGCTAATGAAAACATAACGAACCATGTAACATAACACGCGCTACATAGCATAAAAAATAAGTTACGTGCAAAAGGGTTAATTCCATTCTTCAGATTGTTTTCCCACTAGTTTCTGATTGGCTGGTTGGGCAACATAAAACTCAGAAACAAGTCAATCACCTTTGTCACTCGAACTGTGGTCACGAACTTGTCACTTGTCAAGTGCTTCTGAAGTAGCTAGCTCGATTACGCAAGGAGAAGGCTAGTTAAATCTAGGATAGTCTGATTTTGTGATAATCCATCTTTTGGTTCATTGTTTTTATCTGAACCGTTTCAGTTTAGATTTTTGCAATTTAGACATGGATGAATTTGCTAGAGTTTTTGCCTGCTTGCCCACTATATGCACTTTTGTACGTCGCTTTGGATAAAAGCGTCTGCTAAATGAATAAATGTAAATGTAAAACCGATGCTGATTTTATGAAAATGTGACAGAATCAAACGTTATGGGGATAAAAGAGAAAATTAAAGAGAAAGCTAAAATGATTAAAAAAAAAAGACGGAAAAAAGTTCAGAGATGTCCAAAAATTGTTCAGAAAAGAAAATTTAAGCTGTCCTATTAGGATTGGATGTGTGTTTGGAAATAAGAAGTTAATTAACAACATTGCCTTCTTTAGATTTATTGTAGAGTTGAGTTTTACTAAGCCTCAGACATACAGACGGGTGACAAATTAAAGGAAAACCATGAATAAATGAGTAGAAAAACATAACAAATGCAGATGCTTCCACACAGGTGTACTGCAATTAACATCCGATCATGCTCTGTGGCATGTATAAAAATGCTGAGCAGGCCCATTTGATCTTGATTTTGGATCAAGATGGCAAGAGGAAAAGATCTACGTGACTTTGAAAGAGGGTTCATTGTTGGGATATGGATGGCAGGAGCTTCAGTCACAAAGACTGATCAACTGGCTAGTGTTTCAATAGGAACAGTGACTAAAGTGACATCTCCATTTAGATCTATGGGAAAGACATCAGTAAATAGGGTCGGAAATTGTGGTCGATGGTGCACATTTGATGACCGTGATGCTCGTGCATTAGTGCGATATGTAAGGAAAAACAGAAGAGCAACTCTTCCTCAGGTGACTGAGAATGTCAATGCAGGACGTGATCAGACTGTGTCAGCAAGAACAGTCTGTCAACAATTACATAGAGAGGGATATTATAGTAGGGTTACAGTGCATAAACCCCTCATTACAAAGACGAATGCACATTTGAGAGTTCAGTGGTGCAAAAACCATAGGCACTGGTCTACAGAGATGTGGAAAAAAGTGATATGGTCAGATGAGTCATCCTTCACCATATTCTCGACAAGTGGGCGAGTGCATGTGTGGTGTACACCAAGAGAACAGTACAGGCCTGAATGCTTGACCCCTACAGGGGGTCCGGTGGCTCTGTTACGCTGTGGGGGGGCATTTTGCTGGCGTGGTTTGGGTCCACTTGTCTCCTTTGTGGGAAGGGTCACTGCAAATCAATACAAAGTTGTTCTGAGTGATCACCTTTATCCTATGATGAAACATTTCTATCCTGATGTGAGTGGTCTCTTCCAGGATGACAATGCCCCCATCCACGGGGCACGAGGGGTCACTGAATTGTTTGATGAGTATGAAAATGATGTGAATCATATGCTATGGTCTTCACAGTCACCAGATCTCAACCCAATTTAACACCTACGGGAGATTTTGGACTGACGTGTTAGACAGCGCTCTCCACCACCATCATCAAAAACACCAAACGAGGGGATATCTTTTGGAAGAATGGTGTTCCATCCCTCCAGTAGAGTTCCAGAGACTGGAAGAATCTATGCCAAGGTGCATTGAAGCTGTTCTGGTGGCTCGTGGTGGCCCAGCACCTTACTAAGACACTTTATGTTGGTTTTTCCTTTGTCACCCATCTGTAGCTTGATATTGGCCATTTCTGCTACACTGACAGATTCTAATAGACCATCATGAGAATATTAAAGAACAAAGGAAAACAAATGCAAACAGGAAAGTTAACTTTCATCAGTGTAGCATGCACTGTGAAAATAATCAGATTGTCAAAAAATAATGAGTAAAATGATTTCCTTTTCTAAAAAAATAAGGACATTGATGAAATCACAGTGTTGTAGATCACACAGAGCTAACAATTCACCACTTTACCACTTGTTTGCTCCTGATCTACAATTTAATTGAGAAATGAAGTGAACAATACTGTACAGTTGCACTGTGCAATAACAGTTGTAGTGCTGTCATAATGTTGACTGAGAAACATACAAAAAGACCTTTGAACTGGCATGAAGAAAATGACTGCTGTCTCTTTCATGCTTAAATTAAGTAATGGTAGTTACAAATGTCAGCCAGAACCATACCACAGTAATAGGAAACCTGTTACTGTGAGAGAGGTGTAGCAACTGGTGATGCTGCACTGGCTATCTACAAAGTTGTGGAAGGTGATCTGAGCACAATCTTGGTGCCTTGCCAAAATATGTTTTGATTGGTTTACTTGAGGAAAACTATGTTATGGTTATTTAAACTACATGCCAGGGGGAGATGCATTACATTTTCTCTGGGGTCACCATGAGTACTTTGATGTAGATAATGGCTTACTGAAATACAGTAATATCATAGTCTTACAGACATTCCAAAATGGATATGTAATCCTCAAGCTAATTTTAAATTTATTTAAACAATGTAAAATTTCAGTTCAGTTCAATGCAATTTCCATGGGTGCTGACAGCAGCCTGATTGAATGCCTGCAGGTGTTCAGCACTGACACGGATGGAGACCACACTGTCTCTCAGTGCAGAACAGCACTGCACTCTCAAACAGTGTTTAACAGTATCATAACTGCAAAATGCAGCATGTGGTCATTAATTATTTCAGTGATGTCAAATTGAAACCCTTGAAAATTATGCTCAACCTACTGCATAGCAGTGGACTTATTTGATCTTTGTCATGCAAGTTGGCAGTGATATTTGTAATTGTACTGAATATAAAAGCACTTTGTTGGCATTTCTGCACTGTAAAGAATTGACTGTAGAATCTACAGTAAATACCTGGCAAAAAAGTTGCCAATAAAGTATTGTAAAATTGCTGTTAATTACTGTGAAAAGATACCTTTTACATGTTTTTGTTGTGTATAAATTACAGCTATTTATTGTTGTTGTTTTTTACAGAAAAACAACAATTAATTGTAATCTAATTTACAACATTATCTTGTATTCTATTCAAATTACAGAAGTTACCTGGCAACTAGAGTTGCCAGTAAATACTTTACAATACAATTTGTTGTAGAATGTTTTTACAGTTAATTTTTGTTTTTTATATTAGCAGCTTTGTAAATTATGCATATTGTGAAGTGTTTTGAATGAGACCAGGCTTGCTGTTAATCCAAAATTCATCAACATTGCATTAGATTATCTTCACCTGTTAAATAAAGCCAGAGTCAAAGCTGCAAAAAAAAAAACTTTTATTAAAACTCGACGGGGCAATTGCTCTGTCAGCTAGCTTGCTAGCTTAGCTGCGCTTTAGAACCATACTAATTAAAACGAGTTTAATGCACAGCTGAGTGTTAAGCTGAAAGTGATTGCTGTGTAACAACACGCACAGTTTCAGCTGATTCGCAGTTAAACTGTCTGGAAACCGGAAGTTGGAGATCTACCCCGAACCAGAGCCCGTCTATACAGATATTCTCTGTCAGAACGAAGCGTTAACAAGAATGCCACTTAATGACATAATTTAGGATTCTTTGCGAGTTGGATCCTCGATGTAATATAAATGTTATACGATATTGTAATTGTTATTAGGCTTATATATTTCTTATACAATTGACTTCACATCCACCAAAAATAAAGTTTATTCCCCTGCAATATATAAATAATAAGACCCCTCCTGGATCCTGTCATCATTGAAGTGTCTGAAAGGGAACTAAAGTTACGACTTTACTGTAACCCTCTATTTATAAGCATTTTGGTCTGGATCGTGATTGAATTATTATCATTACTCAGGGACTTGCATAGACGTATGTTTTGGATAAAAGTGGCTGTGAAATAAATAAATGTACTCAATCGCTAAATTGTTTGTTGTACGTATATATATTTGTTTTTGTTGAAAATTGGCGGTGCCGCACGGTGCAAAAATCCTGGTGATGAATAAAGAATGTACTATTTAGATTAAGCGTGTTTTGTCTGTCTTTGTGTTTAGAAAAAGAAATAGCCTACAATTTTTTGAAGAAGATGTAAAAGTTATCTCCGCAAACCTTAATTATAGGACTATATGAAGAGATATGCCTGTATAGCTATTATTTCACACAGTCAAAGTAAGTGAGGTATAGGCATACATGGGGGCAGACATTAACAAAATATTACTACAGTTTGTGTGTAGGATGTAGGTCTCATTCTGCAAATGAGATGGTTTAGTCTCTCCTTAAACCACCTCAGTATCAGGTTTAAGCAAATACGCACAAAAAGTGACCTCTAGTGGCTGATATGAGATTTCTTGACGACACAGCAACTGAGATCAAGCTAAACCTCAGCAGTAGGTTAAACCACAGGTACCGATGACACAGCAATGGGGTTTAAGAAGCCACATGACTTTTTCCGCAACATGCACGTTTAAAATCATGTTAAACTCTAAACCGCAGCTAAGCTAACGACAGAGCAATTGCCCCAACAGTTTTACAACTGTACAACTGAACTGTTTGATCAACTCAGAACAAAATTAAGAGAAAAAAGAGAAGAGTCCTAATCTTTTGCATATGACTTGCATTCAAAGCCATTCAAAGTCCATTAATCGCCTGAGGAGAGAGGAGACGTGAGGATTGACTGAGTTGTTCTTCTCATGCACCTTCCCACTTCTTTGGCTGACCAGTTTTGCCGTCTTGCTGCCACGGGTTTAGTTTATTCCAATGAAACATCTGAAATCACATGAAAAGAAACTTCATGACAAAACTGCGCTCACAGCTGCTCTACAAGAGAGAGCAGAATCCATGAGGTTGTGCAAAACAAGCTAATCATTTGCCCTTCCAATATGAAAAACTGCAAAACATGAAAAAACAAAAACTAGGCTGTAAATTATTTTTCATTATCATTTCAGTTGTGCTGTCCAGGCAAGCTGAACCAGGAAGTGGCTCTGCAATGCAATGACTAATACAGTGGAAATGTAGGGTCATAACGGTTAAAGGGATAGTTTGTATTTCTTGTCTCAAGATTGTATGAGTTATCGACCAGTAGTGATATAGTTGCATCAACATAACCTCAGGCAGTGGTGGTTCTAGCTTGTATGGTGCCTTGGGCGAACCCCCCCACCAAACAAAAAAAACCCCACCATTCTGCACTAACTGTAATTTTTATTCAGACATTTGGAACAACTGAGGCTGGCCAGTGCCAGAGGGTGCTCCAAAATATTTCAGAAGTGCCCCTGAATTTGCATTGAATTACAGTATATGAGTCTGACACCCTAAATACATTTGTTGCACAATTGAATATACAAGTTGTCCCCCTTATCCGCGGAGGATATGTTCCAAGACCCCCAGCGGATGCTTGAAACCGCAGATAGTACCCAACCCCAACCCCAAGCACCGCGATACCGCGACAGTCGATCTGATAACCGAGAAAGCTACTAAGTCCAGCGTATCCACGCTGTATACGCTACCCGCGTATACAATACGCTGGACAAAGGGATGATTCACGTCCCGGGTGGGACAGCGTGAGATTTCATCACGCTACTCAGAACAGCGCGCAATTTAAAACTTATGAATTGTTTATTTTTGGAATTTTCCATTTAATATTTTCGGACCACGGTTGACTGTGGGTGACTGAGACTGCAGAAAGCGAAACCGAGGATGAGGGGGGACCACTGTACATGTCATTATTCACAATTTATCAAACTTTCTGAATAGGAACCAAATGAACCATACAACCTACTTGGCTAATTCTAGGCATAACACACCCGAAAAGACTCAATATATCACAAAAGATACAAAATATCAGCATAATATAGACATCTTTTAAGTTAGCCTACCGCATTGGAAATTGGACCTTAGCTCAGGACCTCATCAATACAATCACAGAAAACCTTTGTGATGACACCGCAATGAAAGTTAACCAAATCAATAATGTGCTAGTTAGGTTGTAATTGTTTTGCTGCAGGCTATACACATTATCATGATGAAACTGTGTGAAATTATATCCAATGTTATGTAAGCTAGTTGGACAGAAAATGGAATATTGTCCCCCTATGTGTAATAGCATAGCAAGCAACACAGCAACATAGGCTAACAAACATAAGTGTTATACTAGCCTATTTCATTACATGTATAATATTTAGGGCTGCCCCCTAATAGTCGACCAACCGTTAGTCGACGAGAAGAGTCTTAGTCGACCAAGTTTTCATTGGTCGGTTAGTCGAAAAAAAAAAACCCTAAAACTCCATTCGGGAGCTCCGCCTTGTAGTTAGAAAGTTAGTAAACAATGTCGGGCAAGAAATCCAAAGTGTGGGATCATTTCAAGCCTGTAAAGGACGACCCCAAGAAGGTGACATGCAAACTCTGCAAGCAAAGATTCGCTTATCATTCATCGACCTCAAACATGACATATCATCTGAAACATGTAAGTAGCCTAACGTTATTATCCCTTTCGCACGTAACTTATTTTTATGCTAAGCAGCGCATGTGACGTTACATGTTATGTTTTCATTAGCGTTATTAAGCTTCTCATAGTTTTCAGTTAGCATTTGCTATATATTTTAACGTTAAATTAATGTTTCCTCAAAGCTAAAGTTAGCTAGAATTTTTCCAATCTAGTATTGTTAGCATTCGCGGATTTACCATACGCGCTAAACGGCTAATCACACTGCTGTGACCGTAGCGCGAAAGGGTTATTCCATTATGCTAAATAATGTCGTAATTAACATTAACAAATTGCAAAGTTAAGGCTATATGCAGCTAAATAAATATATTGTCATAAGGCCTATTAGGCTTATCCAAGTGGGCGTGGGGACTGGGGAAGCTAAATTACCTCGCTTAGGCCTACTGCATGTTTAACTTCATGTGCATTTCCCTCTATAGGCGCATCCACTATACTGCAAAGATGACTCCCCAGCCTCAACTTCTTCTTCGCAGCCAACATTGACTCAGAAAACACTAGTTATGAGACCCCCGCCTTTCCGAGAAAAGGAAGAGAGATATTACGGACAGAATAGCGGATTTCGTTGCGCTTGACATGAGACCAGTCAACATCGTCAGCGGCGAAGGTTTCAAGCAATTGGTAAAACTCCTCGAGCCAGGGTACAGTGTTCCCAAACGTGACACGATAATGCACAGCATAACAAGCAAGTACAACACTACTAAAGAATTAGTTTTGAAGAAAATTAAAAGTTGTACAGCAGTCAGCTTCACAACAGACATATGGACCTCTAACCAGATGGAGAGTTACATGACAGTCACTGCACACTTTATTTCTGAAGATTGGCGACTACATTCATTTGTGTTGGAAACAAAAGAGTTGGAGGTGAGCCACACAGCTGTCAACATAGCAGAGCGACTCGGTGAAGTGATGGAGAAATTTGAGATTCCTGCAGAAAAGAGGGTTGCAGTCGTACACGACAATGCCTCTAATATGGTGTTGTGCGCTGAGCTACTGTCTGATAACCCGTCCTGGGGTAATGTCCAGGGAGTTCGTTGTGTGGGGCACATTTTGCAGTTATGCAGCTCTGAAACAATATCCAATCTGTCGAACCATTGCCGTTGGCAGACGCCTTGTGGGGCATTTCAAGAAAAGTGCCAAGGCTGAAGCAGCTCTTACTGAGAAACAAAAGCAACAGAAAGTGGCTGAACACAAACTCATTCAAGATGTCTCGACACGATGGAACTCCACATACTTCATGCTGGAGCGCCTCCTGGAACAGAGGTGGCCGGTTACAGCTGTGCTTTCAGACCCCGGTATCACCCAACGGTCTGACTGAGATCTAGAGCTCACAACTGCCCATTGGAGGACAGCGGAGGACATCGTTTCGGTGCTGAAGCTCATGATCACTCTCACCGAGCTGCTCTCGCAGGATGTAAATGCATCTCTGTCTGCCACACTGCCCATGCTAATAAATATGAAGAGACATCACTTGTTGCTGCACGATGATGAGAGCACAACCACGAAAGCACTGAAGAGAAAACTAACGGAAGAAATTGACAAGAGATGGCAGCTCACAGGGAGTTTCAAGACCAGCATATATGTCCAAGCTGCTGTCCTAGACCCACGTTTTAAGAGCTTGTCATTCCTCGATGCAGAGAAACGGGATGAGGCATACATGACGGTGTCAGATCTGGCTGAGAGTTTATCTCCAGCGGAAGCTGCTCAGAGAGAGGATCATGACAGCAGTACAGAGGAAAGTGAGCCCGCACCAAAGAAGAAAAGGGAAAAGCAGCAGGAGATATCCATGCTGATGGCTACTGATGAAGAGCAGCAGACAGAAGGAGAGAACAATGAAATGAAGGCATCCTTGGAGGACCGAACAAAGGTTGATTCGGGGCCACTGACATGGTGGGAAAAAAAATGAGGAACGCTATCCTAAGCTTGCCAGAGCAGCTAAGCGCGTGCACTCCGTCCCTTGCACGTCCACGCCATCAGAGCGCATCTTCTCGAAGACCGGCTTCATTGTGAGCAAGACACGGAGCTCACTTCTCCCCGACAACGTGGACAAACTCATGTTCCTTTCTCATAATATGAGAAGAGACTGAGACAGTGAGTCAGGTAGTAGCCTGGCCTAATATAATAAACACACCTTTGTTCAGTTTGTTGCTAATAGGCTATAGGCTAATTGATAATTCGTTTGACCTGTTGTGAAAAAACGAAACGTGTTAATGTTACATTTTTGTTTGCATTCTGACCTCAGAAAAAATTGAAAGTTTTCATTCCATGTTGAGGGTACTTCTCCGTAGGCCTGTTTATTTTTGCACTGATATTTCTCTTTTAAGTGTTTCAGTTTGCTGTATATTTATTTATTCGTTTATATTTATTTAAAGAAATGAAAATAATATTTTCAATTTAGTTTTTTAACAAAAGGCTGTTCTTGTTTTTCATTTGTTTTACAAGTTATTGTGTTGATGTTACAAGTTCATAAGTTGTGTGATGTTATACTGTGTTGAAATAAATTAACAAAATGTTCAGTCTCCTTGCTGATTGTTCCGACAAATTCAAAATCCTTACCGCTTTTGCCGTTAGCATTGTCGTTAACAGGTGGCTCGCTTTGTGCGTGCGCTTGTAAAATATATATTTTAAAGGTTCATTATTAAGGTTTTGTATTTCTCTGTCATGTAGCACATTGTTAATAATGTTAGTTATAACATTCTTTCTCAGCCCTGGAACTCAAACCATTTTCTGATGGCCCAAAAAAATATATGTATTTAAATAATTAAATTAATATCATAAACATGCAACGACTAGTCTACTAATGGCTTGAACTAACGACTACTAGTCGACTAGGAAAATCTTTAGTTGGGGGCAGCCCTAATAATATTATACTCATAAAGAGATGACATAGCTGCATACCTCTATCTTTTGCATGTTTCTCCTCTTCTTCTTTCCTCTTTTTCCTAAACTGGGCACCTGATGGCTTAGACCATTTTCTTATCCATTTGTGTTGATTTGGCACTCAAGCATCAATACATTACCCATCCCCCAACACTGTCAACCACGAGTCAAGTACTGTACAAAGTCAGAGATGCGCTGTTTGATAGATTCCCCCGCTCCCCCTATCTCGGGCTTTCAGTGGGGAGACCTGAGGTCAACCTACCCCCGCCCCCCTCTCCATCTCATATGTCTGAGTGGGAGACCTTCCCAGGCAGTAGCCTGCCTAGCTCACAAACTAGAATCAGGGCGCCCACTCCGACAAGGTTAATTGACCCACACGACATGATATCACTGATGTGACGTGCAAATGAGCAATAGAAAACCAATTGTGCAAATGTCACCATTCCGAATTTTTTTGTGCGGGCACCTTGTGCCGCCCCCGGCAAGATGGCGCCCTGGGCAGCTGCCCATGTAGCCCATCCCTAAATCCACCACTGCCCTCAGGCAGCAGGTCCTCTGGTTGGAGATTTCCCGACCAGCTTGGAAGGACAACAATAGCATCAACCAAACACACCAACACAACATTTTTAGTATTCACAACAGAATACACCATATTTAGTGTATTTTGCTGCTTCATGGTGCTCTTAGACCACTCCTTACATTGGAACTATTTTGTTTGTGAAAAACAGTCTGGATACACACTGGAGCCTTTTTACATACCACACCACTGCGCAGGCCGCCTAGAGGCTCCAGTGTGTAGTAATACTGTCATTCTGTTACAAAAAAATTGTTCCAAAGTAAGGAGTGGTCTGAGGGCACCATATAGCGGGAAAAAAAAACAAAAATCACTAAATATCCAGTTAATATGTATTCAGTTGTGGATTACTATTTTGGCATGTTTGTTGTGGTTTAAAATGTTCTTCGGTAGTTGTGCCAGTTTGCTGCTGCTGTTGTTGGGCTGGTTGGGAGATCTCTAATTAAAGGACTCTATGCCCAGGGCTATGTCCATGCAACTACATCACTACTGGTTGGTAACTCGCACAACCTTGTGACAAAAAATCCAATTAAAACTTGTCTGAGTCTCATTAATACCCTGATGAATACCCCCACCCATAAATAAATGAATGATGGTCAAAGGTAATGCAAACCTCATACAAACGTATGTGGTCCAATTGAAGTCCAATTCAGTCCAGTTCAAACCCAAATCCTTTTGCCTATTGTATATGTAAAAACAAATTGGAAGTCTGTTTTTTAGTAAAAAAAAAAAAAAGCAAGTTAGCAGTTAATTCACCCAAATGCTCAGTTTATCCTACTGCAGAACTACTTCCAAAATGTCTGCCATTATTATACAAGGAAGTAGTTCTGCAATGGGATAAACAAAGCGTTTATGTGAATAACTGCTTACTTACCTTTTTTAACTCAAAAATCATGGTAAAGGGATTTGGATTGGAAGTGGACAAAACTGGACTTAAACATGTTGAAGGTTTGTTTTATACTTGTGCCATACACTCCATTATAATGCAGCCAAAGACAAAATAACATCTTATCCTTTACTCATGATGGCAAACTTTACAAAATAATGACCCACCAGAATTCTACTTCAGGCACAGTTACCTTTGAATGAATTCCAGTGTGCAAGATGCTTGCTCCTGGTACACCACATTAAAGTTGTAATAGCTTGAAAATAATGTTGCCATTCCAGCCATAAAAGTTGGGATGTGGAGGCACAACCATCTGACCCTCGTTGCTCAGTATCCAAAGGGTTGCTGTGAGCACTTCACCTAAACATAAATAAACATATGGTTTATATGTAAATGTTTTTTCTGTTGCCTTCCACATAAACATATCCACATGTTAAACTGTTAAACTAATACATGTCCTTCATATAGTCTTGGTCTTTGCAATGCTTTACAACAGATAAAAAAACTGTATACGCTACCTAAGACAATTAGTCTCAGAGAGTCAGGAAGCGGCAGTGTTCTTTCAACGTCAGCTGCTGTTGCTAAAAGACGAAGAAAAAATACATTCAAAATGGACATTGTCACTGCCCTCAGCTCAACTGTTGAGAGTAACAAGATCATACCAATACAAATTTCAAAAGCTTCAAACTATAATAATTTCACACTTACATCTGCCTGCAAAATGAGTTCCTCAGGTTTCTCTCTGGTTTGCCATAAGCAGGAGGATCACACATGGGCATGGATCACACTTTTCTTCTCTGTTGTACTTCACCAGGATGCGCTCTACCTCATCTGCATTAGTCCCTGCTGGCTTCTGCTGGAAAAACTGAAGGATCAGCTTCCCTTTTTCTTCCATAGCCTGCTCCATTTCATCCAGGATGCCAATGTCTGTGAGTAATTTGAAATGGCTGTACAGCTCTTTCGGGGTGTGAAAAGATATGGCCACTCATTCTTCAGCTCAGCAATTGAAAGGGGTGGGCTGGCGTTGATGTTTTTCTTTGTAGGTAGTAGGTTGTTTTCATTAACTGAGTCAAATGTCCTCTCTCTGCACCAGCTGGTCCCTCAACACAGTAGAGGTCTTTCATTTCCCTCTGCTTCTCTTTGAGACTCTCTTCAGTTTCCCCCAGTGGACAGTCAGGCTGCCATCTCACACAGCCATATTGGTCAGCTGGTCCTCTGCCTATGTCTGCAGGTGAATCTGAGACCCTTTTCTGCTTCCTTCGTCTGGAGAGAGCACTTCCATGATTAACATGTTCTACTCGTGTTTTTAGTTGAGTCAAAAGGGATCCATAGCTACTGCCAGTTACAGTGCCATCTCTCATGACATCAGCGAAGCTTTTGGGATGCTGCTTTACAGTCATCTTGGCCACTGTCAGGCACTGAGATTTTGATGGATTTAATTCAGTCAGCCTCATTTGATCAACTATGATTCGTACAATTTCCCTGCGGTCTTTAGCAGATGGACGTTCCTCCTGTGCAATGGCAGTTGTGATACCAGCAGGCATTCTGTTCCAAGGAACATTGAAGTTTTCAGGCCAGGCACTTAAATTCAATCATTCTGGAGCTATTACTGCTTGACAGACTTGGAGTGCTGGTGGTGGATTCAGAAGATGGAGGATCCTCTGTAGTGGTACTGAAGAATATGTCAGAAGGTTCTACAGGAGTCAGTGTCAAACATGTTGTTTGGTCTACAAGGAAAAAAAAACATTCTCTTGTAATAGCACCACTTAATATCTACAAAAAATGAAACCCAGAACTTTCAGTAAAATTATTATTTTTTGTGCATTCATTAGCCTACATAAATGTGACAAATTACAGAACATGTATAGTGTATCACAGTATACAGCTTTTAATTTTATGAAATGAGCTTTTCTGTTTTAAGTGCTTTATAAACATTATCTAAGACATACCTTTGGTTTTCCATGCATTGAGAAGCCTCCGACACTGGAAAGGTGTGATGTTGGCAGAGACATCCTCCTCTTTGATGAATTGCAGGTCAGATTTGGATTCCATTCCAATGCTTGCCACCTTGTTCAGGAGGGACTGTAGTTTATCCGCTGGTAGGCTAGTTAATACCGCCAACACAGCTTGTCTGATGTCCTCCCCCAATGCTGACATGTCAGTATATATCTGGGAGGGAGTGATGAAACATAATCACCAATGTGCCATTCAGCTTGTACCCCATTAATGGATAATAATCAAGGAGGTCTTCTTGCTTAACACACATGTAGTTTGACTCTGGACTACCTCTGTTAGACTGGAATATCCAAATCAGCAAGCTCCACAGCCTGCTGCCACCCCACAACAAAGTAGACAAAATCACTACGATGGATCAAAATCAACATAATCTCACCCATGTGAAGGCCCTCATCATCTCATCCTAGAACAACATGCATTCCTTTTTTGTACTTTGTCCCTCTGACAGTGACAGCATTAGTGGCTACAGTAGTGTCATGTGTGAAGTTAAATGGTGCAGTTGCTACCTTGATGTTCACATTATAGTCACCAACATAGAATTCAGTTGCTTTTCAGTTTTCAGTTGCCCCAATTAACAGAGGCAGTACTCTCAACAGGCACCATTTCTGGACGGCATGACCACTTAACTTCTCACTACCTGGGCTGAACTCAGGAGGTTTGTCATCTGCTTCATTTCCAAGGTAGGTAAACTGACTTATACTTCTGTTCAAATCTACATAAGTGAACTGTTTTTCCTGGTTTACCAAGTGGTTGATGCACAGTAAAATGTTAACAGAAACAATGCCCTCAAAAAGGTCATGTCCGAGACATGGTCGAAGACCAGGCTGGCAAACATGAAAGTAACATAGCTGGTTGAATATGGAGTCAAATTTTATGCCACACACTGAGTCTGTGTCTCTTGCTCCTAGTTCTTGTACATGCTGCTAATATGACTGTTTTGTTCTCTCTGAACCAGCAGACAATGGACTCAACTGAAATGATTGTCTGTCTATATCACAAAACCTACAAAAAAGGAACTCTTGCTGAAATTTTCCACAAAGCCACCAATACTATGAGAACCAAGACTATCTCCAGCTATAGCACATACAGAACCTCCAATAACTTTGCCATCCCTCAAAACAATACCACTGTCCTCTAGATCCTTGAGATCTTTTATCAGTGGACTGAAAACCATTTCCTGTCCGAAAAACTTGAAGTCTTGTTCCCTGCAGAGAAGAACAAGCTGCATGTGATCAATATTTGATCTGTTGGAGGACAAAATGTCACCAAGCGTCAGATACACTGCCAGTACGTTGTGTTTTTTTCGACCTGATCCTAGCAGATTGACATCCTCAAAAGCATCCTGATAAAGGATGAAGTCTAACAATGATGTTTCAGTTTTAAGTAAGACATTGTCAGTAGTATTCTGTCCATCCCATACATCCTCGAACATATCACGGGTAGAGAGGCGAGAATGGGCCTTTTAATACTGCTTTTTGAAAGCCTCAGATTCAAAGAGAGAAGTAAGAGTTTCCTTTATTGGCACATACTGTGCAAAACATTCTTTTCCTGGTTCATTTGTTCCTAGATACAAAGGCAGAGGTTCAACATAATTGAAGCTGTTTTTAAACACTGACTTGCGATGCTGATCTGTACATAAAATGTTGTTGTCCTTTTTTAATGTATCATCTTTTGTGAGCTCCTCAATTACATTTGTAATAGTCATGTCAGGCACCCCAAGCACAGACAATTTCTCTTTGAGTTTTGAAAAGAGATGTGACTGAGCAACATCATGAACTTCTTGGACCTCTTCAGTTAGTGAATTCTGAATTACTGACACTGGTAAAAGTAGCTTAGCCTGAAGCTAAACATAGACAAGTTCTTTAAAAAGAGGTCTTCATTCACACTATCATAAAGTTCACCTGTCTCCAGCTGTTCATCATTGTCAATGAGAGAGGTGGAGGGTTGACTCATCGGTTGGGACGGGTTTTCAAACTGTGCTTCTTGGGATGGTTGTTGAAACACTGCCTCATGTATATGTTCAGCCAAACTGTTTTTGTGTATTCTCAAAATATGAGATGCAAATGTGGATTTTACACCAAATGTTTTCTCACAACCCCTAAAAAGACATGTTATTTTCCTGCCCTCTTGTATATGGCCTTTCAAATGATCAAGGAACTCCTTCAGATTTGTAAATGTAATCTGACAAAATTCAATCTGACAAATCAGTGTTGTGCCAATTTGTTCATCTCTAGCACTCCTGTGAGACTTATACCCCTTATGATCTCTGTATAGATAAGACTTGAAGGCTGCAAATTTTCTGAATGCACAGGTACAATCAGGTACACCACAGGTAAAAGGGCAGTTTGGTGCTTTACTGTGAAGCTTCATACAATGAGTAAAACCTATTATGGTTTTACTTTCATGGGCACACTGTTTGCAGTGATACATTTCTGGTCTAAGAAGAGCAAAAAAGAGAGAAAACAGAAAAAAAGTAATTAAGGTTGTGTATCCAAAAAAACCACAACACAAAAACAATAAGCACAGCTTTAACTAACAACGTTTGGCTGTGCCATTAATTGGTGCCACAACCTGAAGACTAGTGTTTCTTTATTTGCCTCATCGTCAGTCATTTAAAATGTAAATTAACTTATCAAACAGACTTTTCACAATTCACTCAATTCTTCTGATAAATTCGGTGTCATGTTTCACAAAGCAGAATTCTGATTTAATGAAATCACATGTTATAAATATTCACATTTTATATTGCGTGGATGTGCTGACTGGCGGTGTTTCGGAATGTCAAACAGTAACGTTACACATCTAACTTTATTTAACTTAGTTCACAGAAGAGCTGTTAAAGTTAAATATCAGCCGAAATGAAAAGTCTTTCTTTAAGAGTCATACAAAGTCATTTTAACAGAGTTATGCAATTTGAACTCCAACTCCGTTATGATTTATGCGCTTTTGTTTTATTCTGAGCAATATTTTAGGACTAATGCAGTCTCGACCCAAGACTCGAGGGCAGAAAGTACGCAGGCCTAGAGGGTAGTAAGGATTCGGCAATCACTGAACTCCAACTCCAGAGTGTGTATTTTCGGAGCAACAGGCCTTCGGAGCAGTGCGCAGAGTCGGCCGGCCCTCGCTCCGTTTGTTCAGTTTTCTTTTTATTATTTTCCTTTTTAAAATGGGATGATGGGCATTTAATGTGAAAATGGGTCAAAACTGGGGTCCATGCGCGCCCTGTTCTGCAGGCTGCCCTCTTTATCCATTTTAGGACTCCAATGCATGTGGTACTGGAAGTGTTTTATCTTCATCTGTAAACTGGCCATTGGTCTGATAGGGCTAATGCATGTAGCTAGCTTTAGCTTCACGTAAGCTGGCTTTAGTTAGCTAATGTTTGCTAAAAAAAAAAAAAAAAACGGTGCAGACTGAGCTTGTGCTGAATCCCAAATCTGTCTAGGTCGTAGCTAAAATAACGTTGGCGCTCATTGAGGTGGTCTGGTGTCGGCTTCATGCCTGACGTGCAACATTACTAAGTCTACTACTCTCAGTTACCATAGGGAAATTTGAAATGGGTTAGCTAACAATGTTTAGTCACATTCTAACATTATATCCACTGTACTTTTACTTTTGATTTACCATTAAACTGCTTCGCCTGGGACTGCTTGTTCGAAATGTTCTCTGAAAATTCTCTCGCTAACTTTATTTGGGGGCATGCAAACCAGGCTGATACACAGTCAACTTAGGTTATGTTAACTAACAAGTTGAATCACATTTTAATTTTGCAGGCTATTTACATTCAACTTACATATTCTGGATGAGTGGACACTGCTGTTGCTCCTCTGCTTCTGTCGTCAAACTCCTCTTTCAAACCGCCAAGCTTCTCTTTCAAACCTCGTTGTAACGCAATTTGATATCAACAGTATTTAACTGTAATGCGCATCATCTACAGTCAGAACACAACTTGCCTCTAATTTTACAATGTGTCACTGTGGAAAAATGCTGTCAGCTACTGTAGTTATTTTGGACCCATGATGCATTGCGATATAGAGTTAAACTTTGTAAAATGACAGAACAAGAAGTTACTGTAAAATTTTACTGTAGAAATTACAGCAATTTGTTACAGTGTGTGGTTATCCAGATCCCAGGTACATGATCTTCACATATTCTTTTATTACTTTGTAAGATACAGACAGTGGGGTAAAAAATTAAAGATGGAGGACTGTTGTTACACATATGCTCCCTCTGCCCTGTAATTACTTGTTAAATGAAGGGAAGAGGGATAACAGAGGAAAACAGGCAAGGGTGAATATTTAAAATTCTGTATTCTCAAGGTGTGTACATGTGTTCATATTAAAATGTTGTGACTTACTTTTATAGTAGCTACTGCTTTTGGAAAAAGGGGGAATAAACAGACACTTTCAAGCAGTGATCAAGGTTTAATATTATTTTCATCAGCAATTTTTTTCCTATTTAACTTGTTTAAAAATTGTGTTACATCACAAAAGCCTGAACCTTTGAAAGCATGTTTCAAAGGTTAATGAAGAAATGTTTCTTCCATAGATGATATCAATTTTCATAGGCTTGCATCATTAATCCCCCTGGAATGTAGTCCTGTTGGCAGTATATTATTTGTCTGAAATGGTTTCACTTTGTAATTATGCAGTGATGTTTAACACTAAAAGGGGCTCCTTGAGGTATATGGTTTGAAACTATGTTATAGAATAATGTTTTATAATTTTGTACTTGCCAGGTCACAACAACTTGGTGATACTGGTGAAAACAAACTAAGATACATGTTAAAATTATAAACTATGGCTGCTTTGATTATCAGCAGTAGGATCCGAATATATCCTAATTTGGGAGTTAAGTGAGCCAGTATGATACTGTAAGAGAAAGGACTGGGCCAGAGCCACCTCTTTAACTTAATTTATACAAATGATTAAGATAAGTCCATTACAATTGTACAATTTAATAAGACTAATTACTGTAGAAAGTCACTAAACTGTTTTCTGGCTTCAGACAATCAGCGCACTTTATAAGTTGAATAGAAATAGCTGGTTCATATGTATTTAAGGAACAGGTAAAAACAAAAATACAGTGAACAAACTCCTTTATTTTGTTCTTCATAGTATTGCAAAAACATTAAATGACACATTTCTATCACAAATGATTAAAGGCAGTTTAACCAGAGATATTAAATTCATGTCAGTATTCAGTTAGCAACTTTATCAGACAAGTAAAAAATGGATGGCAACCAATAACATTATATCGTCATTTCAGTGCAGGGCAGCTAAATGTTGTGTTGAAAGAATGAAATGCTAATTTTGTACAGGACAAGATACTAAAAAGAATGCTGAATAATGTATCATCACTTCTGTAATATTTCCCTTGCGTTTGACTTAAAAATTGGGATGATATCCAAGATGGGGCGATACACATTAAGTATGCACAAACGTATTTGATGAATATTTGAATATTATTCAGATATAAATAGGAATTTTTAATCACATCCATTAATATAAATTCATCATAACTTTATTAGATTACAGATATTCCCTCTTTAGACACCCCTCCATCCTTCTCATAATGGGGCATTCCATAGGATTTTCTGAAATACAAGATTTTATAAAGATAAAGTTCTATCTGTCAGCCTGATCCAGCTAAGCCAGATGACAAAAAAAAATTAAATCCAAAATTACAGCACTAACCATATTGGTGGATTATTGAACACACAGGTTGGGATAAGTACAAGGAAAATATGTACAGTGAGGAAAAAAACAGCTACATACATGAAATGCGCAAAGTAGCAGAGAAAATTCTGGATGAGGTCAAAATTTTGGGTTCCAGATCTGCAGTTTCTGCAGCTACAAGCTTTCAAAAGGCGAGGGGGACTATCACCTATTAACTTCACAGTGCTCCTCCCAGTGATGATGTTATGGCTTTTCAGAAATCTTCCAAGGACCTACTAGCTCTGTATCACTGTTTTGAAAACACAGAACTAATGGAGATGCATGTCCTGATCTAAAACATCCATTTACATGCAGGGTTTGGGAGTAACGGAATACATGTAACGGCGTTACACATTTAAAATACAAAATATGAGTAACTGTTGTCGGGGAAGTGAAGATTTAATAAAATTCAATGGTCTGAACCCAGCGGTCTTTAGCGAAATTAACGCCCTTGTTTATCGTCCGGCACTCTGAAAGCCGAACACAAATGACACTAATTACTAAAACTCCTCACTTAGCCAACATGTAAAATAATAAGAAAAATGATTTAATTTAATAATTATTATCAAAGATATTAATTGCCAATTAAAACACCGAATTCGTTGATAGGAGATGAGCAGTCTGGTGGATCAACCTTTGCCAGAAATATAGAATCACAATTGGAATTAATTAAAAAGGTTTATTAAGCAGTTACACTAAGACAAGACAAAATTCAAAGTCTGGGCTACAGACCTGGTCCACTACCCTAACAGACACTAAATTACATACAGACATTAACAAAACAAGAACATGGATGGATCACAGAATGGTGAATGAATGCGTGCAGAGAAAATTACCCAAGCCCAAGGAAGAACACAGGAACCACTCACGATAGCAGCAAAACTCCCAAAAAAAAATGCAAAAAGTTGCAAGATAAACTGGGCCACGGACTGGAGGACTGAACGGATGACTGAGAGTCTATCTGAGCTGAGGCAAAAACTGAGCGGGCAAAACTGAGGGCGACAAAAGACTGAGCAAAGAGGCCTGTATGCCTGATCCGTGGTCACTGATTTTGGGGATTAATTTTATGGTGGGAGACCATTTGCCCTCTTGCCTCATATGTGTATGTATTTGTTGACTTATCTTATTCTCATCTTGATCTGGTCCTGAGTAGGGAAAGGAATCAAACAAAACCCAGACCAGGGCAGAGAGTTAGCCATAAAATGAACTGGTAAAATGGTGGTTTTGCTGTATATTCCGAAATACAGTTATCATTTAAATTCATGGTAATCAAATTTACAGTTACATTTTAAAAATATTTAGATTACTGAAGGGATTACATTGGGTTTTTTATTTAATTTTTTTCTTCATTTAATGTTTATTCAGTTGGACAATCCATCCAATGATAGGCAACTCGCTGATTGTGCTCATATGCCCCTCATGAAAAAAATGCAACCCCCTGCAGCTGTAGCCTGCCTGACTTACAAGACAGTAGAATGGAGATTGAGACAGAAAGCAATCAGTTCTTTAAGCGTTTATGTTGGAAATACTGGGACCATTTTACTTTCAAATGGCAAAGGCAAAGGTCACAACATAACAGTACAATGCAAGCTGTGTTTGCCAGCAACCAAACTGCTATCCACTTCAAAAGGGTCGACCTCTAACCTGAAGAAGCATCTTGAAGTAAGTTCTCTTTTTCATTATTTAAACTTAATTAATATTGATCGCTAGCTAGCTATCTTACATAGTTTGCTGCACTGGATTAGCTATTCAGCTAGCTAGTAGGCTAGTAGGTATAGTATTAAAGCTAACTAACTAAAGAGTAGATACAGTGACAAAACAAGTGAAATTTCACATGTTCAAAACTGCGATTACTCCAACAATTTTACACTACGCATAGCCTATTATACATTAAATTGTTGAGCTACTCCTTTCTCACTCACAATGTATTTAGGGTGGCTCGTGCCTTTTCTAACTCATGTATTCATGTAATGTACAGTTTTTGAATTAACATTTACAACTCTGAAGAACCTGCGATGAAATGCCCATAGACTTAACACGGGGGTGCCAAAATGTTAGCCACAACAATGCTAAGTGAGGCTGGCTGTGTTCAGCATCTGTTTTACATAATCTTTTTGAAGTTTTCAAAAAGCATCCTGAGCGTTTTTTAACGCTGTCACCAGTGTTTTTTCTGCAGCTCAGGGCGTTTTTTTTTTCAGTTGAAAAAAGTTCAACTTCTCAGAAAAAACGCCCTACGTCAAGCGCTTTTTTGACAGCTGACCAATCACAAGCGGAGTCGTGACACCACCAAAAATGGAGAAGGTAGCGGTGGAAAAGTTAATTGTGCTCGTTTCTGAGCACAGTGAACTGTACAACATGACAGTTAAACTGTATCATAACATTCATCATAAAGATGCCTTTTGGAGTCAAATTGGACGGATGCTAGTAGTTTCTGGAAAGTGTTTGTGTTTACTGCTTGTCATTAGCAAAACTAGCCTGTTAGCTAATGTTAGCTCTGCAACAATGTATAGCCAGCTAGATCACTAACATGTACATGCAACTGTTGTTATAGCAACAAAAGACGCTCTCAAGTCTCAACTGCTTTTTGGAACAAATGCTGCCAGTGTTTTTTTACTTGAAAAAATGCTCTGTCCAGCGTTTTTCATCAAAAAAGACACTACGTGTGAACACAGCCTGAACATTCTAAAAATAACAGTTCAGAACCTTAGTCGGATGAACATTCTTTAAAAAAAGTAATCCAAAGTATTTAGATTACGTTACTTACCTTGATTAATTGGAAACAGAATATCTTACAAATTACATTTTAGGACAAGTGTTCTGTAATCTGTAACCCTCCCAACCCTGTTTCCATGTCCCACACAATAATGATAATAAATTCAGGCTTGATTACTATGAGTCTGTGTTTTTCATTTGTTATGTTAATCAGGACTTCTCAGCCTCAGTAGTGGGGCAGCAGTGTAGCACAGTGGTAAGGAGCAGTAACTGAAAGGCTGCTCATTTGATTCCCTGCTGGGGCACTGCTGTTGTACCCTTGGGCAAGGTACTCAGTAAATATGCAGCTGTATAAATGGGCAGCATGTACAAAAAATGTAACCTATTTAAATTGTTCTGTATAAGAGCATCTGCTAAATGCCTATAATGTAATGGTCTAGGGAGCATTTGAGCTTGTGTGGAGTGTCTGAGTCCCAGAAACACAGTATTGTAGAATTTATTTCAGAAATTATTTTATCTTAATATTGAACTGCCACATATTATGTTAAATTTTATTTGAAAATAATTCAAGATTTCATATTCTGTTCAGTTCTTTGGATTTAGGATTCTCCCTTTCTTTGGATCAACAAGTTAAGTGCTTGTATTCCCAGGGGAAAAAACAATCATGAATCACTCCACTCCAACACTTCCAGACCAGTGAGTGTGAGCATAACATTATTCAAGCCCTACCACAAGTTAACTTGTGCAATCTTACAGAAGCCAAGTATACTACCGTACAATAGTCCCTAGAACACAGAATCCAAGAACACACAATCCCATGCCAGAAAATTCCTCTAGGTTTATTCAGTGCAATTTTCATTCCATTTTTCAATAAGCTTGTTTAAGGGCATGTGTGAGATCTGTATATTTCTCTTTCATTCTAACAGGTGCAACATAGTTGACATAAAAACCATCAGAAATTCATCTGGACTTGAGGCTAGACTATTGAGGTCATCTTCCTTTGGAAGGAAATTTGGGAGGTCTCATAAAATTTGGAGCCATAAGGGAATTTTAACACTCAGCCATAGGACGTGTGTCTGCACTTATGCTGTGTGTTTTGGGGACAAGCAAAGAGAATTTCAAACGTTATAAGAAAATGGTAAGAAGGAACCACATTATGTGGAAAAATTGTTTTTCAATAGTTTTTCACTGTCAAAGTAAATATTAAAATCCCCCATTATCAATACCTGATCAGCCACCTGAGGGCTATGTGATCAGAAAATTTGCATAGAAATGTGTGTATGGTCCAGGCGGTCTATCAACATAAATAGGGTATAAATGGCAGCAGTTTTGAAACACATGTGTTCTTATTGGCATTAGAACAAGAGTAGTTTAAATCAAGAGCTTCAAAGGTAGAGAGCATGTATCCAGTTTGCCATTCTAAGCAAATATCTGAGGTGATTGCCACCCCAACAGCCTGATATGCAAGGTTGTTGGCTATATGCTGCAATATCTATCATTGAGAGCAATGTTTCTGTTTATCTAAGCCAGGCTTCAGATAAATTAAGGACATCTATCTTGTTGTCAGTGATTTTTTTCATTCACAAGATCAGACTTGGAGGCTAATGATCTAATATTCAGTAGCCCTATTTTTACAGATGTTGAGTTTTTGTAGAGATACTAATACAAATTAAATTGCCATAGCAGTTGCACCTAGGGCATAAATGCATATTGATAATAAGGGGAAAGGACACAATCTCAAAAGGGAAATTACTTACAGGTTCTGGGAAGGTGGCAGACATCAGTATAGGACTATATGCCTGCCTCCTGGCAAGTGCTCCAGTCTGTGAACTGTGTCCAATAAGACTATTTGCTTATTTCTAGATGAGTTAAGAGAACCTCTCCAGCTTGGGATGAATCCGCCTGTCTTCACCAGGTGAAATTTCCTCTAGAACGAGTTCCAGTTGTCTATGACACAAGCCTGCTGTAGGTCTCGTCACCCCAGAAAATTGGCATGGAACCAGAGAAAATTACAAACCAACTCAACTTTTTGGCAGTCTTACACGCCAAAACAATATTATTTTTAAGGACTTCCAATTGCCTCATTAACACCAACATGAAAAACTATTTTCAAATATTATTTCAAATATATATTTACCTGTAGGAGGCATCTTTTGGTTTGCATAGATATCAGTCACTCTAGCACCTGCAAGGCAGCTGACTATGTTTGCTGGTGACTCTATGTTCATGTGTCGACAATGTCTCAATATTGAGGTTGGAAAATCTGTTTTGAAAGGCAGACGGAATGCTGGTGTTGCATCAGGGAATTTGGTATAGCTTAACATACAGCTTGTGACTGTAATTCAGCAACTTTGTCTGCCAATACGGTATTAAGGCTACACTTACTGCAGATGAATTTATCCATGTAACTTGTATTGGTGGAGCTAAAAGTAAACATGTCGCATTGGGAGAAAACAAGGGTGGACTCAGAAGCCATCGCTCACCTCATAGGCACCGATTCTGTGGGTGCTCGGGAGCTGGGAAATGGTGAGCACCCACCGGGAAATTACGCTGTGTGCAGTGAATTTTTAACTTTGTGTCTACTCTGGAAATGTTACTGTTGTCCAACTGCTCCCCCTTGGTTGCCACCACTATGTTTTTTCTAAAAGCATCATCTTTAATCGATAGGTGAGGCTGTGACCTTATTGGCTCTAGGCCACACGGTCAAAAAGTGACCAATCAAAAGCGCTGCATTGGCATTTACTTTGAAATTTGAAATCAAGGCTGTTGCAAAGGTAACTAACAGTAGACACTGTGACGGGGAAAGAATTCTCCACACAATCGTGTGCATCCGCCTCAGTATGAGGAAGCGGGGGGAGTGCGGCAATAGATTTATTTGCACAGTCGTGAAATAATACACAGATTCGGTTTTAAATTGCATCTGTTTATTTCTTTGTTCCAAATCATCCTGGCTAGCTGTGTTGTGTCCAGTCCTGTAAAAGGACAGAAGAGATTGTTACAACAATGTATAGCATTGTTTAGTTGTTTGTTGTTGGTCAGGGTTTTTAAAACTATACGTAGCGAACACGAACACTTTGTTTTCGGGTGCACACAGAAATGAGCAATTGTGCTTGCTAATATAACAGCCAAGTAATTATGGTTTACACTTTAAGGCAAATGTGTTAATTGTAATTAAAAGTTTAAACGACTCGCCTGTGGGTTAAAGCTGCTGCCAAGAACAAACAGGCAAAAGGAGTGCGTACCCCAGTCATGGGAGTTACATAGGATTATGGGTAGCCTGGTTTCCATCTGTTGAAATGCAGAGTTTGTGCTGCCAATGTCAATTTTATCCCGCAATATGTTTATTTTGAAGAAAATATGTCAGGTTGTTAATGAAATGTGTATATTTCATTCGAATATGAACTACTTTCATAATTTTCTGCTATATTTTCTTGTAATTGATTTTAATATTTTCACCAAGGTCAATGGGTTAGTCCTGGGCGGGGCTAACACCATGCGCCCAGGTTCCTTCATTTGAGGAGAGGCTGTAGGAGACTATTGATTCTGTAAGTCCCATCACAATGATATTTAGGTTGGTTGCATTGCTTGTTGAAGTGGCAATCAGCGTACTGATTTGCATCATGTGTGTTGTATGTGTTGATTTATTGTGCTAATATCTCTATTTGACATTCATTTTACTTGCTTGGTGGTAGAGGGAATTATTTGTGAATCATTTTTTATTTGTATTGATGTGGTTGTTGGGTAGAGGAGTGACCGATATTAGGCCTATGGTGATATTTCGGTCTTTGCACAGTTTAAAGCTAATAGCGTTATATATATATATATATATATATATATATATATATATATATATATATATATATATATATATATATATATATATATATATGATTCCATGTGATCTGCCCTCATTTTTGACAGGTATAAACAAATGTTTTAATTTGCAGATGTTTCTGTGATGTATACTGTAGCGAGCAACTAGTAATGGAAGCTGGCCAGGTTTGTTAATCTTCAGTCTACTAAAGTGCTTTGTCAAGATGACTAAATTTTGTATTGGGTGTTAATTAATATCAAATGTAATTGTTCATTACTAGAAGCCCACATCAAGGCACCATCCCTATTATCTTTTGTTTGAAACATTACCTCTTTCAAAGCCTGTTATGTTAACAAAGCATATCATCTTGGGGAAAATGTGGGTTTAGATTCCAATGGAGAGTACTATTGTGATTTGGGTGTCATTTTGAGTGATGATACTTGATACTTTTTAAAATACATTTTACTGGAATGTTAGAAAATGACAGTATTATAGACCCCACACACGATAAAAAGCCTCTAAATGAGATGATTTTATCTGTCAAAACACTTTAAATAATGTCACCCTCTCCCCCATGTGTATGATATTAAGAACAAGCATAGTGCCTATTTTAATCAAAAGGCTTTTCTTGGCTTACACCTTACGTTATTCTGCTTCATTGTCATTAAAATAATTTATTCCTTGCTTTATTTTTAGCAGTGGTATGTTAATGTCCCAGTCTCTGTGAGACCCTGTTCTCTGGAAACCAACTCCATCATCAAATGATCTTATTGTGTAAGGTTATTTATACTATTGTGCTTTTATTGGTTGACTGACTCCTTTGCAGATGCAGTTCCCTTTGGTAATTTAGTGGCTTTGTAATCAGAACCATGAAAGTCCTTAACATATACATTTTATCTGGGAAGCTCCAGTGGCACTCATTGCACCTCCTTGATGGTGATACTTACATGATGGACAAGAGAGGAACAGTTCTGCCTTCATATCTCAGCAATATGAGTAGTTCCTCAGTCTGCTTGGTTGCTTTCCTTTAAAGGAAATCAATGAAGGCATGCAACTGCTGTAAAATATATATACAAAGTCTCAGCAGATTCGCTGCTTTTTAGGAGCAAGGACACATCTATTTTTCCATGTTAATGAAATGGAGTTCTTGACCTTATTCACTTCCTCTGGTTCTTATTTAAATATTTTCTCCTATTTTTTTACACATACAAGGCCTCCAAAGCATGGACTGTAGTACACCTACTGTATTTCATAGGTCAAGCATGAATGTTCCATCCCATACAAGAGATGGGAACATTCATACTTTGAGTGGGGTGATCAAAATGGATCAATTTAGCTGAGCAGTCTTATTCATAGATGTCATCTGATGGTCACTATGTTACATTATGCCATTTTGATAGTAAGGGTGAACATTCACATTAGAATTGCTAAAGCTGGGCAAAACCCTTCCCTTTAATTTACTTTAGAGAAATATGCTGCAAAATTGTGCCCTCAGCAGCACTATTGTAAGGAATCAGACAGATATGTTTCTATTAACTACAAATATGTTACAAAAATGAATATAGAAAGAGGTCATTAGTAGCAGATTATAGGTTCAACTAACTGGACTGCCAAACCTCCATTTCAAATTCATGTAAGAAAACCCTATGAAGCCCTGTGAGTCACAATTAACTGATACAAATAACTGTGATTATTTATGTTAAAGGGCAATATGTATTTCACAGCAGCTAAACAAAATACATTGTAATGAACATGAAGTTATTTCAGGATAAAAGAAGTTAGGCATTGCTAGCTTCCTAGGCAGAGTTGCTGCTGGAGTCAATGCAAGCAGGCTTGCTGTCAATGTCAGTCATTAATTAGCTGACTACAGTAACTAGCTAGCATTATGGAAGTAAATGTAAATATTGTTGTGCTGCTTGGATACCCTTTCAGTAGGTAATTACCCCCTGCTTCCCCCCAAAACAAAAAGTGTCTTCATACACTTTCTTCTGTGGAGGCATTCTGCACACCCCGTACCAGAACCCATCTCCAGTCTCCAGCACAAAGTGTCATCCAAGGAGGTAGTGCTGGAGGGAGTCAAGCAGTGTTGTGCATGAACGTGTTAAAAGAGCGTGTTCATTGAACATGCTCATTTTTTCGGTGAACAGTGAACTTGAACGTATCCGTTTGCAACTAAAGAACGTGAACTTGAGCTCGTTCAGGTTTGCGCGAGATTCGGAATCCTTGGGTGTGTTAAAGTTACTGCTTTATGAATAAACACGGACAACGTTTTTTCCATACTTCAGACGTTTTTATTAGCGCAACTCATCCATCAGATAGACTGACAGCTCGCAACCAACTGCCCATATCCCGCATAACAATCACTGCGCATGTAGACGTACACATAAAATAGTCTCTGGAGCAGCTCTTTTAAAAAATGGAAGTAATTAACTGGGACTGGGGACTTGTTCAAATTCAAAATTGTGAACTATGAACGTGAACTTGTTCAAATTCAAAATTGTGAACTACGAACGTGAACTTGTTCATTTTAATCTTTGTGAACTGAACTTTGAGCTAGCTCTTGTGAAGTGTGAACTTGCACAACACTGGAGTCAAGTGCCCATTTAATTGCAAGACACTCCTTTTCCAACATAGCCTAGTCTCCCTAGGGCACATCGTACCTTGTCTCCCTAGGGAGTATCTTCCTGCTCAGGGAAACCACTGTTTTGTGCTCAACTTCCTCTCCTTGCAGCAGCACTGCTCCCAGCCCCACTCCTGAGGTGTCTGTCTGCTGGATGAAAGGCTTTTCAACGTCCGGGCTCTGCAGCACTATGTCAGTGCCTCCTTGAGGCCCTGGAAAGCATGGTCACAATCCTCATGCTGGACCATTCTGCTCGGGGCTGCACGAGGTAAGGTCTGTTAAGACAGCAGTTTGAAATGCTCTCACCTTGCATTTCTTGGTTAGAAGACTGCAGAACTGGATTGTCTCCACCTTCTCTAGCTGCAGACAGATGACCTCATTGCCAATGACAACCCTCAGGTACTGGACCTCCCTCTTGGCTAATGTGCACTTTGGGGGGTTGAAAAGATTGTGGTGTCCTGAAGACATTTGTCCGTTAATCTTTGAAAGGTTACTGATGCCTCCTTCAAGCCAAAGGGCATCACTGTAAAATGGAATATGCCAAAAGGCATTCTGAAACAGTGAGCTCTTTTGTCCCTTCTGCCAGTGGTACCTGACAGTATCCTTTACTTAGATAGATATCCTTCACTTAGTAGAGATGAAACTTCCTCAGCCTTTCCACCAAGTCATCAATGTGGGACACGGGATATGGATCAAACTTTGAGAGGCCATTTATCTGCCAGAACTCAATACAGAATGATTGATGGTTCCTTCCTTCTTAGGGACCAGCACAACTGGACAACACCACTTACTGGTAGAGTGCTCAATCACTCCCTTGGCTTCCATGTCCTCCAGTTCCTGCTGCAATACAGGAAGTTAGTGCTTTGGGATACAGTAGCATTTCTGCAACACTGGGTGCATCTTTCTTCCTCCTGGATATGATGTTTGATAAGGGTGGCATAGCCAAGCATTTCTTGAAAGAGCTCTGGGTCCAGAAGACTGCTCAGCCTTCCTGCTGAGGTGGGCTGAGGTGAGATACATCCACAAGATGTGAACTGCTGTTTGTGTGGAAGTACTGCTGCATTGGCTCCTCCTCCTCATCCATAGTGCGAATGAACAGCTGGGTCTTTAATGGCTCTTGTCTGGGCATGAAAGGCCTATTTCTTCTTCCAGCTTGTAGATCTAATATGTTACTGGCCCAATTTTATGTGTTATGGCCCATGCCACTTTGCCAGCAGCTTGCTGTCATGAGTCGGGAGCAACAACAGCACCTGCTGCCCCGGCAGAAAAGTTCTACTTCTGCAAACAGCAGATACTTTTTATTAACTCATTGTTAATTGGTCCTCCCTGTAAATCCCTAATTCTGTTTCTCTGGTTTACCTGATGTCTATCATGTGGTTTATTCACTTCTACAAACAAGACCTGAGCTACCAATTATTAGCTGGGTCTGTTACCCCCCATGTTCACTGGCTCACTATACAGCAGCAGAATGGAATTTTACCCATGTCCTGTAATTAGATTGACATCAAATAGGGATGAATATTATGCAAGGAAAATTGTTGAACTACATCACTATCATTCTGTATTGCATATTTCTTGTTGCAGGTACCTAGTTCTAGCACCCATATGAGGTCATCCCTGTTGTTTAACAGAAACTTGCTTTAGTGGCTCAGCAAATATGAATATGAATTGTAGGATCACAGTTCTTTCTTTCATACTTTCTTCCCCATCTTGGCATAAATCAAAAGGCAATGTTACCACTATACTAATATACAGAAAGTGGAAAAACATTAACAAACGTTCATTAGTTCTGAATGAATTCAGTTTTTGAAATATGAATCTTTTTTGAATTATCAGAATCTAGTGGAATTTAAAATTCTTTCTCATCCACCTCAGAGATTTGTAATTACAGAGCACTCATGTAATACAAAATATAAGGTACTGAATCAGTGTTATTTGTGTTATCTTTGAATGGGAGATAACATCAACTTGCTGGAGTGAAAAATATTTGAGATGAGAAAAACTAATTTGTTATAATCACTTTGTTCTCAGACAGTGCTCTGATCTTTATGGAAAAAAAAACAAATGGTTTAATGAATATAAAATGGTAACAAGGCACATTAGAATTATAGGGAGAAACAAAACATTGCTTTTGGGAAGCATGAATGTTTGGCACTTGTAGAGCTTTTTGAAGGAATGGCCCTCTATATCCTTTTTATATCTGATAAAATTTACTAATAACAATGTTAGTAACAAAGGTTTCTAAAATGTTATTTTTAACCGATGGAATATAAGGTGAGTTAACTGCTATAACAGTTGTATTTTAATAATACACATATCTTGTTGCCTTTATGTCTTTTTTATGACATACAATGGTAGTGTGAATGTTACTGACCGCAGGCATTGCATGCCTTGCAACTTAGTCCTTCAACTTAGTCCTACAGCACTAAGTTGACACAAAACATCCTTGTCTCTAGCTTACTGCCATTGTTGCTAATGTGAATGACCTGGTAAGGAGAATTTGTGTTGAAAATGGCTTCTAAAATGAAGACACAAAATATTCTATTAGAAACATCAGGTCTTGATTAGTGGAGTGCTAAACCTGACAAACAAATGCAGTGCCACTCCTCTTTCTGGTTTCTGGCGATCTTCAGAAGCACAATCTGTTTACAACCTGTGGAGGCAGGAACAACCTAGGAAATTAGATAATTTGTAACCGCAAAACTCTTGTGTCTGGGAGATGTGGGGTTGTTCTGTTTGTGTTTACAACTGCACCTTGATGAAGCACCCTAATCTACTTCAGGGAAAAAGAACCTCCTAGAAATAAGTGAGCACTTCAGCTTAATATCCTCCTTTGTAATGCAGTATTCCATTTTCTCTGAGCAAGTCTCTCTGTAAATACTTCAGTATGGTACTCCTGTTTTTTGAAATTTAAATCATTGAATTTATCATTCTCTTTTACCTGAATTAAGCCTTTCTATGATGACCCAGTCACAACAAACTATATTTTGCCTGCTCAAAAGCAGTCTGCTGTCCCGTCCCCCTCCCTCCCTCCCTTTGAAATCATTAGGGAGTTTAAACTTCACTGGTAGGTTATTTGTAGGTTCATTTTCCTCTCTCTTACATATTATGCAAATACAAAAATAATCAAACTTCTATTTCAAGACATGAAGGTAGATTGCAGGAGACAGTCAGACTTTTTGGAGAGACGATATCCATGGCTGTACAGGTAAATTACATGCTGTATGAAAGTCACAATTTAAGTTGAAAATACCTCTCTAATAAATGAGTTTATCACCTGTTAAGCCTCGAACAAACTGAATAAATTAATCAAACAATAATTACCATCATTAACAGTCTTTGGAGGCAGCTCTTTATTTTTGTTTTGACAAAATGCCTGCAAAGAGAAGGCAGCATAAAATCTGGGAGATGGAAGGAATGGCATTCAGAGTAATTCAAAATGTTGACTTATGTGGTAAACACATGTGAAATTCCACAGCTAATAATAGCTTTGGCATTGGATAAGACAAGCTTTACTGTGGCAAATGGAAATCTTGCCATGGATACAAGGTTATTTGCGATTGGGGGTGCACCGATGCTTTGATTTAGCTCCAATCCATAAGTTTGAAGCCCTGTGACGATGGGGGTGAGTAATGTTGCTGTAGCTGAGCTCTGCGTGAGGGGAGTGCATGGATGTGGTGTCAGCACAGCAGTCTCCCATTTTCTCTGATGGGAGACAGAAGGTTGTCTGCACACAGGGAGACAGATTCCTTTATATTTCAGCCTGCAGCAGAGACAGGCACGTTAGGTCACAGCATTGCTGTGCCACAGTCTAGTGAATGGGTCCATCCATCAGCCCTTACACACATTGACTGTATGATGCCATCTACAATGAACTGAACACAAAGGACTTCAGAATACTAAAAAATCCAGAATATCTGACAGGAAAAGAAGGGGGAGGGGAAAAAAGATAAAACCCTTTCAAATGGTGAAGAAAAAACAGTATACATGGTAGAGAGAAAAGATTAATTCCACCTTAGCATGAAATCCTCCAAAGCAAATAAATTTAAAAAGTTGCCCCTTTTACAGAGGGATTTGTACAGGTATTGGTGATACATTTGGAAGATAGAATATGGCATTACAGGATGCCAATTATTTGACGGTACCCAGGGAGCACTATTTTTATACATTTCACACCAATACACTGTAGCCAATCCAGCTTGGTAGAAAATGCATTTTCTTCATTATTTGACTACGTACTATGTGCTAAGACTATGCACCTGTGGCCTGAAAAGATTATGCTTATATACAGACAGGTGACAAATTAAAGGAAAAACCAACATAAAGTGTCTTAGTAAGGTGTTGGGCCACCACGAGCCACCAGAACAGCTTCAATGCGCCTTGGCATAGATTCTTCAAGTCTCTGGAACTCTACTGGAGGGATGGAACACGTCGGTCCAAAATCTCCCATAGGTGTTCGATTGAGTTGAGCTCTGGTGACTGCGAAGGCCATAGCATATGATTCACATCATTTTCTTACTCATCAAACAATTCAGTGACCCCTTGTGCCCTAAGGATAGGGGCATTGTCATCCTGAAGAGACCTCTCACATCAGGATAGAAATTCAGGCCTGTACCATTATTTTTGGTGACCCTTCCCTCAGGGGACATGGCAAACAGCAAAATGCCCCCACTTGTCGAGAATATGGTGAAGGATGACTCATCTGATCATATCACGAGAATATGGTGAAGGATTTTTCCACATCTCTTTCCACAGACCAGTGCCTATGGTTTTGCACCACTGAACTCTCAAATGTGCATTCATCTTTGTAATGAGGGGTTTATGCACTGTAACCCTACTATAATATCCCTCTCTATGTAATTGTCGACAGACTGTTCTTGCTGACACAGTCTGATCACGTCCTGCATTGACATTCTCAGTCACCTGAGGAAGAGTTGCTCTTCTGTTTTTCCTTACATATCGCACTAATGCACAAACATCACGGTCATCAAATGTGCACCGTCGACCACAATTTCCAACCCTATTTACTGATGTCTTTCCCATAGATCTAAATGCAGATGTCACTTTAGTCACTGTTCCTATTGAAACACTAGCCAGTTGAGCAGTCTTTGTGACTGAAGCTCCTGCCATCCATCCCAACAATGAACCCTCTTTCAAAGTCACTTAGATCTTTTCCTCTTGCCATCTTGATCCAAAATCAAGATCAACTGGGCCTGCTCAGCATTTTTATACATGCCAAAATATTATATACTGTAAATACATCAGTACTGATCAAAACATAAAACTTTATATAATTCACTGCATTTTGGATTCAGTCTGTTAAAAAATAAATAAATAAATAAATCTTAATGATTCTGTCATTTCCTGACATAAAATTCAGATGTGAAGATGGAGCTGTAATGCAATTCATCCCTTGAAATATGAGATTATTAAGAAAATGATTACTACTTGCAGATGAAGGCCAAAGGAGGACCTGTTTGGTGATTTCTGACTGCTGAAATTCATTAGCATTCATGTTGCAGTGTAAATATGTGTTCCCCTAGGTATTCAGAATGAATAATGAGAATCAAGATAAATAATACTCACTAGACTCCCTGGCTATTATTATGCATTAATGATATGCAAACAAACAGCTCAAACCTGAAGACAGTGAACAGAGAAAGATGATATTTTATATTTCAGGAGCCCCGGAGAGGCAACAAATTGCACTCTATTGCATATCATGGAGCTGAGAGCTTACATCACTCTTAGAACAATGAAAAACATTCATTAATGAATAGTGTATTGCAGAGTACATCATGAAGTACTTCCCCTGAGTTGTTTTTCTATTGTGTGCCTGATTTGAGTCAAACTATGAATAACACCTCTACAACTAAATTTGGGGTTTGGGCCTGGCTGTTGGAACTTTCTGGAAAAAGACAAACAAAAAGGATTTACATCAGAATTCTCCTTCATCATTTCCTTCAACCCCTGATGTTTGTGTGGAAAGATATTTTGTGTGAAAAGATCTTGCAGGCAACCATTTGTCATGTTAGCCGCAACCTGGGAAGTTGAGGAAAGGTTTGCTCAAGCTCACCTTTTAAATGGAAGGGACTCCTTAGGGAAGCTGTGTATGCAAATGACTTCTTCCTGGGGTGATGGTGAGACACAGTCTGCTCTCAACAGGACAATGGCATAGAGTTGGACCCCAAATATAGGAGGAAATGGGGAAGGATGTGTTTCCCCATCCCCTCCTATATAATTGCTGGTGGCTGTATTCTCTCTGTTCTTGGTGAGAAGGCCAACTAGTTCCTCTACTCTTGAAATATCCATTTTGAACCACTGAAATGAAGACTTGGGTCTGCATTCATTTTCATATGCAGAAATCCCAGTTTTATTTTTACATTTTTGTCTCAATGCTTTTAGACACCCTGTGGGTCATCAGACACCTGCAAGTTACTGTATCAGAGAAATACAATAGTTGCCACCCTACTACTTTACTCTATTGCACTGTTTCTTGTGTCTTGTAGGCCAGAAAATAGTCATTGGCTGTGTGCATGTGTATGAAACAATTGCATCCATTTTGCTTTAGCAGTCCCATGTGAATGCAAAGGTTGTTGTGGTCAGACAAGACAAAATGTACAACTCACAATCTAAAAATCAGTGTTTAATGAGAGAGAGAGAGAGAGAGACAGTTCAAAAAAGTGATAATACTTTGTAACTGTGCTGCCCTCACATTAAGTAATGATAAAACAATATCCTCCCAAAGGAATAAAATTTAAATGTGTTTTTCTTTTGATCTTTTGATATGTTATGTGGAATTAAGAACATCTTTATGCTTTTCCATTCCAAGTTTGGCACACTTCAAATGGCATGTCCCGTTATTTACATGCTCAAAATCCCCAGATTTTAATGGTTCTCTTTAAAATTGAAGGATAAAATGGCATAAAATGCATGAGTATCACCCAATAAATGTGTTGTTTCCCTGAAGATTATTCTTTGAAATCAAATATAATAGGTCTAAACCATTTAAAGGAATATCCCTAGACTTATGTATTCATAGTTGTGCTGTATGATTACTAAATGGTTTCAATTAGTAGATAGTAGTTTGTGATAAAAGTTAAAGATATATGAAAAAATGAAGCCCTTTTCACTTATTTATTTATCTTGGTAGCAACTATCTGTCTGATTAACAGATCCTCTTTGGAGCAGGACTGCAATTAAGTTGCAGAGCTATATAAGTGGAATAGGGACAGTGAAAACACAGGTGCATATATGTGTGTGTATGTTGCGACCCGGAATGGAACATTTTCATTCAAGCGGATTTTGATGTGTTTAAATTTTTTTTTTGTAATGTGTGTGTACATACACACACACACACACACACACACACACACACACACACACACACACACACACACACACACACAGTACATATTTAAACACTTTCATTTGTGTTGACCGGCTTGTGCAGTGTAAATGGGGACACTGAGCTGTATTTGCAAAGAATCTTGGACCAGGACCTTGGTTCTTTAAGAGGATGTGACGTAGGAAAAAAAAAAAGCGGTGGGCTTGAGAGAGTTGTGAGCTGTGCCACTTAAGCACCGTACTGTATGCACCGAATTTTGTTTAATGCAGAAACAAAAGAAAAGATTTTTGTACCGGGGAAGAAAATAAAGTTGCCAGAACATGAATGGACTGTGTTGCGTTCATTCAAAGGGTGCAACATGTATGGAGTGCATTTATGATAGTATGGTTGACTGTCTCTGGTGGCTACAAAATGTTGCACTTTTTTTCTAAGAAAGTGAGAGTATGTTAAAAATGTTACATTTTTTGTATCAATGATTGCATTACACGTTAGACTGAAAAATGTAAGCATATGCTGAAGGTTTAATAAAAGTTTGGACTGTGATTTTCTGGTTTACATGGTTGTCAGGAAATGCTTCTAGCAAGCCATAATACACATCTGCATCCTATGGCATGAGCATTTAGTTTGCAACTATTTTTCAGGGTTAAGATGTGATGTCCATATACGTGGTCACCTTTGTTAGTTAAGTAGAAAGTAGCGTATATCTAATGAAGTAGTGAAGTATGCATGCTTAATGGGTGCATGATGGGTATAAAAGCGATGGAGCAAAAGGGTTTGCTTTAAGGCTATTGTATTAAAAACATTGATATGGAAGTTATTTGAGGACCACAGATCATTATAAACAATGAATTCCTTGTATATTTATGAGATTTGGATTGTGTTCTTGTACCACCCTTAAGAATTTGTGTATGACACTTCAGCTTATTTGTCACAGCTGAATTCTCGACAATGGAATCTGGGCCTACCTGTGTATGCTTTTGTTGTCAACTAATTTCAGTCAGTTTAAGTTTTTGAAAACATGCATTTAAGTGTTTAACAGTTTTGAGGTCTAAATAAGTATTTTACTTTTTATCTCTTCCTTGGTAATGAACTGTTTGTTTCACCACAGATGACCATTAACTTCAATGAACCTTGTGTCATCATTGAACAATTACGACATTCTTTATGTGCCAGCTACCTGCAGCCAATTGACAAGTAATCAACATAGCAACAAAAGGAGCTCTCTATACTTAATGGACTCAAACAAGTCACAAAAAATCTGATTCAAAATGTTCTCTATTTACAGCCATGCAGGCAATTTGCTCACTAGCATTAGTCTGCCAGCCAAAATAGCAAAGGAGGTAAAGCCAATAGTTAACTTAGCTGGCTAAATACACATTTAGTATAACTGGAGGTAAGTGGTTTTGGAGACCTTTTGGCTCAGGCCTGTCTCTCCAAAGCAGATCAATGTAAAACTTGGGTTTCTTTTGACATTTTATTTCTCTTCTGTTTAAATCTTTTGAATGTCAGGTGGATGAATAGATTGTAAGTAAGACATTTTATTATCATATTTTTCTGGTCTGCTAGTTAGCTTGCTGGTTAGTCAACTGCAGTCATCTGTGGAATTTTCAGTTGAAGTGGCCAATTTCAGTTGATAGGCCCTTAACCTATTTTGAAATGGAGAAGTGTACAATATATGCATTGTTGAGCATAGAAGATTACATGCCAATGATTTCAAGGGACCGATTGGGTTAACTTTCCCAACAAATATTTAGCCCAGGCAAATTGGGCAACTGTACTGTCATCTTCAGCTGCCAGACACGGTTTATTTTCCAATGGAGAACTGACCACCATGGTTGTTAAGCTCAGCCAATGAACATTAGGTTAGACATCAGTGATTTGGCACATCAAATGATTAACTGGTTTACAATTGTTACAACCCCCGGTCTAGGGTCAGGGAATTTTGAAGTACCTCAAAACTTGTTTGTGCGTTTTTGTTATGCCTACTTGACCATCGAGTGCATGATCATGGACCGGTTTCAAGACTTGCGAACGATAACCTGACAGCGAGACAATTTGATGAATGGCGTCCCAACCTGCATTAGCTTTTTGGTAGGCCCACTTGCACATAAGCACCCCATTTTCCCAAAAATAAGCCACACCAACATCTGGAAGTCTACCTATCTCGGTTACAGCCTCAATGCAGCATGTCAAAGACAGGTGAGACTTTTCTGCAGTGGCCAGCTGTTCTCTGCTGATGTTTAGAGGGAAATCTTGATCAGCGGACAGCTCTACAAGGTTAGGCTCAGAGATGCCAGGCTCAGGCAGTTTACCTTCAAGAGCGCCACACAGAGAAACAATAAAGGAATCAGACAGGTGAACAACATCCCCAAATTTGCCTGAGCATGCATCACAACACGGGCAGGGAAAACAGAAGGAAACTCTTTGGACAAATGAGATTTCATGCAAATTTCTGGAGAATCTCCAACAATTGGATAGGAGAAAAGCTCTCCACCTGCCAGGTCATTTCTCAGTATGAACTGCACACCATCAACAGCAACTGTTTGCACACACCCACTTTCACAAATCTAGTTAGGAGTTCAGACCTCAAGTACACAAAATGTGCTTGAAAACTTTTACACAGCCCAGTTCAATACCATGGACCAACACATTTGTACCGCAATACGTGTCATCCAAAAATGGTAGAACACTTTCCAGAATGAAAGATTGAGCAGCTCCTATGTCTAACAGTATCAAAATGGGTTTTGACTCAGTCTCGGTAGAGAGACACAGAACCATTAAAGAGAAATGGATTATAGATAGACTCAGGATTTTAGCAAGGGTCATCAGAAGCAGACAGAGAATGGATAAAGGCAACACCAGGTCAGAAATTAAGTGGCCAGGATTGAGACAGTAAAAACAAACATGTCTATCATCGTAACACTTATGGCGCTCACCAATTTCCGTTCTGTTGGATCAAGAGAAAACTCGAGATGTTTCCTTAATAGAACTCTCAGCAATTGGCAATGGGATTGTGTCTTGACGCACAGAAGGGAGAAAAACAGTTTGGTGCGTCAGAACAAACTTGTCAGATAGAATAGCAGCATCTGCGGGAGAGGTTAGTTTTTGTTCATTTAAATGAACTACTATGTTTTGTAACCGGTAAGAACCAGGGGTGGGAGGGGGCTTTGCTTTGGACTCCTCCATCACAGAAGGTTCCTGCCCATTATCGTCCTCAGACTCATCAGGTAGAATCCTTTGCTCTACTAATTTCCTGTACAGCTCAGCCTTGATTACCCGTTTGGCTGCTTCACGGGTAACATGGATGTTAAAGAACTCTGCAATTTGCAGCAAATCATCCTTTACAACACTCACTAAACTGTTAAGTGGTCAGGTAGAGCACAAATTCTGTAAGGTCAAACGGCATGATAGTCTCCTGCACCAGAAAGAAAACAGCCAGACAAGCAGGGAAAAAAAACACAAACAACTCACCTAGGCACAAAAGATGGCACTGTGGACCAATGACCAGCTGCCAAAACAGAGCGAGCCCTCTCTTTGTTACGACCCCTGGTCTATGGTCAGGGATTGTACCTAATATAGTGAGTGGAGTATCCCTTCTCTCATCCCCAGCACCTACAACAACAGCAACAATTCCACAAAAAATAAATATACCAGGAAGCAAAACCAAAACTTCAGGAGGGGGAAATGCCAAAATAACAAACAGAAAAATACAACTGCATAATCAGACTGAGGAACTAATTACCTAACAATGAAAATCAAAATAATCAACAGAAAACATGACCTCCCTAACTAAACATAAACAGGAAAAAATATAAAGATCAAACAAAAAAAACTGCTCCCACCTCCCTACAGAGCTTCCAATAGATTTAGGTTAAGTATTTACAATATATATTACATTCTAAAATCTCTGCTATTACAGAGATTTTAAATAGGAGCAGGTACCACTAATGTCATGGAGTGTGCACCATGTGCATTGTTCAGCACAAGGGATTACATGCTGATTTGACGCCTTATCATGAAGTACAAGGTTTTACGTGGTCAACATGTCTTTTTGCTTGCTTGGGTAATTGGACTATCGTGATTTAGCTAGGCTACCTTATCTAGCCTAGTCTGGGATATGTGTTAGTTATTGTAATATGACAATAATATAAAAATTAACCTTATAATAATTACCTTAAAATAATTAATTTTGAGTTTCAGTGTTTTTAAATAAAATATCACACAGAAGAAATTTTCAATTTATCATTTGTAATTCAGTGAAATGTGAGAATTGGTTAAGGGTCTGAATACTTTTGGAAGGCACTGTATATAAAAATAGACATTAACAAGTAGTAAGTGTACACCATAATTCAGATTTGATTAGACTGAACCTTGACAAGGAATTGCCTGAACCTATAGGGCCAAAACCGTGGAAGTCCATAATGTATTGATTTAATTGGAGTGAAGCAGGTCAGAAGATCAAACCCTTTGTGTTTAATGGAGCACCTGATCCACTACTCTCTTCTGCCTTCCCTGGAAAATTCATGTCAAAAGAGGGGATTTTAAGTCTATTGCCTCCACTTGCCAAGATGGCACAAGTGATGAATATGGTTCCCAACTGCTTGTCACTAACTCACAGACAGCTGTGGGCTTTTCCCAGCTACGCATCATTCCTGATGAAGAAGGCATCCTCAGGCAGAACATACATATGCACATACCCACACGTACGCTTATTCACACATACATTCAGGCATACATATGCAGACACACATTCACACATACTCAATGTATATACAGACACATACATACAGAAATGCACATGTAGGAACACATGCATACACATAAACCCAGAGTAAAATGCACATGCTAAGTTATGAATCAACACATTCTCTCTCTCTCTCTCTCTCTCTCTCTCTCTCTCTCTCTCTCTCTCTCTCTCTTTCACACACACACACACACACGCACACAAATATTGTGAGTGACAGCACAAAAAAGTGCTAGCCCCATGACAAATGTGGTGTCTAGAGATAAAGAGAAAAAGAGAGCTAAGTGACACCACTGTTTTATATTTCCAAAGGAATAATTTGAGTTATGATTGATGGATAAAGAGGCACAGTGTGAAGAACTATAATGTGTACTGTCATGAAACACTTATATCTCATTGTTTTGGAATTGACACAAGAAAACCTGTGAATAATGCATAAATCCGCTGATAAAATGGTCAGAAAATGATCTCGGTGAAATATCATGTACATCTTGAACACAAAATCCCTTCCATGCAATACATAAACCATTTCATGTGATACATAATCCATCTTCTCATTATCAACTAAAACAAAAGAATCTCAAATATAAATGTAATGTTATAGTAGTGTAATGTGGTAATGAAGTAGTGGGTACCTTCTCTTTGTCACAATTTCTGTTTAGCTGGCTGTTTTAATTTGCAGGCTTTAATATATACCCTGGTTACAAGGTATGTCCAATATAAAATGATCCTGGTTTTCTCACAGCTACTGACAAACATGAAGTTTGATCTTTGGGGGGATGAGCCCCAGTATTTTGCATGTACCCCTCACAACTGAACAGCACTGTCAGACAATGGAGGGTGCCAAGTCACTTTGCTAAATACACACACATTTACAACATTGCAGACTAAAATGCTGACTTACTGATGGACATCAACAAAGACTTCTCAGCACCAAAAGAGCCACCTGTTACATTAATATCTTTGTGATGGATACTAGTGAGAGCGATTTGCTTTCGTCCCTTTCCTTTTTGTTATTAGAAGAGTGGTCAGAGAACAGCCCCTACATACAATATATTGTATATTTGGTTGCACATTTCCTTTCAAGTCTTATAGACAATTGTTTGTTTTTGTTTGTTTTATATCTTTATTTTCCAAAAAAAAAATGGGGCTTCTGAGTGACTCTGACAGTAAAGGTGCTTGTTTCAAGTGCAGGCTAATACGAACAGCTGAGAACCAGCTGTATCATTTGCCAATAATAACTGGAAGCCCACATTGGTGAAACAAAATTGACAAATTTTGCTGGGGATAGGGGTGGGTAGGTCAGCCAGGGTCCCCTCACTGCTCTACTCTCAACACCATGGGACTCACGTGGGCACTTCTGATTCACTCAAATAGTGTCAGAAGGAGCCATGTACCCTCCAATTATATATGTCTTCTAATACATTGTGACACTTCTTGGGTGAAAATACCCAATGTACTGTGTTTCAAAGAATTGCATACACCTTGCCCCGCGCTGCTAGGCAGTTTGGCGGTTATCATTGCAGCGGGGAAAAGCTTAATCCATAATTGGCAACTACCAAATTTGGGCAAAAAGGGGGAAAAATACAAAAAAGCAAACATATTGCCCAAATATACTGAGCATACCTTTGTGTGTGTGCAATCTGGGTTGAGGAAAATTAATTTTGTTTCTTGTCTGTACAACATACAGTATCAATGCTGATCCAGCCGGATTGCTGAAGTTTCATTTTTCAGTCATGCTGCTGCCCCAGCTAAAGCCCATTAACCAATGCAACATCTGAAACAATGAGCACGGCTTACAGAAGAAGCCAGTCGGGCCAAGGCAGAACATCCCGGAGTCTCTCCACTGTAGCGGAGGATATGAGCCGCGCAGGTAATAGAGACCAGGCTGAGCCGAGCGTGAATTCCCCACGGTGAGACCGCTCCAGCTTGCGCACGAAGCGCAGTGCGCGCTTGATCAGTCAGATCAAACAGCCGCAGCCTCAGAGGGATGTGTTCAACAGCTGGCGGTGCCTCCCTCACGTCTTTTGTTTTCTCCCTCACTTCTCCTGGGCCACAGATGCAAACTACATCTGATACCTGGAGCCTCTGCTCTAAGTTACCCAATCGGATTTGACCTGACATGGGCAACGACGCCACCAGTGGTTATGCTAGCAGTTATTTCACACCAGCGGCACATTTTCACACTGACTCCAGTGGTATGACCGCAGAGGTACCACAGGGCTGAAATCAAAGCAGGATTTAAAGAAACATTAAAACTTATCTCTGCTTTTGTTGTGGTCCCAGTGAGAAAATGCACCGTGGTCATACCTGGCATCCATTTCAGTCAGGGCGCAGGGTTGCAGCTTTGAGTTATATTTTTAAACACAGGCCCTCTTTACAGTTTCCAGGCTATAGGACCATGTGACAAGGATCCATGCAAAAATCAGGCCTGCCTTTTTAATTCTTCTTTTGTGGGAGCAGAGTCAGCAGTCCAGCATCATGAACATTTCTGGAGATGATACTTATAACGCAAACATTCCTTTTGCTTTTGTCATTGTGTATGCTCCTCAATAAATGATACGGCTCATGCAATGGAAAGATGTCCATACTCAGCTAACCAAAGTGCATTGCTCGCTTCCTCCTTACGCAGTTCAGTGTGACCCACTAATGTGGGGTGTATGGGTTCCACATTGCCACTGGAAGTATTTCTTACTCTGTGAGTGGAAGCTGTCAATAGATTTTTTTCTCTTCAATTTTGAAACTACAGTGATTCCCTACTTTACAACACAGTGCCTTCTTGACCCCCTGTCATGCTCCAGATAGTTAGGAACTGAATCACAAGTTAGGGTTTCTAACACAAATTGACCTTAAAATTGACCATAAAAAAATAGAGGTCATAAAACAACTTTATATGCATTGCATTTTCATTTCCAAAGCACAGACATCTTTTTCCTCAGCCATGCATGCAGGGCATTTCACACACTTGCCACGTCTGCTGCTTCTAAGGGGGAGCTAGCTGTGGTCACCAAGGGGACGTTGGGGAGGTCCTGCATCCATTGTTACATAACATTGACCCATGCTTCCACCATCCAACCAGAGGTTTGAACTAGTGATCAAACTGTGAGCCCACGTGGAGTACCAGGCCTTTGTTCTATAAAGGTGCAGAAGGAACAATAAAACATTGCTCTGCCAGCTAGTTTACTTTGTTTAACATATGCACACCTGTCTTGATTTCACAGACACAGCTTCATTGCTCTCCACGGAACCTCCAACCAGACACCCTGCCTCAGATTCATTTTGCATGTTCTGACAGTTTATTTCCTCTCATCTGACTCATCTTGCATCCTGCATTTTCCAAGAGAGCCAATCCCAAGGCTGCCTTCCAGCGAAGTTGTCTCACATAGTCTGAGAAACTTCTGTCTACCATTAGACTCATGTTCTGATGGAGTTCTGATACATTTCTTCATGTCAGCCCAGAAGACTCCTGTGGCCTCCCCTACTCCACAGAATCAAAAAAATCTTTGGAGAAGACAGCCATGTCTTCTTTTGCTCGGACCAAAATCTGATATTGCTGTATTAAAATTCTACACTGCACATTTTGAGCTAGTTCATTTTGTTTTGTGGCAAATGTTTACTGGCTATTATTACTGAAAGAAAAAAATTAAGCCAATTATCAACTATTAAAATTCTCTGTTGTTCTATTGTTGTTTTACCGCTGTAATATCCAAGATGAGAAAAGAAAATGTGCTCGCTCTACCAAACTGTCTTTCCCTTATGGCAGGGGGTGAGTGAGCTGAGCTGCATAAACCTGTGCTGTTGCCTCAGTTGCTTGGCTTTCAGAGATTATCAATTTTTTACCACTACAACCCAGATCAGGCTGCCAAAAAAGTGGCATCAAATGGACAGTAGCCAGTGATCAGGGGATAGGTGAAACCACTGGCATGGTGGAGTCACAAAGAGGGTTGCTACTCCTTGATTGCAAAGGTTGCAAGTGTGGTTTTCTAGGTTGTGTTTCTGTAACTGTACAAACTCTACTCAAAATTATTCACGTTACTGATTGATTTTCTTTAAAAAGCAGCACCAGTTGTTAGTTGTCAGGACTGCAGCTTCTTAGCTGGGTTTCTTTCTGTTTTTCTTGTCCATATGCTTCTGTTTTCCCTGTGTTCCAGCCCCGCCCTGCTCTCCGCCCTGTCTCCGCCCGCCTGATTACCTGATCGTCCCCACCTGCCTGCCTGCACACCTGCATCCCATCTCCTCATCAGCATTTCCCTATATATACCCCGCTTGTTGCTTGTCTCATTGCCAGTTCGTCTTGGTTCACTGATTTGCTACTCGCTGTTTGCCCTGTTTTGCCTGCCGGTTCTGTTTGCTCTGCCTGTTTTTCTTGTCTTTGATTTTTGGATCTGATTTGTGGTATGTTCGCTGTGTTTTTCTGGTTTTGGACTTTGCCTGTTTTGACCCTGTTTTTGGATTGCCCTCTGGATTTAATAAAACCATCGTGTACCTGTCTTCGCTGTCTGCGCGTGAGTCCCTGTCTGAGCCCTGACATTAGTGCACTCATCCCACCATCTTCTAGTTGATAAGGTGTGAGTGAGGGGATGTCTGGTTCCAAACTGGAGACCTTAGATCTCATATCAGGGTCCACTCTGTCTGCCACTCTGTATTTCTGGTGAAGAATGTAACTTTAGCCAATATATAGCTAGCTGGCTCAATAACTAGCTGCCTAGCTAGTTAAGATAAGCTGGCCAAGTGTTTGCTTGCTATATAGCTAGTAAAATAATTTAGTGTACTGGCATGTAACTAATTAGTGGCGGAGGTTACATTTGCTGGCTAAAGTTATTTTTTCAGACACGTTGCTGGTGATTTTATATGTTGCACAAAGATGAAGAGCTGCTGGTGTCAGCACAAATTTATTGCAGTGCAACGCCAGCAAGTTGGGTGGGAAAAAAAAAAAAAAAAACTTAAGTTGTACATTGGACACTTCACTATGTGCAGCAGACTGTCTACAAACCCACACTGTAGCAGTATGTGAATCAAAATTGGTTAGAATTACTTTCAACAATTAAAATTTGTCATAGAAAATAACTTACTAGCTACTTAAATTAAACAGCTAGCTCTCTGGCTATATTAACCATGCAGAGCTTACTAAGTTATAATAAGCTACCCAGCTCGTTGCACCTCAATGTCAAAAATGATTCATGCAACACAATGGCAGATGTCATTGCTGTCCATTTGCTTGATTAAAACTTTTCATCGTTGCTACTTCACAAACATTAAGAGAGGAAGCAGAGGGACTTGGCTCATAGAAAAACTGCTGCTGCCGCCAATTTTGAACTGAGACTCAGTGGTTGATACACAACGGAGAATTATCTGGTCCTCATTTCCCAAAAGCATCTTAAGGCTAAGTTGATTATTAAAACCTTCTGCAAAGATTTTTTTTCACTTAGAGTGTGTTTCCCAAAAGCCTCTTAAAAATACTCTTAGAAATTTTTGTGCCTCAGAATAACCGTAGAAATCTAAGTGCACCTTTACGAAAATATCTTCCCTACATAGAGAACCTGCAAACATCATTGCAGACTAGATTTAACACATTAAATTTGCTGTGATCACCAACACTAAGTGTTTGAACATGTTCATCCATAATAAATTTATTCATATTGGTTTGTCCTTAAAAGACTTTTCTCAGCAACACACATTCAGCTCATTTTACATTTGAATAGTTTGCATCAGTGAATGCAAGATTATTTTTACTTGAAGAAATACAAGAACCGTGGATGCATTCAGTAGCTATAACATATCAAGTCAGCCTCGAGCAGCTGATCGGTGCTTAACAGAGTGTAAGATTTTGTATTGTAACCAATGGATGTACATGTCACATTTGTTATGAATTACTAATGATGTGTAATTAGTGCAAGTGATGTGGTGAACATGAAGAGAAGAAACTGAAAATAAAATTAATGAATTAAAAAAATATTCAATAACTTGTGGTGCCTAAAAACAGCCATGTAAAGTGCCGCTCTTGGCTTATTTAGGCCTGCCGATCCATTTCTTCCATACCCATCTTTCTGCTCCTCTTCTTGCTCCTTTCTCATGCAAACGTGCTCTTGCCTAGGGGGCGATGATGTGCAGCATAGCTGTGACAGTATTGACTGCACAACACTTTACTGTGTGTAGGCCACTGCTTGAATTCACCTGAAGCGCAACTTCCACCTTCTCATGGTGCACTCCGCAATGCTCCAAGCCAGCCAGTGAGACTCGGTGCAATTCACCTCACTGTCAGTTGCTGGATATGCCACAGCGGTGAAGAATTATGGGCAGAGTGGGTAGCCATTGTCACCAAGAAAATGCCAGCAATCACTGGGACCTCTTGCTGCTTCCTGACCCATCGATGATTTCCTGAAAATGGAAATGAGCTATGGGTAATTTCCAAGCCACCTTGCCACTATGTGGGTGATCAAGCCCCAATAATCACATACCACCTAATGTCATAACAGCATATCTTTTGTGGTAGATGTATCTGTGGTCACCTATGGATGGTGTCACGGCAGGGATGAGGGTCCCATCGATTAGCCCCATGAACTGTGGGATGTCATATTTGTCAAGAAGGGCTTCTTGTGTCTCCAAGATGTCCTCTCTTTCCATTAGAAACTTAATGTAGTCTATTCATGTAATACTAGTCACATTCTAACTGCCTGCAATGATCTGGAGACCGATGCCTCCATCACCTTGGACCTGGAAAAAGTTTCCAGTGGCATACGTAGCACCTCAATGCTGCCAGTAGCTGGATTTGAGGTGTTAGTTGCGCAAGTGAGTGAAGGTGCCACAAGGTCAAGCAGCCTAAGTATTTCTTCATGGGGAAGCCTCTATCTGTCTACTATGGCAATGTTATTGACTATTATGTGGAATGCAGTGCTCCTGAAGCAACAAGAAGAAGATTGTGTGAGCGCTCATAAATATTCATGTCATAACTTGTGGAGTAATTCAATTGTTGAATGTATAAAGGAACTTACATTTGAACATTTGCTCAACTCAAATCAATATAATGTCTATAAATGTAATACACTCTACCTAAAAGCATTTTACAGCACTACCTCCACCAACCACTAACAATCTTACCTTGCTCCTCAGGCAGAAAAATAGGCATGGTATAGAGGGCCATGCAAATGTCATTTCTGTCAAAGGAAGAAGATGCTCCAGTATTGCCAGCTTGGCCCTCTTTATCTGGAGAAACCTCCTCCTGGTATTTCCTATTTCACTCAAAAGGCCATTGTCACCTCTTGTCAAGACAGATGGGATACTGAATAGCTCCAAATATCAAGATATTTTGGCACAAACCTGCTGGCCTCTGTCAGAAAGCTGAAGATGAAGAGGAATTTTACATTCCAACATGACAATGACCCAAAGCACACATCCAAGTCAACCAAGGCATGGCTTCAGAAAAGGAAAATCAAAGTCTTGGAATGGCCCAGTCAGAGCCCAGACCTCAATCCCATCGAAAACCTGTGGAATGACCTAAAGAGAGCTGTGCACAGGAGATCCCCTTGCAATTTGAAGGAACTTGAACTTTTTTACAAAGAAGAGTGGGATAAACATCCAAAGTCTAGCTGTGCAAAGTTAATGGAGACTTATTCACAAAGACTTGCTGCTGTAATAAATGCAAAAGGTGCTTTCACAAAGTATTAGTTGGGCGGGGTGTGCAGACTTATGCGATCGGGGTATTGTAGTTTTTTTTTTTCATTTATTTTTCCTAATTAACTCTTCTTTCTTTCTCTGGATTTTTGTTTGTTTGGAGGTCTCATTAAAGATGGAAAGAGTCTGACATTTATGTTGTTATTTCTGTCTTTACATTTCAAAAATCTGCAATTTCATAAGGGTGTGTAGACTTTTTATATCCACTGTATATGGGAGAAAGAAAGGTGCTAAAGAGAGTACTGAGAATGAAGGTTTTCAATATAAAATGTATCTACCTTGTAATAACTGCTTTTGTGCCGTAAACAAATTTCCAATTTTCATTATTAAGAAATTGAGAAGCTGACAATGCTATAAAGAGTCATAGTCTTTGGCTCTCCTCTTGAGAAGCAATTGTCACTGGACAGGTGGACAGAATTTTCCTAGCCACAGCCACATTTTTTTGACCATTGAAATTCTTGATGAATTAACTTCAGAAATTAATTTTATGAAAGGTACATATAAGGACTATAATAATAATATTTTATTTTAAAATATCTTCATTAAAGTTGTTAAATGCATATATCCTCCAGCTTAACTGATATTGAGTGCTTCAACTTGTTTTCCCACTCTGTGAAGTCTGCTGTACTCTGAGCTACAAAACACAGGACTGTGAAGACATGTTGCATTTTCATGTAATTTTGTTTTGTTCAATTTCCATTAAATAATAAATAAGGGATTGATCTTACAGTTGTAATTTTGGCCATTACATAATGGATCACTTTTTGTTTGCTTTAATGTATTGATCATTTTTACATGTGTATTTAAAATGGCAAATTCCATCCATACCTCTGATTTCAAGCTTGATTAAGGGCAATGAACATTCAACAAGACATTGCTATAGCCTTTGCTATCTCTTAGAAAAACTCTTGCACAAGCCTTGCAGTGTAAATGTCTTCAGATCAGTGATTTGACTCCCTTGAGGGCGATGTCCAGTGTTCTGTTTCACAAGACATATGCTCTGAAAGTGCATCTTTGATTTTAACATCTCATACAAGAAGAATGTGCATATAACAAATTAGCTTATTAACTTCTCTTCCATTCAGAATCTGTCTAATGAAAGGAAGGAAAACACACCGTAACAACTGAGCTGGGTACTTCATGGATGGGTTGTCTATGGAGAGTTTTGTTTGTGTTTGTTTATTTTTCTGAACAAAATTTAGAAAAGGTTGTGCCAATATCGTAGTCACCATGACAAAGTTCTTGCATCTTCCCTTGACATATTTCCATTAAAATGCTAATGTGGGTGTCATACTCCATGCATCAATTAAATATATAACTGAATTAAACAGATGTGTGAAGTCTGCATTCCTTGGGTGAAAGAGTTGAAGGGTAAAGAATCTCAGTCCATTGTTTTCTGAATGTAAATGACAGTGGGAAGGCAAGACAGTGATTTGAATATTTCAGAAAAAGGACACATCCTTAGCAAATTGGCCAGATCCTACATGCCACATGTCCCATACAAGTAACATGATCAATAAATTCTAGTGAGAAGAGGATGGTAAGGTTAGCTGTGTTGTCTGTGTTGAACATTGATACAAGTATTTTGCCTCAAAAGCAATACTCTATGGACCACTTCACTGTTGTGTCCTAAGATGTTCAAATATATCTTTGTATCATAATACATTACTAAACATTACAAAATATGGATTATTAATGATTTTGGGGCACATCAGTAATTCCTCACAGACATCTTCGTTTATGCCACTCCGTGAAAGAATTTATATCTATTTTCTGAAGATTAATATATAATAGACCGGGGGCTCCCTCCACACTTGTATAATAATTCACCAAGTTACATAATTTATATATACCTTTTTGTAATAGTTTCAGAAAGTAAATTCCACTGCCCAATAAAGAACAAATATAATTCTGCTGTAACAATTCTGAATTAAACAATGTTATAAAATAATTGCAGAAAATAAGTACAGAAAATAATCTTCAGAGTCTGATGCAATAGGTTTATTGTATATGTGCGCAAATCACATATAGTAAACCGGGCTGGTCCGAGGAGCAGTTATGTCATCAGTCAAGTCCCCAAAGCAGTCCCCCCAAGCAGTCCAAAAATCCCCCAAAATACATCTTTCTTTTATGCTCTTAACCCCTCCTTCACTTTCATAACACATTTTCTGTACACCATTGTCTTTCATTCTGGCATCATTCTCATTCCATATTTGGCCTTTCCTGTACACGATTGTTGCCAAGCTCACACCTGTTTAATTATAAAAATAATTACCCCGCCTTGGCTGTACACTATCATCTCATCATATCTAGTACATAAAAAAATAATTAAAGAATATCAATCCTGCTTCAGCTGCCCTCCAATATATAAAAGATAACTGTCCCTTCTTGACCTGCTCTGCATTGGCTGTATTCCATAAAAAACCCCTGTTTGCGACCCCCCTTCACCGGGTTCAATTCTTTTGTCTTACACTCAAGGTCCATCTCCTGGGCAATGCTCAGACAGTGTCCAACTCTCTCCCCAACAGGCCTCACTGTGTAACTTACGGCATGCAGATATCTCACAGCTGCATAACCCCCCCACCATCTCTTTAGTTTCTACTCACATGCATATGTAGTATAATTGAATACATATTGTTTATTTAAGGCTAATATATTAAAATGTCTGGTTTCCTTATAAACGTCCAGACCTCCACATGTATAGTAAAGATAAAGTAAATGGCTGATATATCAATAACTTCAGTTACTATGTCAATGACTGTGGTTAAAATCAAAAACTAACATCTATTAGCAATAATTTATCTCCACTATGTAACAAGCTTAATCGTACAACTTCAAGCTCCGCTTTTCTCTGGTGGGGTGAAAGTGGCAATGCTTATAATTTACATATGGGGTATACACTTAGTCAAAAATTTTCCACCACAGGGCATATCCCCATTCCTACCTTTGGGGAAATTAACTAACCTCACACTATCCAATGAGAAACAGCCCTGGAGATCATACTATAAGCAGCACAATTCAGGAGTGCAAAACACTGCAAATAACCAAGCCCAGAAAAACATGAGAGTAATTTTTCTAACAATGTGCTGCTGCTACTTGTTATGATCAATATCCACAAGGGCTGCTCGCAAAAAGCCTTTCTCCTTTTCCTGCGTTTTCTCAACCATCTTTCAGGCACATGTCAGGTCAATGTGCCTATTGAGTGTGGGGTAACAAAACAGACTTCCTTGACAAAACTGCCATTAATTTTCTACTGAATGCAGAACCTGATCCAATATAATTCCATAATGGACAGAGACAGCTGTATCAGTCAAATAGCTCATCCCATACAGATTGAAAAAACCATCATTGTGGATGGCAAGACTCAAAACTACTTTCAAAAACACCCCCTCTCTACATGGAGGTGATCCATCATACAATAATGTATCACATCTTTATGAGCACACTGATTGTTGTCATAAGTGTATTATTGCAGCAACCATTTTACACGAAGTAGATGGCACTCAGTGCTTCTGATTGTTGATCAGGATGTTGAACTAAGGGGTGCAACGTGATGGAATATCTGGTTCACTTACAAGTCCTGCTCCTTAAACACTATGCAGTAAATGGTAGCTAGGTTGCCAGGCAGTATAAGGTATGAATATGACTGGGTGCTTGTCAGTTACTGGGCTATAATCACAGCTAGCAAGCTAGCCAGTTTTGTCATGGTACTGTGGATTACACGTATCTAGCTAACTATCTTGCTAGCATAGGTGTTCAAATGCTTAAACGAGACAAGCCAGTCCTGGGTGCTTTCATCTCTGCTGCAGAAGCTAGGCAGAGTCATTCACTGAGTCATTCTGTCCTAATGCTATCAACCACAGCAGAAAAGATGTATAAATAATAGAACAATATTAGTGGTTGTTATAGATCTTAAACGGGATATTGTTGTACCCAGGCATTTACGTGGCTGTACTATTACTTCTTGTAAAGTAGCATAACTATCTATCTAGCTAACATCTGTCATATTTACAAGAATAATAATTTTCAAGTCAACAGTGGAAGTAAAATGAGATCATTAGTGCCTCTGCCAGAGAAATATGCACACTTGCAGGCAAGAAAAAAATGTCCTTTAACCCCAGGATCTGACTGCTTTTTGAGGAAATCAAGGTTGCCCCTGCCACCATTAAACCAAATTTACTTTTCCATGAGATCAGGTTGGGTTTTTAATGCAATGGATGCAGACTCCAACATCATCTTATTACTGATAGATCATTTTGACAGGAAGGCACTTGTAAGCCAGCAAGGTAACTTCTGAGACTCCTTCAAGAAAGTGGGGGAATCTTGAAACTGCTTCACAAGCTAACACCTATCAGTAGCTGATACTCTGGTCAGGTACTCACACGGTTCTTCTGGAACCAGCAAGCTGCCACCCCCCACTCCAGGAAAAGAGGGAGATTCTTTTTGAGGGAAAAAAACTGCCTTCTTAGAAGACCTTTGTTCTTTCCTGACCGAAAAGTGCAACCCATCAAAAAGCTGGAATACCTTTGAAATGTGTGGGCTATAAAGGCTTTTTCTGCATACAGTCAGGCCTGACAATCCACCAGATTATTAATGTGTTTCCTGAGGGAGATCGTGGGGACACATTGAATCTTCAGCTCTGGATCATACCATGAAAAAAACAACTATATAGTGTTTCAAATCTCCCCTGACGACTTTGGATTCCAGTTTTGCTGCGCTTCTTTTCGTTATCAAGATGCCCAGAGTTACAACCACAGCACTGTAGCCTGCCAGAGTAGCTCCTACAGTTCCATATATATAGTCGTTTCAAAAAAAGTCCTGACTCTCAGCCTTATGATGTCTGTCTCACAATCAATCCTCTTCCATCTGAACCGAGCAAAGAGATACACTGAAAACCACACTTGGATTCTGACCAAATGGGTGCCCTTGCAATGAGCTCCTGGCTTGATTTCTCCTCTTGCTGCCTGCATTAATAAAAGTATTCTCTCCAGCCATTCAGAAACTTAACAGCATCTCTCTGGCTCCAATGTGAAGGCTTTATTTCTCAGCTTGCTCATGCAGCCTCCCAGCCTCCTCTCACTGACCATATTGATGTGGCTCCAGGTAACACTTTAATGTTATGTTTCAAAGACCTCACTTTATGTGTTTGTTTTCTGTTTTTCTCTTTCATTTCAAAAACAAATCTTTCCTCATTCACATCACAAGCATGTGCACACTGGATGTGGAACACAAGACTGACAAGGCAGTATCAGACAAGACAGTTAAAATGTCTTTCAATCACAGTTATAAACATGCATATAAAGATGTGTGCATGAATGGTGGATGGACATTTTAGAATGTAGATAATTCACTTGACGATGTCAGTGGCGGCTGGTGGTTGTAAAAATAGGGGAGGAAGGACGGTGCGCTTGGTGAAGTTTAGTGGTGGTGATGGGGGGGGGTGTTAGTGAGGGCATATGCAGACATGTAAAACTCAGACACATTTAAAGCAGCATTAAGGAGTTTCGGTCATATATACAGTGGCGTCGTGCCAATCAATTTAGGTGGGAACGTGCCCACCCAATATTTGTAAAAATGTATTAATAATTATTACGTTACGTAAAGTTTCAAGAACATTAATATTAATGTTATTGAAACACATACGCATTAATATATGCGTTATTGTGTTTTAAAAATTAAACTACCGCTTATGTATAAAATATTAAAATATATTTTAGCATATTCTAATTGAAACGCTATGAACTAAAGAAATCACATTTTATTGTTTTTTATTAAATGGTCTGAAATTCAAAAATTCAAAAATTTAAAATAGCTGACCAGACAAAATAGTAGTATAGTTAAGACTGCTAGCTGCTTAGCGAAACATTTTATTTCATTTAACATTTGCAAGCTTGTTAGCTAGCTTCCTATACTCATTAGCTCGACTAGGTAGGTAATGTTAGCTAATGTTAGCTGGCTGCAGTCAGACTTTACATGGGTAGATGGCTAGGTCTTCACATGTGGTGTTGAACACACTGACCTTACCATTTGGTTTGGTAATCTCGATTTTTGGAACTGGTCTCCCTGCCGCCTTGACCCTAGCCTTGTATTCCAAAGAGTGAAATGGTGTATTTGATAAAACATGGACAATGTCCACTGTTTCCATTGTGGCTTTATTAGCAATCAACAAAGCTAGCTTCCAACAGAAGAAAACTTCTCGACTAAACACGACAATTCTTTTCCTTGCTGTATGACTAATGACACAAGAAAAGATTCTCTTGATATCATTGATAACCCCCTTCCTCAAAACCCCCTCCCTCAAAACCAGCGCAGTCAGCTCTGGTTCATTGATGTTAGGCGTTAAATCCAGAGCCTCTGGCTAAACCCGCCCAAAGGGAGGATTGTCCTCCCTTACTGCCATTCACCCTCATGTTAAAAGCCAGGACTCACAAGCCGCTGGGGTAACAACCGTTTATAATGGACATCAATGAAAGGCCTGGGGAGGTTGGACCTCCGTACGGTAATTTTCAATTGCGGTAGGGGGTGCTGTCGGTATTTTGACATGGAGAGACGATTTTTGTGACTTCAAAGTGTTAAAATAGTAATATTATCAGTGTTTTAACAGATTAATCTGTTAAATGTTCGTGTATTTATTTTTCTCTTGGAAGTTTATTTTTCTCTGAAATTTTAGGGAGGATGGTCCTCCCTTTCCTCAATGGGTGAGCCTCCTCTGGACGATGTCCTGTTCCTGCAAGAGTGACACAAAATTGATATTCCTCTGATGTGCTCTGTGAAGAATCACCAGGACATCATGAGCTCAGGTCATAATATAGTATTCACTATAGGCCCTGATACAGTGGGAGGAAAGTCATCCTTGGGTTCTAATTGAAGTGAGATTGTATTAGTTGGCATGCTATTTCCACATCTCTTTGAGATTGAGAGTTTAATGTTCATGGTATTTTTTCGGGCAGTTGATGTGCTCCATTATGAGAATCAAGGAATATAAGAATATATAGAATATATATTTGTGTGTAAATGCTGGCAGTGTGTGAGAGTCCATGTAAAGCTGGAAACATCAGGAAGCATACGACAAAAAGTTACACAGTCCTTGTTTCTTACATTTTAAACTTCACATTTTACATACTATTCATACAACTGGGTAGTTACTTAAGCAATTCAGGTGAAGTGCCTTGCTGATGACCATGCCCCCTATGAAAAGTATGCCTTTAACTTCTGAGTTATAAGCCAAGCTCCAACCACTGCTGCCCAAAGTTGAATTTGCTGGGAATTAAGTTGGTACCAATCAAAGCATAACAAATTATTCATTTCAGATGATAAAACTGGAGACAACAACATACCGAATCCAACACATCTAAAGCCCTGTTCTTGAATTTATTTTTTGTTGGCTCAAATAGTGAAAGAATTGGCTCAATGGATTGGATGGGCATGAGGAGAGGAGAGGGGCAAGATTTGTGATTTCTAAAAGGCTTGTTGTTCAGATTCACAGACTCTGTAATTCTAGGTTTTCTCTTAATTCATCTTTAAAGTAAATGTCTTCAGCAAAATTGGTGATAAGCTGGCTATTTCCTCTGTTTCTGTGTCAGTCAGTGTTCTCGTTTCTGTAGTAGCAATGTTGCTGGCATCCCCTCTCAGCTCGAGTTACCCTGCAGATCTTCTCTGAACTACACTGTGAGTTCAGTATTGTTTCTCTTTTTTGTAGGCAGAATAGTATAGAATGGAGAAAAAGTCAAGGTTGAGGAATTTTACAGGGTCGTTGATATTGAATCCGAAAAAAGCAGCAGAGAACTTTGAATGAGTAGAAACAACTTGAACACTGTGTTGTTTGTGATATCAGAATAAAAGGCTTTGCCTGTCTGGATCCCAGCTTTACAGATGGTGAGTTCAAATTACTTTATAAAATCAAAGCAAATTGAAGTCAGCTTCCAGACTGGTAATTAATTGAGCCCTCAATTTACGATGCTTTTCAGTCTGACACATTTTTAATTAGACTAATTATTATCATGGCAGCAGTGGCTCAAATTTTGGCAGGCACAGCCATGTCTGTGTCACTGTGAATGAGGTGTTTCCTCAATTGTTACTGAGACAGAGACAAATTTAGCTTACCAGAGAGAGTCAACATAGAGCATCAAAGTACCTCAGGACACACAAGGCTCTTCTCTGAAATAAAATAGAACAGAAAGCAAATAAAACAGAGAAAGTATTTAGTTGGACATACAAAGCATTCAGAAATCAGCTGTGTTCACACATTCCCAGAGTTTCATTTTCTAATACTTTCCAGATTTTTCCAGAGAAATGTACACAGAAATCCAAGTGATATATCAATACAAAATAAATGTAAAATGTAAATGTTCTGGCAGCAAGATTGAGCTAGTGCTACTATTCTTGGATCAGAACAATGTTTTGCGTATAGTGTGCATACGATTAACCTGATGAACATTTTGGAATTCATCAGTTTGTTCGTCATTGGAATTCATACAAACAAACAAATGTCATGACTGCTCCAGACCACATGTACCCTGTGAGCAAGCACAGGTTGAACAAGAAAATATGTTGTTGCCATTCTGATAAATTTTATAACTATCAAATTTATATGTGAACAAAATAATTCACAGTTGAAATACATAAGCACATGATTCAATTAGCAATAAACAAAAATACACTATATGCTAGGTAACTAGTAGTCTAATCAGTTGGCTTATTGACTTATTTGCTAAGCTGTAACTGTGAATCAGTCTATAGGCTACTGCAGAGTTTAGGTACTGAAAAAGCATTTTAGTCTGTTCCTAGAAGCAAACGCAGAACTCTGAGAATACCACAAGTGCATTGCTTTCAGGAAACAAAGACGTGGGACTAAAGAAGTCCCACCAAAAGAAATAAGGTAAATGCAGAGGTCTGTAAAAATATATTTTTATTTCATCAAAAGTGCTCAATTACCGGGGGTGAAATACAAATTATCAGCGATTTCGGCCAAGCTACCTTCTTCAGTGCTACCTTCTTTCGTTTACACATAGTTATGTGCTAAACCCTGGCTGATGACCCTGCTGTTCAATCCACAGACAGGTGGTGATGTAGCATGGTATTCATGTGCTTAAAGGTGGGTGGGTGTGCGTGTACAGTACACAGCAGGCAGCACGCCTTTGCGCACACCTCAGAAGCTGTGCAAGATCACTCTGTCCTACTGTGTCCTACAAGATACGGCCATGAAACATTCACCATTAGATGAAGGGCAATGAGAGGACCCTATGCCTGAATCACTCCAGAAAACTGGATTTTCAGACTCACGTAGAATTAATTGAGTGTCTTGAGTGTCATTTATTTGTGTCAGGGCACAGGCACGGACTCAAACGCACACCAGACGGACTCAGGTTCCAAGTGGTTTATTGAAATCACAGGGCAGGCTCGCAATGGCAGAACAGGCAGGGTCAAAAACCAGAGAGGCAGTCCGAGGCAGAGCAAAAGAGGAACAGGGATCAAAAGCAGTAACAAGCAGGGTCAAACCCGGGCAGGCAGATAGATCAGGCAACCAAGGCAGGGACAAGGTAGGCAGTCGGGCAGGAGTCAACAACATATGCAAACAGGCAGGTACACAACAGAGAAAACACTGAGATGAACTGGCAACAAGACAGAGACAAGCAGGGTGGATATAGGCCTGGGCTGACAAGGAGATGGGAAACAGGTGGGTAGGCAGGCAGGTGGAGGTGATCAAGAAATCAGGTGGGCGGGGACAGGGTGGAGAGCGGGGCAGGGCCGGAACACATGGGAACTGTAAACAAAAGCACATGGACGACACTGACAGACAGGGAGAACACCACAACAACAGCTAGGGGGCCGAAGTACTGACAATTTGTTAGGCAAGACAAAACAATGACAAGTATTTTTATTCTAAAATTATTCATATAGACACTGGAGTCCTTTCAAAATTGTGTTTATTTCTTTAGAGTACTTATTTTGTGATTTCCTGATGGTTGGGATTTTTTACTGCTCGCAATCCAGAATATATTTTTTTCTTTCATCCACCTCAGGCAGAATTGTTTACATTGTCTTAATCAGAGAAAATATATCACTTTTTTCCTTTCAGAAGAATGAATAAATGAATGAATTCATGAATTCAGAAGTCAGAATGTGCTTATACGGGACGGACAGAACAACAGTGGGTGTAGCCAATCCAGCATGAGCCAAGAAGAATACACACTTTTCCCAGGAAAAAATACCCTCATTTCTACAAACGATGAATGAGGCCCATGGAGTTCTAATATTTTTTTATAAAAACCCTTTAATGTCCTCTCACAGAACCTTACATTATTGTAAAACTGCCACAACAGTAAGAAGAACACTGTTACAAAAACCAAGATACACTGTAAAAAATGTTTGTAGAAATTACAGTAGAAAACTGTCAAATAGCAACAGTAAAAGACCATAAAATCCAAAATAGTATCATAGTAGATACATAGAATTACCCTAAATCAAGAAACGGTGCATAACTTTAATTTTTACTGTCATAATATGTAGAAAACACACAATTTTACTGTGAAAATATAAAAGTTTGGTAAAATTAATGGGCATATACCATGATGTCACAAGCAAGTAATTATCCTAAAATTAACAGTATTATTCTGTCTAAATGACAGATTTTTCTGATGACAGTGCTAAAATAATGTTACCCGCAGAGCATTACCCATAATGCCTGGCTTGCACCATTTACAGTTTTGTTGTTGAATAACTGCTTAGTTATGTGTTTGTTTAATTATCATTTATATTGGTTATCTTAGTTAAGTCATTCGCTTTCATTGTCCATGTTTGTTTGGGTTCAGTAGGGTGCCACCGTTAAGTGGTTTGTGTTACTGTTTGTTGACTTCCCTTCCCCTTTTCTCTTTGCTTTTTGAAAAATAAATGTTTGTCTATGTGCTGACTGGGGTGATAGTGGCTCAGGAGGTAGAGCAGTTGACTGGGGATTGGAAGATCCCTGGTTTGATTCTGCTTCCTCCTGGCAACATGTCTAAGTGTCCTAGAGCAACACACTGAACCCAAAACTGCTCCCAGTGGCTGGTTGGTACCTTGTATAGCAGCCTCTGTCACTGGTAGGTGGATGTGAGGCATAAACTTGTAAAGTGCTTTGAGTACTCAAATGAGTAAGCAGTAGTTCAATGTGTGCCTCCTTCTTCCATGCAATGGAACCCCATTAAATGACAGTCTAATAATGAGGCTTTACGGTTAAAAACTGTTATTTGTTTGGTATTTTTTCAGTGAAATTGAATGGGATTCAATGTACAATAAGTGACAACTGCATGTACATCTTACTGAAAGAATTAGTTTCATAGCAGTGTGGTCATGCTAATTCAGCAGAAAAAGGCTGTTGGATTTACTGATTTAAAATGTATTTTTCTGTAAATTACAACAGTTTTGAACTGTAAAATTTACAGGTTGTTCTGTAAAGTTGTTTACATTTTTACTGTATATTTTACGGAATTATTCTGGCAACCACAGCTGCCAGTTTTTTTTTCCGTAAAAACAACAATTTTTTTTTTTACAGTGTAGAAATAATGCACGTTAGAAATGTATCATGTTTTTTTTAATCTAAACTGACAAACCATATTAATTTATTGCCTTTCTCTTTTTTAAATGAGGGCATTTAACTGAATGTGTTTCCCTAGAGTACCCAAAACATATTTTAACATTGACCTACGCAATGTTAAAATAAATGCAGACTGTGTTAAATGCTCTGTTGTGGCACTCCCAGATCTCAGCTCAGCATATGATACAATTGATCAGGCAATTTTTGTTGATAGGCTTAGATATTGGGTTGGAATCTCAGGGACTGTGTTGGACTAGTTTGTATCATATCAGAACATTTTTTCTGTCATTTTTTCTGTGTATTGGTGACTAAATGTCCTCTTCAGAATGATTATATGTGGTGTTCCTCAAGGTTCGAAAATTGGGCCGATCTTGTTTTCTATTTATATGTTACCTTTAAGCCAGATTATTAGTCAGCATAATATATCTTTCTATTGTTACACTGATGATACTCAGTTGTACTTGTCAATCAAACCTAATGTTCCCAGAAAGTTGTCTGTCTTTGTTGACTGCCACACAAATGTTGAATAACTTTCTCCAGCTAAATTTTGATAAAACTGAGTCCTTATTATTTGCCCTAAACCTGTCTCAGATATTCCAAAATCTGTCTTCCAAATCCTGGGTTTTTACAGGATTGCTTTGGCTAATGCCTAGGTGTATGTTTGGGATTGGGTTAACAGTTTTTATTATTTTTATTGTGATTAGTATTTTTTTATTGTTTTTATTATTAATTTGGTTTAAATATTTTATATGATTTTGGATCCATTTGTAATTCTACACCATATTTATTATTTTCCACATTTCTTCTCTTATCTGTTGAACTGTCCCTCTTTATTTGTGAAGCACTTTGTACTGTATGCTTGAAAAGTGCAATGCAAATACAGATACATTATGTTTATTATGTACTCCACAGGGACAATTTGTGAAAGACAGCAACCATTTGCAAGTCATGGTAATAGTGAAAGTGAAATCTATGTGATTTGAAGCACACAGTCAACAAAGTGTTTGGATATGTCATGTCAGTAACAGTGACCTCTGAACTAACTGAGCTCTGAAAACAGAGGATAGGTCTTCAAATGGATGAAAAACACAACTTCATAAAATGAAAGCATTGTCAATACAATGCTTCGTATTTCACGCTTTGTACATTTATTTTATCAGTGACAAAAGATTCATTTCATTGTATTCTGAATGTCCTGGGAACAAGTAAGATAAGGGAGAAAAATGAAATTATCCATCATTCAAAGTGGAAAAGGGTAATTTAGCTCACCATTCCTGACAGCTTTACAACTTTGTGTGGTATTTTAATTGCCAATCATGAATTATCTGAATAAGAGAACTGTTAGTTGCAGCTGATTCTGTGCATCTCTTAATTGGGCTGTGTAGATGGGTTCCCAAGATAACAGGAGACAATTCACCTTCCTGTGATTGACAACTCATTTGTTGCCAACTAATTAGGCAAACTAAGGCCTTGGCAAACAGGCTAAACAGAGAGACATCTTTCTTATGTTTTACCTCCTTTCTTTCAGTCAGTTCTTTTGGTCACTTATGTTTTCTCATATATTGTAATAAGACAGACCGAAAGAAAAGAATAAATGTTGCCAACCTATAGATGGTTATAATGTTGTAGAAGATATGTCTTTTTTTCACGTATGTCTGAGGAACCATTTTAGTGTAAATTGACAAGATGTTGAAAAGTGTGAGTGTAAGATGTTCAAACAGGAAAGATTCACTATTGCTTTGATTTATTCTATGGAAGGGAATCAACATAGTTCCCCTGGCTACTCAGTGTGTGAAACATTAATCACATTCATCGGAAGACTCAGCCATGAAGGTGTTCAATTTTGATACTGAAATTAACCATGCATATTCACTTTGGGTCTATATAAATGAAACCAGTTGTAACACAACAGAACTCAACCACAGGTACCTCCCTGAAACATTAAAACAAATATTTATGAAACCATTTTATTCTGTGGAAAGTTTGTGTTCAAGTAGATGACATTTCATAGAGAGAAAGCAGTACATATTGAGGAGGATTTTGTGAAAAGAAGGTAATGCCATTAAATTGTAAAGGCAGCATTTAACAGATATTTATACCCTTACAAAGGCAGTCTACCCATAGAAAACATATACAGTACTAGACCATTTAGTACATATTATCAAGCACTCCCCACTGGCTAATAAAAGGAAAAGCAGCCTTCACAAACACTGGCAAGTACTACTGCCAAAGGACACATTAAAAGAAAAGTCACTCCTGCACTCAGAGAATTCATAGACTTAAGGTCCTCTTGTATGCTTTCTACATACTATACTCAAAAGACATTGATTGAGTTATCATCCTTGTGCACACAGTTCCTGTTGTGCACATTGAAAGTGCCATCTTTTAATGATAAAAACCACACCATGGATCCATCAGAAAACATTTTTATGCATTGTAAGCCCCCACCACACTTACCAGAATTATGCAGCAGTCCCTGCTTCCTTGAATTCTTTAAAGAACATGAAAGATTATTAAAAGATCTTACAAAGACAATGTTGGTAATGATAATGGCTTCGGAATGTGGCTCTCTTGAAAACCTGAATTAGGATGATATAATAGGGGCTAGACAGGGATGCTGAGCACCATTTTGTACAGAGTGATCTTTGCTCTTTGGAAGGAAAAAATGCCCATCAGGGACTACAAAATAGTAGCATGCACAAAGGGTAGGCATAAAATTTCTCAGTGCCATCTAAGATCCGTCCTGGAGAAGTACAACTTTGTACTGTCCACGTCACTGACAAGACATTTATGCTGTAGTTACACAATAACTTCCCTCCAGTAACCATCTGTAATACAGACATTGGATGGGGGAGGGGGTGGGAGAGGCTATTACTACTAATGCCATTTTCATTTCTTAAGTGTAGATATAAGTACATATTATGTATTTCATGGGGGAGGAGTGTTGGTTGTGGTAGTAGCTTCAAACACTGAAATTTTTTTATACTTCTATAAATATGACCAATGCCCATGCCCATGAAGTTATGCTATATTTCCCTAAAATTATGAAGAAAGCCAATGATGTGTACAATTACCTGTTATATAATGCACTCCAACACAACATGCCAATCATATTTCTCCTGAAGAAAAAAAGAAACACTCTTGGTCCAGTTGCATCAGAGGTAGTTGTTGGTAGTTGTTCAATATGCACCCTCTTTCTGAAATCAGATCAGTTTAGAAAGTAAAAATAATGCAGGTGAGCATGAGCTAAAGGTGTTCGGTACTTTTGATATTCATTTGTACAGTGTTTATGTCATTTCCCTAGCAAGCGCATTGACAAGGGACATGAAGAATATATACAAATGAGAGTGCTGGCTGCATTTACATAACATCATTACATAACTTAATTTCCCATAGTTAGTCTATGCAGTATGCAGCTACTGCAGTATGCAGTCTCCTCTGATGCTATGTTTTCTTACCTAGTTTCTTACGTAGTTCTTTCTTTTTTTTTTTTTTTTTTTTTTTTGTGGTGTTGGTTGGTCAGACCTCCTTTGTGTGGTGTATGCCCAAGCTATCACAGAACCCCAGCTGGAAGCTAACTCATTTTACACCAGGACAAGAGAAAAAAGAGTAAAGTGATTGAAACTTAAGTTCTAACAAGGTCAGGATTTTCTTCCATTCTGAATTAATTTGAATATAAGCAGGTTTTGTTTTTTTCATTACTTAAAACAGCATTTGTAAACAAGGATATTTCTTAAAGAATGCGTGATAGTTCAGAACATAATAAATTAATGAGAAATGTGATGTGCATGCTTACTGTACACAAAAAATGCCATACTAATTAATAGTTGTAGTTTAAAGAAAACAGACAGAAACAGTGATGGGAGAAGTCCAGAGTTCATTTAAATGTGTTGCCATTGTATTTTGCACCTGTCATCAGAATCTCAGTGAAAACAAGATGCTGTATAAACTGTGAATCTTTTTATACTCAGTTGCCTTACCAACAGACCAAAGGAAAAAAATTGTTTAAGGAAAGCTGAAGCTGAAGGAAATTATATTGGAATGAAAGTGAGATATTCTTCATAAATATAATTGCAAAGGCAGACTTAAGTGGTAGCAAATGGTTGTGACTTTGTTACCTACAAATTATGCTGGACAGACCTGTCCAAGCTGGGAAAGACTAGGTAACCAGGAAAGAAGCACAAATAGAAATGTCACAGGGACAAGCAAATGATGCAGGGGTAGAATGAATTATTTAATGGAATATTGATTGCTTGATTCTAAATCATTGAGATATAAAGGAATATCATAGCGCCAGAGGTCATGAGCAAAGGGACCCAATGGTTCACTATGCTTGTGGCAAGGGGAAATTTCTATCCAAATGTTTGAACTATGACTGAAATTGATTCATTTTCTGCTGACAAATCCCAGGTCAAATGTCTGTTAAAACAGAAGAAATGAACAACAAAAGACATGTCTCTACAGCCCTGTTGGATGGTGTCACATCTCAACATGGTTCCTGTCAAGATTGTCACTTCCACTGCTATTAAAATCACCAGCCCGGATGCTCTCTGCTTTGCTGTCCTCCAGAGCACTGGCAACTGTCTGCTAGACAAGAAACAGATAAAGCTACTCTTTCCACCCCTGTCAGCACATTGGGATGTGTTAATAAAAAAACAAACATTTCTGGGATGACAGTTTTTGTTTGGAATCTCTGGGGAGCTGACTAAATTGATGGGAGGTATAGACACAAGTTCCCAAATCTGCTTTTCATCTGCAGAGCAGTGCCCTGACTGGTGTAATGGCTTCAACAATAGTATTACCAACACTAGTATTTGTTTGTGTGTGTGTGTGTGTGTGTGTGTGTGTGTGTGTGTGTGTGTGTGTGTGTGTGTGTGTGTGTGTGCGCGTGCGCGTATGAGGTTTTCACTGTCAGTTTTGAATAACTCTGTGTCCATTAACACATGTAATTATGTATTCATTACTGTTCAATTTCACCAAGTATTTCAGGCCAAAAAATTTGTAACATAATATAACTTTAGATACATTTACCTAATTGTCCAATGACAGGTGCAAAGCACTTACGTTGTAGCTGGAGAACTCTTTGCTTAGAAGACCAGAATAATATTGGGCTTTGATAAGGCTTTTTCTGTAGCATTTTACTCTTACTTTTACTATTACCGTTATGCTTCAAAGTTGCAGAGCACCTAATTTGTCCTTCAATTTATGGAAAGCATTCATTTCCATTGTACTGTCAAATTTGCTCTGAATTCCTTGGAGGGTAGTCTGACAATTTGTTTATCTAATAAAATTAGCCAATTGAAATGCACAAGGTCAGGGTCATCACAACTCTAAAAAGGAAGGTTTATATCCAAAAATGTTGATTGCATTATGTGTATGCTTAAATGAGAGTATTGCCCAAAAAATAAAATGACATTTAACAGTATGCAGTTATGCATTTTTATAATTTCAGCTGTATAATAAGTAAATAACTCTGTACTTTCATGTTCTCTTGGTTTTATCATTTAAATGTTTGACTGTATTTGCCCATTGAGGAAAACAGAAATTTGTTTGATTTGGATCAGAAGTCTTGCAATCTTATATGTTTTAAATGTCTGCAGCTGTAGCAATTACCTAAGGTTGTCAATAGTAAAGAACAGAGGCACAAGATGGAATGAAAACCATATTTCACAGAAAGGTAAAATGGGCATCACTGATTTTAATAAAATGAAGCATGAACAAAATTGATGGCAAATGACTTTTAAAATGTCAGCCAGTCTGGTCTAATTTTCCTGAGCAGTGTATTCTCTTCCATAATATGTTCCATATTCCATAATTAGCCAGTACAAGATTTTTGTGTTATTGCTGTATCGATTTGTTTTTTCATCTGCAATTAAAAAAATAGACTGAATATCTATTTCCATATAAAACTGTGTTTATGGGGCACTGTGTATAATCCCTTGCCACAGCGGGACATATTGAAAGTACATTTGGGTCGAGCAGCAGTTATCCACCTGAAATTTAAACTGGGCATTTTCTGGTAACAGGTCCAGATCCCTATCCATTACTTTACATCTCACTCTGACATGGACTACTTCCAGCAGTTGTCAAGCTGAATATAGGAGGGGCTTTAGTATGGCTGTGGTGCTACAGCAGGTGTTATACATCACTGACACATTATTTCAGAAGTGTTGATTTTTGGGAGAGGATTAAGCTGTCTGGGATAGAGAAAATACAGCTTCCTATACCTGTTATTTTGAGCTCTGTTTAGTTTTGCTTTATGCCATTAACCCCTACAACTCGGAAGTCTCAAATTGTGGCCATATGATCTCAGTCTCCATTGAATTACTCAGTCGTTTGTTTCCCCACATATAAACCTCCTGTTTGTTTTGCCATGTACAGATGGCTTGTCACTGTCATTATGTTGAAGGTACCAACAGTAAATGCAAAATTGGTCCTGCAGCAGCAGTGCAAAGTCTTCCTACATTTTCACATCATCAGCAATTCTCTCGTTCACTTCAAAAATAACAATTCATCTCTGTTCAATATTTTGGTCATTTTAGGACAGAAATGTACTCAAAACATGGGACTTATATGTTGTTCTATCAGGTTTCAGTAAATAATAGGCTTGTGTACAACAAAGACATAACCTCTGCTTAAAGATACTTGCAACAATAAATTATTGTTTCATGATATGAAATCAATACAAAACAACAATACATAACTATATACATTTTAAGCCATTGCAGTCACATAAATGTAATAATTCAGTTCATATTTATGGTATATTATGGTTAAAATAAAACTGCTTTTAATAATCATCTACAGGTGGTCCCCGACTTACGATGGGGTTACGTCCCGATAAACCCATCGTAAATTGAAAATATCATAAGTCGAAAATGCATTTAACACATCTAACCTACTGAACATCATAGCTTAGCCTAGCCTTAAACGTGCTCAGAACACTTACATTAGCCTACAGTTGGGCAAAAGCTAACACAAAGCCTATTTTATAATAAAGTGTTGAATATCTCATGTAATTTATTGAATACTGTACTGAAACTGAAAAACAGAAACACAATATCCACAAAACGCTGGCAACACAGTAGACTGTAGAGTATTGGTTGTTTACCCTCGTGATTGCGTGGGATCTGCCCAGCATTGCAAGAGAGTATCGTACCTCATATTGCTAACCCGGGAAAAGATCAAAATTCAAAATTCGAAGCACAGTTTCTACTGAGTGCGCATCGCTTTAACACCATCGTAAAGTCGAAAAATCGTAAGTCAAACCATCGTAAGTCTGGGACCACCTGTAATTTGCTCTTGTCATCTGCGTGGTCAGATGAGCTGAGACATCCATGCATAGTACATTCAGTAGAGAATGAGGTAAATTCATAGCCACAGTTTGGAGCTCTCAGATTCTAGGGGTTAAATCCTTATTTCAAGATTCAACTTCATACTGTTGGTGGGCAGACAGCAAGCACTAAGCCTTCTGCTAGGTCTGCTTGTCTCCTTTCAATTGCATAAAAAATTTATCTTTATTGCCCTCATTGCTCATTACTGGTCATTTTTCTGACTGGTCATTTTACTTTTTTGGCTATTCCTGTCCTGGGTTTCTCAATCATATATTTTCTTATGTATATAAGGAGATATATCCTACATGCATGTCATTTCTGAATATGTCTGCACAACCATGTACGTTATTTTCTCACAGTTATACTGTATTGAAACTGACCAGTAGAAAATTAAAACAGAAAACACCAATCATGTTTTGTCAAGTCCCCATGCGGGAAACATTATCATTATATACCTGAAACGAAAATACAGGAGAGTGGGAGTAAAGCAATGGAGGAGGCTTTGATCTCACCAGGTATCCCCTGGGTCTGACCATTCCCACCATTCAATAGCCTTGCAAGAAGTGATTGCTCCCTGTACCAGGTGTCAGTGAAGGGTCATCCTTTCAATAAGGCTATTGGAGCACTGCCAGTGCTTAAATTGACAAATATTAAAAAGGTTAATACAGTATCATGTAAGCATAGTAAAGCTTGGGCCAAGGTTCAAAACAGCATCATAAATCTACTCCAGCTCCCAGGACCTTGAATCATATTCCCTCCAAGGACCAATCAGAATTATAAAAATATGTCTTGTCCAGTCAACTTAATCTGCTCTGCTGCACTCCATTGCTTCACCAGGGTGAACTGCTAATGTGGCATTTCTTGTGCAATGTATTTCTTAATCAATTAATTACAGCAGTACATGAGAATATGTGACATATCACTCAAATATAATTAAAGAGGACATTAGTACTGATTCTTCAATTATTCCTCATGGGGGTAGTAAAAATAATACAAAACAATAAGTCACTCCTTAAAGGAACAACACATGTTTCTTTCGAGTATGTTATACAACTGTTCAATTTTCTGTGAACCTGAAACTTACAAATAAAAATATACTGAAATTAGATTCAGTATATATTTACTTGTAGATTATAATATTTTCTTTTCCTTGTTTAAGTTTCATATTTCAAACTGCAGACTTCAGGCTTTCTAACACAGGTGGAAGTATCAAATAGCTAACTAGTTAACATGAATCAGGAAACTCAACCAGAATGGCAGACATTCATCTTAGTCATCTTGTATCAGGTCAACTAAGAAAGCAGTTTTAAATACTAATTATACTGAAAGCATGATGAAAACACCAAGCAACACTGAAAACAGTCAAAACATGAGCAGATAGGTGTATACATCATACAAAAATTTGACAGCGCATTATTTGACAAATTATTTGACAAATCATTTGATAATATTTTTAATAGCACTTCACTTGGCGGCAAATGGCGGCAAAACTTTCTTTGGATGTAAAGCCCATGGGGAGAACAATCACCAATAAATGGTTTTCGTGAATTGTACAAACTTGAAATGAAACAGGACATGTTCAAGGTCACAGTGGCCAGTGCAACAATCCCCGGTAAACAATCTCTTTTCTCTGAAAATTGTCATTTACCATCTGCGACAGTCCAAGGTTTAGCCAGCTTTGTCTGGCTTATCGTCTTTCTCTGTCTGTCTTTAATTTGAGGGGGAAAGATACTGCTTCTCACAGTGGGGGTGCGAGTCATGAGAACAGACATGCCTATTGACAGGCAGAAGGCCACACTTTCACTCAGGCAGAAATATCCCCATCTGCAGTGACTCCTTTCTTATGGCAGCACTGAGAGTTTTCTTATTGCTCATACAGTCACTTCATTCTTTTTAATTATGCCCATCAAGGGCCAATACCAGCAAACTACTGGTACCAGCTAGGCTTTCTGTATTTTTCACCACAGGTCATAATAACTACTGTTCTGCTGCTTACCAGGTTTTGGTCATTTGCAAATGGGGAAGGTTCCTAAAATGTCTGTCTTTGGGGCACAAACAACTTCAGGCATTTCACCTCCTGTGATTTATCTATATCTGTAGGTGAAGGCCAATTTATTTGTCCATCGATGTTATCAGCCAATACATGTTCTTTTTTATCTGTGTCAGTTACCAAAGACTGATAACACTTCAATAATGCTGACAGAAAATTGCAGTTTGGAAACTTTGTTCAGTAATGATGTATAAACGTAGAAAAACTATACTTCAGTATTAACTTTTCTAGACTATCCTAAATACCACATTAGTTGTTGAGCAGGCAGCCAAGAAATTACAAGGTTTGCCTCTTAGTATGATATACAGTGCAACAGGAGTTTCGTTGACACAGTTTTCCTACTGGATGGACTGACAATCTACTCCAAATTATGAATGCCTGTTTTAACCATACATTAAATATACATTTGCTGGATTTTCAGCACCAGTTATTAGTAAATACTCAAAATACAGTTATTAATTAACTAACTGGTTACCAACAGTATGAAGCATCTTTAATAAATCATGTGCTCCATCATATTTTTGTCAATCATGCAAAAACCACTTGCATATACTGAGCTACAGTGTAAGACAGCTCAGTGCTATATTCCAAATTAGCTCCCTGGCTAAAAACTGCTGCCAAAATCTCTTCAAGTATTCTAGGTTCTAGTGTCAGTACATTTTTGTTCACTAAAACTACTTATAGGTTCAAATATTATTTGAATAAATTATATTTTCTATCAGTCGTACATCTGTGAAATAGATGGATATAGGCCAAAACTCTGTCTTGCACAAAACACGGCAACAAAAAAACAAAATTATAAACTAAACAATAAACCCATACTGTGATTAAACAACAGCCACTGTGTGTTTTTTTACAGTTTTTCGTGATTGTTTACACTCTTGTTGCGGAATTTGGCTCATTGTGTCAAAACTGTACACACAAGCCAAATAAGACACAACACTTGGAGATAAATATCTCACTTCTATGTCAAAATTAAACTCTGCAATCAAAACCTAACAATCCTTTTTCAAAATGGCATTTTTGCAACACAATGATACACACATGCACCATTTGAATTACTCTTTCAAAGCAGCAACAACACACTGATGTACTTTATACAAAACACTTCTGTCTTTAGTACTTTGTATACCTTTTTAATTTTCTCATACAGCCTTCTGTGAAAGTACAGTACAGTTCCAGTACAGTACAGTACTTCTGTTCCAGTACAGTACAGTACATCTACTCACATTTCAATGAACACAAAAATAGAAAGGCTTCAGGAAAAACATATATACAGCTTTTTTTGCCATTGCAGGTTTTTACAACAACAGAATGGGTCAGACACATTCAGTCAAAACTACAAGCTACAGGCAAGGCAGGTGCCCCCACAGACAAGCCCCCCCCCCCAGAATGGGGGCACCTGCCTAGGTCACATACTGCTCTGAATGTATCTATGCAGTGGCAATAGGACACAATCTACTGCCATTACTGTATTACAGCATAGTACAGTGACACTTACTTGCACATAGTCATAGCGAAGGTCTTTGACTCTGTTCTGTTCCTCTCAAATGGAACCCTGTACAGCTACTTCATCGTAAGTTGGTGTTGACGCAAGATGCAGCAGAGTGTCGATATACTGACACAGTTGATATTATGGAATGTTCTGTGATCTGCAATGATTTGCTCTCGTAGTTGATGTAGGCGGATGGTGTTGTATGCCAACACTATATTGACAATGGCCATTTCCTGTTCATGGGTGAACAGACGTTGTCTTCCACCCTCAGGAGGTCGTCTGGCAGTTCTGTAGAAAATGCAAGAACATGATGTTATTGGTTAGATTCTTTTTAACATACTACTGTACTGTCAAACTGTACACAATAACGTCAAAACTGTACTACATGTACTTCATAGCACTATGCCTATTTTTTGTTCACTGAGGAGCATAGACCTAATATTGTAGGACTACACTGTATTATACTGTGATGCAGAATGATGTGCAACAATTACTTAGGTACAGTCTAGTGTAGAAAGTTGAAGACATACCTGTTCTCCAGTCTAAATGTCTGTATTATGGATGCTACTGTGTAGCGACTCAGGTTGGGCTGGACTCTCTGCCCAGCCTCCCTCATCGTCAGGCCATGATTTATGACATGGTCCACCAAAGTGGACCTAATGTCGTCGGAAATATGTCTCTGTCTATTGCCTGGTCCCCTTCTTTGTTCTTGTCCTCGTCCTCCTCCTACTCCTACTCCTCTCTCTCTTCCTCTTCCTCTCAATCTCGTTCTCACTGCCTACATGTTTGCAAAGTTCTCACAAAAGAGGTGAGCTTACCTGGTCTATTTGTAGTGCTAAGGCTTAGACTGATTGGTGTTCAATTAGTGTATAAGTGTTTTCATGTGTGTGTGTGGGTGTTGCCAATTTCAGGTATGTTTTGCATTTTGAATAGAAGTGATTGCAAAAGATTTCATTCTTGAACGAAGTGTCTAATGTAAGAAACAGTATGTAGTGTATTGCAAGAAGCGTGTTGCAGAATTGCAAACAAAGTGCAAAGCAGAAAATGTGTTTGTACTTTTGGTGCCTTTGTTTAAGGCATGGTTACAAAAGTTAAGGTTTTGATGCTTTTGGCTAAGCATTCACTTTCAGTGTGTAAGCAATCGGCAAAAACTGTAAGTAAAATATTATTGCTTAGGTATCCTAAAATCAGACTTATTTAGGCTGTGCTGCCTAAATAAGTCTGATTTTGGGATATCTAGCCTCTTATATAGAGGTTATCCACGTCATGTCACCGTAGGTGTAAGTCACTGCGGGTTACACCCACTGAGTGGCAGAAAGACTTACTGAGTGGCAGCGTTCAGCTTGAATGCCGTGAAAACACAAAAAAAACACATCTAAAATGGGAAAAAGCTGTTGTGCGATTGACTGTACAAATAGATTCAACAAGATATCGGAGCTATCTTTTTACAGACTGCCGAAAGCTAAAGAAAAGAGAGGCAAATGGATCGCTGCAATTCACAGAAACAACTGGAATCTAGGCACCAAAACATGGATTTGCGGTTGCCATTAAGGATAGAGCACTATCCTTAATGGCAACGGTTAATGGATAAGGATAAGGATGTTTTTATTGTCATTCCAGAACATGTTGTACATGAAAGGGAACAAAATTAGGTACTCAGGTCCCGGTTCAGGTAATAGCAATAATAAAATCAAGAAGGAAGCACACAATAACACAACATTAAAAATAAAAATGAGTAAATAAAAATATAAATATAAGTATGAAGTGATAAGATTTGATAGGAATGTGACAGGTATGTTGGAATTTTGGGTAAAATCATACCTTAAGTTATATAGTGTATTGACTACTCATGAATAAAATATTTAGCATCTTGCATTTATATTCTGTGTAACTGTAAAGTTTTTGTCAGCATTTATTAAAAAACATCCATGATGATGAGCCTTGTGTTCTACAAACAAAGGGGGGATGTTAGATAGTGTTAGCTAGCCAAGACAAACCCAGTTTTCCTTATAAGAGGGTACTCCACAAAGAAAGTTTAGACAGTTAGTCAGATAACTTTAACCCATTCGCACGTAACTTATTTTTATGCTATGTAGCGCACGTGTTGGGTTACATCGTTTGTTATGTTTTCATTAGAGTTATTAAGCTTCTCATAGTTTTCAGTTAGTATTTGCTATAATTTTAATGTTAAATCGCTGTTTCCTCAAAGCTAAAATCAGCTAGAATTATTCCAATCTAGCTTTCAAATCGCACTGGTTTTAGCATACGTGCAAAACGGCTAATCACACCGGTGTGGCCGTACGCGCAAAAGGGTTAAAAGTTTCTACAAAATATGTTGGAATTTTGTTTATTATTAGCATCCTTATAGGTGGCTGAATCACACTCCTAGGCTACTTTTGTAATCCTGCTTTGTGGAAGTACAACCAAGCGTCAAGGCTTTTGTATGCCTTCAGGCTTTGCTTTGTGTATTTCCCCGGCGTCAAAATCAGGTACATATAAATGTCAGGAAACCCGATTCTTGGCCAAATGTCAATGTCCATGGACCACTGGTTCTTTGGTAAGTTGTAAGGATCACTGTCGAGTCCAACTGCCTTTACTTTAAACAGATAATTGTTTGTTTTACTCCCGGTTTCGCAGTTTCCCCTACTAAATGCTGCCATGTTGCAGGATGTTTTGCCACTCAGACCGACTGGGGGGGCGTATTCCGGTGGGAAAGTGACGTCAATGCATACCCTCTATAGTGTCACCTCATGTGGTATAATAATCTTAACACAGTGCTATGTGTTAAGACTCCCTACCTTCAACTTTAAAAACTATATATTCATAAGGATCTTTATTCATGGTCACTGTTTTTATTGCAGCTGTAAGCTGATCACCATGAATGGATGCCCGTGATCATGGTCTCTGCATACAACTCATCACTGCATATTTATTTTAAATATAAGAATATTACTTGATGGTAATATGGTTATGTTATGTATAGTCCAATTGAAAAGCAGCAGCAATATTCCTGCATTCAGTAAACCTTTAGTGCTTTTTGAGATTTTACCTGTTCAGTGCTGTTTGCTATTCTTTGAAGGACACAGAACACACTTAAATTCACATCTGCTCACTGGCACTTTGAGCAGAGGGTAGATGATGTCTGTCCCTCAAATGACAAGGTCTGGACTATGCTGACAGCACTCTTCATCAAGTGTTTGCAGGTTTTTTTTTTCTTTTGTGGTCACACACACTGACCCAGGGATAGATGCATCAGACAGCTACCCCCAGGAGGTAGAGTGCAAACTATAGCTTTCCAAGATTTGACAGTGACATACTGCAGTGTCTAAGGTAATCATATATATTTTCTGGCACAGTAAGACACCCCAGCCCTGGGTCATGAGTGCACGTTTATTTGCACAGGTTTCTGGCCCAGTATTCAATGCACAGAATTACATTATTACATGAAAGTAAAATGCAACTAAAAGTTTGTCCAGGTTTTAGTAAAAGCAAAAATCCATTTTCTTTATCAATTATTAATAATGTGGCTTCAGGGTTGACAAGACAGCTACATTTTTCTGAGAAGCAGTCCCTATGCATATCATCTATGTTTTCATATTTGATTCTACATATACAAAATGTTCGAAATGCATTTTGAAGAAAAAATCATGCTTTTAGTCCTCCCCAAAAAGTCATGCAGTCTAACAATATTTGTTTTTAAAATACTATTTTTTGTAAGAGGTGATGCCTCCAGCTGGAGAGAATACTGTAAGTCTTACATTAGGTGCCACATGGAGCTGGTTCTATTTTTTGTTTTTAGATCAACAAGTGTGGAAAATCCAGTTTCACAGTCTTTCAATAGAAACAGCATTAGGTGCCTCAGAACAGTATCTGCAAGCCCATGTTACTCTGCCTGTAGGTCAATCCAAAAATTAGTGAAACTGTTCTTGCTGAAAGTCATCTTCAGTGATAAATTAGCTATTTGGTTAAAATAAATTGCAACCTAGTTAATACATATCTAACAGCCTAGTGATATAATTATATAAACAGCTAGCTAAGTTATAATAAAGAGCTGGCTATAATAAATAGATACTGTGATTAATTAACTGACTTGTTACATTACTGACTTTCTGCAAGTTATGTACTTCACCAGAAACTTGAATTCCTTGTTTTAGCTATTCTACGAGCAAAATTGATAGTCTATTAGCAATAGCTCATTTGCAACTTGTGATTGACCGCTTGCTTTATTTCTACTGTAACCAGTACTTCACAGTTGCTAGTATATATTTCATCTGCTCTTGCACTTATTCCAATTGCTCAATATAAGTGGCAAAAATACTAAGAAGATGTGAATGACAGGCAACATTCCTGTGGGCATTTATTTTCCCCCTTCTAAGGAAGTGTACTATTGAAACTGTTGCATGGCCCTGATCAGGAAAGCCACACTGTTGCAGTCAAGTGTGAGTACAGTGAGTGATTTAATTGGAAATACATACCATAATTTTCCCAGGGAGTTAACTTCAATAAGTGCTGCTGGTCTAGGGGCCATGGTCAAGGTTCACATAAGCAGACAACTCTGATGTTTATTATGAAACTATCTCCTGATCTACAGTGACTCCAGATAGCTACTACTAGCTTATATCTACATAACAAAGACAAGCTATGGCTAAACTAAGGCCAGCAAGCCAGCACCTTGTCTTGGTAAGCTGTTTATAACGCTGGAATTTTTCAGGTTTTGTGACAAGCAGCATATAACATTGTACAGATTAGCTTGCCAGCCCATTTCAGCTATATGTCTCAATACTGTCAGCTAGTGAGCAATCTAGCAACCTTGATGTTACTTGAAACAACCTTTATGTTGATTCACGTTAACTATTTTAACTTGTTAATATTATTGTGTTTTAGTTAATTAGAAATGCAAAAGTATTTCTGTTGTGTGAGGTTATTCTGACTGGGGTAATGTTTGTATATGGAACAAACTGTATCACACTTTAAAAGTAAAGTTGACTGTATTGGCTATGTGATCTATAGGTGCTGTAATGATGCTATTTCCCCCTGACAGATGGACAGTTTCTAATGTTTTTAAAGTTCAATTCTGCGGAATGTCATCTTGTAGATGGGAGCATTTGTGTGTGTGTGTGTGTGTGTGTGTGTGTGTGTGTTTGGTTTTGCTTGTTAGTTTAAGTATTTTATGTTATCAGCACTTAAATACATGAGAGCATCCATCCATTTTGAATCACCCAAAATAAGATTCAGGGGAATTGTCAGACAATCCCATGCGTTTACCTAAACCTAGACCAACTGATCCCATCCACAGCTATAAAAATCCCCCTTGCCACTTCCTTACCGCTTCATCTGTTCATCCCTCCTGTAAGCCATTACCCGGGGGGCGGTGATTGTGGGTAGTACAGTCCCTTGGACTTCAAGCCAAAGTAAAGTACCCTTATAACAACACCATACGCAACATTTACACTTTAATTGTATTCAAATTCATATCTCCTCAATTTTGTTGTTACACAGTATTATACAGCATGCATGTGAGGAAGATGCAGTACTGTGTGTGAGGAGAAAATTAAATTGAAAATGTTTTCTCTAAAAATGTTTCCCTCTGACCAATTAATAATTATTCATTTAAAATATAAACATCACAGCATATCATAGACTATAACTATTCCTAATTTTTTTTCGAAAGAAATAACTGAATCTGAGTACTGAGCTATGTGAAACAGTCTAGTTACTCTCACTGGTACTCATTGCTTTGTAATGTAAGGGTTACCAAACAAGGGTTTGGTAACATATTATTGTACTGCATTTAAAGCAGGTACAAGACAACCTTCTTATTTTAGTGGCTGTGGAATAGCACTGTATATCCTAGCCCTTAACTATGCAGTACACTTTGGTCTCCATGTGATGCAACCTTTTGCAAATTAAAGAGTGAGATCTATAGAAGAATTCCTTACGGCAGATGTATCCCAGCTGAAATCTGATTTGATTTTACCTTAATGCATTGATTTGATTCGGTGTTGCAGTATATAAAAGGCTGAGTTTGTGTGTAGTCTCTTTGGTTGTATTTATACTGCTGTCACTTTTATGGATGTCTTTACCGTGTGAACTGCTGTTACAATTACTATCAGCAAGTCATATTCATATTGTTCATGCATTATGCATGGTTCTTTTATTCTTTAAATGACAGAATTATGACTTTTCAATGGAAATTAGGTTTCAAATAAATGCACTGACTAATTTTGAATTCATTATGAAAAAGAAATAGTCATTCCATTAGAAGATTTCTTTTTCCTCCAGCTGTCAGTCAGGAAGTGTTTGCCAGCCGGTGTTTGATTTCAAGGCCTGTATTTATACTTCAGGTTCCGCTCTGTCACGTCTGATGAAGAGTGATAAATGTGACATTACTCCGTCTAAAGATCATTAAATGTCAAGTCCTGCAGTGGCAGCAGAACGTGCTGGCAGAAAGTCAATGATGTGAGGAGTGTGTGAGACCATGCAGAGCCCAAAGAGGATGTAGGGGCACACTGTGAGGGATCAATCACTCATCTAACACCTGCACACAAGGAAAGGCTATTGAAAGGCAGTCTGCAGTATTCTTAAGCACACACCCACAAAAAAAAACCTGCAGACAAAGGCTTCTGTCTGGAACATTCAATTTCAGGAGATTGACAGAAGAGCAAAGAGAAAAGAGAGCTGTGTGATTTATTTATTTATAGCCTGGATGCATAGTTTTCCTTTGTTTTTGCTCTACTCCAGATGTACTGCGGTGTTCTTGTTTGCAAATATGTAAAAGGTCTCAGAACAGGGTGTACATAATGGATGTGATTGATGTCTTTTGATTCTGCACTGCACTTCACAGCATAGTTCTGTCTTGTTATGCCTGGTATTAACATGCTCCGTGGATAAATGTAGGTGAGATTGGGGAATGGAGGAGGAAGATGGATGAGGATCTTGGATGGAGGTTTATCCTGTAATGCCAAGTGCCCAAAGACTGAACTTTGTCCTTGGCACTGGTGGCATATTTTGTGTAAAGGGAAAGCCAATAATTGATCTCTAACTAAGGACTGCTGCAATGTTAATAATGTATTTTTTGTCCTAGATATGTCTAACACCAACTTCTAATACACTTTTCATATATTTTGTCATACAGCTCTACAAATCCCCTCTGTTCATGGCCCTCTGTTTGGCATCCCTTGAGTGAACAGCGGAGAAATCACCAGGACCCAATCCTTCCTCACTTTGTAACCCCAGCCTCATAGGGGTGCTTTATGTGTTCGTTCTGTCTGCAACGTGACAGCATATGGGGTAGTGTTGATACTGATTGACCACCCCATTTTCCCAGAAAATTAAACTTTGGCCCTATGAACAGAATCCTGGAGGGGATTTCCCCCCTTGTCAATAAAGATGTTATTATAGTCTATTCAACCCTCCACTCTTCAGAGGAGAGGCCAGTGCAAATCAAAGTCATGACCATGTGGATTGGTACAATGACCTCTGGTATGGTACTTCTTCCCCAGGCACTATCAATCACTTCAGTCTATTTGTCAGTACTCCGCCCTCCTAGCTGTGTGTTTGTGTTCTTCCCCTGTCCATGTGCTTTTGTTTTCCTTGTGTTCTAGCCCTGCCCTGTTCCCCGCCCGGTCCCCGCCTGCCTCTTTATTGCATCACCGCCACCTGCCTGCTAGCTCACCTGTTCCCCATCGCCTCATCTGCTCTGCCCTTTATTATGCCCTGCCTGTTCCTGTCTCATTGCTAGTTCGTTACAGTGTGTTTTACCTGTCTCGTTCCCGCGTCTGGTTTTCTGCTTTCTTGTTTTTCCGTGTATTCTGACTTTCGCTTGTGCCCCGACCTGATTCTTGCCTGCCGCTTTGTCCTGTTTGCCCAAGATCTGCCCGTCTGGTTTTCGACCCTGCCTGCACCTGTTCCTGACTCTGGTTTTGCCCCTACGGACTGTCTTTCTGGTATCGACCCTGCCTGTTTCTGGTTACGATCTTGCCTTCCGTTAATAAACCCCGTTCGGGATCAAAGCTCCGTGGTCTGCGGCTGAGTCCTTGTCCGTACCTGACACTATTAGTCTTTGGGGGCCAGCACAGGTATGGCAAACTGAATTCCTGTGGCACTCAGTTTGCCATACGAGGGTCATATCTATGTGTTTGATTGTTAGTGTAATTGGTACAGTTATGTTAATCATTCATACACATTTTGCATTACACATTTCCCAGGATAGCAGTAAATTATTTTTTTGAATATGGTGCATGAGCATGTCCATCTATTTATGTATCTTTTTTGCATTTGTGTGCCTAGCCATTTTTGAGATGTCTTTAAAATATGTAAATGTTTTTTTTTAAAAAAAGAGCTAACCATTTTACAAAAAGTTGACAAAAATGAAAAAGTACTTAGCTTGCCACTTGTTAGCTTTGTTCTTTGTGTCCTCAGTCTTTTTAAATTACCAATTAGAATAGTACAATTAAAAACTATTAAACAGGAAAAAAAAACAAACAGCAAAATGGCATATCATCTGGTAATGCAGCTAAACAAAGGAGATACCATCTACGTATTCTGTTTTATACAATGATGAACAATAATTTCATTTGCAAAAAGAACCATTCGTAAATTACCCTTGTGAGTGCCATTAGCTTCATGTGTACCTGATACATCAAGCTGAGCCGTTTCCCTGGTGCTCATTTTCAAAATCCCTTTTTTTTCAAGAAAATAAACTGAATGACAAGCTCCAGTTAGATATCAGATATGCATATTAATTGGAAGGTAAACAACCAATCATTTTTCAGAGAACAGCTCTTCGTGCCCACAAGCACAACAAGGATTCATGGGGGAAAGAAGCTTCAAAACAGTTCTGTCACATGGCTAATTATGGTGTGATGTGAAACGCATATTCTTGACGTGTATTCTCAACCCTAAGCATTAAATACACTCAAAATAATGCATGTCACTTGCCTTTATTAAAAATGTGTTCATGGCAATTAAATGGATGGGCAGATGGATGGAAGGTGGTTATATGAGGGATGATTCTGAAGTGAGCAGAGTTAGTACCTAGGGATCCCTTGACAACAACATAGGCAGTCAGTCAGAAGCAATAGAAAACAATATATACATTTGATGAGTATCAAGGCCTTGTGTGTGTAGAGACAGCACCTCTGACTCTGTTAAGCCACTTTGATTCCCATGCCTTCTGTTCACAAGGCAAGACATTTGCAAGTGTGTGTCAATGTTCCAGCAGATGGCACAAAAATAGATATCAAACAGCTGATAACAGCTGTGATCCAAAGTGGATTCAAAGCAAATTAACTCACAGCACTTTTAAATTTTAACCACAGTTTCACACAATACCCTCATGTGTTGTGAGGACTTTCTGCTGTCAAGAATCACACAATCAACACTAAAAGTAACTACATATGTCACTAAAGAATGTATTACTGCTAATATTTGTAGTCTAACAGATATACAACATTATACAGATCCTGTGACACATTAGCAGGGAAATCAAAGTCATAAATTCTGACAAGGAATCTTTTAAGGTGTAGGCTGTGTGTAAACAGACTAGGACATGGTAGCTGAGTGGGAGATTATGAGGTATTAATACATAAATATTTAAATCAAATGACATCTGATACAGTGTATCTTCCTGATCCAAAAATATGACATAAATATTACATAATGAATGTGTCAGGGGAAGGGGGCATTTCAGGCTTGCTGATGCAGTAAGCAAAAGCTATTCACCACAGAGTAGCTGAGCTTTAGCTACAAGCTGTTTGTAGCTACACAGAAGTACTTTTGGAAATTACAATCCAACTTCAATGTATGTCTTGCTTCTTTCATAGTTGATACCTAAAAGTGACAATAAAAAAGTACAAAAGACAAGCATATTCCTTTCAGTTTTGAGCAGCTTTTCAAAATGATGTAATGAGAGCCCTTGCCATTTTTCTTTTTTTTTAGTTTACTTTACATTCTATCTAGAACATTCTGTGAACTGGAATAGCTACATCTCAAGAACAAATCTAGTGCACCTTTCTCTCTGTATCTTAAGAGGTGAAAAGGTGACTTTTTTAGGCAGGCTTAAGCAACAAAAAATGATTATTTATACAGAGGCATTTTGAGACAAAATTGAAATAAAGGACAAAATTGGTAAATACAAGAGTCAAGTAGACAAGGTTGCCTCATTAACCCACAACTCGCCAACCTTACCTACCTGGAATTCCATTTTAGGTTTCACCTCCAAACTGAAAAGCCCATCTTTTTGTTTCTAGACAGAGCATTTGTACACAGTTTTGTGCACCCAGGACAGTGGATTCACATTCTGGACAAACACACATCTGCAATGCCCAGCTTCCTCTAACTGTTGCTGATTTATCTTCCTGAGACACAGCTTCATTTATTTTTTTCAAGTGAAGTAAATAAACAGATTAGAAGGTTGCAATTCATTCTTCTGACCTTCTGTCGGAGGCTGGTTTCTCAGAACTATGATTGGTAACCAGGAAGTGTGGACCTGATATTGCATGACTCAACGGAGGCACATTGCGTTATTTATCAATGCATGTACAATTCTCAAGATCAGTACGGATCAATATAGGTGAACGCAAGAGGTGCCCTATCATAGTTATCAATGACCTCCTTGAAGACATGTTTTTTGTGAGCCAGGCAGTGAGCCTCAAATCTATTGCAGGGTGACGCTGTGTTTTGGTACTGCCGAGCCCTTTTCTCACAATTTCTGTCTTTCAGACCAAGACAAAGGGAAGAGGGCTGAACTTGTAGAAGTGCCTTCACTTTTGTTCAATAGCTTTTATAATTATCCTGGGCAACTATCGAATAACTTTTGCTTCTAATCTAGATCTACTACACTGGTTTTGTTATATCGTGTTCCATTGTTTTGAGAAAGAAAACTTCTGGCATTTCCTGTCATCTAGGATTTGGAAAATGGACAATGTCCTTGATATTTTGTAAATGGAAAGCAGCAGCATAAAACACTGTAGGATAGGTACTGAACACCAATGGAACACTGTTCAGTGGTCCAGATGCTCACAGCAGTGTTTTAAGTAATCATTCAGCTTCAGCTTTTGGGTTTCCTAATATTCAGAGGATAGAATATGTGTTTACAATTCAACTGCAGTCCTGTTTAGAAGATAAACAAACATTGTTACAAGTATTGGAACATAACCTCTATATTAAAATACAAGCTTATTTACACAATTCATGGGTCCTGCCCTCTGGTCTACTCCTCAGTTGAACATCTGCCACTCCTGTTGTAGTGGACATTGCAGAGATGCATGACTGAAATACCTCGGCTGGACAGATGGCTGGGTGTACAGACTATCAGTTTTAGAGCATACTAGATGTGTTATTGTGTGAATGAGCATTTTCCATACAGGACAACACAATCTGCACATTGTGTACTTCATTTAGCTAATAAGATCTGGAATTTTTACTCTGTATTTCTGTAGTGAAACAGTAACAGTGGAAACAGTAACAGCTCCTTTACTACAGCGATGACCTTTACTTTGTTATTGCATGACCCTCAGCAATGAAATAGGCCTCTTCCAACAGAGTGATACCACACACAGTCAGAAATACTTTAAATATTCATATAGCAATTTCCCCCCAGTATTTAATGCAGTATTTATGAATAGAAAACTCCCTGAAGCACTCCGTACAATCACTTTTTTTTTCTCAAAGGGTCAAATGTTCCATTTTTTCTTGCTTTTCGTCCTCCACTTAATGAAAGGAATTAAACTTTAATATTGTGATGAATAAATATTTTGTGTCCATGGGATTGGAATCAGCACTTTCTCCACTTAAACAGTATTAATTAACTCATCTTGCATCTTTTTTAAAATGAACACATCCTTCCTGAGGCTTCAGTGTTCACTCTCTGGAAGAAATTAGCAAAGCACTTTCAGTATATTGATATGTCACCAGAAGATATGCATAAATAACCTACCCTCGAGACACCATTTTAACTTGGCGAGCGATTTCCTGCTGAGATGTACGCAGGCAGGAAAGTGTGGAGTCTTTTGTTCTCTGGGGGGACGTAAACTGCGCAGAGGACATTTGAAATCTCTTTGATAAACCGATTTTTTTGTGGCAGCAAGGACAAGGAGCCAAAAAGAGAGCCTCTGCTTGAATGATTTCAATCCTTAGTCAATGCACTGGGCATTTTTCACACCGCATGGTCTGTGCCAGTCCAATTCTAATCAAGGCTTCTGTAAAAGGTGCTTTTTCAACTCTGTCAACAGAAGGGAACTATTAATATGAGGACACCATATAAACATGCAAGCATTTTGGAGTGCTGCAAGTAAACACTACGCATGAAGGGGTGGGTCCAGGCATATTCTTGAGCAAAGCACTATTATTGTTGATAATTACAATTTATTTGCTAAACAAGAATTTCTATCCACAGTAGTATTCAGGGACTTCAAATGTTATTACACGTTGCTTAACCCATTTATATCTGTACATTGGGATTTACACAAACCATTGAAACATGTAACAAGTATGTAGTTCCACCTGGGATTAAACCTATCTTTGGACAGTCCACTATTCAGCACCCTACATCACATACCGCTTCTGCAGCATTTGCCCATTCAAAAAAGAGCCAGCCATACAAATATGTCACCTTGCATGAGAACACCCACTTAGTGAAAATAAATGATGCTAACATGGTTATCACAGGGGCCTGAAAAATGGATTGCACAGAAAGGAACAGTCAAAGAAATACAGAAGCAAGAACAATTTGCATTGCACAGCAGTCTCTGCTAGCTCAGAGAAATCCCGGCTCAATGAGATAGCTATTAGTGACATACAATAAAGTAATATTAAAACACTAGGAAGAAAACACTAGGGAACCTTTAGAGAGAAACTAAGAGAACATGCTGCATTGCTTGCAATAGGTAAAACACAGCAAGGTCACCTTATGGTCATTTTATTGAGCAGTGTGTTGTAATGATAGCCCTTTTTCTCGTCTTTAAAGCGTCTTGAGCCAGAGGCTACAATTAAGACCAATTTATCAAATTAGGCTAATGTATCCTAATTTCGTCTTGAAATATAATGCTTTTTATCTATTATTTTATTGCCATCATTAAGCATCTTTGTATGGGGTATGTTTTATGAACTTCTCATTTTATTGTTTTGCTTTTAGGTTGCTGCATGGCTTCAAATATAAGTGATTATTTTCATCATCTTTTTAAGCCCTCTTGGCATATATACACTGTGCTACAGTGGCATTCAAACCATTAAACCTGCCATTCTGAGAACAAATACATTTCATGGGTGGGGAGAGTCTGTTTTGTGTAAGAAGTAGAACATGCCTTTTAGCTGATGTCAGAATGCTTTGATTTGCTTCAACAGCTGCATCTCATATTTTTGATTAACCAATGTCTCTTACAGGAGTGAGTGCACGTCTTTAGACAATCATCAGGTGTGACAGGTTGGGCCAAACAGTACTGGTGCTGATGTGAAAATAAGTGGAGGCAACACTGACCACACTGAATGCAAAATAACATTTTTTAGTGTATAGAACAAAAAAAATGATCACCCACAGATTAAAGAGATTTTTTCTCTTACATGGATCAAATGGTTTGTAATACTGTAGACACAGAGAATCCTGGTTGCAAATTTGTTTCTTGTTTGATAAAATGAATGAAGATATTTGATGTAGAATTGTGTCTGTATGTAAACTATATTATAGTACACATTTTCTCTGTTGTACAAGTGCTTGTGACACCTTCTTATGTGTACCTCATTATTTTGACTATAACTTTTCTTTGTTAATTTTTAGAACCTGTAGCCTGTTTCCGGATTATCACAGGAATGGCATGTTACACCGATAAAGGCCCAGTATCCAAAATGTCTGTGTTCTTCTGTCCTTTTGTACATATTAGAAACTAAAAAAAAAAAAATCTGAAAACTTTGAAACTTGCTGAAGTCTTATGTTCTGAGTGTAGACTTGCTCACTGTCTTTTTCCTGATGTTCCCATTTGTCTTCTAAGGGCTAATAAGGTAACACTCCCCTGTTCCTTCCCTCTCTTTGTCACAGTTGTTACATCAGCATGTTAAAATAGCTCAGACTGGCATTGATTCAAAACTCTGATGCAAAGTGAAAACCCAATGCTGATGCTTATGTTTTTGTGTTACAGTCCTAGACAGCCACAGGTAACACAAAAGGTACTTAGCACCATAACTTTAGTTTTACATTTTGCTGTTAGAGAGGGAATCAGAATCTGCACTTCACTAAAGTGAGCATTATGTGATAAAGGTGTTTTGTAAACCATTGTGGGTATTCAATCGGCTGCTCTTAGTCAAATGTGGTGCATTTACACTTCGAGCATTTTTTGCTGTCTGTGATTGTTCAATGAACAGTAGTAGACACAGAGGAGCATGTAATACTTCCTGAAGTTGATGTACATAATGCTGTTGGCAGTCTTAGCCAACAGATCAGAATTGAGGGTTTTCAAGACAATGTAAATTCCAGAACACATTCATTTGGTTACAACAGCCTGCAGTGCAACAGTGATGCTGGATGCCTTCAGGCAATTTGTTTCGCATGCTTGCAGTTCAAACTACTGAGAGCATATCTTTTTGTGTGGTTGTTTGTTTTATTTCTTTCTAAGAACAGAATTTTAACATACTATAGGACAGTCACATTACAAAAAACATGAATTTCTTCTGGATATTAGTTAAACACACTGTAGACTAAAAATATGTGGTGAACTGATTATTTTTAATGTTTATAGTTATGTTGATGCTATAATAAAACAGTAATTGTAATAATAATAAAAGGGAAGCCTAAGGCCAAAGTCTAGCTCACCCTTCAACAGTACCAGCATATTACTGAAGAAATGAGGAAAAGAACTGAGGCACAGTACTCTGCATTCCTATGCCAACACTTAATCTTGATTAAAAGACCAACTGTACACCAAAACTGTTGCAATGGCAATGGTATCATACAAGTATAAACACTGTAGATCAAACCATCCAAACTTTCATAAGCTGTCTAATTCTATTCAGGTTCCTATCTGTTACGTGCGGCGCACTGTGGGTGTGGAGTCTGGGCCGCCTGCGTCTCGGGATTCCTCCCTCTCCCGCTACTCCTCTGACACAGGTATCCTGCTGCACTGCGTCCTGCCTCCCCGTTGCAGCCTGGCCAACCAGAAACGGAGCGCCCCGATTTAAAGATGCCGGATCCTTGGAGTCGCTCTCGCTGTTTTTCTCGATTTCGTGTTTTCATTGCTTCATTTGCTGTACCAAACTTGCCTGTATCGTGTTGTTTTTGCATCGTTTACTGACCCCGATTGTGGATTGTGTCTTGGTTTTGGTTGCTTTCGGCTGTTGTGGGAAGAGGACAGGTAAGCTGGGGGATCCCTGTGTGAGAGTTCACGGTGTTAGGGTTAGGTTAGAGGCAGGTGCCACCTCTTTGTATTTTTGGTTAAGTTAGTTAGTGTAGGTAGGTTTTTGTTTGGCTCTGCCACCCCTTTTGTTTTTGTATTCAGTTGTATGTGTATAGGTATTTAGGGTTGGTTTTGTTTTGTTAAGTTCTTTTCTTTGGCACCGTCTGTTGTCCTCTTCCCCCCCGTTCCTGTGTATGTTTGTAACTTTATATAGTTTTGTAAATATTGTAAATATATCGCGCGCCTTTGTACACTGCTCCCGCATCTGTGTTTCCTTTGGTCCTTGCACCGTCCAAGCCAGGGGCTGGTTGTTCTCTTTTGTGTTGCGTCCCCCATACATACCCCTGGATGCCATTACCCATCTGGGACGTAACATAAATTGGGGGCTCGTCCGAGTAATTTTTTTTTCTCTGAACTTTTGTGGTCTACGCCAGTGGATGGTGTGTTGGTGGTGGTTGCAATGGCCCAGTTTAGCATTGGGGAATTCCTTAGTAACCCTACGGTGGAACGGCTAGATGCTTGTCGTAAGGATGGCCTCTGGTTGCTGGCTGAGCATTTTGGCATCGCGGTTGGGAGGCAGGCACTAAAAAGAGTCATTAAGATGGCAGTGTTCGAGGGTCTGGTGGACCGGGGAGTGCTTGTGCTGGGTACGCCTGCTGTGGGAGATGTTCCTGCAGCTGGGAAGTCTGAGGTTCGGGGAGTAGTGCAGACTGGGGCTGATGCGGAGGCAGAGGTCAAAGTTACGCTGCCACCCTTCATGTCCACTGTGTCCGAGAGCGGAGGCTCCCTGTCCGGTGGAGACGATCCTCGGTTAAGAGTGCGTTTGGCGCGCCTGCAGCACGAATCAGAGGAGAAGAAACACGCACTCCAACCGGGGCTTAACTGGCGGCTGGAAGTTCGCTGGATGGAGTTGGAGGTAGAGAAGGAGATTAAATTACGGCAGCTCGAGCTTGAGGCAATGAAGGTTGCTGCAGCTCCTGTTGCACAGTCCACCCCTGCTGCCTCCCCCGCCGCGGACTCTGCCCCAGTGGTTCCCCAGACCGGGTTTGACGTCAGCAAGAACATTAGTTTGGTGCCGCCTTTCCTTGAGACCGAGGTGGATTCCTATTTCAGTGCCTTTGAACGCATTGCAGCGTCACTGCATTGGCCTAAAGAGGTCTGGCCCTTATTGCTGCAGTGCAAATTTGTTGGGAAGGCACAGGAGGTATGCTCTGCGCTGTCGCTGGCCTGCAGCACGATACAGTCAAGGCAGTCAAGGCAGCTGTATTGCGCGCGTATGAGTTGGTGCCCGAAGCTTATCGGCAGTGATTTAGGAACCATCAGAAGTCCTTGAGTCAAACATTTGTTGAGTTTGCGAGAGAAAAGGGGATTCTCTTTGATAAATGGTGTGCATCCAGCAAGGTGTCTGATTTCGTGACTCTTCGTGAGTTAGTCCTCTTGGAGGAGTTCAAGAATTGTCTGCCAGAGCGGATGGCTTTGTATCTGAATGAACAGAAGGTGCAGTCATTGTCTCAGGCAGCTGTGCTGGCGGATGAGTTTAGTTTGACACACAAGAATGTATTCTTGTCTGTTCATGCCCCGACTCAGTGTGTTGAGAGAACCCCCACAGTCACCAAACCTCAGCAGTTCGGCCCTACCTCGTCCCACTCCAAAGCTGAGTGGAAATGTTTTTATTGTCATAGAGTTGGTCATATAATTGCTGACTGTCCGAGTTTAAAAAGCAAGCAGCAACGGCAACAGCCGGACCAGTCTAAGGGCGTGGGTCTGGTTCAGACGGTCTTATGGCCTTCTAAAAGTCCCGTCGTTGTTAAACCCACACCTGACCCTAGCTATGCTCCCTTCCTGTTGGAAGGATTAGTGTCGAAATCTGGCAATCAGGAGGAGCAGAAAGCTGTACTCATGCTGCGTGATACTGGAGCCGCGCAGTCATTTATCTGCTCCGATACGTTAGATTTCACTGATGACACCTTCGTTGGGTCGTATGTCCTTGTGCAGGGTATTGAAATGGGCTGTTTGAGGGTTCCGCTGCACACCATCCACTTGCAATCTGACCTAGTGAATGGTTTTGTTAAAGTAGGGGTAAGACCCTCGTTGCCGGTGAAAGGGGTTGCCTTCCTTTTGGGGAATGACCACGCGGGTGGTAAGGTGCTGCCGTTACCAGAAGTGACTGCTACGCCCGCGGAGCAGCCCCAAGATGATGGGCTTGCTCGTGAGTTCCCTTCCATGTTTTCTGCCTGTGTAATGACTCGTGCCCAATCCCGTAAATACGGAGACGCTGTGGATCTGTCCGATTCATTTCTCGCCTCCTCCAACCAGGGCACAGTTTCGGAGGCATCGCCAGTTGCGGACTCTGCGACGAAATGTCCCGTCAATGCTGAGTCCGATACTAGCAGGGACAAAGGGCTTAAGCTGCCGGTCACCCACGAGCAGCTCATAGCGGCCCAAAATGCTGATCCTTCTCTCGCTTCGTGTTTGTCTGCGGCCGGGGAGTCTGCGACTATCCGGGGCAAACCGAGTGCTTATTTTGTGGAGAAGGGTTTACTTAAGCGGAGGTAGTCACCAGCAGTATCTGATGACTCCGGATGGAACACTGTTTTCCAGATCATGGTACTGACAGAGTACCGGCAGTATGTTCTACAGTTAGCGCATGACCATCCTCTGGCGGGACACTTAGGAGTCAGTAAGACTAACCGCCGTATGCTGCGACACTTCTTTTGGCCTGGAATGAAGTCCGCGGTGGCTGACTACTGTCAAACCTGCCCTGTCTGTCAGTTTGTGGGAAAACCGAACCAGACTATTCCCCCTGCACCTCTGTACCCCATACCGGTGATAGGAGAACCATTTGAGCGTGTGCTGATTGATTGCATGGGCCCCCTACCTAAAACCAAGTGCGGTAATCAGTACCTGTTGACTGTAATGTGTGCTGCTACCCGATACCCCGAGGCTTTTCCTCTCCGAAAGATTAAGGCCCCTGTCATAGTCAAGGCACTAATGCAGTTTTTTTCTACCTTTGGCTTGCCTAAGACCGTGCAAACTGACCAAGGCATGAAGTTTTTGTCCGCGGTGTTCGCGCAGGTTATGCAGACACTCTCCGTCAACCATAAGGTTTCGAGTGCGTATCACCCAGAGTCTCAGGGGGGTTTAGAGTGGTTCCATCGGACCCTGAAGTCCATGCTACATGCTTACTGCACCGAACATGAAAAAGAGTGGGACACCGGCATTCCGTTTGTTTTATTTGCTGTTCGTGAAACAGTGCAGGAATCCCTAGGGTTCAGTCCCGCTGAGTTAGTATTCAGGCACACAGTAAGAGGTCCTCTTAAGCTCTTCAAAGAACAATTGTTGGGTGATACCTCAAAGCCCCCGTCCAACATACTGGACTATGTTAGCGAGAGTAGGGAGCGGCTTCACTCTGCCTGTGCATACACTAATAAATCCTTGTCCTCTTCGCAGGCAGCCATGAAAGCCCACTACGACCAGAGAGGGGTGCCACGCTGCTTCAGCCCTGGGGACCGAGTTCTGGTATTGTTACCGATCTCTGGTTCGGCTCTGCAAGCTCGCTTTTCTGGCCCATATGTGGTGGACCGTAAGCTCTCTGAAACGGACTATGTGATTCGGACGCCTGACTGGAAGCGTCAGACTCACGTGTGCCACCTCAACATGTTGAAGCCCTATCATGTGCGTGGCCAGGTCCTGGTAGCTCCGCGTCCAGATGTGGAAGCTCCTGTTCCCTCTGCAGTCGCTGGCCCGGCGTTGGCTGTCGGCGAGGACGGGGATGGTCTCGTGCTGCGGAACGCCCCGGAGCAGTGTGCCAGGCTGCAGAATTCTGCCACTTTACAGGAGCTCCCCCGTCATCTCACTCATTTAGATGCCCTGCAGCAAGCAGACGTGCTGCAGTTAGTACAACAGTACCCCTCCTTGTTTCATGACGTGCCAACCCAAAAAAGTGTGCTTAAACATGACATTGATGTAAACGGGGTCAGGCCAATTAAGCAACGCGCTTATCGCGTGAACCCGGTTAAGAGAGCTTTGATGCACCAGGAGGTGTCCTACCTACTTGACCATGGCTTAGCTCAGCCTAGCTCGAATCCCTGGAGTTCACCGTGCATCCTGGTACCCAAGAGTGATGGCACAGCCCGTTTTTGCACGGATTACCGCAAGGTTAACGCAGTGACTGTGCCCGATTCCTTCCCCCTGCCGCGTATGGAGGATTGTATCGACCAAGTTGGGTCAGCGAAGTTTGTCAGCAAGCTCAAACTGTTAAAAGGGTATTGGCAGGTCCCGCTAATGCCCCATGCTGCTGAGATCTCCACCTTCGTTACGCCTGACCATTTTCTCCAATACTCGGTTATGGCATTTGGGATGCGAAATGCTCCTGCTACGTTTCAAAGGCTCATGTCTATTGTTTTGGAGGGGGTACCTAACTGCGAAGTCTACTTAGATGATCTCGTTGTTTATTCCGCCGATTGGCCGTCGCATATGGAAACACTTCGTTTAGTTTTTAACCGCTTGAGTAGTGCTTCCCTGACTCTTAACCTGTATAAGTGTGAGTTCGGCAAGGCCACAGTAGCTTACCTGGGTAAGATCGTTGGCCAAGGACAGGTGCGTCCCGTGGATGCCAAGGTGGAATCTATCCGCTGTTTTCCCGTGCCCGATACGAGGCGACAACTCCGGCGTTTCCTGGGCATGGCGGGTACCGGTGCTTCTGCCGGAATTTTTCCACTGTGGTTGCCCCTCTCACCAGTCTTTTAAGCCCTTCACGTGCATTTGTCTGGACGCCTGAGTGCCAGGAGTCTTTTGACCGCGTGAAGTTGCTTTTATGCCACGCACCTGTTCTCACTGCTCCTGATTACAGCAGACCTTTCAAGCTGGAGGTGGATGCCAGTGCCACCGGTGCCGGAGCAGTGTTGTTATAGGAGGATAACGATGGCATTGATCACCCCATTAGCTACTTCTCCAGGAAATTTGACAAACATCAGTGTAACTATGCCACCATCCAGAAGGAATGTCTGGCCCTTCTGTTAGCTTTGCAGCATTTTGAAGTTTATGTAGGATCTAGTCCCCTCCCGGTCATGGTGTACACCGACCATGATCCGATTGTGTTCTTAGCCTGCATGCAGAACCAGAACCAGCGCCTTATGCGCTGGTCACTGATCGCTCATCGCTCAGAACTACAATCTTGAGATCCGCTACAAGAACGGTTGGGAGAATGTTCTGGCGGACGCTTTGTCCCAAACCTAAAACCAGTTGTTAGTGTTGGTGTGCTCTATTTGTGTGCGGGGCAAGTTTGCTCTTACGGGTGGGGGTGTTACGTGCGGCGCACTGTCCGTGTGGAGTCTGGGCCGCCTGCGTCTCGGGATTCCTCCCTCTCTCTTCTCCCGCTACTCTTCTGACAGAATAAGATAAGACTTGATGAACCATCTGCTAGTGCTTTTATTATCTGTACAATATTATTTGCATTGTGTTTGTTATTTTATGCTGCGTTTTGTCTTTTGTGAAACGTGGCCAGGTCTCCCATATAGAAGAGATTATCTCATCTCAAATATAGTTACTTGGTAAAATAAAGGATAAACACATAAAAGAAATAAAATTGCATTTTGTCATTAGGGCATGAAAGGAATGTTGTAAAGTCCATTATTTTTCTGTTGAGTTGCCTGAAATTCAACCATAAAACCCAATAATGTTTTTCAATGTTTGTCGCATATGAGTTGAAAGTGTCAGATATGAAAATGATATGTTTAGTATATTTAGTAAGTGATTTAAGCAGATAAGCAGGCAGACATGGACAGGCTTTTTCATTTCTACTAATACTGATTGCATATCCTCCTCACCTGGATCATGTAAGTGGTAAGACCAATGCAAGACTCTTGCCTCATAGATGAATACCTTACATTTCCATTATTCCTTTGATGGAATATGCATGTCAGATAAAATACATTATTTATATATTCTGAGACATATTTTACTTGAATGACCTTAGTGTTCATTTTTGTTTCAACAGAACCGCACCTATATTTCAATAAAAAATAGTCCTACTCCCTATCAAATAAGGTCTGACTTAGAGGCTTTAAACTGCATAGAAGGCCAAAAAAAACAGGCCTAACTTTAATGCTTACATCAGTTACCTTGTGTTTCTATTGATGAGGAAATCAGTGAAATATAGCAAAAGACATTCTCCACTGTCTTTTCCTCAAGGTTCCTCCTGAATCTTGTGCATTTTTTAATAAGTCAAGTTAAATAATTAAGCTTCATACAGACTGTCAGAGCTTTAAATGCCCAGTGTGTGGAAACACAAAATTAAGATTCTTCAGGGTCAAAATCTGTTTCTGATGATATCCTTTCCAAAAAAGTGAGCTATCTAAATAAGAAGTCTCAATATTATAATTATGTCTTGTGAGATACAATATAATTCTGTACCTCAAAAATTCTTCTGAGGCATTGATTGCAGTGCTAGCATGTGATTGGATAGGACAGAATATAATGGGACAGCATTAAAAATGGGTTTGTCACAGGATGGGATGAGACAGCAACATTCATGACAAGCACAGAATGAGAAGGGACTGTGTCACTCTCTGCTATAAAAATTTTATCCATGTGTTTGTCCTATTTGCTCATTGGTAAACCAGTCTGGAACTTTACAGAGCAGAGTAGAGAGGCCTCTTTGATAAAGGTATCTGGACAAGACAAAATTCAAATTCCTACTTGAAATAGCTGAAATAATGCATAGACAATATGGTGTATTTATGATTCAATACATAGCAATCTGAAAAAGAACTTAAAATAAGGCAAAATGGATGAAAACAACATAACTGCATGTTGGTTATGCTCTCCCTGCAGTCCCTTTCAAAGGATTTCATTTCAATCAATGTGTCCATCAATTATCACCTCCTTGGGATAAAAATGCAAGACACATGGGCTAACACATGGGCTGATGGCGAACACCATCAGCATCTCATTGAGCTATCAGCTAATATAAGGTGGCAACTCTCAGCTGTTGATGTCAGAGCACAGCTCAAGGTGAAATAATACAAGAATTAAGGGGACAGGATAGTGGTCCACACGGTCTGTTTGTCTATAAGATTTTTTTATTGTCTGTGTCTGCATACCAAAAGATCAAACTGGCAAAGCAAACTTTTCATCAATGTTATATCTCAATCCTAATAGCATTGTACAAAGTCTGGAAAATGTAGACTTCAAATCCCAGTCACTGCTGTGTGTTTCACTCAGAAACTATTATAAAAATGTATGGATGATGCCATACTTGAGGGGTTAATTATAGGTGGCATATACAGGAATAAAGTTGATAAATTAGTAAAATGACACTCAAATAATAATTTGCAGCTGAACATGAGTAAAAGGAAACATTTGTGGTTGGTTTTTTCAGACAGTATTGTACCTTGCTACCACTGGGAAACAATGGTAAAACTGATGAAATGGCAAGGTTTTGTATAGTCCTTGGGTCTACCATTTCTAATGCTTTGAACCAGGCAGCAAAGGAAACAACACAAAACAACAAGGTTGTACTTTCTGAAGCAGTTAAGGATGCTTGGCATGTCACAAAATGCAATGACCTAGTTCTACATGGCTGCCATTGACAATGTCCTAACCTCCTCTATTACTTTGTGGTATGGAAATATCACAATAGCATGAAAGGTCCGATTTAGAGAGACAGGTTTAGCAGTTGTTGAAATAAGTGGATGTGAGTTACTTCCTGTTTCAATTTTATACATTAATGATAGGTAACTTAATGACATGACAGGGCCTCCTTCATTGAACTCCTTGAATTTGATGAAAGACACATCTGTACTGCAAATATTGAAATAGTGAAATATTAAAAGTCTTGTTTCAAGAAAATGTCTTACTTTTTTCATCAAAGATAATCATATTAAGCACCTTTTACACTAGACTATTAAACTTGTTTTAGGATAATTGGTCTTTATTGGTTTTAATAAGATATTAAAACTATTTTTTAATTATATCTGACAAGAAACAAGCCAAATGGATTGCACAGTGTCATGTCAATGTCCCAAATATTTATGATACAAAAACCAGATGGTTTTGCTTATTTTAAGAATAAGACCTCTGATGTTCAAAACAATACAATGCTGAATTTATAAAACATTTCTCACAAGTCCAAATTCAGGCATATTGCCAGAGTTTACAGTTTACAAGTATGGATTTCTCACATACATATTTGTTGCCATTCAAAACAAGCCATTTAACAGATGATGCATGGTTTATTTCATCAATTTGAAGCAAGTCCCTCATTTTTTCTTTAAATTATGGCATATTTTTTATTTCTGATTCTGGTCCTAATAACAACTCACTGGGAAAAATAGGGTGGTGGGAGCTGCTTGCATTCCGACAGCATTCAAGCATTAGATTTGATCTGATGCTTAATCAAGGACTTACAGACATTTTTGAAATTCATTTTGAGGCCCATTGTTTAAAGTTAAAAAAAACAATGCTTTGATTGGAATCTCATGTACATATGACGGACCATTAGAGCCAATAGTTTAATCTGGGATGGAACATGAATCAAATAATGATTGGGTCGGGTATAGAGTTTTTCTCTGGAAAAACAGGTACTTTACAATCTTCAAATCTTGTTCAATGAGTATGTTCAGCTTGTTCGTAGTCTGAAGACAAATAACAAATGCTAAGAAAATCTGGACGACCTCTGAGAGTTTCTATTCAATTCTGAAAAGAACAAGCTTTTGCCTTCAGCTTACTATCATTTGATGCTAATGTGCTGTAGGTAATAGGGCTTTGCTTATCTCTAACATCCACTGGGGAGTAGGGGAAACCAATGACAGCAGTCCTGAGTATATCCAAGTCGTGTTGTCCTAAAATTTCTAATGGCGCAATGCCTTCAAGAATAACATGCAACATATCTTGAGGTGTCTGCTTGATGAGGTTAAAGGCAGCGAAATCTATTAGTTTGCTCCTGTAAATCCCATATGCAGTTTTTAGGCTGTTACTCAAAAATTCAGTGCTGGCATTTCTGAAGTCAGTAACCTACATGTTCCTCTTTTCTGCCAACATGCTGCTAATCCAACAGAAACCTCTGCCGATTCCACAAAATTGAATTTTTTGTGGCACTGTCCTTCCTGTATGTTGTTGGATCTGTAGCAAATTAATCCTTAAACCTGTCAAATACTCCCATAGCCTCCTTTTCACATTGACATCCTGAATGTTTCTGGAATGCTGTTTGGAGCTCATTCATACCACTCTGAAAAACATGCCATACATTAATCAGGATACAATACACTGAGCATCACAAAGATCATGATCTCTGTCTTTAAAGATCAGAATAGGGGTGGTTAGTTGTCAACATAGTCATTATAATAAATGAACTGCACACCAATAAATTTTATTAAAGTTTTACTGAAGAGGCTACAAGACACGCTTCAGTTTTCACCTTTCTCAGTGTAATCTAGGTTCACTGGCTGTCATGGGCAGTCCTGGTCTCTCTCCGTCATGATCTGCATCTACTGGCGCTGTCAAAGTGTTCAGAACAGGTTTGCCTGATGTGATACCAAAAGGAGTTGTAGACCCAATCCTCTTTGATACAGCCATTGATTCCACAAATTACACAAAAATCTGGACTGCAACTATGGGTAAAACTGATGTGACTCAATAACAATCTGAGGACTGGAGCTACAAATATATAACAAACACAGTGTAAAAGCATCTTCTGTGAGCAACAGGGAGAAAAAGAACTGGAAACCATTAAGAAACATTGAGGGTAAAAGGTAAAAGGTTCATAAGTAAAAGGTTCAAACAATAACTCATCGATTGCCAGATATGTACTAATGCTTAATTATTAATGTAATTGTTTAATTTTTAGTTTAATTCAATGATAAGGTAATGTGTGCCATGTCACCACTGCACAGCAACCACATCACACTTTAAGTCTAGGTTCAACAAGGAGCATGTACTGGCCCAAGTTTGAAGAGAATAGAGCTGGAATTTATTTAGAAACTTCCCATATAAGAACAGGTTTTGTTAAGAAAAACAAAATGCCATCCTCAGTACAAAAAAATACAATAAACAAAATATTGCCTGTACAAGTAGAGGTCTCATTTTGTTTCAATGAAGTATCAACAGAAAATTTTCACTGTCAGTTCAAATACCCAGGTATTATGTTTTGTTTTTGATTAAAAAAAAAAAAAAGTTTGAGATCTTTTTCCTTTGCGCTTATCGGAATCCACTTGCTGAAATTCCACTTTGCCAGGATGGAACAGCGTCAGCACATCATACGTGTTGCTCACCCTCTTCCAAGCGATCAGGTTTCTTGGCTCACCTTTGGTTTCACTCCAAATCATACATTCGGGGAAAAAAACCCACACACAACAACCAGAATGCCACAGTGGATATCCAGGTTATCCTCTACTCACAAAAAATAAGATCCCACCATTATAGTTAGCTAGCGCAGTAACTGTCAGGGCTCAGGCACGGACTCAGACGCAGACCACAAGTGTTCAGGTTCCCAACAGTTTATTGAAGTCGCAGGGCAGGTTCGGAATGTCAGAACAGGCAGGGTCAAAACCAATGAAGCAGTCCGATGTGGGGCAGACAAGGGGCCGGGGTCATAAACAGGGCAGGCGAGGGTTGGAACCAAGCAGGCAGGCAGATCAGGCAATTGGGGCAAAATGGCAGGCAGAGACAAAGTCAAGGAACAGGCGAGGTCAGCACAGGAAACTCCAACACAGAATATACACGCGGGAACGAAAGGCAAAAACACTGCAACAAACTAGCAACAAGACAGAGACAAGCAGGGTAGGTATAGGGCTGGGCTCATGAGGAGATGGGATGCAGGTGGGCAGGCAGGCAGGTGGAGGTGATCAGGTAATCAGATGGGCGGGGACAGGGCGGAGAGCGGGGCAGGGCTGGAACACATGGGAACTGTAAACAAAAGCACATGGACGCCACTGACAGACAGGGAGAACACCAAAACAACAGCTAGGGGGCCAAAGTACTGACAGTAACTCACACTACTGTAGTTTTGAACATGGATACTCTCATTTAAGAAAAAATGCTACACTGTCTTTCTGCATTTCAATAAACCTTGTTATGCCTAATATACAGTAAATTATATTTCTGTATTCTTATCACACAGAACATAAATTGCTAGTAGCAACCATTTAGCTAGCTAAAATAGGATTGATTCCACATGCAATTACATTCACGTACACTGGGCATAATGGAGGTAACTAAGTTTCAGAAATAACATATTATTACCCCACATTCTAAACCATGCGTGTCATCAGTTCAACACTACACATATCCAAATGCAAAATACCACCCTATGGCTAATTAGCTATTAAGCTACAATGCTCTATTAGTTAACAGCAACAGAAAGGATAACCCTTCAGTTTATTCGGCAATGAATGAATGAATGAATAAATCAATAAATAAATAGATTGTAGGCTTCAGTAGTGGAGTATAGATGGCAATACCTTAATTGTTCTCAAAATACGTGTTCTACTTATTATTATTTTCTTTCCCATTTCGTAAATCTCTGTGAACAGCCACTCATTAAATCACAATCTACTTTGCAACAGTGGACTTACAGCTGTCTTCAAAATGACGTATACCCTCAAAAGATCAAATACTGTATTACCCCTTTCCTTACAGCGCTAAATTTAGCAGGGCTACATCAAGATTGTCAGCAATTGTGTTTGGTTCAAACAAATTGCACAGTAAAAAAATCAAAATGAGCCAAATGCTCATCCCAAAGAATCAAATGGTAAAGTCTGCATGCGTTACTTTAATTAATTTTAATACGTTTTAATACGTTGGATGATGAATATAATCAACAAATTATGGATGGAGTCAAGGATATTGCGATTGGAAAAATCAAGGGTAACAAATATTTAATTGTAAAAATTTTGTGAAGGAAGAAATGATTTGCTAAATTAGCAATCAATCTAGCTAACTGAGCTAACGCTAGCTGTATAGATTTCTGGTCGCAACAAATTAATTTTAATGACAGCAGCCACATTAGCAGGGTATACAGCTTGTGCATCTGTAGGCATAGTCAACTTTAGTGGATTCTTTAAGAACAGACCAGAAATATTCTTACAAACACACAGCAGCTGTTTCACCTGGCCTAACAGAGAAACAGAACTGAATTTTGTTTCTGTGTTTCAATACATATTTTCAGGTAATGGATGAACTGTAGAATTCTTCCTCTAACATCACCTCAGAGTAATCACATTTAGCAGACTTACAGCATTGTTAATCTCTTTCTTATGGTAAGCTCTGAGGAGCTTACCATAAGAAAGGGGGTTAAAGCAGTATAGCAGTACATTTCCTGAAAAGTACTTGTTCTGAAGCTGCTCAGATTATGAGCATCTGGTAGTCAGTGTATACTTAACCTTTAACGCACTGTCATTATAATTACTCAGGAATACTGTTTTATTGCATGTATTTATATTGTACAATTTTGGGATTGTGTTGGATTTGTCAGTGGATTGTCCTTATTGTGCAACCCATGTATGTAATCTTTGCTATTTTACAGGGGACAGCTGTACACATCTACCAACCATTTTGTTGTCAAGTCTGAAAGAACCTGTCAGCTGGAGCTAAACCTAATCCATTCACCATATCTACCAGTCTCTTATCCTAATTAGCACATACCTTACACACATAGACCAACAAATTGCATTTGCAATGTTGCGTCTCTCAGTGTTTTATTTTGTCATAAAAGGTTCACCGCCAAGACTGATAATGGGGATGTCAAACTCCCTCTCTCAACCACAGCACACTTTTTGAAACAATATCCCATGAACAGAAACAGTGCAGTATTTCCTTTACACTTGAGTTTTGTTTTCAAAATATGCAATTGTGGGCTTTTTCCTTTAAACAACTGTTGCAGATTTAAATACATATGATAATTCACTCAGTCTCTGGTAAGATGTTTGCCCTATTATGTATTATATGTTTTGTTTTTTTTTTTTTAAGAAAAAAAGAATAATGTTTATGAGAATATACCAGGCCAACAGACACCAACAAAGAAGAAATAACCTAAACAAGGAGACAAGCAAACACATGAAATTTGCTGACCATTTTTTCCACACTTTGCTTTTTTACCCAACATAAAGATATGCGTAGTCTTTACACATACTTGCAAAACTATTTTGGGGAAGGTCTGCATAATCCATTATGGATGCAAATACTGATGTTACAGATTGCTGCCCCTTCAATGCCACCTTTTTATAGCTGTCCTAGGAATCTTGTTTGTTGACAGAAAATTATTTAAAGGAGAATGCAGGATAAAAGTTCTTTTGTTATCTGCAGTACAACCACAAGCCTTTCAATGTCTCCATACTAAAAGCATATGTGGCATCTATGTATCATAATGCTTGCTTTCACTAGATTGCCACCAGAGAGATTTTTCAACACAAGATAACACCATGGTCTTTATTAAGAAAAGCTCCACTATGTCTAAATTCCCACATAGTACAAATGGCCATTAATGTTAATATGATGTCAAATAAAAGTACTGCATCTGCTCAGAAAGTAAACATCCTACAAATTGTAAAATAAATAAATACATTCAGAGTGTTAGCTGCTCCTTTTGCTCCAAGTTTGCATTAAACTCTATTTCTGTTAAAAGAATCCCTCATAAAAACTTTACCCTTGAAGAAAATCATGTTCATCTTCTGCTCCTCTCGCTCCCCTGCAAGAATGTGGCACAGAGATAAAGTACCCCAACAGTGTTCTGTTCCTAATCCTCGCTTTCCCTGCTGCAATCCTCTGGTAATACATAATACATCTGCACGAAGAGCTTGTTTTTTCTTTCTACATTGGGATTTTCTACATTTTCGTACCCTCTTGTCAGCAAAAACAGAAAACCCATTCGAATATCTTTTCTCTTGCAATTATGTTTTAATCATTTTTTTAACCCCACAAAATCCCCATGCTACCCCTCTCCACTCTCCCCCCCACCTCTCAAATCCCATCTGACCCCCACTGCTTCTTGTTTTTTGCAAACAGTCCTTGGCAGGGCAGAATTCTACTTTCGTCACAGAGCTAATTCCTGTCCCTGTCACTTGCGTCCCGTTAAGCATGACAGAACAGCTGTGGAGTTGAGCCAGGAAGCTGCAGTTATGAAGCTCTGCCAGTTTTGTTCTTTTCAGTTTAATTGCAGCAGGGAGAAATCGATGTGTTGCACGCTTCATCAGTGGCTCGGATGAGAAAGATTTAATTACTTTGTGTCCTGTAGACATATTCCGTCTTAGTGTGAAGCTGGGTTTGGTCATCCCTGCTTGTGAACTGGGGAATATATATGTGATTTTGAAAGTATTTATTAGTTCAGTAATCACCAAAATGGATGAAAAAAAGTAACAGCAGGACTTGAATTTCATACAAGTCAAAGGCAAGGACAAATGTTAGCTGAGTATAGGTCATGCTGTCAGAGGGATGTAGGGTTGTTCTCAGGTCTACTTTTATGAAAAATGGAGTTTGTCACTCAAGTACTGTATATTTAGTCTTTTAGTCTACATTGTAAAGCAAATATAATTAAAATGTACATGTTTTACCAATGTCCCAAAAGATATCAGACCATGTGGAATTATTTTAATGTCAAAACTATGAAAGGACTTTTTGCCTGGTAGGTCAATAATAGTTTATATTTATTATTGTCAATTATATCATTATAGTCAATTAGTGCTCATTGACATGAGAGAGAAAGGAGTTTATGTACTGAGAGAGTAAGACATGTATTCAACATAAATCACTTTCACATATCTGCCTGTCTACATTCTGAAATAGATGCATATTCATATCATTACAGATAAAGTGATATTCCGGACAACAGTCCCATTGGAGAACAACATAATGTTTACTCCGGTCAACTACAGAATTCGCATTGAACTCAACACTATTACCGACATTTGTGCAACACATCATCAATTCCATATAACCTCCATGAACTTTAAAAGCCCAAGACCCAGCATTGCTAGACAATGGATTGAGAATATGAAATATGAAAATACTGAGAGTGCTATAAAAATACTAGAGTGAAACTACAGTTTTGTTTTGTTTTGTTTTTTTTTTTTTTTTTTTTGAGGGAAATTTGTTTGAGCTCCAAAATGTAGAGAAGAAGCTATTTTCTAACAGATGCCTGCCATTGTAGCATTACTATTGCAGTGTTACCGTTTTTCTCAATTGCTTAGACACAATTCCTGGAACAACTCACCATTTTCTCAAAATCTTCATACACAATTTTAAAAACTCACACCCAACGGTACAAACATCTAACTTCTGGGTCCCAATCAAACTTTGCCCTCAGGCAACACACAGAAGCTGTCAAAAACACTGATTACATGACTGCTTGTTACACACTGGAGGGATTAATTCAAAACACTGCTACCAAAATATTTAGAATAGGTTTTCAGAGAAATAATTTGGAACTTTGTAAAATCACAGCACTGACTATCCAGATAACCCTTTCAGGAACACCCTGGCAAGAGAAATTCCAAAAAAGTACTGTAATAAATACCTCTTACATCGGTGCAGTGTTTCTCAACCCTACTCCTGGCGGCACCCTGTCCTGCATATCTTCTATCCTTGCTGCTTGATTAAATCAGGTGTGCTCAGCTAATAAAACGTGCCACTGATGAGTTCAGTCAGGTAGGTAGAGCAAGGATAGATAGAAGATATGCAGGACAGGGTACCGCCAGGAGTAGGGTTGAGAAACACTGCATTAGTGGATAAAGGAATACTACTGTATATGCTGTTTTGGTTAAAAACCTGACCTATGAAATGTCACACTGACAAAACATGAAAGGAAGAGTCCATGCACCATAAAATACCCAATTTCCAAAAGCTTTACTTTATTTCCAAATGCAGCAGATGTACAGGTTACTCAGCATCAGCATCAGCCTTCTCATCATATCGTCTCGGGTCTGGGTCAAGCCATAATATCTCATCAACATCACACATTATGTTTGCTCTTGCCAGGCAGCATGGGAAAAATGCCCTTGTGTGCCTTATCCAACCCTGGATAGACTCCACAGACACATCACCACAGACATCCACCATTGCCTCCAGAGGGTTTTGCTGTGCGTAGGGGTTGCGGTCATACACTCTCTATCGCCATGCTGAGGAAAATTCCTCAGTCGGATTCAGAAATGGGGAATATGCTGGCAAAAAAAGAACGATGAACCTGGGGTGGTTATTGAACCAGGTGCGAACCAGTGCAGCCCGATGGAAACTCACATTATCCCAAATGACAAAATATTGGGCTTGTTCTGGTTGTCCTGGCTCCCCTTCCTGTTGAAGAATGTTATTGTGCAGCTGATCTAGATATTGAAAGAGTTGTGCTGTGTTGTATGGACTCACTTTGACATGGCGGTGGAGGACGCCACGATTGCTGATGGCTGTGCAATGGGCTGACGTTGCCTGCCCTCTGGCCAGGAACTTGTATGATGGCACGGTAACCAATGATGTTGCGCCCCCTTTTGCACCTTTTTGTTACAGTTTTTCACAATTGTTTACACACATTTTCTGAATCTTTGGCTCATTTTCTCAAAACTCTAAACACAAAACCACAAACACAAAAGGCAAAACTCTACATATCTCTAGCAAAAGCAAACACTGTATTCAAAACTGTTTTATCTCTTTCCAAAATGTTTTTTTTAAATTCAAAATGACACATACACGCCATCATATGAATAGATCTTTCTACCAACCAGCAACACACTGATGTGCTCAACACAAAACACCACTATGAATATCTTATCAGTAGGTTTATGCCCTTTGCATTTTCAGTGTTACACTGTAGCCGGTTGTAAAAGATTGTTACAGTAATGTATATCTACTCAAATACATTTAAATAAACACACACAAATGAAATACAGTAACAAAAACATTTTCATTTTTTTCCAAAATGCAGTATTTTGGAACACTTGTGTTTTGTATGTAACACTTTACATACCCAACAGGCTTAAAGCTTAACAAACACCGTTCTGTGTTCAGAACAATGCAGAGAGCTGCTGATATTGTACAAGAATATCTCAGACATATGTATGTAAGGATGAGGGATAACATTTTGTCAAAAGTGTCATTTTGGAAAATGAGAGAAAATAGAGGATCATTTTAAACATTACTCATGCCAGACAGGAAATGCACAGACGGGTGAACAACCCTGAATGTTTCAAGTCCAACAGTTAGTCGGTGAAAAGTTAAGATTTCCCTACTAGGGTGGAGTGGGTGGAAGTGTGCACCAAAGCAAAGAAACACCTTTTGAAAACATTTGCAGTGCTGCTGCTGAAAGACACTGAAAGGAAAACCCATAACAGCAGTCATTGACAATATTTTCAGTGTCGTGTCTGTTTTTCTTTTTAGTGTACCAATTGCTTCATTTGACAAAATGGACGAGCTTGATGGAGAGATGGAGCTGCTTACGCTGCGCAGATTTCATTGTTGACTCCAAGTCCTTTGTTGAGACATTTTTAATGCCATTCTCATTCTGGACATTGACAATGGCCAGGGTATGAAAAAGGCATTCAATGGCATTTGAGTGACCTTTTCCCTAATTGTGCACGTGTCACATTGGCACGTATCATGCATATTCTGGGTGACTCATTTAACAAGTCATTCCCACAGGTTTTGAAATTTGTTACCAGCCTATGGCCAGCATTAATTAGAAATGGATAAAAAGCCATTTCCTCTCAGTGGCCCCATATGTGGCCAATGTATGTAAATCATACAAGTAATGTAAATGTGTGTTTGTGCTTGTTTAGTATTATGCGCTATGGTATCAGTCTGAGAAGTTCCACATGTAATACTAAAAAATGAATGTGAGTCTTTTTTTAAGAATTTCAGATTCGTCTGATGAAGAATTCCTTAAATATCAATAGAGAATTGGAACATTTGCTTTTTGGGATTTCTGAGTAATTCTACTTTAAATGAAGTTTTAATGGTATGGTATCACTTTCACTCATGTTAATGCTATTGTATCACTCCTAGCAGCTCCACATGTAGTACTAAAAATTAATGTGTTTTTTTTAAGAATTTCAGAACTTCATCTGACAAAGATATCCTTAAATATCAACAGAGAATTGGAACATTTGCTTGTTGGGATTTCTGAGTAATTCTTCTTTAAATGAAGTGGTATGTATAACATGTCATTCAATTGACTATATCAAGTTGATATACTTGGCTAAACAATAAAAGCAATACCACTTCATGACAGCTTCATAGCCTGGTGGTGGATAAAGTAAAAGATAAAGTAATACAAATGCATAAATTAGGAAAAGGATAGAAAATAATATCCAAGTGTTAGGATGTCCCAGTGAGCACTGTAGGATCAATAATCAGGACGTGGAAGCTGCATCACATCACCCAGACATTGCCTAGAAAATGCCATCCCTCAAAACTCAGCATTCAAGCAAGAAGAAGACTTGTGAGAGAAGCCACAGAAAGACCAGCAATTACTCTGAAGGAGCGGCAGAGTTCAGTAGCTGAGAGTGGAGTAAAGGTGCACCAGTCAACACTGTCAAGAGCTCTGCCTAGAACTGGCCTGTACGGGAGGGTGGTGAGAATGAAGCCATTACTCAAAAACAGTCATCTCATAGCACATCTGGAGTTTGCCTGAAAGCATGAGAGTGACCCTGCTAAGATGTGGGAAAATGTTCTGTGGTCAGATGAGACCAAAATAGAGCTTTTTGGCCAAAACTCAAAGTGCTATGTGTGGCACAACCTAACACTGCAAAAACCTCAAGAAACACCATCCCTACAGTGAAGTTTGGTGGTGGCAGCATCATGATTTTCATCAGCAGGGACAGGACATCTTGTTAAAATTGAAGGAATAATGGATGGAGAAAAATATAGGGAAGTACTGGAAGAGAACGTGCTACAGAACCTGGGAAGAAAGTTCACCTTTTAGGAGGACAATGATCCCAAGCAATTGGGAAAACAGGTCCACAAGCATCATCCTACAAATCTGAACAACTTGGAGCCAAGAAGAATGGTGAAACATCACTCACATCACATCAACAGTGTGCAAAGCTGGTAGGTGTTTACCTCAAAAGACTTAAAGCTGTTATTACAGAGGTGGCTCTACCAAATATTAATATTTATGCAAACAGTATATTTGTTTTTTTTTATTTTCTTAAAAAATATTTCCTAACATAAAACCATGTCACCTTAAAATAATTAACAGTGAGTTTTGTGTTGTTGTCTGTAATTTAGTAAAATGTGAGAATTAGTCTGTTGTCGCAACAATACAAGCACCCAAACAATTTTTTGTAATCCTGAACATTTTTATTTGCCTTTTTCCATTTCTTTCATAAGCAGTTACACTTGTCTTTTGCTTATGTAATCAGATCATTCCATATAAAGTAAAGTTCAAGGTTTCTGCAAGTGAACATTTTACAAGGAAAGTGTTCTTTTTGCTGACAGGTCCTTTGGCGAAAGCAGCCCAACCCTCAAACGAACTTTAACACAGCTGAGACTCCTGGACCAGGCTAGACAGAAGCAGAAATGACATGACTGCCCAGAAGCAATACTAAATACCATCTGTTTCCTGCAGATCTACCACACATGACCCCTGAAGAGAGGCAGTGTTCCCAACAGTAAGCAAGCAGCAAGTGTGTGCCAGGAATAACATTTTTCACCACATCACTCAAAAATGGTTAGTCATGATGACTTCTGGGGGAAGGATATTACTTTATTCTACCATCAATTAGGCAACAAATGCAAGGTAATACAAGCTCATTGTTTACAGTTCCAATCAAACAATTAATTTGCATAAACATTTCCAATGCATCCACACAAGCAAGACCAAGGTGACAATGGAAAAAAACACCCTTCCACCAATCTTGAAGGAGGACAATTACACAGGAATATACTCTTCATTTGAACACAAAATATCTAATGCTTCTTAACCATTGCAATCTGAGAAACTGATCATTTAAAATGATCCAATGAAAGCAAATAAGGTAAATAATGCATCCACAAAAGTAAACACTGACTTTACATTGAAACTATCCAAAATGTCAAAAACAATGAAACAATCTTGAATACAACTGTAAAATTGTAAAAAACAAAAATCAAACCCTAGATAACATATACCAATTTGTCGATCCTCCAGGTTAACAAGAAAAAATTTGATTCTTGGCCAACGGGCTTGGCTTCCATTGCCTCCTCTGAGCAGCTGCCACCAGAGCATAAAAAGAGTTTAAAAAAAATAGTTAATACTGTGTAATATTTATGTATATATTACTTCTTACACTGTATCACAAAGGAAACAAATAAAGGTAACTGTTATTTGTCAGACATGGGAATTAAACTAACTAAACCTTTACAACAAGCATACAAGTCAGCAAGCCATATAAATCAGTTCAACCAATTCCCTAATCAACTGACTGTGTGGTATCTGTATGAGAGAGATGTCTTATTTGCGGCGGCAGGCTTGACCTAGGAAAAGATCATTATCACAGGTTCATTGCGTACCATCATTACACCCACAACTAAGGGGCTCAGAAAAAAAGGTATAAAAAATTAATGGCATCCTCTGTCCTAAGAGTAGTTCATAACCTTCATTCATGCTAACAGCAAGTTAATGTGTGAAGACAGCATGTTCAGTATGATTTCTAGAAATTGTCCAATATCGCCTTGTGTTCTACTGTACAAGCCTTGATCCACCATGATATTGAAAATAAGACCAGCTTATTAGTTATATATCCTCCACAGTACAAAATATCCTGTACTGTACAGATATAGCAAGAGTTTCAGTTTGCAGATTCCAGGGACTTTTATTGGAAAAATAAACAGTAAAAGACCAAGAGCAACAACAAGAAAAAAAACTTAACTAATGGTTTTATGGGGTGCTTTGATGTCACACCTCCATAATTAAAAAAAGCAATACCTGCAGTGATAGTCATGTGCACTTTAACACTTGCTGAACAGTGCATGAAGCAATTAAGTTTAACAGAATGTACAGATTGCTTTATAAATGTACGTCACCACAGGGTGGAATTAAATCACCACCTTTACCCATCTCCGATGCACAGCTTCACTAGCTTTTAGGCTGTTGTAATAATGATAACAGCTTTTATGTTTTCTCGTGTCAAGGAGCTATGCTCATACAAATAATTAGGGGTGTCCCCGACTAAGAATTTACATAGTCGAATCTGATTTGTCAAGTCTTGCCTATCGTCGACTGATCGTCGAATCATTTTTTTTTTTGCTCATTGATCCATATTCTCATTTGCGACATTGGCTTCCATTTTTTCCACACCAGACAAAAGAGCTGAAACACCCAAGTAAACAATTTGTCGCACACAGAAACAACTTGATAATGAAACGACCAAAACTGAAATGAGGCCACTGCCAAGTGTCAACATATCAAACATCAAACAAAGTGGCATATAAAAAATGACCATAACAAAATAGGTTTAAATAACAAAGGGGCTAACACATGCCTTGGATTTTTAAAATTTTAAGTTGAGGTGAATCCCTACAAGCTATAAATTAAAGGCAGTATGGAATCAGAATCAACGTCAACGTTAATGTTTGTGTGCTTGCGAAAGCGACAGCATGAGATTGTTTAATTTACAAGGATGGCAATTTTAATAATTAAGTGGCAAGTAATCCTAAAGCTTTCTCTTAAATGTTTCACATTATAGCTTTCTTGTGTTACAAAATTCAAATTACAAAACGGAGCTAATTTTAGTTAAATCAATTTAAATTACTTAGAATAAACTTTTAGGTTAGGTTGAGTGCAATGAACGATAACGTTTAGAACACAGACCTCACAAAAGCTGTGATGAGCATTTAACGTAATTTAAATCGATAAATGCCATCCTTGTTAATCTCATGCTGCACCTTTCACAAGCACACACACTACAGACAATCTGCACTGTTTCGTGAGCATAATAATTTACTCTATTTACGCGATTGGTGTTGATTATTCTGTGAATTATTTGTTTTATTGTTAATCAAAGAGGATAAAGGGGAACAGGTTGAAAGTAATCATAGAATTAAAGGTAGTGTTTGGGCTTCCCCTGTTTCCAGCTCACCAGCTGCCACTGGTTGACACAACTTGCATTTGACTTTTTTTGAATCATCTTTGACTTGTTCAAAATGCTCCCACACTTTTGAAGTTTTTTTTTTCCCCCAGACATTGTGAGCTATTAGGTAGCTAAAAAGATTTAAAGCCCAGCCAAGATGCTGCTCCGATGGTCCCGCAAATTTGGATAGTGCAACTTAGTCTACCATGGTGATTTATTCACGCACACTAAGGAGATTTATTAAAAGCACATAAGTTATTCTCCAGTTTTTATTAACAGTATTATTAATAGGCTGATATTTATACCAAAATAGGCTATATATCATGATTTATCGGGAGAAACCAAGCAATTCTATGTAAAATCAGACATTCAGCACCCCCATGTAGCGGGAATGGAATGATCCTTGTTTCATAACCACATTTTGCAACGATTCGAATGTGAGATTGGCAGTCGAATCAGGCTCCTTAAATCAAATCGTCGAATAGTTGGGGTCAACCCTACAAATAATAATAACATTTAGCAAGCGCATCACGTCATTGTAACCTTCTGGTCAACTGAGCAATCAAATCAATCGAGAGGACTGGCACTGAGGAGAAGTGGTTTGCGAGTCTGGTGTTGAAAACTAGTGAGCAACTGCAACTGTCAACAAATAATGTTATGGAGGAAAACATTCAATGTATGATAACCCCGTCTATACCTATGCTTATTAATTATAATGCATAACAAAACTCATGTAAAATGGTTTTAAATGTGTGTAATAACTATTTCTTTAGTTTTAACCCTTTTGCACTTAACCTATTTTTTATGCTATTTAGTGCGCCTGTTACGTTACATGGTTCATTATGTTTTCATTAGCATTATTAAGCTTCTCATAGTTTTCAGTTAGCATTTGCTATATTTTTTAACGTTAAATCGCTGTTTCCTCAAAGCTAAAATTAGCTAGAATTTTTCCAATCTAGTGTTCTAATCGCACCGGTTTTAGCATACGCGCCAAGCGGCTAATCACACCAGTGTGACTGTAAGCACGAAAGGGTTAAGTTAATCAACCAAATATTTAGCATTTTATATGGTGTTTGCAATCTTTCTATATCGCTATGATCCAAACAGGCAGTGAAATCCCCAAACAAACACTTATATGTGGAGGTCTGCTTGAGGTACGGCAAATGAAAAAAATGTTTTGTTTAGGATTTTGCTTTCTAATTCTATACACCTTCTTGCTTTTATAGGTGACCACTTGTTTCATTAAGCTGCCAATAACTTCAGGCTCTACTCATTTTTTGGTGTTCAGTTACACATTAATATTCAACACACCGGGCTCCCGAGTGGCTCAGTTGGTAAAAGCACTCGTTCTGACTGTAGACTCAATGCTACGGCCCAGGTTCGAACCTGACCATGTCACTAGCTGACAGTGACCGGGAGCTCACAGGCGGAACACATTGGCTTCGTTCCGCCGGGGATAGGGGTGGGTACGTCAGCAGGGGCTTCAGTCCCTGCTGGTCGATCGGGTGCCTGTGGTCCACGTGCCAAAGCTGCACATGAAATGTCTTCCTCCGACTCATCTCTGTGCTAGCTTAGCTTGTGGACCGCAGAGCGAAAAGAAGCAGTGGCTGACATCCCATGTCTCGGGCATGTGCTTGTCCACATCGATTCCAAATTGGGGAGAAAATGGAAAAATGAGCAAAAAAAAAAAATCATTCAACACACAGCTAGCAAGCAAAAAATCTGGACAGTCCATAGTTCAGTATTATGTGTTATAGTATACGTATGAAACCAGTGTGATTGTTCTGAGAAGCTTGTTGTATCTCCAATTTATTAAAAGCAAAAGAAAACATACAGCAGACCCACAAATCAAAGTCCAAGTTGAAAGCAGCCAGGATTAGTAATGACTTATTATAGCTATAGTTATAAGACAGTTATAAGTTATAAGGCATAAATATGACAATATGAAAGCATTCTTAACATATTTCACATTTCACGCACTTTTTCTATAGCAAGTATTTAAAGCAGGACGGAAACAGAGGCATTTAGGAGGCCATTTATTTTCAAAATAAAGAACATTTTACATATTTATATTTAGATCTAAGTGTCTATAATTACTGGCTATGTGAAATGAGCAAATACCATACAGGACCAACGCATAGCTCATAGCCAGATTTTGAAGTACCTAAACATTAAATAACACTAACAAGAACTTCCCTAGAGAGGTCTTGCCCTACCTCAACACAAGCTGCATATAATACAAACATCCTAATGATTGTAAACACACCCATCACCCAGTTTATCTAATTGGTACATAATTTGTGATGAACAGAAATTCCTTTAGCCTAGCAGAAGTGCTCTCATGTTTATCTTTGTTAGTAATTGTGTTGATTCATGCAGTTGTCCATTAAAACAATATGCTGTAATGTTACATAAGTTCCACACACTATCAACAGTGCATAACCCTTTGAAATGTTCTGTGAAATGCTCCCTGCCCCTTTTAAAGCAGAAATGCATTGGCCTTGTTCATACTGTACTTAAATACAACTGTAAGATAATATAGTTTATGAATTAATAAATACTCTATGAATTAATGTAATTTTCTGGTGTTAACCCTTGTGTGATCTTAATATTCTGTATATTCCCCTTGTCCTTCGGGTCAAAAATGACCCACCTTTGCCACACCCCTATGATAAAGTCTCTGAATTGAATTTTAAACAACCAAATCTATTTTTCATGAAGAAACAACCTGTCACTCAACTTGGTGAATAACTGTGTTTTCCTACTTCACAGTGCAGAGAGCCTGTATTTATTCAGTGTACACCACTCGTGTTTACTACAAAACACACATAATAATTGATTTTTTGCTGTAATTGATGTGTTGTAATATTATTATTATTTTGGCTAAAGGTACTGCATAAGTATAAAAATTGATCGCATTCTGTTTTCCAGCAAGAGATAGCCCATGAATAGCATATGAAATTAGCACATGACAGCCATGAAGATTTCAATGTGTGAAGATTTCAATGTGTTTTACTTAAAGATAATATCACATTTTTAAACATTTTTTATTACTGAACACAGTAATAAATTTCTTGAACTATTATTTTAGGAAGCATGAGCACCAAGCACATGGCTGTGTATTTCTCTATTTAGCACATGTATGACAGTATGCAAGTCTGCAAGCATGGGCTTTACAGATATATTTCTCACATATGCAGCACATTGTGTTTGTTTTACAGTCCTTTGGGGGCAGAATTGGCTTCTCCTCCTTTTGCCTGCCCTGGCTGCAGCCTCAGGTGGATGTCAGTTGGCATGTACAGCACCTTTATAACATTATGACCCCACCCCTGACTCCATTCCCTGCAAGAACACAATGCTCTCCTGCAAGCACACGCATTCTCTCTTCCACTGTATGTGCGTGAAACAGAATGAGGGAGAGTAAAATACTAGAACTCCATTTGAAGCCATGCATGTATATGTGCTCATGTGTGTACATTTTTCTATGTGAGAGAGAAGGAGACAAGGAAGAGACAAAGATATCAAGAGAAAATAGCTTCAGGTTCTTTACCATGCTTTATAGTTGCTAAAAAACATTTATTAATACTTCAGTTTTTCTGTTAATGATTTTATAACTGCCAGGTCAAAAAAAAGACCCGAGAGACAATCTTTGCACCCTGATGGTGTACAGCTTTTACAGAATTATAAAACAGAGCAATGTTTCACTTTTTCTAATGGTGGGGTCACTCCAGGAAATGTCATTGTATTTCATGATGAAAAAAATTAATTTAGGGGGTTTCCTCTGCTGTTAAACTCAGAAACACAGAAAGACAACACAAGTGTTAATATGGTCAAGTTCACTCATAGTTACTAATGAGAGTGACAATCACAGTTATCCGTTCCACTCAGGGACTGTGCAATAATTACTGTTAGGGAGGGGGTCATTCAGCATCAATCTAGCTGTGAAGAATGATCACAACCCCTCAAAGTAGTATAAAACATCCATCTATGACCCTCTATGTACCATTGAGATAAAAACATAACATTCCCCTTCCTCCTTGACTCTACCCCTATCTAACAGAGCACCTGCCACACCCAAAATTATGTTAGCTACTAGAAAACAGAAACATGGTTTTCTGTTCCTACCTGATTTCAAAAGAAGGACATTGTATGAACCATAAAATTATCTAGATAAGAGAAAATAGATAGATGTAATGTGTATCTATCAGTAAAGCTCACATATAAGCCTCATCTCCTACCCCCAGCACACTTTAAAATATTACCAGTAACACATTATTGTACATGAATCACCTTTACACATATATTAAATGCCTTAAAAGTAAAAACAAGACCCTCCCCTGCACTCCAAAAAATTACATAACCTCATATTTTTAACCAATCTACCAATGAATACAGTCTCTCAGTTTGCAAGTGAATGTTATACATTTGAAAAAAATGGAACAAAAAATGGAACAAATATAGTAGTAGATGTGCAGCCGACAACTGTGTAAGACATAACAGATTGCACTTTCTGGCTAGTTAACAACCAAAAGTGTGTTTTCATTTTATATTCAGTCTGTTATGTAAACAAAATGTTAACAAATAGTTGTTTCCAGAAAGTCTCACAGATCTTCTGTTTAATTAATGTATTCAATGACCTCCCTTGTGCTAGCACTGTTGTCTTGAATTGGTACAATCACAGTTTTCTGAAATGTGAGAGATTTCCCTTCCTTGCGCTCCTAGGGACCATCCCTATTCCAGTCCTACATGTGTGTGAACAAACAGATGCTACAGCATCTGTTTTCCCAAACAGGTGTGTGAGAATGAAACCATAGAGTTGTTCATTCAGGCAGTATGAAATAGGGTTGCCTATCTTTCACAGACGCCTCAAGCATTGTGCAATCGGACCAGGTCTCATGCTGGTTAAAGTGGTTTCTTTTTCTCTCCTAATTTATGTTAATTGTCATTCACTCTGCCAGGTATAATTTATAAAATGTAAAGCTAGCATTGTCAACAGATATGGATTTATCTCCTAACAACCCCTCTATTGCCCATCCACGTTGCCAACATTTTAACACTGTCAGTGCTGCGGCAACGTAGCTGGTTGTTTGTTTTTCCCTGCCATGTGCTTTTGTGTTCGTTTCTCTCGTCCTTGCCTGCCCCGCCCCTTGTTTCCCTGCCCGATTGCTCATCTGCTTCACCTGCCCGCTTGTTCACCTGTATCTCCTTTTCTTGTTAGCGTGTTCCCTTTATATTCCCGTCTGTTTGTTAGCCCTTTGCCAGTTCGTCTCAGTTTACCTGTTTCGTAACCAGCGTTTTTCCTTAGTCTTGCTATTCTGCCTGCCCGTTTTGATCTTGCCTGTTTTTCTCGACCTCGTTTTTGGATTTCATCTTTGCACCTTTTGCTGTGTCTACCTGGTTTTTGATATCGCCTGTTTTTCGACTCTGTCTACTGGATTTTCCCTCTTTTCGGCATTAAACCATCGGTTGCCATTCTCCGTTGTCTGTGCCTGAGTCCCTGCCTGAGCCCCCCGCTGACAAACACTGAGACCCCTGCTTTCACATCTGCGAAATTTGTATTCCCTATTTTTTTCATGTTTACTTCTACTCACATGCATTTCCTTCACTGGTTAATTGAGCCAAACAATTTCTTGAATTAAGATTACTGTTAAATTCTTCAGTTGTGGAATCTACACCTGAAAGTGCTACTCAGGGTCTTTACCTATTATAATGTGGTGAAACCTGCCTGTTAATTTTAGTTTTCAATGTGAACTAAATTGGATCTCTTAGATTGCATTAGCTGTCAAAATTACTTTCAGTTTAGTGTTTGTGTGTGTTTACGAGTGTTCTGACAGTGCTTCAGTTCAACCCATGTCTCTAATTGAAGATCAGCTAAGCACGTCTTATTTGCAGCTGTGCACCGCTAAAGATCTCTAATTTGAAACTGTTATGGGGACCAGCAAAGCAGAACCCCTCAGAAATTAGCAGCAGGGCATCAGGTGTGTGCACCTCTGAAAATGGAATTGAACAATATGGCCATGATTGGAAAGCGATAACATCGTAAATTTTAAATGTTTGTGATGATCAAAACCACTCAAAATTGTGGTGCTTTGTATTGCTTAACTGAGCCATAATATGAGGTAAAATAATTTCAAGAGTGAAGGACAAATGACTGAAATGTGCCAAAATGCTAATGAGATAGCTGGGTAGGACCACCAATCAGCACAGGTAGATAAAACACTCTGGTTACTTCTCTATTTGCCTACAGGCTGTGAAACAGTGTGAACAGTGGTTAAACAGCTGTTCTGGTGCTTGTGACCTATCAATATGAGATTTTCTCACTTGCCTTTTCATCCTTTCACATGGTACCAGTCAAGACACATGTTCCATAAACCAATCAAGTCATTTAAAGTACTTTCATCATATTACTGATTGACAGTAATAATTCCCTGCTTACTTACCTAGCATAAATTACATTATGGCAACATTCTGAGCTCCCTCTTTCTGTATTTGATATGTCAGCCTTTAGGTTTTCTTGCTCTCAGCTATACACTGTGTTGTATATGTTCATAAACAGCGACAATGTAAGTGTGGTGACCAGTTAAGTTGCTAATTTAGAAAAATGTTGATTATGTAATTTATGATTGAACTCAGCAATCTGGTGCACTCTTAAGTGTGAACATATCCCTGAGTATAAACATGCCCCTCCATTGCTATGTACATTTAGAAATGTAATTGTATTTGCTGTAGGGTACTCTGGAATGAATGATAGCTATGAGCAGAGCCGGGCGGCCCTATACACTCACTACGCAAGTTGCATAGGGCCCCACAAATTACACAAGGGCCCCGCCTCCCCCTTGTGTCAAAGCAGGTGTCAGTGTTTACAGCTTCAATGAGAGGATAAAGCAGAACTATCCTTCTGGTCACGAAAAGAGAAGAAAAAAAACACCATGAGAATGAATTGCGGCAACAGCAATCAGGTAAACTTGTGTTCTCTCCTCTCCAAGTTTGATGTCAGCAAATAACACACAAATTCGCACGTAACTTATTTTCATGCTATGTAGCACGCGTGTTACGTACATAGTTTATGTTTTCATTAGCATTATTAAGCTTCTCATAGTTTTCAGTTAGCATTTGCTATATTTTTTGTGTTAAATGTTATGTTTATGTTAAATCGCTGTTTCCTCAAAGCTAAAATTAGCTACAATTTTTCCAATCTAGTGTTCTAATCGCACCGGTTTTAGCATACGCGCCAAATGGCTAATCACATCGGTGTGACTGTACGCGCGAAAGGGTTGATGTGCTAGCTTGCAGACAGTGCATCTCTCTCTAGTCTGTCTGTCTTGCTAACCTAGCTGGGCAGTGCATCTCTTGGTCTGTCTGTGTCTTGCTTGCTTGCCAGCCACTTCCAGGGCTGTATTCTGTGACTTTGTGCCTGACAAAAGTGAGAGTGAAATACAACTATTCAGTATGTTTGATAAACGCCAACGGGCAACGGTGTTTATAAACTGCAGCTCGGAAAAGATCACGGGTGAACATGTGTTCATATGCGCGTGCACGAAATGAAACTCACGCTTTCCAGCAGCAAGCTCTGTGGGGACCAGTCCAGACAATATATGGGCGTGATGGCACTCCTCATAGGTGCACATAATTTTAAAGCAAGATGATGATTATCTAGTCTCACAGTCAAGGTTTAGTTACAGCTGTGGACTAATGCAAGATGGAAAGCAATGGATTGACATTGACTATTGATTAAATATTGAATTTAAAATGTTGATTAGCTGGGCATACTGGGCAATATGGATGCACATCTCTCAGTAAATAATAACCATCAAGTATTCAGCCAAGCCATAGTATAAATAGTATTTTATATTTGAAAATGTATAAAAGGATGCCAAAGAGCAGAGCCAAGCTGAGTGTTATATTTTATTATTTTCTACATTTTATATTTTCTGCAGTTTCTATATTTTCTACTTATTTATGTTAATGTTAATATTCATTTATCTTAAGATTCTATAGAAAATATTCTATTCAATAAATATTGTTTGTTTATACCTCATTCTGTTCTGTATAGGTCTACTTTTTCTTAGACCGACAGATGGAGCAAATTGTTTTAAAGGAGGGAGGACTGTAGTGTACTGAATTCCACAGACACCTTTCTATGAGACATTTAAAATCACCAAAACCTGTTGTACATTTTAAGTATAAAATGTTATTTGTAATATATCTGCAACTGTGGGACCAGAGAGTGGGGACTGCAGGTGGATGGGGCTGGGTAATTACTCACCTCCCACTGGTTAGTTAGCAGGGCAGGAGTCAGGCAGAATACCTTTATTTAAACAGGTCTGAGCAAGAGGGGAACACAGAAGAGTTATGGCCAGCTCACTGCAGCTACAGGGCATTTCTCATTATTGTTCAGAAATTGTGCATGGCACATAGCATTGTTTATGTGGTGAATTCCTGCAGCGGTGGTCAGGGTGCTCGGTGGGGCCTCCCACATCTTCTCTCAAAGCTCCTACACGTGGTTTTATGGTCTCATTACCAACAGTGAGATTCCAAACCCCAATCCAGCAACTACAAAACTACAAAAATTAATCAGACATAGACACACATATATATATATACATAGACATATATTGACAGGTACACAGATACCAACACCAACACTGACATGGACATCAGCACGAGCAGTGGAGTTATAGGGGATTAGGAGACTAATCAGTACACCTTGTGTCCACATTATTTACAAAAATAATTTCCATTTGTAGTTACTATTTCATTTTAACAATTGGTTTTGTTTTTGTTTTTATTTTAATTTGGCACAATACTACCCTCATTATCTATGTAATACATGCAAGAATATGTGTGGTTTAAAGTCCAAGTTGCACTGCTTCACATTCCTAACCCTTCATATATCTGCATGCTATCACAGTTACTGAAAACTACATCAAAGAGTAAAAATCACCCTTTCTTCTCAAAATCTGCACTAAGAGGACCTCTCATTTTGGATGCTGTTTTTCTCAAACATGTCAGCATTGCCATGTACAAATATAGTACAGCCACCCATTTGTTCTTGTATCTGAAAGCTCTCCTGCACTGGCAGAATGCTCAGAGGCAATGCTAGTGTCTGTCTGAGTCTGACCCTTTGTGTGACAAGTAATCATTTGTGATATTTATAGTCCATGCCACCATGAATAATATAAAAACAAAACCCACAATGTTGTTGACCTCCTGCCAGGCAGCTGGCTGTTGACAGCATAATAATTATTGTTTAATCATTGCAGACTTTCCTCAGTGACTTTCATATCACAGATAAGGTGATTTACTTACATGCTTTCATGTAGTCATTTACTTGTTTGCAGGTATCTAAGGGAATTGTCAAAATGCCAGTACAAATTAAGGTACCTACATAGTTTAACTATACCAAGCAATTATGCTTAATTCAGGGTGTTAACTGAATACCAATGCACTTCATAGTATGGATAAAAATTACATGAATTTAGAAAGGCTGAATTGTATGTAATGTGGTGGTTTAAGAAAACCCCCACAGGCAAAGCACTATTGCTTGTAAGACAGTCAGTCCCCCAAAAGTAAAGGTCCACTCCCCCATCACACCCACTGAGCATAAGTCCCAAAAAAGTAAGGTGGAAACTAGCAACTTCAGCACTGCTGCAACAGTGCTTTGATCACTGCATGGGGTTTTTCTGCCACTTAAATAGGGCCCCTGATTTGCACAAATGACAAAAACCATACTGAAATTTAGCTTTTGTCCAAGAAACCTCAGTGATAATAACAGGCCATTCAACCCATCTAATTATATCATTTTACTGTAGTCTAGTGTATCTAGCACTATGTTAAGTTTTGAACAATTCAAAGTACTCTCTTTCCATTAAAAGTTGTCTTTGGTATATTTCCAGTAAGATTCTTTTCTCTTCTGTCTTCTCTCTTCTTCCACCTGGATAATAGCTATAGTGTCTTCAGTTATTTGTGTTTCTTTACTCCTGAAATCTATAATCAGTAACATCATAGCTACAGAAGAATGATTCAGAATTTGGGGTTTACTGATAGAACTTGGTAGTGTCTCTGCCAGGAGTGGATTCTTTGGATTTAGGCTGCATGGGTGCAAATCTTGTTCTTCAGCTTGGTGATGCTTTTTCCATGATTTTGGAGGTCAGGGATTATAGGATAGAGGATGCCTCTTTTAAGGCAATAAGTTTTCAATGCCCTCGGTGCTAAAAGGAAAAGGTTCAGACCTTGCATCAGTTAGTTTACTTCTCTATGAATGGATACAGTGCCCTGATAAATAGCAAATGATTTAAACAATTAATATCAAATTAATTCAGAACCATTGCGCTATTTTTTTAAATTATTGTCTTTGGTGAGTTATACTTACCTCAATCAATCAGATGTGGTCTTGACTTTGTCATCACTAACTTGTTCTAAAGTGATTTTTGCAAAGTAGGCTAATATGCCAGCCTACATCACATCATGCACAGTAGGTATGGACAGGGAGCAGACCCGATTGTGGCAAGTGGTTGTATTGTAGGGCACTAACCCGTGTAAAGGATCCGACTACACCACCCTGGGAGTTTCACCCAAGGAAATATTTACCTCAAATCAGTACCATTAACCCAAAAGGCACTCAGGTTCATATACTAATAAGCGGGAGACTTGGTTCCATCCATTAATGATCTTTTATTAACAACAACAAGAAGAAAAATAAGCAATGATAAAAAAAAAGCCTTCAGTTACACCATCCACACAAATCATGAAGAACCAGGGTAGTACCGAGAGCTGAGGCTTACCAGTGGGGAGGCAGGCTAGCTAGGGGAAGGGAAGTATCCCAAGGAAGAGCCACCCCAAATCACACGTGCCCACACATCCACACACAATGGTGAAGGGTCAAAACTAACAATGCACAAGTGAAGATGGCACACAGGAAAGGGGGATACCACCACCAGAAGAAACCAGCCCCCCTTTAGGCTCTCAGCTTCTGGAAAACAGAGAAAGAATACATACATTCAGTGGGGCAACACATCCAAACAAACAAACAAAACCACCGACACACCTTAACTGCAGTTGACCAAATGCTGAAACAATAAACACTGGTTATCAGCAGCTATAGAAAAGGCCTCCTGCCAGTGGTGCAACACAAAATGAAGAAAACCAAATGAACTGGCATAGGCCAAAGGCTGAAACAATAACACTGGCTCTCAGCAGCTGTAGTAAAATGGCCTCCTGCCAGTGAACTAACAAAAAAAGAAATAATTACAAACACACAAAACAAAGGAATTGCAGTGGGCCAAATGCTGAACCAATAACACTGGCTATCAGCAGCTGTAGTAAAATGGCCTCCTGCCAGTGATGAAATCAAATACAAGCAAAAAAAGAAAAGAAAATTACAAATTAGGAGCTAAATAAAAATAAACCCCACTCGCAATGCACCTTCACATACATGCAACTACGACAGACTAACAGAGGTAGGAGGCAACTAACACAGCAAAGGGGGAGACACGTTCAAGCGAACATAATCGAGACACCAGCAGCTAAAAGCGAAGCCAGCTATAGAAACTAGCTATGGACCAAGCCAGCTATGGAAGCTAGCTGTAGGCAAAGCCAGCTATGGAAGCTAGCTGTAGGCAAAGCCAGCTATAGAAGCTAGCTGTAGGCAAAGCAGCAGCGTTCTTGCAGGGGGAGACACAGTAGCACTCGTAGTTCCCCAGACGAGTTGCTAAACACCAACCCAGGCCTACGATCCCTGTGATACATGATAAAACACCAAGTTAAAAGCAAAAATGATTACAAAAAGATTAAAACTAGCACCATAATAGGCTACATACCGATCAGGCGGCGTCTATTTGCTCAGGGAAGGGGAGAACCTATGGCTCTAACTCGGCTACTAGCCACGGTTACCTATAACAAAACACTCATTTACGACATGCAACATAAGATTACATCACAAGGAAAATAGGTGCACATACCAGCAATGACCTGCGAGAAGGTAGTTTCCAGGGGAGAGGATCCACCATAAGAGGATCTGCGACCAAGGCGGAAATCAGGTAAGCAGGAAACGGTGCGTGCACTTGACGTCAGGCGTGGACCTGAACAGTTACCTTTCCTTATATAGGGTACCCACGTATAATGATTGGCTGGCAATTGCGGAATGGCTGAGAAGCAGAGCAATGCACCTAAATAGACCGAACAGGAACGCCATCCATCCTGCTACACAAGGTAGGACATCAGTATACACAGGCATTTAGGTCACCTAAGCACATACATGTGTCTTAATCATTTTGAAAAAATGATGTTGATTACATTTGTGTTTTATCCATATAAAATTGATACAATGAACAGAATCATTTACTTTTCCAAGAGCAGCTAAGGCCAGGCTCACACTACATGACTTTCAAAGTCATCAGATCGCTGTACTGTTCACAGTATACAACTTGCTGTCTTGTAATCGGGAATTTTGAAGTTGTTGTGGTTTGCACACAACATGACTGATCAGCGACAGGGGGTCACACATTACAAGACCTTTCACCAGGAGGAATCTCCAATGAGTCTGTCTGGTCTCCAAACTATGTTTTGTCACAAAAACACACGCAAGGAGTGACACGGAGAATGACATGATACCCTGCGCCAGGCAGGGATTTTTTTCTTCCAAAAATGGATGTCAGCAAGAAGTAAGCAATCAAACTTGTTTGTGCACTGATATGCAGCAAGGGGGAAACAAGGAGGAAAAAGAAAGAGCATGGGTGAGAGAATGGATTGGCATACATGGCCAGCAGGGATTCTGCAGAGTTCTGCAAAGAGAGGTAAATAAATATTTTTGCAATGAAAACATAGGTAGCTGCCTGCTCGTATTGTGGGTTGGCAAGGACGACAAGGTTACAAATACTGAAAAGCTTGTGTGTATGCCAATGTATTTTGATACATATTTTTGTGCCCCCCCCATACAAATAGATGCATGATAAGACTGGGTTCAGGGAGCTGCTGCAGCAAAGGAGTTTGATTTCTTGCTGGGGACGGTCAAACACCTCATAACCAAGCAGGACACCAAAATGAGACTGGCAATATCCCCGAGAGAGCGTCTATCCTTGACCCTGCGGTTCTTGGCAACAGGTGGGTCTGCCAGAGCCATATAAAAATAATATCAAAATAATATCACATTGATTTAGCTATTGTTCATTTCAAATGTCTGTTTCTGTATATTTTGTAATTACTTTATTTCTCATGTAGGTGAATCATTCAAATCACTCAGGTTCCAGTACAGGATTGGGACCAGCACTATTTCACAGATAGTTATGGAGACTGCTCTGTACCAGGTCATGAAATAAGACTTCCTGAAGGTAGGCTCTCATGGCAAGCACTTTAAACTCTTAGGGATTTTTAGATATCTTAAATTTAGTTTTGACTAGTACAATCTAAGCTGTGGCTATCTTGAAATACAATTTCTACTGGTAAGAATGTTATTGTGGATACCTGTAATTACCATTCAAACTAGTAAGAATACACTTTTGACAAGGAGAAATGCCACTATGGATATCTAAAACGTAATTACAGATAGGAGTGTGGTTTGATAAAGTATTAAAACCGCTTACCATAGACTCTGGTTACCACCACACATTAGGCTACTGTAGACAATGATAATATCCTCTGTAAGTAATATGGCCAAAATGTCATCTCACAATATTTGTATTTTGATGGGGTACTGCTATTATTGATATTGTTCATGTAAGTAAATTGTGATGTAAGAGTCACAGTCGTGAGTCATGAATTCATATTCACAGTACTGCAGAAATTTATTTATACCATCTGTGGCAAATATAAGAATCAGTGTACCATATGTAGTTTAACTCCTAGCCCTAACTGTTATTTTCTTCTATTGCTAGACACCATCAACAGAGGCAGAATTGCAAACAATAGCCCGGGACTTTGAACTGAAATGGCAATTTCCACCTTGGTGCACTTGATGGAAAACACATCCATATACAACCTCCAGCAAAAAGTGGCAGCCTTTACCACAATTACAAGGGCAGGTTCTGTGGATTGCGGACTGCTGTGGATGCAAATTATAAGCTCATCTACGCAAGTGTGGGTACCCAAGGTAGGGTCTCAGACGCTGGACTGTTCGCTCACTCTGACCTGCACAAAGCGATGGACCAGGGCCTGCTGAACTTTCCTCCGCTTGAGCCTTTGCCCAACTCCAACATACTGATGCCATACGTGTTTGTGGACGATGATGCATATCCTTTAAGGCATGACCTTATGAAGCCGTATCCATTCAGGCAGATGGACCACAGTCAAAGGGTACTAAACTATCGTCTCTCTAGGGCACGGAGAGTGGTAGAAAATGCATTTGGCATTCTTGCAAACAGGTTGAGGGTTTTCAGGTCCACCATATGCTTGGAGCCAGACAAGGTGGTTAAGATAACTATGGCCTCCCTATGCATCCCTAACTTCCTCCATGAGTGCAGGTCTGAGGCATATACACCTCCAGCAGACTGGGAGAGTGCTGACCACAACATAGTTGATGGATCCTGGAGGAATCAAGGAATGGGGGCTTTACAGCCGGTGGAGCATAGAAGGGAGCGCAACCCAGCAGTTACTGCAAAAATGCAACGAAACTTTCCATGTGACTATTTTGTCTCACCTGCAGGTTGTGTTCCAGGAGGAACACATGTAGTATTACAGGGATGTCACAGTAGTTATTTTTGTAAATAAATCTTTTTTTTTCTTGTTAGATGTGTGTGTGTGTGTGTGTTTATATACGTTTTTCACATTTATACTGCATTGCCTTTTAAGGACTTTCTGTTTTGAAAAGTGCTACACAAATAAAGATTATTATTATTATTATTGCAGTTATTGATTCAACACCTTTGGTACAGAATGTCTTGTATAGTTTCAAGATACAGTATATACAAGTTGTGTATACTTTGTGATGTAATTGTTTCAAGTGCATGTTCAGACAGACTATTTTTGTAACCTTTCTTTCAAACATTTATTGAAAAGGTATATAAAATAACATTATAAAGTGTATAAAATAACATCCTGCACAATACTGTACACATTCCAACCAGTGTTACAACTATTTTTAACACTGCAATGCCAACATTGCTTTTATTTCTTTTACAACAGTAAAATAAATACAAACTTGTGTTCACACAATCTACAAACCAACAGTGTAGCAATGCCACTACAATGGAAAACTTAAAAAATAAACAACAATCCACATGTAGTATAAAAATACCTGTAAAAAATAAATAAATCAAATATTGTTAATGTGAACAAAATTGAAGAAGCATAGCTTTTCACAGGCTTTCATTTGGATCGTAGTTTTGCAGTGTCAGAACCCTGATGTGACATGTACTGAGGATGGGACTGGTGGCGGAGGTGGAATGATGGGTTGGAATGTGTATGGTGCTGGTGGTGCATGTGAGGAGGAGGATCTATTCCTTTCAGTGTCTTGACTATCATGTGTCATATTCATGATGTTCCTTTTCAATCTAGTTAGATTTGCCGGGTCTTGTATTTGCCTTAATTCAGATGCTACCTGGTTTCCAAATGCAGTGGATGCATCAGGAGTTGGGTCAGCATCAACTTTTGCTGCCATTTGCTTTAAAACAACAAGCTTCTGCAGCTCTATGTCAGATTCTGACCTCCCCTTGCGCTTGACTCCCCTTGCGCCTTCCTGCTGGCAGTTGATGAGGCAGGTGAAGGTGCTTCCTCAACAGCTGTTGGGGAAGCTCCTTCATCTAAACATTCACGGGGGGAGGCAGTACGTGATGTACTAGCTGATGGTGTGCCAGGTCTCGACAGCGGTGTCTGCGACTGTTCGAGTGATTCTGAAAGATCATCCTGATGTTCTGTGTCATCACTGAATGACACATCAAGCTAGAAGAGAGGTGAAACAGAAATGGTGTCAGTGGACATCACAGTTCTGTAGAAATATCAAATCATGGTTATGGTTCTCAACTTTGATATTAACAATGTAATAATTTTTATATTACTCATGACAACATACCTTAATATTTGATAATTAATTTAATAATGTGCACTTACATTTTATACTTTGTATAGCTCATACTCAAATTTCCTACTAAATTCATTTCTATAGTACTTTGCATAAAAGCAATATGCAAAAGTCAGGGGTGCACCTCACCATTACATGTACAGTATGTATTTCATAGTACTGTATACTTGTATTGTAGATGATGTACACTGAGTTTGACTTTATTAGATTCATGCTCACTGTAAAAAACTGAATAAAAGCATAATTTAAATAAGAAATATATTAAAAAACTAGAGAAGAAGGCAAGAAATGAAAATAATAGTAATTAAAATAGGTATGTTTGCAGTCTATCTGTTGTGTAGACTGTATAATTTACAGTTGTCTCACATGAATGGTGAGCAATATATTGTTTTATGAAATCCATGACCCTGAGCAGCCACCTTTGCCTTGGTGTCAAGGGTTTCGTCCCACTCCCACTCAGTTTCGGTTTTATAAGCCTTGAGTACTCTGTTCGCAGGTATACTGCCCTGGTCTTAACCTCCTCAACTGAAAGACAAAATTAAAAAAAACAAGAAAGAAAGCAAATGCATTGTCAATTGTCATGCATTCCAGAATTTGATTTGTATGTTTCAAACTGTCTTTACATATTTGTAAAGGCATCAGGTAGGCTAGTCTATCTCTCGTCATTACAATATGATAAACTAGCTCCTACTGAATCAACCTATTTTGCTCACCTGGCTGTTGAAGAGAATCAGCAATTTCTCTCCACCTCTTATCTTTCTTGACTCGGTTGTGGTACAGGTCATTGGAAACATCAAAAAGGCATTGGTGCTCCTGCCAAAGTTCTACCAAATTTTCTTCCATTTCTTGGGTCCAAGCAGACTGCAGAACTTTTGTTGTAGCCATGCTTCTTGATATTGTACAACTCCTCCCCCGGGTTTCCCCTTACCCCGTGTCTTGCACTCTCGTTGGCTGTAGCTCATCGCCGCACTCATTGCCAGTCACAACCAGGTCACAACACTTTTCACACTACAGGATTTGGACTCGCTGATGGGTCCAGATATTTGGCCTGCTAGATATCTTTCGGCATTTGTGAGGCATCAGCGAGTCTCTTGGATGGTGTCTTTGAACAATTCATACATTGCGAGCCCCTAGCGAACGCCGATTTGCCTCTGTTCTGGGGCTTTGCTCAGCGATCTCCAAAAACTGTTGGCAACTGGAAAATCAGGGCTAAACTCGTGTAGTGTGAACCTGGCCTAAGTATAACAAAATATATTTCTCTCCCTGTCCTTTCCTTGGCCCTATAAGGTATTTAACAGAAAATACCAATTACAGAAGGCAAACTATAATGCCAGCAGTCACTGAAACTGGATAAATCCAAGACCAATATGCATTATTTCTCATTATTAATTATGATTAAAGTGTAAATGTAGTTCTGCAGCCATTAAGAGAGTCCATATTCTAAGATGGAGTATTACTACTGTGTGCATTTACATTGTTACATAGTAATTATCATTGTCAAACAGCTTATGTAATTACATTTGTATAAACAACCATTTGACTGTATATGTAAGCGCACATGTGACAAGAAATGAGTACCTAGTGTAAGTGCATTTATGAAACAGTATTAGAAGCATTTCTTCCTCAATGTTTTATCCACCCAGCTTCAGCTCCTGGAGTTTACCTGTGTCTTTAGATTTTTCAGACACCGGCCACCACATGGATACTTCCATCAGTAAATGTATGAGAACTGCCCATGTAATGTAAAAAATAACACTGTGGTAATCAGTACAATGTAGTAACAGTGAACTGACATGGTAAATGCACACAAATTACCCGGTTAATGTGAAATGCAAACCTTTGGTCATCTTAATGTAACAACAATGTAATAAATGTGAATTGATGTTTAATACCAATGTTTTGAAAATTTCTAAACCTTATGAATTCTGGCCTTGTAACATGAAAATACTTGGCTGTGAGGTTAGATAGCTGTACTTATGGCATGCTTTTAAGGGTCTAACATGACAGTGATTGTCATGCACTAGGTCTGTTCCTCTCAGACAGACAAGAAAAACAAACAGTTGAAACATCTGGATCCAGGCCAAACACCACAATAGTGGATAAGGAAACTGTTACCAGACTGTGATCATCCAGATCACCCCCCCGACTTTAGTCCGCCACTGCCCATTTACAAATAGAAATTAAATCCATTTTGGGGTATGAGAGAGTATCTGACTTGTGGATATTAGCATGATTATTCTTTTCACTGTGTCTAGAAACCAAAGCTCTTTTATACAATGCATAATATCATCCTCAGAGTTAAACAATAAGCCTGTTACCCATGTTGGGTATTTGAATGGAGGAGCAATGACACAATGTCAATGGTTGTCACCTGCATAAAGAAAACCAGTGCACTTTAATCTCCTGTCCCTCCTAATCCCTATCCTGCCTCCTGCCCTCAAAATCTTAGTTCCAGAGAATCATTGGTTGCGAGGCAGTGCATTGAATCCCTAGAGGGGAATTAGCAGACTGTTAGTTTTTGGACAGGTAAGTTATACTACTGCCAATACATCACTGTGACTGCTAACACAACAAGAATCCTATTTTAAAATTGCTGTGTGAACAATTCTGAAAGCAAATAAGGTTATACAACATGCCATAATTTTTCATTACACAACTGTGCCCACTTATCCATCACTATGGAATTCCATATCTATGAGATGCAACCAGTTAACACTAGGTATGTATGGAATTGAGTGATGGAGTACATCAGACATTCCCTTTGTCATTTTTTATAACTTTGGGCATTTTTTTTTTTTTTTCTTTTAACCTAGAAAGGACCTATTCGGAATACAAATAAAGAGTTTGTGATGCATTTAATTTTGCACTGCTAAGCATAAGTGTTGAACAATAAGCCAAATACATGGACCTCATTCTTTAATGATAGGGGGGTTTTTTATTTATTTTGCAGTGCTCAGAAAATTTAAAAATGTAAAAATACAAAGTTTTGAGAATCTGGGATACTGTGATATTTTGACATACTAAAGCTATTGGAAGACAATAAGAAGATATACACAAAAAAAATTAAACAAGCAATGAGTCTAATGAAATAGAAATGCACAAAACGTCATATCTTACAAAATACATAAGCACCTCTAAGCAGCCCATAGCACCAGCCCTGCTGGCAACTAATATTTCAATTGTCTTCAATTGTGTACTTTTTTTTTCATTTTTATTATCCCCATTCCCAAGAAACACTGCCCCAGAGAATATAATGATTTCAGACTAGTTGGCCTCATATCAGGTTTGATGAAATCACTTGGAAAAAATCATTGTACAGTAGCTCTCCATATTAGTGCATTGCAAACTACCAGCATGGACACAGCATAGAGGATGCTGCAGATACTCTCATGCATCTGATCTTGGGCTATCAAAAGGTTTTAATAAAATTAATTGTGATTAATATTACAATTTCAATCATTATTTGTATATTTAATAACATTAGAATCAGATGTCTAGTTGTTTGAGAAATTATCAGTATTGTTTGACTTTTAAATAAACATAATGATTAATTTTGATAAATTACCAATGGATAACACATTATTGTAATGTTATTAATGTAAATTATTTATTTAGATCCTTCCACACACCTGTATTTATTTAAAAAATATCAATCACCGAGTATCTTCAGTGAGGTTCAGTCTGCAAAATGCTCCAATTACAGATTAATCCACATGTTATTTTCTGGCACAACTCCTTTCTTACTAACAGAGTGCAGCTGGTCAAGGTCAATGACACATGCTCATCTGTCATGACATCAAATTGTGGAGCACCTCAAGGATGCATCAGATCACCATTGCTCTTCACCTTGTATACAAACGACCATGTTCCAAGTGTGCCACCAAGAAGACAAAGGGATTGTTCTTTTGTTCTTTTGCCACCAGAATAATACCATTAAAGTAGGTAGCCTATTTGGATAGGATCAGTTATATTATACTACACACTGAAAATGCTAGACTTCACATATACTGTAGATTTCTTGTTGCTCCAGCTGTATGCCTGCCATTTCTATTTTTTCTTAATTGAATGCACAACTTGTTCATTTTTATGTTTCTTCATAACACATGTATCAGTAAAAAGCCTACAAATTCACAAACAACACAGTGCGAAATATATGATACAGTACTATACAAATACAAACTATATGACACAGTGAAATTATTACAGCTGTCAATAAATACTGAAATCCAAATTATAATGTGTATACCAAGACATAGTAAATCAAAACCATACCAATTATTGCTAGTGCTTGACACTAATGTGAGAGATCAGGGCAGAAGAATGAGATTTAAAAATGTGTGTTTTGTTTTTTTAAATTGCATCAACCAACACTCTGAGCATTATTATTTCGACGTGATCTCCAGAGGTTACCACTTCTACCAGCTTACTTAAACAGTGTGTGTGACAGTCTTTATTAGCTATTGTATTCTATTTATTGTGTAGTTTTGTATCGTATAGTTTGGTTTGCATTTATGTTTTTAATGTTGACACCTGCACCAAGAGAAATTCCCTGCACCTTTGTACTTGGCGAATAAAGTTCTGATTCTGATTCTGTGGAGTCCTTGTTAGGTCCTCATGGTGGGAAGGCGGGTAAAGTAAAAAAACAAAACTAACTCCACTAACCTGCTTAAGTGAGCTGTAAGCTGTCCAAAAAACAGAGACTTGCATGGGTATCTCAGTGTTTAATACAACCTATGTCATTTCAAATTAATGCCCACTTTATAGATTGTCAAAATTTTGTGCATGCAGGCATAAAATCAATGGATATTAAATATAAGTACCATTTCCCAGAACACCATGCAGTTTTGCATAACTGCCTGAACAGATATATTTATCTCAACTTTTAGGTACAGTATAAAGTAAAAGGCAGACTGTTGCATGTCCAAGATGCAGTACCAAAAACACCCTTCATCTCCATCTGTAAGCCCAATATACTGTACACAGTATTTGCATCATATTCAGTTAAGTATTGATTCGTTATTTTGCTTGCTTGCATTGTGAGGCTGTTGTGTTCTCAATACATTCTCATTTGCTTTGCTGAAAATGGATATTTACTCCTTTGTATGGTAGAAAAGAGAAATGCAACATCAATGAATATTCATTAGATCATCTATATACTGCCGTAGTGGCAGGAGAAGCAACAAATTAAACTGGTGCACTTGCCCTGTGTGAGAATAGAAGGGATATCTGGCGCAAATGAGGGTGTGGTCTGGTGAAAGTGCCCTAATTTTGTGCCTGTGCAAGTGAACACTATTGTAAGCACGTTAGTTTACTATCAGCGCTGAGGGGCTAGGATGATATTGACATGTTGCACTGAATATTTTTATTTTCATGGTGCAATCATGATTATCTTGTTTATCTATGTAAGTATACCAACAAGCAGCATTAAAATCTTAGGCACGTCCTCTGTTCGTAAAGGCAATAAAATACCCAGAATGCATATAAAACTTGCTCTTTTGCAAACGCAGAAAACAGTTAGATATCTCAATGAGAGAGGGCAGGTGACTGCAACCACCAGATATGTCAAATAACAAAGGGAAGAATAGCCTTGTAAAACCTATGATGTTACTGTAATTCTGTGCTTTCACATGCCATTCAGCAAGACCTGACTCACAAAATACACTGAACGAGACATTCTGATTGACATTTTATTTTGTTGAAATTATGTATGGTTTTACCCCCGTAGTTTCATAGATGTTTGGCTTCAATTCTGCCCCACAGAATCTGCACTGACATGACATGTTGGCACACTTCCTATTTGCTAGCAGCAGTATAGCTTTTCTAGCCTTTTGGCTTTGAAAAAGAGTCTTGCTGGCTGTAATGCAGACAATTATATTGGATCACTCTGGTGCCTTTATGGATTTTTTGCTCTTTTAAAATCAACCAGCCAAAATACAGTTTGGAAAACGTTTGACATGGATTTACCTTATAGAAGGAACTGTCTGAAAATAGAAAACTTCTAACTCGAATGTGATTTATTCTTATGTAAAAAGAGACCATTTTCATCCCATATTACAATGTCTTTCAAAAGTTTAGTTAACACTTGAAATGCTGGTGCTGACAGTTTTGCCATTGACTAAGGGGCTGATTTAGACTTGAGATATGCCTGCTTAAATCATGCTCAAGTGCTTCCACGGAGTGTTGTGTGACTCTGTTACTTCTAAGAGCATTCAGACACGGGCTGCTTAAGTACCTATGCAGGAGATGCACATTTGAGGCTGAGTTTGCCCAGAATGAGGGCTTGTTGCTCAAAATATGGGTGTGTTACATTATTTTCCAAGATATGCGTATTCTGACTTGACACTTAAGTCTCTTTTCTCTCAATCTTTTTCTGCTTCTCTAGAGGAATAAGTCATGAACACCCGGTGGCCATCATGTGTAACAACAGAATTGTTGGTGAAAAGAAGCAAAGCCCAGTGAAAATAACATAGATTCCATTTGTCATATGTTGAATTTTACATTACATTTACATTTTAAATTATATCAGTTCAGCCCATTTGATAACCCTATATAATTTGTCTATCAATGGAATGTTGAATGTTTAGCTTGTTTAAACACAGCATAATATTTTCTCTGACACCTGAAACTTGGAAGCACAGACTGAAAGATACATTCATTAATGAATGTTCAACGCAATGCGTGTGATAAATGAATTTGGCTGCCTTAAGGTGCTAATTGTTCAGGCATGTATGCACACATGTGGATAAATACCTGAAAATAATGACTTAAGGCAAAGAACAAATCCCCATGTGCCATGTAAGTCAGCTTAGGGACTACACCAGGGGTGTCAAATTCAAACTTACTGAGGGCAATGCTGAGGGTTGTGAATAAAATCAGGGGCCAGACATTTATTACAATGATTATGTTTTTATTGAAGAAACAGAGGTAGGCTAGTAACTGTATTAAATGAAAAAATACTGCATGCATGCACAGTTCAAATATTATGGTTTTTCCATGTTTGTGGGTAATTCTTACCAGCAAAACAGATTAATAAAGCAAAAAATTATTTATCAAGTGCTGAACAATGTTTTTGTATAAAATGATAAGTGCACAATTAAACAAACCACATTTGCATCACAGTAGCCTACTGTTGTCTGTAACAAAATAACAAATAAGCCCCCACACACACACACACACACACACACACACACACACACACACACACCCCAACCAGCCATTTTTTTAGTTATTATTATTTTTACATTTATTTAGGCTATTTTCAGCTGTGTATTTTCACACTTCAGCAATTTTGCAATTTCAACCTCCACTCTGCACTGTGACAGGACTTGTCCACGTTTGAATCGGAAAAGTACGTATTTTATTGTTTTTACTGCAGATTTCAGATGTTTGTTGTTTTTTCCTCTTATAAGAAAGATGTGTTTAAGTCTGGTCTCCCTAGGTCGCTATAAATAAATTAGCTGCCTACATTGATTGTGGATAGCCTATTAGCCAATTGTTTATATCACATCATTTAGTAATACATTGCCATTTAAAACATGCTGTGTGTTTGTTGTTTCAATCCAGATATATTTTGTCATCGCCCTTAATCGTGTTTAGGCTTGGAGAATCAAATTATCTACATAGCTTTTAACCACAATCGCACTGTATGTAGCTAGCTAACATTAAAAAAACACTCATGCCAGATGCCACAGCCTTCTTGTGTCACTTAGTGTAGACAAGCGTCCCGTATGATACAGAATCGTTTTGTAATGAGGAGAAAAATATTGAGTTCAGTATCCATAGGTTTTAACTCCAAAGATTTAAATCCATAAATTCAGTTTGTTTAAATCCAAAAATACAGATTGTTCTATTGCATTTGGCCATTAAAAGCAAAATATCTGAGTCTATTTTCGTGAAAATGTATTGCTGTTATTACATCCCCCACCCCCGGTGGTTACCATGCTAGTGCCACCCCAAGATTTTCACTGGCCCCACCTGGCCACCCCACTGAACATTTTCTGGGGGTGCCACTGTTGTTATCAGCATTGATTAATAAAGCAAAATAGTATTTTTCAAATGCTGAACAATTTTTTGAAAAGCGTGACAGTGGAGTGCAGCAGCGCCTCCTGCGTTTCAATGTTGTATTGTCATGGATGTAAATTTAAACACCAGAGCACGGGCCACATTAAATAGATTGTCAGAATTTATTGGCGGGCCTGATTATAAGTCGTGGAGGGCCATGTCTGGCCCGCGGGCCTTGATAGTGACATATGGGGACTACACATTTCTGAGGTTAGTGAGTTTATGGTAAAGTCTCAGGTGTTCTCTGGAAATAATAACTAGCTAGTTAACACAAAAGGAAATAATTCTATCGCAAAAAGTTCTACTATAATACTGAAAAAGCGAAATTGGTGTGACAATTCAGACATCTGTTTGACAAGGGCATTCCCTTGGCTATGGTTTAAACTAGGGGTCAACCGATTATCCACCTGGCTGATTATAGGATCCAATATTCAGCATTTTTACAATTATCGGAATTATTTTTTTTATCTGATTGCCGATAAAATAAATAAATTTAAAAATGCGCTACTTGACTCTGATGCAGCCGTCTCTCTCTGTCTGTAGTCACCACTCTGTGGTCTCGAGCAATGTCCCGCCCACAGCACTATCTGATTGGTTACACATCACAAGTAATAGCCTATCAACACTGAAGGCTACTGTGCCACAGACGGGCACAGAGGAACGCATTTGCAGACTGGAGCAGCTCCGGTGAGCGAGCGGAGCTGTGTTTCAAAGGTTCGGCAGCAGATATTGCCGAAGTTGCAATAAACATCACAATCCTCTACACTGAAGTTGCAAAAACACCACAATCTTATGATCTATTTCTATGATGAGGAGCATGCCCAGTTTCCCAGTTACACTGAAAATGCCCGAATAATGCACTTTGTTGCAGTGATATACAGTTAACTATAAGGAGATAATAGAGTTTATGTATGTAGTGATAGCTATATTTTTGAGTAATGTTGGTGCCAGTGCAACTGGAACTTATTTTAGCTACCATATTGTGAACGTAACATTACTCGCCTGTATGAATTGGTGTTTGTATATGTTATAGGTAGCCGATGATCATAATAACGTAAGCTAATGTTGAGTCTCGTGGAGCTAAATTGAAAGCGATAGCGAACATCAACAAGTTCATTTGTTGATCCATAATCTAGCCAGCTGACTAGCAAAAAAATTGATAGGCTATAACGTTATTTCTTGCACGTCACTTACCAGGGCCAGTCATACTCTCAGTCTCAACCCACGACTACTAGTAACGTTACTGAAGTGTGTCCTACAGCTGTCTCTGACTCTTTTTCTTGTAGAGAGGTGCAGGATATTGTTGTTAGAGACTTAAGACGTAATGGAACTGCATCTAAGGCCCGTGTTAATCCATTCATTTTTAATTAAACATATGCTTAAAGGCATTTCAACGACGTTTTGTGTTGGAATTTGTGTTATTCTAAATTCTGACACCAAGATTTTAATTTTTACTGCAAATGTATATCGGTTCCAAATATCAGTTATCGGTCTCTGGAAAAGTATTTCCAACCACTTTTCTAATTACCCATTAGGCAGAGGCCTTGAGAGCAAAACATGACAGTTGCCGCTGTATGTCAATTACAACGGCGGCGGAGACCATCCAGACACAGTATTCCAAGAACTTAAAAGTAGGGTACAAAGAAACCCTCAACCTCCTTTAGATTTTATGACATTGACAAATAGTGTTTCCAGGGCTTTCAGGTAGATAAAGTAATGATTTATGACAGCTCTTCTTGGAAGTAGTGTTGTACAGTTTGCGAATAAACAAATATTTCTGAGCAAATCTTTTCAGTGTACTGTATGTATTGGTTCATTCTTCTGAAAGATTTGTTCATTTGATTCACTTGTCAGGCATCCTCCCCAGAATGCTTTGAATGACAACTACATCAACATATAGAAGTCTACAAAACCAAACATGACTCTGGTGGAGGAAAAGTTACAATGAAGCAGCCTGCTGTCCAGGCAGCATATCAGAACTGGTTGAATCACTAAAACTAAATGCCCCCAATGAACAAATCAGTACACAGCACAATGATTCTTGTGCAGTGCCTGCAGTTTGTTCGTCCATTCAGTTCATCCATTTCAGTTCTTGACTGTTTGGGTATGCTGCAATTCACTGAGTCACCACTGATTCATGCAGTTCCTCCAGTCCTTTCAGTGCATCTTGTTCAATGAATCTCATTCAGTTCTTTCAATACATCTTACTCAGTGAATGTCATTCAGTTCTTTCAATACATCTCATTCAGTGAATTTCACTCAGTGTGTTTCCTTCTCTCCCCACAGGGTGACTCTGTCCATAGTAATACTATGCAGCTTAATACCTAGCCTACAAAATTGCCGCATTATGGAAAAATGTTATAACTGAGATTGCAATATGCAATAAAAACAAGTCCACTGCCATTTTAAGCTTACAGCTACCATATTTTAGGCTTATTTTATTTTATAATGTAGTTATTAAGATATTTACTATAGCTATATTTGGACATTTTGCTAAGGACTATACAGTTTGTCAGTAGTTCCATGACATCATGAAAATGAATTGCAATGAAATGGCACTACATAGTCATCAGCTGATGGCTAGAAAGTGTTCTGTTTACTGACCAGGCCTATCTTCTCGCTTAACTGACTTCATTAGTGTGCCGGACATTCAGAATAAACATTACATTACATTGCAGGCATTTAGCAGACACTCTTATCCAGAGCGACTTCAATTACAGTTTTTTTACAATGTTATCCATTTATACACCTGGATATTTACTGAGGAAATTGTGGGTTAAGTACCTTGCCTAAGGGTAAAGCAGCAGTGCCCCACCGGCAACCTTTCAGTTACGAGTCCTACTCCATAACCACTATGCTACACTGCCACTCCAATGAACAAAAGAAAGTGAATGAAGTGAATGAAAACATGTGGAGATGGGACTTGCATTGTAATATTATATCTATCTTGTAACAGCTCCAAATAATAATGATGAACAATATTTTTTTCATTTCTGTCTATATTTAAATTTGCTCTAGATGGTGGTAATTTTATAGCAGCTACCTGTGCATCCAGGTCTGCAGTGGGTGAGAGATCCAGTATGCCACAAGTAGCTAGACCAACAGTACAACAAGCAAGCACTGCCAGCTACATATAAAAGCCCATAGGCCCAAATAAACAATTTAAAGTGTATGAAGAGCTAGTAAAAATGGATCCACTAGATTTTCAGCCATCTTCATGTCACAGCAAGGCTCTAAATGCTTCCTATGTCCTACCTAACAGAAGGATAATAGTCAGTGCTAAGTCCTAATAGTCAGTGTTTCCAAAAAGGGAAAGCACACCGAAGCCATACACCCTTATAGTAGTGAAGTTCTCCAAAGCCTTTCCACGCAAGTAACTAGCCTCACTCAAACAGAGCAGAAGATGGAGGGGATCAGTAGACAAGCACTCCCTGCATAAAAAACAAAAAAGGGTGTTAAACATAAATCCAGATGTGTGAGGAATCTAACCCTGATGGTAGATGTCTACACTGTTACAGGTGTGGCAGTGGTGCTGAAGAAATCAACAGATAGTACTGACAGTCACATTGCCAAACTTGGATATCATCCAAAACATGGAGAGGCAAAAGTGCACAGTGATACATAGAACACGATGCTACCTAAAGAGGCCCATGTGATGTTAGAAACAAATGAGAACCTCACATGTCCTATTGGGTTGGGAGTTCCAAGGTAAGCAGTTCAGCTTTGCTGTTAAGGTAAAGGTGTAATCACAGTGACTGATGAAAACACAACAGAAAATGTCATTACTCTGCAGAATAGAACAGTACTTGGCCAGCTACACATCATTGCTGCCATCTACGCATTCAAGGCAAAATCTGCATCTGAAAAGAACAAAGAGAGGTCGGAGACAAATTTAAACAGTCAAAAGGGTGAACAAAACAAAGTAAAAGCTGAACATGGAAGTTAGGATCCACCGGTTGTTCTCGCAAAATGCTAAAAGAAGATGGTGGGGTGTTTGCGACAGATGACTGGGACATGTATCTCTGATCTGCAAATGGAAGTTCACTTGGAAGATGATGTAGCTGTGAAGAAGACATACAATACCATCCTGTGACCATTATATCAGGAGGTGAAGAAACACGAACAGGATGTAGTTCGTAGATGATGGATCCAGTAATTGTGCTTTTCCTATTCATTGCCCATTATGTGTATCAGGAAAAAGGATGGTGGACTGCATCTGTGTGTGGATTATAGTCAGCTGAATCTGAAGACACAGCCTGACCATCACCGCATTCCTACTATACAAGAAATACTGGAAAAGTTTGGTGGTAACTCCTGGTTTATGACCAGAAAAAATGAAATGATCATGGTCACAGAGAATTTTACTAGCAGCTACCTCTCCCCTACTTCCACTAATTAGCTGACCCTATCCTGACCCATCCCATATATCCTAGATCTGTTTTCAAGCTTAAAGTTTGTTTTAATACCTTGATGGGTAAATTCATGAGTTGAAAAATGAATTTGCAATGCATAAATACCAGAACATAAAACAGAATTGACACAATACAGACACGTAAAACAAAAAATATATATATAATACTGCATCCCCACCCACAGTGAGTATGAACAGTAAATACAGCATTTCTACAGAGTCTCGTTCATAAATAGCAGCAGTCATATGTATGTGAATTGATGATGATTCTGTTTTCTATGTCAATATTTTAGAATCATAACTGCCTCATAGGTGATTACTATGGAAAAAGGTCTACAGAAAGTTACTCGAGCTAGTCACGTGAATGGTTGAAGTCATGAATACAATAATAGCAAAAAGACTGCAGCAGCTATGGGTAGTGTTCTGACCACCTCCAGCCTGCAGCTAGAGGATCCACAGGAAACAGCACCAGCCACACCACAAGGTGGAGACACTTAGAGAGCACACAGGTAATGTTCTGGGCTGACTCTGATGAACGTGTTGCCAGACTTGGGTCAATAAGAAATGCCATATCTGATGCCATCATGGGAGTCTGATCCTTTGTTGAGGAGCCCCTTCTACACATGACTTCAGACCCTCTCTTGTGGCAAAACTGCAGGATTGTCTAGCAGATGCTCTCAGCTGTGATGACCGCAAGATTGTGCATTGTGGCTGCCTCTGTACCTCTGAACAGGTGTTTTCAAAGTGGGGCAAATAATTACAACTGGGAGAAACAGGATCAATCCCACTAAAGTCTTTTTCAATGCAAATCTTCCATAAAACAAGTGCACTCAGGTCATAGTAGCTAACAGTAAGGTAGATGTGTGTGATACTCCTAGTCAGATTTCATCCTACAGAAGTAGCTAGTTGATTTAATATAAATAAAAGTAGTGATGATTTGTTTAATAGGAGCCTTTTGGAACACTTCAGTATTTATAGCAACATTGATTTATTTGTCTTAATTTTTCGTAAGTATATATTTTCTATTTATTTAGTTGTTTAGTGGCAACCAGTGTCTACAGGGTTGTATTTTTTACCAGTACAAAAAGATTATGAGAATGAGTATTGTATGAACTGTTTTTCATTCATTTCAGTATTTCACATTAGAGAAGTACAACCTTTCCAAATGCCTTCTAGCAATACATTTTTTCAAATTGGCATCACTCTTGTTAATAACTACCATCATTCAGGATCTCCACTGTTGTAAATATTTGGTAGAATTAAGGAAGGATGGGCAATCAATGACATAATATTGTTTTTAGTGGTTAAATTTTTATTTTTATGCCTGTATGCTCAATTGACTTTACATGGCATGTCATCTGCCCTGCAGATTAACGGCACTATTTGTCATCTATGTTTTAATTCCATTTATATAAAGAATTCAACAATATTCTAATATTGTAATCCTATGGCTAGTTTGCTGTATTTTTGATGCAATGGTACCAAATAAATAAATTGAGGAAAAAAAAACAACTCTGAACTAAACACACTATGTTGTTTTTTTCCTTTATGAAATTATATACATTTGCTGTTGGAACTATTCAACCCCCCAAAGACTGTAAGGATTTACCAATTAAAGTTTTTTCAAAGAGCTAGATTTTGCTTTGGATGACTTCTTTATCAGTTGAGTGATACATAAAATCAACCAAGAAAATGTATGATGTAGTATTCGTGAGTAACAGGATATTTTCTTAATATAGCCATATCACAATTATTCAACCCCTATATAATATTGCTGTTTCTAAAACCTTCTGCCAGTTATTGTGGCCTAAAGTGGAGTTGAAACATAATTAAGCCTTTGGGAACTCTATAATGATCCTCAATTTGCTTCAGCTGTGATGAATATATAAACCCAACCGACGAAGGTGTTCAAGGTTAGTTGCAATCATGGGTAAGACTAAGGAGCTTTCACAAAAGCTGAGAGAGGAAATTATTTCATTGCACCTGAAGGGCATTGGGTGTAAGAAGATTTCCCAAAAATTTAACATTCCAAGAGACACCATTGGGAGCATTATAAGGAGGTTTAAAACTTATGGCACAGCTGCAAACCTGCCTGGCCATGGGAGAAAGCCCAAAATTTCACAAATGCTTCAGTGGCAACTATAAGATGAGCACTGAATAAACAAGGACTAAATGGCCAGACTCCAAGATGCACTCCACTCTTGACCATGAGGAACATCAAAGGTTGACTAGAATATGCCAGGAGGAATTTGGATAGGACTGCAGAGTTTTGGTAGACAGTTCTATGGACTGATGAAACTAAACTGGAACTGTTTGGACACATGGACCAGCGGTAAGTCTGGTGTGAGAAAGGCCAGGCTTATGACCAGAAGAACACCATCCCCATGGTCAAGCATGGAGGTGGGTCATTGATGATGTGGGGATGTTTTTCTGCTGCAGGAACTGGCAATCTTGACCATGTACAGTAACTGGCATTATGGATTCCCAGAAATACCAGGCCATTTTAAAGAGGAACGTGCTCCCTTCTGTTGGGAAATTGAACCTTGGTGATCATTGGACTCTCCAGCAAGACAATGATCCCAAGCACACCTCCAAGTCAACCAAAGCTTGGTTGAGAAATAGAGCCTGGAATGTCCTGGAGTGGGCTTTTTAGTCTGCGGTTTTAATAAATTTTACCAGGCAAAAACCAGTATTTACTGGCTAACGGAAACCCTGGCGCCAACATGTCGTCTGCTGCCTAATTGTTTCATCATCATCATCATCATTATTATTATTATTATTATTATTAGTAGTAGTAGTAGTAGTAGAAGATGCTGTTGTAGTTATATTGCCAGATTGAACACATTGCTTAAGCTATACGTAATGGTTTGCACAATAAAGTTATCAATAAATTAAAACAACATAAGCTAGGCTACTTGTGGAAAATAAAACAAAGACACACATTGGTTTTCCAAAACTATACCTATTAGCATAATTGACACATCCTTGAAGGAAATTTATTCAATATACATATTATGATTACACACATGTAAAACATTTCGGTCAATCTATAGGCTATAAAATGTCCAATAATGCAGTGGTTTGCAAGAGGAAGAATGGCAGCATTGGCACTTCTCAAAAATATCGCCAACCTACGGCAGACGTCTTTGCACATGATGACAAGTGGCTGATGAGCAGGTACCGTTTGCCAAGAGCTACGCTATTAGAGCTTTGTGCCCAGATGGCACATACTTGGTTTAAGTGGTAACGCCACTGGAAAAGCTCCCAAACAGCGGCCCTGCACACATCTGCACCTCCGCCAACAGGACCTCGATTTTGGCCTTGCTAAAACATGTTTTGCTTGCAGCTCGCCATTATCAAGTAGAGGATTTGGGTTTTAAACTCTTTCCATGTACGTTCTTCTCCCAAAAATTGTCTCCCGCGGAAAGAAACTACGATGTGGGGAACCGTGAGCTTCTCGCGATCAAGCTGGCTCTGGAGGAATAGCGACACTGGCTGGAAGGAGCTAGGCACCCTTTTGTGGTGCTAACAGATCATCGGAATCTGAAGTACATTCGAGAGGCAAAGAGGCTCAACCCTAGACAAGCCAGGTGGGCCCTGTTCTTTACCAGATTCAATTTTTCCATCACTTATCGTCCAGGTTCCAAGAACACCAAAGCAGACGGCCTCTCACGACAATTCGACCCACCCGACATGGTGACCGTTCCTGAACCCATCATCAAGCCTTCCTGTATCATTGCCCCGGTGCGACGGGAAATAGACTCCACCATACAAGAGGCCCTCCAGTCAGAACCAGCTCCACCTGAGACGCCTCCACACCGTACCTATGTACCAACCCACGTCCGACCTCAACTCATGCAATGGGTTCACACGTCACTGAGCTCTGGACACCCAGGTATTACTCGTACCACTGGATTAATATCTCGCAGGTTTTGGTGGCCCTCTCTTACAGAGGATGTCCGGGATTACGTCCTTTCCTGTCCTGTTTGCGCCCAGTCCAAGACCCCCTGGCACCTGCCTGCAGGTACGCTCGAACCCTTACCCATTCCACACTGGCCCTGGTCTCACATCAGTCTGGATTTTATTACTGATCTACCCCAGTCGAGTGGTTACAACACCATTCTAGTTGCTGTGGACCGATTCTCTAAGATGTGTCGCCTGATTCCCTTGCCTAGCTTACCTACAGCGTTAGAACTAGCGGAATGTCTGTTCAACCAAGTATTCAGGCTCTATGGCATTCCAGAAGACATTGTCTCTGATCGTGGACCTCAATTCACCTCACATGTCTGGAAGGCCTTCTGTAAGCGCCTGGATGTCAACGTCAGTCTATCGTCCGGTTACCACCAACAATCCAATGGACAAACAGAAGGACTGAACCAAGAGATCGGCCGTTACCTGAGACAATACTGCCACACCAACCAGACTGACTGGAGCCGCTACCTAAGCTGGGCTGAGTACGCACAGAATTCCCTGTTCATTCTTCTCTCCGCCTAACTCCTTTCCAGTTTGTCCTAGGATATCAACCCCCCGTGTCCATGGGATGAGAACCCCAGTGACGTCCCGGCTGTGGATGACTGGTTCCGGAGGAGCAGCCAGGTATGGGAGAAGGCTCATGTACATCTACAGAGAGCTGTGCAGGCCCAGAAGAAGTTTGCCGATCGCAGGCGCCGGCCTAATCCGGTATTTCACCCCGAGCAGAGAGTATGGTTGTCCACCTGGGACATCAGGCTCCGCCTCCCCTGTCATAAACTCAGTCCCAGGTTCATCGGTCCCTTCCAGATTTTGAGACGCGTTAACCCTGTGTCATATCGCCTACAGCTGCCTTCCAGGTACAGGATCTCTCCCACCTTCCATGTGTCCCTGCTGAAGCCAGTGCACCCCCCCGTGACTGCAGCGGCTCCTCCTCCTCCTTTGGATGTGGGTGGTGACCAGGCATATGCGGTGCGTGCCCTCCTGGACTCCCGGAGGCGTAGGGGGCACCTGGAGTACCTGGACGACTGGGAGGGGTATGGTCCTGAGGAGCAGTCCTGGGTCCCGGCCCGTGACACCCTGGATCCCTCGCTCATCACTGAGTGCCACCGGGCCCACCCAGACCGTCCTGCGCCGCGCCCCTGCGGCCATCCGCCTGGTCGGAGGTCAGGGTCGTCAGGAGCCGCCCGTGGAGGGGGGGGTACTGTCACACCCGCTCCCAGTCAGCCAGCTCAGCCACGCCCCGCTCAGCCAGCTCAGCCACGCCCAGTTCCGCCAGCTCAGCCACGCCCAGTTCAGCCTGGCTCAACCACACCCACTCAAGCACACCTGTGAGTCATCCCTTCAATCAAGCCCTGCCTTTATAAGGACACAGTTCTTTTACCTCATTGTGAGGTATTGATTCTGTGATTCATTACTGAGCCTGCTCTTTGCCATTCTACCGTGTTGTTCCTGTGTTTTGACCTCTAACCTGTTTTTGGACCTTGCTTTCGTGTTTTGGATTCTGGTTTGGAGTGCTTCTGATTCCTGTTTACGACCTGTTTTGTCCCTGACCACGCTTTTGGATTCTGTCATTAAAACCTGTAACCGCATCTGGATCCCAGTCTGTTTCATTACACCGTTAATCCAAATTGTGTGCTTTAAGGAAAACTTTTGACTTGTACCTGATCATTGAACAATTCACCCAGTTTAAATGCAATTCCTCCTTTGATTATTTCTGACATTTAAGAGCTGTTTATAAAACTAAAAATCAGTTCCCATCAGTGTTTTTTTCAGAACTTCAGTGGATCATAGACTGATAAAAGTGTTGCCAAGAGTTAGCATAAAAAGTATGCCAACCACCCTTCCTCAGATCCTTTTTGGGACTGGCCTTTAGACCAACTAGCATGCTTTACAAACATCAAAATTAACTAGTGCTATATAAATACAGCATGTCCATAAATTATTGGTGCTGAAGGAATTTGTATTGTTATTTTAATTCAGGTGCTGAAATACATATTCATGAACAAATACATAATTGGAAAAGATTCCAGAATCCATTATACACAACATTTGATAAGCACCTTGATAGGCAGAATAAATTTGCAGAGAGGAAGAGAACAGAAAAGAGAGTGGGAGAACTTTGCCTAGCTTGTTTGTTTAATCAGAAACTGTCTAGAGTGTGAAAGCTCTGCTGTGTTAGTAATGCAAACACTGCTGATTCTGAAAAGCCGGCTTCCTGCTGAAAACTTGACAAACCTCCCAATTTAAATATGATTCATGCATTAATTGGTTCCTTTTATGTGTCAGGACTAATTGGGTGTTTGCTAATGAATGACAGCACTGGCAAGGCACTCCATCAAACTCATGGGTGCAGGAAAGAAATCCAGCACCCGGTCAAAAAAATCTCTATGACAGCCAGAGAAGAGAGACAGCTCTAATGAGGGGAAAATAAACATTAATAGCAAATGGCAAACTGTAACAACTATTCAATAACCTGTGCACTCTGTGCAACTTGTACCAGAGACACCTGTATGGCCTCAACCAATCTCTTTGTTAAAAAACCATAATTGATTTTCTCTTTATGATTTTCATTCCTGTGACTCACTGAAACTACAAAACAACAGGAAAGAATTTTTGCAATGAGAGACTCAGGGAACTATAGTCAAAAAAGTTTAAGGCTCAGTTTAAGGAATTTGAAACCATCTAGTTTGAACTGCAATCATGCTTCCCTTTGGACTTACATGGTTTGCTAGCATAGAATATTTATAAATGAATGAATATCAACAATACACATTCATGCATTACTATAGCATAGAACTGCAGTTTTGGGCTGAATTTGAGTTGACTTCTGCAAAGAGTCCTTTTATCTTCACTCTTTGACCCAAAGCTACTTTGCACTAGTGAAGACATGACCTTGTAAGTCTCACGAAGATAAGTCTTTTTGAAGATCCAACAGGTCTAGCAGCCCTTTACTAGGAATAACCAGACAGATAAAACAAGAAGAAAATCTGCCTGTGTCTGTCCAAGTGATTTCTCTGACACATATAGCTCTGGACATTTGTTTTCAAATTCTGTCTGTCTGTGTTTGCCCCCAGAATCATGTCAATGCTGCAAAAAAGGACATTCATCCAAATAATAAGGACAACATTAATTAGTTAGTCCTAAGGCAAGGTGATCCACAGGCCTCTTCAGCTCCCAAAAGGCCTCTGACAATAAGGGTTTTCACCATGTCTTGTAATCTTTCTAAATATTTCATGCACCTCATGTAATGAGCTGTTGCTTGGCTGTGGAGAAGGTAGGTCAATGCAATTCTCGGTTTGAACCTTTCTGTTCATTCACCTATATTGCATATGTAATTCTTCTCTCTGTTTTTCTAAAGGTACTGTCAGGATGGTGAGTTTGTTAGTTACCCTTTAAAATGCCTTTTTTCAAGAATTAACACATCAACATTTAGTGTAATTAATTTAGCTACACTAAAATTACATTACATTCATTTAGCAGATGCACCTATCCAGAGCAACTCACCGCAAAAAAGAACAAAAGTGTATCCATTAAAGTTGAATGAGCAACAGTGTCAGACCAGGCTAACAACACCCCCAGTGGGTGTAAGCATAACACTAATTAAGAAAGTAGAGGAGAGGGCCAAGTATGTTATTGATGTTGCATGTTAAGAAAGCAGAGGGACACCTGTAGGCAAGCTATAAGGTGTAGACAACCCACCATTCCAGGACACCCTGAAAAAGCATCCAGAGAGGTAGGATTGAACCCAAAGAAGAGAGGTGTCAGCGATGTCTAATGTAGCCAGGGTAGACAGAAGTAGAGTGGGGTCCACTGTCCACTGGTTGCAGAAAGGTCCAGAAGAATTAAGACTGAGGAGTGCGATCTGGGGAGGCTGACTGAAGAGACTCAGTGATGGAAAATAGGACAGTCTCTGTGGAATGGTCAGCCCTGAGGCCAGACTGAAAAGAGTCAAGAAGGGTGTTCCAGGAGAGAAAGAAGGACAGTTGATTTGCCACAGTACAGCAGATGGGTCCAGAGTCCTTTTCTTCAGCAGGGGTGTGACTCGCGCCTCCTTGAAGGCTGCGGGCACACAGCCTGTGGGGATTGACAAGTTCCTCAGACTGGAGATGAATGGTAGAAGACGGAGAGCGCCTGTCTGCAGGAGAGGTGAGGGAATGGCATCCAGGGCACTGGTAGTAGGTCAATGTGATGTAACGAGATGAGCAACGTCAACATCTGAAAGTGTAGACAGTTTAGAGGGGTGGAAGGTGGGACAGAGGAAGAAGAGGAAGATTTATTGCACAGCACAGTTTTTTCCTCCATAGCATGGGTTTACAGAGTCAAATGCAGTTATCCCCTTAAGAAAACATTTCTGCAACAACATCTGATGAATAAGGACAACTGAATTCAGTTGCAAATCTATTCACAGTCATCTGATTAGACTTAAATTAGAAGACCTAAATTTAATTTCAGTTAAAATGGACCTGAACATATGCATCTGGGTATGGAAATTAAAGCTCAGGTGCTGTATTCTGGTGTAGTCTTAGTTTTCATGGACTAACTGTGATATTTCCTTTTCCCTTGAATTGCAATCCCTTGAAGGTGTTTGCTTTTGTTTTTATGTAAACTATTGCTACAGCTCAGCTCTATACTTTTTATTCTTTTTGATATATTTTCCCCAGTATTGAATTTGGTTTCTCTCTCTCTCTCTCTCTCTCTCTCTCTCTCTCTCTCTCTCTCTCTCTCTCTTTCTCTCTATTAAATTAATTAAGATTAAATACATTTCAAAACAAAACAAAAATACATCACCTTCCATGCCAGTGCCAGTATTTTAATAACATGTTAATGTCACAGCTGGGGCAGGCAAATTCACAAAAAGAGGCAAATGTTGAGCAGAAATTTTTTAAAAAAATGAAATTAAATGGCAAATTATTATAAAATTATACTTTTCTATTCATTAGCTATTGTTTTTCTGCAAAGAAAACCAAAAAGCTTGTGTCCCCTTGTTTTGTTAGTTGTCAAGGCATCCACAGATTACTCAGTGTGTACCCCATAGTTGTTCGGTCTTTTGGCAGCCTCTGGCCCCCAGAAAATTAGTCTTTATTGTGTTTGTGCTAAGTGTATACAATGGCATACAAATTGTCCACTGCAATACTCTTTGTTAAAAGAGGAAGAGGAAGTATTAACAAAACTCAATGTGACTATTAAAAAAGAAATAAGGAGGCCGAGCGTTTGTGCTGCCTGCTGGTTCCAGGGAGAATGAAGTGTCATGAGAATGCAATTCTCCTGGCCGAGTGCTTTAACCCATCCCCAATTAGCTGTGAAAGTCCCTTGATTAAAATGCATTACTAAACCAGCCATACATGTCCCAACCCACTCATTATTCTGGGACTAATTTTCAGACGTTGCTCACAACATCTCCCTAGTATAAGGCCAGCTTTTAATTACACTGCTTGTGCAGTGTTCTGATTTAGAACGTTTGAAGGTGGATCCAGGGTGGGAAAAAGGGATGGGATAAAGATGAAAGGTAGAGAGAGAGGAGGCCCCAAAATACGACAGCCTCCTTGGGCAGCCTTTCCACCATGTTTTGCACCTGAAATGCTAAACATGGTTGAGACATACACCATATGGCCAAAAGTATGTGGACACCTGACCATCACACCTATATGAGCTTATTGGACATCCCATTCCAAAACCATGGGCATTAATATGGAGTTGCGCCCCCCTTCCCCCTGTGCAGCTATAACAGCCTCCACTCTTCTGGGAACGCTTTCCACAAGATTTTGGAGTGTGTCTGTGGGAATTTGTGCCCATTCAGCCAAAAGAGCATTTGTGAGGTCAGGCACTGATGTTGGATGAGAAGGCCTGGCTCGCAACCAGCATTCTAATTCATCCCAAAGGTGTTCAGTGGGGTTGAGGTCAGGGCTCTGTGCAGGCCACTGGAGTTCCTCCACACCAAACTTGTCAAAACATGTCTTTATGGACATTGCTTTGTGCACAGGAACACAGTCATGCTGGAACAGGAAAGGGCCTTCCCCAAACTGTTGTCACAAAGTTGGAAGCATACAATTGTCTAAAATGTCTTTGTATGCTGTAGCATTAATGTTACCCTTCACTGGAACTAAGGGGCCTAGCCCAAACCCTGAAAAACAGCCCCAGACCATTATCCCTCCTCCACCAAACTTTACAGTAGGCACTGTGCATTCCGGTAGGTAGTGCTCTCCTGGTATCTGCCAAACCCAGATTCGTCCATCAGACTGCCAGATAGTGAAGCGTGATTCATCACTCCAGAGAACGCATTTCCACTGTTCCAGAATCCAGTGGTCGCATGCTTTGCACCTCTCCAGCCGTCGCTTGGCATTGCGCATAGTGATGTTGGGCTTGTGTGCAGCTGCTCGGCCATGGAAACCCATTTCATGAAGCTCCCGACGCGCAGTTGTTGTGCTGATGCTGCAGCCAGAGACAGTTTGGAACTCTGTAGTGAATGATTCAACAGAGGATAGGCAGTTTTTACGTGCTACGCGCTTCAGCACTTGGCAGCCCCACTCTGTAAGTTTGCGTGGTCTACTGCTTCATGGCTGAGCTGTTGTTGCTCCTAGATGCTTCCACTTGACAATAATAGCACTTACAGTTGACTGGGGCAGATCTAGCAGGGCAGAAATTTCACGAACTGACTTGTGGCAAAGATGGCATCCTATGACAGTGCCACGTTTAAAGTCACTGAGCTCTCCAGTATGACCCATTCTACTTCCAAGGTTTGTCTATGGAGAGTTCATGGCTATGTGCTTGATTTTATGCACCTGTTAGCAATCGGTGTGGCTGAAACACGTGAACTCAATAATTAGGAGGGGTGTGAACAAACTTTTGGCCATATAGTGAAGCTGTTGTTTTTATTTTTTATTCACTCAAAATTACTTCATTTGCGCATTTACATAGGGAGCAAGAGCCATTGATTTTCCAGCTGATGTAATTATTCAGCTTTTTATTATATACAGACACTCTTGTGCTCTGTCATCCCAGCTCAACATCCACTTTGAGTGATGCTCAGCCTTGAGTCTGAACAAACATAAGTTGCCAACTTTGTTCCATAAACATTCTGAAACAAAAAATTAGAGAAGCTACAACCAAGTGTCTGTTTAATAAATACTTTGCTTTTCACTTTGTAAAGTTTGTTCATGGCCATTTTTATGCAAATACTGCTAAACTGACCCCCTCAACAATTTAAAATACATTTGATTTGTTTAGTTCATCCACACATTGTTTAAAGTGCTTTAGCCTTTTTCCTCAGTGTTATCTGAGATTTCACGAATTTGGTACCCAAGGGTACCCATTTCATTTTACAAGGTCTTATGAATTAACAAAGATAAATGTATGACTTGAATCTGTAATTGCCAAATCTTGCCTCACAAATCATCATTTGCATAAGTCTCAATTGATTTTTTAATTAATATAAAATCTTGTAGGATTAGTATTAATCAATATCTGTGAAGCTATCACAGGTAATTGCTAGGGCATGTAGGACCTAGTAAATTCACCCACTGTATCTACTGTATATGTTTGTGATTGCTTTTCATAGTGTTGAGGTCATTTATCAATATTTCTTTTCATATTCTGTTCTAAAATATGTTGTCTCAAATTTGCTCAGGTGCCAAGTCATGATTAATATATATCCTTTGAATTGACTGCATTTGCCTTTATTACAATAAAACGCTATTTGCTACATAATTAACGGTTGTTATTTGTCTGGTGGTTCTGCAAACAACTGTACACAAGCAAAATTGAACAAATGTGGTGACAATACCAGATACACCTAACGTGTGGTGGAGGGGACTTTTATATCATACATTCAGTACTATATAATACATTTAGTAATATATGAACACCACTGACAATTGTGTGATCCTCTTTTCATGGTTTCTTAAATTGGGACACTACTACATGTCTCGTACATGTCAATCCTGGGGAAGCTAGACAAATGACTACAATTTTACCACTTAATTATGATGATGGAACAATGACCAGAAGGTAGTTGCTAACATATATTTAGGATTAAGATGATCAGTCCAGTGCAGCAACTGTACTGATTTGCAACTCTACCAGTATAAACTGATATTTGATACAGAATATATAATTAAAATGTCAGTGTTTACCGTTGTGAATAAGACAGAATTTGTACAATGATTAAGCAATGACATAGTTCAGAAAATAACTACATTTTACATCAGTAGGATTCACCTTCATGATGAGTTGGGGATTGTATCCATTGGTTCATTGATCGTCCTGACAGCAGAAGAATTCGAGATGCAAAGACATTTCTTAATGCTTTAAGAAAGTGAATGCTTAACCAATGTTTTAAACATGGCAATAATTTGACAAGTTACACTCGCACCAAATATTGCAATATACAGTGTCTAGAATAAATGTTAATTCTCCTGATTAAATATGAACAAAAAATGATATACGACTTATATGTATGTTGGATTTATGTCAGTGCCCCGACATCTTAGCCGGGTTTGTTTTTTTTTCGTGCCATGTGATTCTGTTTTTCCCTGTGTTCCAGCCCTGCCCTGCTCTCCGCCCTGTCTCCACCCACCTGGTTACCTGCCTGCCTGCGCACCTGCATCCCATCTCCTCATTAGTCTCGCCCTATATATTCCCTGCTTGTGTCTAGTTACTAGTTCGTCTCAGTTTATCTGTATCGTTACATGCCATTTTCCCTTGTTTTTCTGCTTGCCTGTTTTACCGATTTCTGCCCATTTTCTTGACTATGATTTTTGGATCTGTTTTTGGTTTTGTTCGCTGTGCTGACCTGGATCTCTGACTTTGCCTGTTTTGACTTTCGAATTCTGGATTACATTTTTGGACTGAATAAACCACGGTTTGCACCCTGCCTTTCTGTCTGCGCCTGAGTCCCTGCCTGAGTCCTGACGATGTATCTATACTATATATAGGACGTTTTTACTTTGCTTATGTTTTAATAAAATAGCATCGCACCAAGCAAACATATTGTTCAGCATAATTTAATTACAGAAAACATGAGGGTTACATTCATCCTTTTAATCTTTCAAATTAATTTCAATAAAAACAAATCTAGACCATTATTTTGCCATTTGGAAGTTCAGTGGAAGTGTCTGGGACTATACAGAAGCTTCTGAAGGTTTCTTGTTTCCCTGGAAAATAAAAACAGATAGCACAAAAGAAAGTCATTAGCAGCATGCATCATCGTGGCTCAGGTCAGAGAGCTCTATGAAGGCTGTAGTAAGTTAGTTATTGACCTCAAGTCAGGAAAGGGCTATTAAAGAATTCACAAAAAGTGTTTCAAAGTAGCTCGTAAAGAGTAACCAAATAATCTGAAGGACCTAGTGGAATTGCCTGGAGAGATCGTCAAACATCCCCCCCTGTGCCAGAGGCTCATAAAACACTACAGGAAGTGTCTTGTCAGCATAATCCATCCCAGAAAAAGATTAATATAATATTATAAAATAGCATGGTCAAAACTATCAATCAAATTGGTTAATGTTCCAGGTGTGCTTTTATTCACAATAACAGCTCCAGCCATGTGTTACTGAATATTACCTAATCACTTACATACTACATATTAATTCTCAATCAATGACAAACTGTCATTCACTGAGATACAATGTTGTCAGTGTTTGCAGTGAAAGAACCCAGGCGCAGACAATGCGGGCAGTACGGAAAAGCAGTTCTTTAATGACAAGTCCAAAAATCTCAACCAAAATCGAAGTCAAAAACACAGTCCAAGTCAATAACCAAAAATCCAATGGAAAACAGGCAACATCCAAAAACTGCAGGCAAAAGAGAAATCCGGAACAGACAAAGTCGGTAACAGGAGGAGACAGAGCAGGCTAACAAACAAATGGCAGGAACAAAACAGCAAGATACTAAGATGATCTGGCAAAGGACAAATAAAACAGCAGGGTATATGTAGGCAGGGAGATGACGAGGTGACAAGACACAGGTGTGTGGACCAGGCTTCAGGTGATGGGCGTGGCCGAGTAACAGGAGGGCGTGGAAGCAGGTGGGACAAGGAAACACAAGGACCTGTAAACAAAAACAAAAGACACACCCACACAGACAGACAGGGAAAAACACATGGAACAGGAGGGCCTCAGGCAGAGGTCCTGATATAATGTAGCCTGGTATAGTTGGCAGCACTTGAAATAGACCACCAAGTGTACACATTTAAAAATATCACCAAAGTTACTTCATTAATTGCAGTTAGCATTCACTGTAAATACTGGATATGTGTTGCTCTTGGCTAGCTAGCGATACCCTTTTCTATTGCTACCTGCAATTCTGAATTTAAAGAATCAATGTTTGGAAATTCTGTTAACAGATTTGTGTAGCTAGTGACCATAACTGTCAAGCTCACTTTTACTTCATGGTGGTATGTGGACCAATAAATCATCTTGTGTGGCCTGAACATTAATGGGGCAGTGAATGCACAACTTTGCATCGCTCCAGTTCACTAACCAGCAATTTAAAAGTCACTCCCTTGGATCTGTTAGTGTGTTGCTGTTAGTTAGCTACTTCAGTTACTGTTTCAGTGTTTTATAAATATCAGTAAATATATGTGTAAAGAAGCAGGGACATTAACAGTTTACACAACCCTGCAAATCTCCTCTGTTGCTGCATTAAAAACCAGGGAGATCATGTCAGCAAGTAGCCGCAGGGCAGAGTGCGCCCTTCAGAGCTACTGGAAGCTCTCCCTCAAGAACAGAAATGGGTGGAGCAACATGGCCAGGAAAAGGACACAAAATTTCAGAAGGTATACCTTTAATGTTAGCATGCCAAAAAAAATATTTAAAAATGAGAGTTACCCTAGCTAGCTAAGCAGGCCTGGATGAATTAAGAGGTGTGTCATGTCTACCCATAAAACATGACAGGTTAGCTAACTGACTAACTAGCTACTTTGGTAGCCTACTGTTGACATATCCAGTCTTTACCAAATGTTCACAATAGAATAGATATAGCTAGAAACAACATTTCTACTTAATACTATAATTTTGGTCTCCTAATCCTCAGCCAGGTGGTGATTTAATGTAGGTGACCTGATAATGTAGGAAACTAATTCGTGTAATGAAGACATTTTAAATAATCAATAAAGCTCATGGTTTTCTCTTCTATGAGATTTAAGTACAGTATTTGATGACCATTTCAAGGAGACCCAACTCCAAAAATATGTGCAAAACCTAGAAGCAGCCCATTTAGCTGGGTGCAACCTTTATGTCTACCTTAATGTGACATCAACACCACAAAAAGACCTCTGGAAAGCACGGACTGTACAACATCTTAGGCTGGGCACCATGTGCTTCACTCCTGCACCCACAGATGACAGGGTTTGGCAACGCCAAGGCACTAGAGTGAGGCCAAGGTCTTCTGGTGTCTGAGTTTCAGATATTGCTAAACACGTTCCATCAATTTTTAGTGAACACAAGAACATAGGAACTTCAGTATTATATGCTGGAATTACTACTGCCAGGGTAAGGATCACTTTTTAACACTGTTTGAAACTTAAGGATAACATGACAAAAGTCATTGTGCCTGGTCCATTACCCACAGGAAATGAGGCAAAAGCCTTCAGGTTCTTTTCACTCTAAAAAGTTGATTTAAAACATGGTGTCATGAACTTCATCAACAACTGAGTTGTATTTTGGGAACGGCCAAATTTCTGTCATAGAGACAGCCTGCACCCGAATACTCTTTGCTCCGTGATAATTGGACAATCTTCAAAAAGTATTCAACAGACTGTGACTCACTACCAGGGAGGTAAACAAAACACAGATTACCACCTTAGTCCCAGAAAAAAAGAAGTCATCTCTGGCTAAAGTAATGCCTTGGAAAACCAAGTTATATCTGCTCAAAAGTGACTGTCATAGCACTGAAATCCTGAGAAGTAGCATAGACATCTATAACAAGGTGGTACAAACTAGGATAAAAATACTAGTTTTCAAAAATTATTAATGACATTGGACACAATCCTAGTGTTTTATTTTCTATGATTGATTGCCGCTTAAGCAACCAACTTCCAGTCTGTCTTTCTTGGGTAAAATTCTAAAAAAGTAGTTTTTAAACAGCTAAATGAGTTTCTTAATGTAAACAGTATTCTTCACTAATTTCAGTCTCAACAGGTCATATTACAGAAACAGCATTAGTGAAAGTAGTGAATGATGTGAGACTAAACACTGACAGTAATAATACTTCTTGTACTACTGGATTTAAGTGCTGCAGTTGATACTACAGCATACTTTCAAATCACTTTGAAAACTTGATTAGTCTTTCTGGAAATGTTCTAAACTTTTTTAAGTATTTAACTGGAAGACAATATTTTGTTAGTCTAGGTGACCATGTTTCTAAAATACATTATATTCTGTATGGTGCACCACAATGATCTATATTTGGTCCTCACTTGTTTTCACTCTATATGCTGTGACTGTCAAATTGCTGAACATGGAGTCAACTTCCATAGCTATGTTGAAGATACACAGTAATGTGCATCAGTGCCCTAGGTGAGCTAGTAAACTGTCTTTCTAGCATTTAAAACTGAATGAACAATAACTGAAGAAGAAACACATTCTCCTTGTGGGACAGGGAATGGAAAATCTAGCTCTGCAGATTAAGCTAGAGCTGAGAAATCTTGGTGTCATCCTTGCTTCAGACTCTGTGGAAGAAATTCCTGTAGACCCATTAATTATTTTTAATCTGATATAGGCTAGCCTCCTGTTGTTTTTGGCATACGTGACTGATGTGGCTTCTGCTCACTCCCCTTAACAGTTAAATATTAATCAACTTTGCTTTTGAGGATGACACTGTGTGCACTATATTTCTAGTTTATGTATGGGGCACTGTTATCATATTCTTGTGATATTGGGTATCTAGTTTTTCTTCTTTTGTGAGGATGTTCCCAACATATGTATCTTGTCACGATGACTCTGCTCCCAGTATTTTTTTTTTTAACTCTAGGACAAAATATATATTCGACCTTGTCTATGCTTGAGTTAGGGAACTGCAGCAGTCTGTACTTCTCTTCATGATATCATGCAATAAAGCTTGATCCCATTCGAAGCCTCTGGTTGTCTGAGAATTATTCAACAGACTCAATTCTAAAACTACACGTTACTAATGTCACCAAGACTGCTTTTTTTTCCATAACACGAATGCTTTTGTTTGCTATTGTATTGCTATTGTAATGTACTTTTTACTGGACTACCTAAAGCTGGCTGACAGATTGCATCTTGTTCAAAATGCTACAGCCAGAGTGTTAACACAAAATAAAATGTGCATATCACACCTGTTTTAGCATCACATTGTTTGGCAGTTTCTTTTAGGATTAATTTTGACAGATTATGTTCTAAATCGAATTTTGGGTCATCAAGCACTGGCTTACTCAACATTCCTTGTAACAAAAGAGCAGGTCAAATCAGAGTGCAGAGATGACTCAAAAAGGTTTGTTTCAAAGAAAACAAAGATTGTTTTACTAACAACTCAAGAGGTGAAGGAGAAGGGGGGGGGGCAAGCTTGGTGTAAGACTTTACACACAACAGCTATGACAAATCAAGACTGGTACTGATACTACATGGAGCAAGGGACCAAGGGCAAGGCTTATATAACAGAAAACACAGGTGGAACCAATTACTAATTAACACACGTGGAGGACATAACTAAATGAGACATGGAACACAGGAAGTTATGAGGTGGTCATCTCAGGAAGCAGCAGCCTAGTCTCTGACATTCTGAGAGTCAATCATAAGAAAAGTGGATGAAGCAACCTTCTGTTTTTATGCACCTATGATTTGGATCTCACTTCGTCTAGATATTCATCAGGCACCCTCTATTTCCTTAAAAAACAGACCTTCTCTTTTATCATTTAGCTTTTAATTACCCATGATGTCCTTGCTTTGTTCACCTGGTCTTGCTTTTTTTGTTTAATTAAAATTGTTTTAAATTTATTTTTCATTTTATTGAATTTTGCTTATTTTTACATTAAATAAATGTTGCTAAATAAATAAATATAACATATATACATAAGCACTTTGAGCTGCATGTTAATGTATGAAGGATGATGTATAAATAAAGTTCATTATTGTTAGAGAGGTTGATTTCTGCTGTTCAAAATCCTGAAAAAAATCAACAAAACCTAGATAACCTGAAGAATATGCTGTCACTTGCTAAATATAAAACAGTATGCAGGCTTACACACCTCCATAGGGGAATGACAGAGAGCAGCAGCTATATTTACTTTTTAAAAACTGCACACTCTGAAAAGCCAAAGTTTTTTGCTGTATGTTTGCAATATTTTAGGGCATCTGAATCTTCTGGAATGTGTGGAATGTCCATGCCAATGTCATATAATATGTCATATATATTATATGTCATATAATATGTTACAACCCAACCCCTCCATCCCCAAGATCAATGGTAGAATTAAAAGCTAAGATGCCTTCTGCACCAGTAGACTAATATATTAAGATTCTCCACACAGATACTTAATTAGATATCATTATCTCCTTTAACACTTTCAGATCTCAAAAGAAGCACCATATAATTTCCAAACAGCTTTGAAGAGCTCAATTGTTTACCAAAGATAAGAAAAACAATCACTGTCAGTTCTTCAAATGGCACAGAAGTATTGAAGATAATTAATCCAATTAAGTAACACTCCAGATTAATTAATCCAAATTTTTATCCAAAATCATGAGTTTTCATTGCTAATGTTGATCCTGAACAGCTGTCTTGGAAAGACTATCAGGCAATGTGTTGTAGTCTTGTGAATGCAGACAAATCTCAAACCATAACACCACAAAAACAATCGTTTTTAAGCATGTCTGCTGTAATATTTGGCTCTGCTTATACTTTCAGTTTGTGTTTATATGTGCAATTCAGATTACTGATTGGCATCAAATGCAGAAGTAATACGTTGGTGTTTTTTTTTTCTGAACAGTTTGTGTGCACAAAGCACAAAAAGTTCATTTAGATTGATATTTCATAGCACAAGTAAAATGAATGAAATGATCATTGTTGATCATTGCGGTGAGCAGATACCTATATTTTTTAATAACTACAAAAAATAGGTTAGAAAAATATATAGAAACAGTGTCCAAATTAGGAAATGATCAGTTCAGCTTTCAACTAAAGTTATGAGTACTGATTCATAGGACTAAAGTACTGCAGCCATCACTGCAAAACAGGAGAAAACGCATTTGCTGTAGATAATTTATGAAGGCTTTTGCCAAAGATCACATCCAGCTGTGAGTATCCGGGGTTTTGCGTTTGTATTTGTTTAAATATGACCCACTTGTCTTGTGAGTTAATAAAGAAGTACATTTTGGTAATGAGGATGGCAAAATTTTCATTACATGCATCTGTTCTATTCCTTGCTTTATTATTGCCGAGGACTCACTGGAAGCAGTCATTCAAAGGACATGCGGCTGGGTGTGTGGATGCTGTAAGCACACTGGAGCAGCAGCCCACCATCTCACCAGTGTTAGCCCATTGCATGTTCACGTTCAGAGCTGATCTTCAGGCCTTCATAGCCCTCATGTCTACTTCAAGCACTGGACACTGCCATTTTCACTTTGGCTGCAAAATTGGCTTGGAAAATTGGCTGCAACAGTACAACTACTGTATAAGCTCCAATTCACACCAGGGAAAGGTAATATGGTCACTCAATTACTGTCAAGGTCATTCATTGCTACCAGGCCAGAACAGGATAGAACAACAGGAAAGGGTCTTCACTTTTGTCATAACATCATGCCAGGCAGCTGGGCACCTCAGCACATTCTGGCTTGCTCACAGGAATGGTGTTGAAAACCCCTAACAGAATTAAGACTGAAGGCATTTCAGGACATTTTGTCAGGTTGAGTAGAACATTGTCAGCCCGAAAGGAACAGTCTCAGTCTCAGCAGGCTAAGAATGACATTACGCAATGTCTTCTCAAAAAGGACACAAAGCAGGGATTTTATGAAAACAGAAGTGAGCAGGATCTTGCTTTTGGTTTACTAAATGCTTCATTGATAATGTCACATAACACTGGTTTCCTTATCTGTCTCTCAAGGGAAATGTATCTACTGCCATTTTAACTCATTTTTCCAAGTTTTTTTAATCATTTTAAAATCCTCAGATGTTTAACTTAGCTTGTGACCTCGAGATAACAACCCCCAGAACAGTTTGATTTACAGATTGAGTTAATTATTATCATTATTTTGGTTTGGCTACTCCCAGTATCGATTATGAGCCAACAATGTATTCCTGCTTGTTTGGTATGAGAGAAATAATTAGGACTGAAATATGCAATATGTAGTCACAAAAATGTAATTGCAGCAAAGATTTGTGAAAATAGATTAGTCTGCACCCCACCCAGCCCTTCACATATCCCACATTCCTGTTCATTATTTGTATTCTGCTAAGCTACAATAGTTACAAACTTTTTTATCTGACTTTTAGCAGTCACTAAACCTGAAAACACACTGGAGTGCTGTGCGGGGAAAATGCAATCCTCTAATACAAACACACCTACCATAACTATTTTCCACTCTACATGCCCCATAGTGCACCAGGGGGCCAAGAATAGGTGCGTGTTTCTGATGCTATTTATTGAAACTATTTTGGAGATGGAAAAAGTTTTTACCAGTTATAGATATGAGCAACATCACTGCAGTCACATAACCTTGATTAAAACTTGAAAAGCCAAAGGATTACCTAAATGCATGCAAGCGGTATTATATCTAACACTGCTAAGTAGTAAGCTGACTAACTATGCACATTGTATAGCTGCAAGTACTAGCTGCAAAATTATCTATATACAGTATAGACAATATTCATGAATTGCATTGATTTTAACATTTTAACAATGTTTTAAAAAACAGAAAAACTGTTTTAAATACCATTTATACCTGAAAACAGCATCATTTTATATCATTGCAGAGTGAATTAATTACAATAATAATTCCCAGCACTGGGTTTGGAAGTGGGGGGTTCTACAGCTGGTTGTTGTTCATCCTGCAAGGAAGATGAGCAAAGCTACAGTTTTACTTTTTAAAACGGAACCCAAATGTTCTGTCTTGCATGCCCTCCCCTCTCCTGGAGTCTTGTTCTATAGTAGTAAATGGCACCATGTATAATTCTCTTTACTGCTCAGTTGCACTCAAAATCATTTTCTGGAAAAAAAAAATCAATTTCCTGATTGATTTTCAGGATTCTTTATGTCACTTGTACACCTCAGTAGGAGAAATCCATTGAGGCTAATCACCTGTAAAGTAAAGCTGTTCTTTTTGTGAACAGTAGCAAATCAAAACTGATTATTTTTACTAAGAGCACAATAACAAATCAGAGCTCAGTGGGGTAGTACTAAATGAGGAATTACTGAAGTTCTGTGAATCCATACATGCCTAGATTGCCATATATGAAACTGATTCCTGATTGATTTGTGACACGGGTCTTATAGACATGTCATTCGCTATTGGTGAGGATAGTGGTGTCTGCCTGATGATGATTGTAATGTACATTCTAAAGAGTCCCCTTTTATAACTCCTTCACCCCTTGATCTCTCGGTCCTGAGTCAAATACTTGGTGATACCATGTCAAGAAAAAAAGTGTGAGGCTTTATGGGGTTTTCCACTGCCAAAGCAACCAGATGCTTTTGTTCCTGCACTCCCCAGCTGGAGCTTTTGGCAGGGCTAAAATCTTCTCTGCCACAAGACTGGAGCTTGAGAAAGTGACAGAAAATTTAAGGAAAGCCATAGCACACCATTCTTTGGGATCTTCTCACCAAAAGTGTGTTTGTGTAAGCTCAAGGAGAAGTGGGTTTTAAAGCACAGCAGCAAAACTCTCTTTATCAAGGGAAATCCAGACATCCACCTCGAAATACAGCCTGCTACACAAGCCAGTTTAGAACAAACTCTGCACATAACTGTCAGACCATAGTTAGAGTTCACACACTGAATCAGCTGCATGCCTGTCAACATTCCAAAATCTTTCCGATTATGTCCTGTGGAACTAATCCTGAGACAGCATCTATCATTTGTCCAGAATGGTATGGATAAGGATTGGGGGACAGGAAGCTGACTCCTGTTGTAAAGGGCAGAAAATACTCCTCTGTCATCTGCTCTTTTCCTCCCTATTTATAGCAGCTGGGGAGATTCTCTTTTACAGTATGCTGTGTGACAGATGGTGGAGCTGTGAATGACACCATCTGCATTTGTGGAAGTGATAAAACAGTTGTCTTTCTAATTTATTTTCTATGAAATGTGCCATTTTGTGTCATTGTACATATGCTCTTCAACCTGAATATGAATACATGGTATACAAAATGCATACATATAGCCAGGTCTGCCCCGACGGTCACTAGACAACCACACTAAAGCATATAGAAACTCCACCTGAGCTCCGCTCACTCATCCAATGTACAGCAAGAGTTACTATAGGGTTCCCATTATATTCCTTCAACAAAATTGAAAGTTTAACAGCAGAAAAGTATCTCTCAGTCAAGAGAAACTGTGCCATATGCCATTACCAGGAAGGCAGTTTGTTCATGAATTTGCAAGTTCATTCATGTGGCCCTAGAAGACTTGCTCCCATCCTACTTCTATTCTATTTCCCCTCTGAACAAGCAACACTAATGACATGTTGACGAGCAAAATAAGCCTACTATAACTTTAGACTGATGGGGAATATATACATCACATTTTTGTGAGATTGCATGTTTTGTGTAAAATGATTTGGTTTACAATTGTGAACAGACTGTAATCTGTTTCCTGCACTAGGTCCCTTGTTGGTCCATATCAGCATCATGTTCACTATCCACTTGTGCCAACTTTTTGTGCAACCAAAGCCTTTCAATTTACTTCTGAGGTCTAACATAATACCGGGACCCAACCAAATGCACTCTTAGCCTGGCACGCTCAGATTTTAAATGTCAGTGATTTCAGTTGACACTTTTACTTATCATTCATGCAGGCCCACTTTAATATGCTGTCAGAACTCAGGGAGATTACTTGCCATTGTAAGACCCGGAGCAATGGCAATGCATGAATGTCAAGCTGCTATCTCCACTACTGCCCCAAGACTTGGTTCCTCTCTTTTCCTTCACCACCTGGAGAGCCAGGAATCAAAATGTCATCAGATTGCTGCTGTGAAAGATGATTCACCGCTTTTTGCATGAGAGGACGGAAATTGTGGCATGTACTTTGATAAGACAGGAATCTAACTCAGGCTTGCTATCACTTTTCCTCAAATGAATAGAGCAGAATCATAGAAGTACAGATGAGAAAATTTCAGCTTGGTAGGGCACTCCACAATTAACCAGTCTAATCTCCCCATCCTGCAGGAATGCATTTGACCCCATTGTTATCTTGAGCAAATGGGTGACTGCAATGGGCTCAGCCTCGCTCAGCAAATAATAACCTTACTCTCCACACTGCATCTTAGGCTGAGTTGTGCTCATGCAGTATCTCTCATCTTGATCTCACTCTCAGTTTATAAAGAAGCCTTCACTTCTTCATAGTCTTTTAATAGAACAAAAGTTTTTTTTGTTTTTTTTTTTCATGTTGGTGTTGCCATAAACACTGACTAGGCTACAGTAACACAGCCATTGCAATTTGGATGAAGGAACAAACATATCTAAATTAAATAAATACACATGTGCTATAATGTGAAGTTAACTGGATACATTTGCAGGGGCTTACTGTCAGCACTCCAGCCTGAGCTGCTGGTTTCTCCCTGTCTGTCAGCGTGGGTGTGTCTTTTGTTTGTTTTTTCCATGCATGTGCTTTTGTTTTGTTTTCAGCCATCGCCCCTCTTCCTGTCCTGCCTACCTGCCCTGCTGCCACGCCCACCACCTGAAGCCCATCCTGCGCACCTGTTCCCTGTTCTCGCATCACCAGCCCATGTATATATACCCCGCTGTTTCCTTTGTTCTTTGCCTGATCGTCTCAGTTTGTTCTCTGTGTCGTTTCTTGCCAGTTGTTTTCAGATTTACTTGGTTTTTGACTCTGCCTGTTTCTGGTCCTCCCTTTTTGCCTGCCGTTTTGATTTGAGTTTTCCCCTGTGGCCTTCTGGTTTCTGATTTTTGGACTGGTTTTTTGACTACGATTTTTTGCCTGTGCTTTGGACCTGACATTAAAGTCTCTCCTTTACCACCTGTTTTGTCTGCGCCTGGGTCCTTTCCCCCGCCAACCCTGACACTTACATCTTAAAGATATTCAAGCATTATTGTGTTGCTACCAATTGATAGCATACCCAGATATGAAAGATAATGACAGAAAACAACTAGGGAAGATTGCTTAATTACTGTAAAACACTGTTCATGTCAGTAGTTTATACATCTGCCAAAACCAAATAAGGTCATTATGGGGATCACATGCAGAGACTGAGTTTCTTTTTTAAACGCAGAGGCAAGATTTGGCTAGCTAGTGCAGGCATCAAAACCTTGAAAAGACAGCCCTGTTAACACTGTAAACTACTGTGGTTAGCTAACTGACTGTAACAATCTTATTATCTCTTTGTTTTCTTTTATCAATCATTATTTGTTAGTGTTAGTTCGTTGTTAGGATTGTGTTAGATTGCACACATTAATTGTATATGCAAGTTTTTGTAGCCAGCTATTGACATGTTCTGTGCAGTAGAAAGCCTATTGTCAAAGTAACTGCTTTTACATTGATTACTAATGTTTAGAAAAATAACAAGAATGTTAACAGTAATGTTCACATTGCCAGTTTTCACCTGGGCCCGTAACATGCCCATAAAATGATCTATGCTATCATTCTATTGGATACCAAAATTGTGGAATATAAATTAACATTGGTAAGTTTGGGATTCTCTGTTGTATGTTGTTTTATTCATCAAGTTCAGCTTGTTTTGTATTGTGAACGGAATCAGCAGTTGAAGCTTCATCACTGGTTGATGTTATTGGTTACTACTGGACACACACAACTGTCAGGCCACAAAGTAAGCTGCACATCTGAGAAATCTGAGACAAATGTAATAAGCATCCTGCATAATTATAATAATGCAACATTAATTTATGGCTAGGTAGCTGCAAAAGACACACTATTAATGATGATTTATTTTTATAGGCTACATTAACATTCGAAGTAAGCAAAACAGGTTAAATTTATACATAGCGCTGTGCCTTCGCATCTGACATGGACTCAGGCTAATAATATAATTATTGCAACTGTAACTGGAATCAGTAGCACTTGCCAATTTTACTTTTGAGCCAGTTCCCTCATCAATAACAAGTGAAATCAATTTGTCTTGGATGGGTTGATTAATTGTTTAAGTACCAGATTAAGATACATCAAACATAGGCTACTTTTTAGATGGTGTTGAAAAGAAAGCGGGCTCACTCATTCTCACTGTCCTCTCTGAACTACGTGTTGTTCGGACTGTTCAATGGTTAGCTCACAAACTGACTAGATTCTGCTGAGCTTTGATGTCGCTAACAACTACGGCTACAAAAACAGTCCGACTTACAGGACGCTTATTTTCAGTAACGTTAATTGTACTGTGAATTGTCATGTACAAATGAATGGTTACAACAAAGAGAAGTAAGGAGTATGTGAGGAGCCCACATTTGAACACCACTATGTTACATTAACATGAAAAAACAACATCTCACAAGCCTGTTAGTTACGTTAGCTAGCCCATTCACTAACTACCTAGCTAGTCAATCCATGACATTAACGTTTTAATGTATTGTGTATCCAGACTCAGTTCTCTTTAAGGAAACTGAAAACAAATTCCACTTATACTCTAATGAATGGATAGGATGGGCTTTATACAGTTGCCTACTACAGGCTAAAACAGTACACATATACTGTAGATTTCTTGTCACTCAGTTTTTATGCCTGGCATTTTTAGGTTATATTTTTTCTCAATTTAATGCAGGTCTCGTTTTCTTTTAAGCTGTTTTGTTGACATTATCAGTAGTGACATTATCAGTAAAAGTCTGCAAAATCTCAAGGGTATTATAAAAAAAAGTTTCAATTACTATTATTACAGTTGTCAATAAATGTTGACATCTAAACTATGATGTGTAGACCAAGTTAAAAAAAGTTCATACCAATTATCAATCAAAAATACCAGAATGGTTGTTATTTCCTGCAGATTGATTTAAAGTTATCTGTCTGCTGTTTCTCCATTTCAAACATTGCTTATAAATAGATACTAATGTGAATGATCATGGCAGGAAGGAGTATAATTTAAAATGTATAGTGTTAAAAACCCAGTTACTTTAAGATTTTTTAATTGTATCAACTAACACTGTGAGCATTATGATTTCGATGTGATTTCTAGTGGCTACCGCTTATGCCAAGTCTCAGAAAAAAATGACAGCAGAGTGTGTCCAAAATGGGCTACCAAAAACACCCCCTACCCTCTGTCTGCAGTATTTGTATTTGCAGAACTGTATGGACTTGTTCACACGTTCACTTCAATTGGGAGTCTGCCTCATTGTCAATACATACTCATCTGTTTTGTGGAAATGGGTATTTTATCTCGCTCATGGAAAAAAGAGAACTGCAACATCAATAAATATTCATTAGCTCATCTAAATAATGTAGCACCAGCAAATTAACCTGGTGCATCAGTAACGTAAATCAGCAAATTGTCATGTCCAAAAAGCTCAGTTTCAATTCATCTGACCATAAAACATGGGTCCAATAGTCAATTTGATGCATTTTGCAAAACTCTTTCTGCAGTTTGCTTTCAGAAGAGACTTCTTCCTTGCCACCCATCCATGAAAGTTCTATCCATGCAGGAAAATTCAGTTGGTATTTTTTGCACCTTGCATACTGAAAATGTTTGATCTTTATCCTGTTTAGATTCACATTTGCCTCCTTTTCTCACAGTGGAAAAATACATTTCTTTTACAAAATCCTATCCCAATATCCTATTTCTGATAGTGCTGCCACTCTTTCAGGCTACTATTCATTACACGCCATGTGTCACAAAAATGGTAAAAGGTTACAAAAAGGTGTACGTGTTTCAAACATAAAACAGAGATTGCAAAAACTGCATGCTGATTGATCATAAGGCTTGTAAGGTTCCATATATATTACATTATTATCATGTAGCAGATGTTTTTATCCAGAGCAATGTACAATTTTTATCCATTTATACAGCTGGATATTTGCTGAGGCAATGGTGGGTTATATCCTTTCCCCAGGGGTACAACAGCAGCAACCTAGTAGGGAAGTGACCCAGCAACCTTTTATTTATCAGCCCTGCTCCTTACCACTGCACACATACTCCTACATATAACTGTTTTAATCATGTGGAATATTGCCCATATTGCACAAGGTCTCCCATACTACTGTAGCTTGCTTGCTGTTCCTCACTTGTGAGTCGCTTTGGATAAAAGCGTCTGCCAAATGACCTAAATGTAAATTATAGAGCTGTCAAGATCCCAACAGAGACAGACAGAGAGAGTGAGTACGACAATAACTGCACCCAGCCCTACAATCCTTAAGTTTTCATAAAAGGTAATGCATCCTTTAAACTTCATTTCTGTCTGTGCTTACTTTTCTTTTAGCTCTTACATTATCTGAAAATTTGTTAGGAAATAGTTCCAAGGCTACTTATATGAATGTATACCATGATCATCAACTGCATGAACGTTATAAAACATTGAAGTGGAATATAAATAAATGAAAAAATAAAATTAAGCTCGGCAAAAGCCAATGTCAGGTCAAACATAATAGGTAAAAGATGTTTGAATTGTATGAGTGACTGAAAGTTGAAGGTCAAATTCAGATAAAATGAATTAGCTTATTTTTTTCCTCTCTTTCTCATGCTCAGGCAGGGCCACTGTGATTTCATAAAACTGCTTCAATTGAGAATAACCTGCATTGAGGGGACTCTCAATCACACCTTAGACCCTGATCCCCATCAGTCACCATGGTGACAGTTTGCTGACTTTCAATGACATATTGTGAACCTGATCATCCTCTCTGCCACAAACTATACATGCTCAGTAAGAGAGTACAGAAGACAAAGGGCCACATGTATCAACGGTACTTACACACTAAAATCGTGCTGAGCACTTTTCTATACATAAAACTGTATTTATGAAAAGGTACTTCCCGGGAACACATCCGTACCTCTGCACATGGTCTCGAGGTGGTTGCAGATTGGCGACACCAAGAGGAACTAATGGTGATGCAAGTAAACGGGTCTTGTGTCAATCATTGATGAGTGATATTGTCGGGAGTGGACAAAGTGCCCAGCCCCGCCCCTACCGGTTCTTCCCCTTCTAGGAAAAGGACACCAGGACAAGGTGAGTAGGAGTAACACGCTCTTTATTTACAAAATAAATGAATACACACACAAATTCATAACAGACGCTCATATGATTCCCGCCCGCAACTATTCTCCTTCCCCACCCTGCTACCAACTCCTGTCCTCCCCTTCCCGGACCCAGCTAGCGGGTGCGCAAACCCACACACATACTAGGAACCCACGCACCACACACGTGCCCCACTACAATACACTCTGATCTGGCACAGGGAGAGAAGGGACCACTCTTCCACCCCAGAGGGGAAGTCCCACCGCCGCGGGGGAGGCTCCGCACATGCACGCACGTACACCACACAGACACACACAAAACACAGGAAATAAGAGGGGGGGGACATAGCTCAGCCCGCACCACCATGCCGGGCCTCGCCTACGTCCCAATATAAAAAAGACAAGCCCTCTCCGTCGCTCCCGCGGATGGGCTGACGGCTCCCGCGGCGACCACGTCGTCTTCTCGCTGACCAAAACACCAGCTCCGCGGGGCCCCACTGCAGGAAACAGTTCGGCAGCCGGTCCGCCCACCTCGCGCCGGGGACTCACGCACACAATTGTCAGCTCGAAGTGGCGCTTCCCTCTCAACTGAGGGCTCCACCTCCCGGGCAGGCACTTTCGCGGGGTGGGGGCTCTCCTCGGTACCGGCTGCGTCCTAGAACTGCTCACGGTTTCGCTTCTCCCTCAGGGACTCACCGCGGTACTCTTCTCTGGTCACCGCTTCTCGCTGGACACCTAAAGCAAAAGGAAAAAAAAAAAAACTAAATGAAAACCAAACCCCAAAACCCGCCCAGGGTCGCAACTCCCGGGGCTAAACCAAATGTAAAACGAAACGAAACAAATCAAAAATAACCAACATAAATTTCGCCGTGCCGGCACGCTCAACATAAAATAAACCAAAAGATAATTCTCAAATTAAAACCCGTGCCCGAGGCCTCCCAGCGTCTCTGCCGTGCTGCTCTCACTCACCTGCCTGAATAGTCCTGGTGCCCGCTTAACTAGATAGGCAGCATGTGCGGAGCACGCGCCGGGCAAAGAATCCCGTCCAAAACCCGCTAATTCAATAATTGCATTTTACCTGGCTGCACGCTTGAGCTCTCCCATGGAGTACAGCGCAAGCACTTACCACTGTCAGGACAAACTCCTGACATTATCGCGCCAGGTCCCGGCACCAGGATGAAGTGACTGAGGGGGCAGTTAAAAATGGCGAGAGGGCAAATCTTTTTATATAGTAAAACAGTAGATTATCATCCCGCTATTGCCTATGTCTGCATTTTTTTCATCCTGCGGTTGGCAATATAGTGGCGTTTTGACTAGATGCGAACAATTCCCTACCTTACCTTTTCCATGTGTTTGTGCGTCATGGCCATCACATGAAATTGGAATATCTGGGGCAGATTGCCAGCTCACCACCTAAAATTGGTCTGGTGGTAGGTTTAATGAAATTCATTGATTTAACCATGCAATAGCCTCTGAAAGGCTAAATAACAACGACACAAGACCGCTGTTTCAAAATCAAATAATACATTTATTTCACAGCAGTGGTGAAGCCAGTAGACCTTCTAAAAGAGAGGCCAAAAAACGAATAAGCGCACACAGGACCAATGTGTCTGCACCCGGTTTAAGTTTAAGTTAGTTTAAGTTTTATGTACCCTATAGAAAAATAGCACAAACAACAAGAATATTGGAAACGTTGGAATACTCATTGGAAACAACACAGGTTCGGTCAACGAGAGAGAGGGAGAGAGAGAGAGCGAGAGAGCTGCATGGCATGAGCAGAAAGACAAAAACAATCTGATTATCTTTGTTTTTTTAAATTAATTACCCTGACACTGTTGGCTATTATTTTGTTGATTTTAGAAGTCATCTCTTAGTGGTTAGAATTTTTCATAAATTCTATTATTTTGCGTCTTGTAGACCTACGTTCCGAGGGCTCCAATTCCCTAAATGGTGCGAGGACACTCATGTTTAAAATCAAACCACTTCTTTTTCTTCTCCTCCACTGTACGCACCTCTGGTGAAACTGCATTCATAGCAGTCACCACTTTGAGCCACTCCGCATTTCTCCGTCGATTTGAAATGCCGCTACTCTGGCCTCCAAAAAGGACATTTTTTCTCCTCTCCACCTCATCAACCATCACCTCTATCTCCGTGTCCGAATAATTTCTTTTCTTACCTCCTGCCATTGATCCTCAACATCAATCTCTGCATATCACTCAGATTTACCTGGGATCTTTATATGCTAATTCGACTAATTAAAGGCGTGTCTCAGTCCATATAAGAACAATTGTGGGAGTGGACGTTAAGCTCGTTCATGTGCACATAATCTCACGATGATTTAATTTACACTCAGGTTTATAAAGACAATTAGGCGTACGTGGTGTTTGATAACTCTGACGAAAAAACCTCCGTACACAAATCGTGAGATTGTCCGTAGGCATGGTCCTACGGCAAGTTGTACACAAAGAGTGATACATATGGCCCAAAGTGTCATAATGTGAACACAGGACAAAGGGGAAGTTTAATCCTCAACCATTTATTTTTGTGCAATACAGATTATAGTGCCAGCTCTGTTCCATTTTTATTGCAGCCATCCTCCACCTCACAGATGACAATCTGCCAAACGGAGCTCAAATCCTGCACAGGACCAACAGCAGGCTCCTTAACTTTAACAGATTTAAGGCAAAGAGTATGTTTCCACCGCTTCCATCAGTACAACAATCTGGCCATGACAAACAACAGATTTTGATCGTAGTCCGTGCAGTAGTTTTCAAAATTAACACAATTAAGTTAGCATTTTCATCAGTATTGTCAGGAGAGTACCACGCATTTTATGGCTATTTGCCCTGGTCTGGGTTTTCTAGGATTCCTTTCCCTACTCGGGACCAGAACAAGCACAGATAAGATAAGTCAACAAATACACACACATAGCAGGCAAGAGGGCAAATGGTCTACCACCATAAATACCCCAAAATCAGTGACCACAGATCACATACCTACTTAAAATAAGCAGCCATCACTTTAAGATTGCAAGAAGTCACCTAAAACCTAGTCAGATACTTAAGACCTCAACCATAATGATCGACTGTTTGGATTCACATTATTTTGCCAGATAAAAGCGGAAGTAGGGCGTGATACGCCCACTTTGTTTATTGGTAAGCATGAATCTGCCCCTCAGATGTAGAATCCTTGGCTAAACGGTGGCTACAGTCATGTTTGGTAATCTGAAAGAGATTTAGGCACCAAATACTTCTAATGTAATCTTAAAGAACTCTGTCTTTTTAGCCAATCTAAGTTGCTTAAGCTGTAACATCCTGGTAGACCACAGCTGCAGGGGGTTGCCTTCTCTCCCCCCTTCTCCCCTTCCTGAGCACAATCAGCGTGTGTGTGTGTGTGTGTGTGTGTGTGTGTGTGTGTGTGTGTGTGTGTGTGTGTGTGTGTGTTTCTTCGTGTGTACCTATACGTTCAGATCATTTACCCTTTTGTACCCCACAGTAATTGTACTCTCAGGTCATGGAAAAATGTGGAAAACCCAATGTTGTGTGATAACACATGTATTTCTCAATATAGCAGCAAAACCACCATTTTACCAGTTCCTCTCAGCTAACTCTCTCCTCTCAACCCATGCCTGTTAATGTTTGGTGTCATTGCGATGCTCATGAAGAGCTGAATGCAAAGATGAGAGTCTTGAAAGTATATCTGGTATTTCCAGATGTTTGGATCGAAAGGACAAAATTAAGTCCTGGAGAAACTTCCAGGCACTCCCCAACCATAAATTAATCATGCGTGGGTCAGAGAGGTGGAGAGAGCTTCTTCTTAAGTCAGGCCTAGAACAGGCCTCTTGGCTCAGTCTTTTGTCGTTGATCAGTTTTTGCCACGGCTCAGTTCCTTGCCTACGCTCAGTCATCCGTTCAGTCATCCAGTCCGTGGCTCAGTTTATCTTGCGACTCTTTGCATTTTTCCTTTTGGAGTTTTGCTGCTATCATGAGTGGTTCCTGTGTTCTTCCTTGGGAGAAGTAAACAATCGGCTTGGGTAATTTTCTCTGCACGCATTCATTCACCATTCTGTGATCCATCCATGTTCTTGTTTTGTTAATGTCTGTATGTAATTTAGTGTCTGTTAAGGTAGTGGACCAGGTCTGTAGCCCAGACTTTGAATTTTGTCTTGTCTGCGTGTAACTGCTTAATAAACCTTTTTAATTTATTCCAGTTGTGATTCTATATTTCTGGCAAAGGTTGATCCACCAGACTGCTCATCTCCTATCAACGAATTCGGTGATTTAATTGATAATTAAGATCTTTGATAATAATTATTAAATTAAATCATTTTTATTATTATTTTACATGTTGGTTAAGTGAGGAGTTTTAGTAATTGACGTCATTTGTGTCCGGTATTCAGAGTGCCGGACGATAAACAAGGGCGTTAATTTCTAAGACCGCTGGGTTCAGACCATTGAATTTTTATTAAATCCTCACTTCCCCGACAGTATGAACTGTGTTTGTGTAAAGCTGTGTAAAGTTTGAATCTTCAGCGATCTAAGTACATGTTGTGCAAAGTATCCCAATATAGCTAATGTGTCACAGCATTGACATTGAAAAGCCTCATCAGTGCATAGGTTGAGTTTGATGCACAGGTAATTGCATGAATTTCCCATCATTTGTGGCTTTAGGTAGCATTAAATTTTAATGTAGAAGTATTTTTGTTAATGAATATATTTATGGTTCACAATCAAAAAAGTCTGAAGGACCTAGAGGCAATTGCCAGAGGTCAAAAATAGCCCCACAGAAATGCCAGAGCCTCACAAAATAGTACAATAAGCATCTTGTTATGGAGTGATCCATGCCTGAGAGAGATTTAAAAATACTAACTCTGGGGATACAAATAAATGTTTTCTGCAATACAATTCATTATTTGTACTGTAGTACTATTAAAATTAAGCCTTTAATCTGTCAAACAGGCAGAGGGCAAGAGACTTACATTTTCCCAGGATCCTGACAGACCTTATTACACAGTGAAATTAAAAAAATATATATGGTGTGTCATGAAAAAACCCCCTAGGCATGCCAATATTCATGATATTTCACAGGTCTGAGTGCTATAATGCTTTTATAACATGGACTTCGAATGAGGTTAGCTATTTAGCTACATGAAGTAGGAAGAGAGACCTAATGTAAACTGCTGAATCTGATCTTTGTTGTAGAAAAGGGTTGTCGCTTGCTTCCCTCTTTATGCCATGATACATTTTTAAAGGGTTGTATGAAATGTTTCTGGTACTTCTAACTAAATTGCCTGTCTCCACTATCTCATCCATATGTCCCTTATGTGTATTAATGAGAGTGCACTGTTGTAAAGCTGAAAAATTACTGAAAAAGATACACTTTTGTTCTCTTGTCTGTCTGAACTGGTGGTGAAGAAAACCTAAGAATATTTGGTGGTATGCAACTAACATTATTAATGCAATTTTTATTGCTGCAAATGCCTTGCACAAGCAGTACTGTAATTCTATCTCTTTAGCAGCTACAGATGTGCTTTTTATGAGTCTATACTGCAGTTAGTAGTATTGAACTATACAGTTGAATCCATGGGGGGGCTTTTCTTACTATTGTCTTTGACTGAGACATCCATAGAGACTCAAGACCTGAAAGAGTATTATTTTGAAATTACTTAAGAAAAAAGCAATAGCAGCACATTTCTTTTTTTCTTTTGTATTTAGCTGAGTTCATCCTGACTTTATTAAAGAAGAAGAAAAACTGCTGACAAAAACCTTTGATGCAAAATATTGATGCAAAAGTATTTTTGCAGGGTTTCGGAGATAAAGTGGCCCAGGGAGAGGGGCTATAGTACTGTACTACTCCATTTCTGTAACAAAGCCTAATGATTTTCCTTTTTCCCCAAAACCAGGAGCAATCAGGGTGAAAAGATGACGCTTCTGTATTTTTGGCAGATGTGACAAACAGCCGAATTAAACCTGGGACGTTTAGCTACAGATTAATGAGAATAATGAGAAATATTGTTGATGAACTGTCACTGGTGTTTGTGTGAGTGTGCATGCTTTGTGAATGCTTGTGTGTTGGGAGCCATATTCCTTCTCATCTGCTACTGCTGCAGCTGTTCTTTATCACATGCTTCTTCTCTAATTTCTCTGCTGCTTTACACCTGCTCTGCATCCAGCATTTATGTTTGCACAACTAATGTGAATGGATGTTATTCTGTGTAATCAAATGTTACATAGTTTAGCAGCAAACTTAAGTGTATTCAGTCATCCGTTTCTGTCAATGTGTTTGGCTAAGCATTTCCTGTAAGTTTACTTGTTATTTTAACAGTAAGTGTAACATGATTGTGTGCCAGGGTAACAACTTTAATAACTGCATTTTTTCTGTATTTCACAGTGTTTGCTCTATGCTGTCAGAGTCACCATGATGTAAATTTATAATGACTCAATAGCGTTGTTTTGTCAGTTTTAGTTATTATATATATATATAGCTATTTAATATTGTGTTTGTTATTGTTTTGGAATACAGTATAGTGAATTAAGTATGCAATCAAGAATATTTAATATGATTACAAGATATTATAAATAAATTCATGTTTATTTATATGAAGCTGTAAGGATTAGCTGACTTGGTAATCTGTTGCTAGATGTCTCTGTGTAGAAATGTAGAAATGTACACTAATGTACAGTAAACAGACTGGCAGTGTACTTTCTTTTGTACACATATTTTATCCCTTACTCAGCAGTTTTATTTTATTTTATAGTTCAGTTTACATATTGTTCATCAGATGGATGGATCTGGGCCAGGGATAAATCAGTAATATTGGTGTTTAGTAGTTGCTGATCTGCAAAACTGCAGCAGATTATAGACATGCTGTTAATGGGGCAGAACAACATCAATTGACACTTGTTCACATGTAACACACAGTCTCTTCCAATGGTAAAATGAAAAAAAAAACAAGCCAAGTTACACAAATAGTTTAGGAAATACACTGTAGCATCACTTTTACCCAGTGCTTGTTTACATTTGTAATTGCTTAGCTTAACTTTAGATTAATATTTTTAATGGAGGCATATTTTTAGCTAGTTATAGGAAATTGTTTTGTAAGTAAGTTGGCTTTTGTATTTATTTTGAGCATTTTTGTGGAAATTTAAAGAATTGGAATTTATAAAGAAGTTGAAAGCACCACCGTACAATGTGTGGATAACTATTTTCAGTGTGAACCTTCAACAAAAGCTTTCCACAAAATCTACTTTCAGCACATTGCAGTTTAAGTGCATCAGATATGTTCAGCACCAGAGAGTGTGTGTTTTCAGACTCTAAACCAAACATGCAGTACAAAAGTGGATTTGTAGTTGCCATAAAATACTGCTTCTGTCCACACACCAACAGCAAGTACAGCAAAGATACATAACCAGTACCTTTTCAGACGGATTATTGTGCATCCAATGAGATCTGTAACACAATGCTGCTTGCTTGTTTACACTGTAAATATATGTGGCTGGCAGGCAGGCACAACACTTGGATATTCAGGTCATAGTTGCAGTGCATCAGGATGGATTACACATGTGAGCAGCCCAGCGAGACCCTGACACTGCCCCCTGCGCACCATCGCAGCTAAATTAATTAAAGCAGCTCCCTTGCACTTTGAGTGCCGTATGCACCCCTGGCTGTTTATACAGTGATGGCACACTGGGACCTCACGCAGCAGGAGCTCTCAGCCGGAGAAAGAGCGGAAAAACAGAGAGAGACTCATAGCCTTGTGCACACAGGGAAAGGGACCCACATAAAACAAAAGATATTTGGACATAAGAGACACAATTTCATGAAAAAGGGCAAAAACACAAAGAAGGGGCAATCCGCTGAGGCGTCAAGCACAAGGAGACTGAGATACATTTACACACAGATTCACAGTGTGGAAGTCAGTCTCATCTAAAGTAACTTAGTACAAAAGAGTGATGTAGATTACAGTAAGCAATGGGGCAAGTGCAATGTGGAAGGTACACTAACTACTGATTTTGGTGTGTTTCTCAACTGGTACATCCTCAGTCACCTATACATATTAGTCTATGTTACCCTCCCATGTCTGGGCTTGAAGCAGGCAGTTCTTCCAGGTCCTCTGTTCCATCCCTCATTCATGGTTCCATTACAGAGACCATGTCAGGCCATGTACTAACTGAGAGACTGCCTGGATCTGTCACTTTGATTCCACTCACCTCAACACAATATACATGAGCACAGACAAATGTTCAGAATTCACTTCTTCATTCAGGAAACATTATACATGTGATATATAACCTGTCGTTCTGCTGCATCTGCCTTGATGTTTTAATGTTTTGATGTATGGTTTAACACATGAATGTAAATTCTCAGCTGAATCTTAAATATTGCACAGTGAAAATGTGGAGGTATAAGTGAGATAAAAGGTTGACGTAATGATGATGGGCACTCAAATGAACACAGGTCAGGTCATCCAGAGTATGTGTTTGGCGGCAGAAGAGCCCAGGTCATAACCCAGGATGAGAAGGGTCACACATTCTTGTGTGTCAGCCTTCCAGTATCTCTGGAAAATCTCTGAAATCTGATTTTATACTGCAAGCCAAAATCAGTACATCTTACGATGTTTCCAGCTCAGGATGACATTAACAAGACAGGGGCAAAACAGCAGAATGGGAACATTGCCCTGACCCTCGAAAAGGGAGAAGAATCCTGCAGTGTGAGGAATGTTTGAAACTGCTGAGAAGATTAGCCACATTGTCAGCAGTTTATTTTACTCCTGAGAGCTTTGCAATATAAAGATGGGCACACTTCTGTTGTCTCTACAACAGACCCCAAATGAATCGAATAATACTGGGAAGGGTTCCCAAGCTCTCAAGTGCAAAAAGGCTTATGGACTCCCAGCTGTGTTTGCACAGCTCACTAATGGCAATGGCTGGCTATGTCAAGGTGGAAATTGAGGTGAGTAGAGTCAACATGGTCAGATCTGGGCTCCTCGTTATCTCGGAGTGGAGCTGCTCAGCAGTAGGAGTCTCAGAGACAGACAGACAGACAGACAGACACACACAATCACACACACACACACACACACACACACACACACAATCACACAGACCTCAGTGATTGAAGGCCTTTCTTCCACATGCATTGCAGTGATGATGTGGTTTATCCTAATTCAGATCCCATAGCAAGTGAGGGTGTCACCTGGTATGAACTAAGAGTTTTTTAACAGACTGTTTGCTCCCATACATATCCACAGCTTCAGTTCTCCATTTGCTGATTGAAATGCAAATAGACACACTATTACAAAGCTTTGCATTGATCAGTAGTGAACACTGGAGACCCATGAGTTGTGATCTTTGTTCTAACTTGAGTCTCAATTGTTTACTTGTAGCATTTGATTGGATGGGATCTTGAACCATCTGTTCAAGGTACTGGTAGAAAGACATCTCTAAAACTGTCACTACCATGCTCCCACCTGAAAACCCCACCTGCTTATTCCTCACAGACTAGTCCTACAGCTCAGACTAAGGTTTTAGGCTGAGCTGTGTCATTCACTGACAATGATATACTTACATGTTTTTACTGAAGGTTCACCTTTCAGCATGACTCATTATGGTTTTTTGCTTGTGTTGTATTCTGCCTCACTTGTAAATCGCTTTGGATAAAAGCGTCTGTCAAATGAATAAATGTAAATGTAAATTTAGCATGACAATGACCCAAAGTCTACTGCCTACACAAGGCTGGAGTGGCTTCAGGAGAAGTCCATGAATATCCTTGAGTGGTCCAGTCAAAATCCAAAATCCAAAACCCCTGTGGAGAGACCTGAAGATGGCAGTTCACAGATGCTCCCAACTGGGAGAGAAGCTGCTCAAATCCAGGTGCGCAAAGCTTGCAGAGACTTACCCAAGAAGACTTTAAGCTGTGATGGCTTTGAAAAGATGCCACTAGTACTGAATAATGGATCTGAATACTTATGTGAATGAGAGATTTCAGTTTTTGATTTTTAATAAATTTGCAAACATTTCTAAAAAAATGTTTTTGCCTTGTCATTATGGGTTATTGTGTGTACATTGGCGGCCAAAGAATACAATTAATATCAATTTAGATTAAGTCTTAAGGGGTCTAAATATGTTGTAAAGCCACTGTAGGTGCACATTCAACCATTTAAAAGAATTTGAGTATTAAAATACACAATTGCTTTGCATTTCTCAATAGTTTGTGAATCTGAATTTTTGATTGCATGTCTGCAATGATGGCACTTATGTAGATTTTTGTACGTTAACCTATGTATTTCACAGATGTCTCCAAAATCCATTCGTGGGACGAACCAACGTTCCAGTGTTACTCTTTGACAATATCATTGAACTGTACAACCTAAGTTACTTACTAACCATTGCATTTCATTGATTGCTCTATGAATGTACAAGTCTGTTAAAAGCCATAGAACAGTGTGTTTTTAATTGCTTAATAGTGTGTTCTTAAGTACTTTTGCTGTGTTGTTTTGTTAAAGAATTGTTTGCACAACCTTCTCAGCACTGTGCATGCCTTTAAATAGTTTAATTAAATTCAGATTTGCATGAAGTCATTCCACTTTGTTGAGTATGCATGTCTGTTGAATTTGTGTAACATTTGAATTCACACTAAACAAAGGTATCCGCTGACTGAATGAGAACAAGAACATTTCAACTCCTCCCTGACAATCTTGTGAGAGCAACATAAATAGAAATTGCTTTGTGAAAAAGTTTTTTTCCACAGAGCTTTAGTTAAAATGAAAATTGCACTTTGAAGGCCATGTAAAACAACAATGAAGAGTAAACTTTTCAATCGATTGTTTGACAAGAGAAGGCAGTTTGTAAAATGAATAAAAAGCTCATGCTTTGAAAATTTCATCACTTGATTTTAATTTTTGGCCAGCCCCTTCATGGTAGTTCTGAGTTCTTTAATTTATTCTTTGAGTTCCAGGAAAGCTACTGTTGGGATTTAATTAATACAGTCTGGTCTTCAGTAAGACTACAAAGTCCTTTATATATATAAATATATAACTGTGCAGGTGGGTGGTGCGGCGAGCATAGACAATTTGTCCATTATATGAAATCTCACAATGCTGATATGCTTACAGGTTTTTACTGATTTTAACAGAGGGTGGCTGACAAGAAAAGTGTGTCCTCTGGCTGATATCTGCTCATTTGTCCTATGATTAGTCCAGCTGCCCTGGACAAAAATGAAAGACAAAAGTTAGACTGGTGCTAATCCTTGCATTGGTAACTTTATTTCCAGCTAATTCCCATTCCTGCAGTGTCTCCTGCTGTTCACTCTCATTAATCTCAGCTCACATTAATTGATTAATTGAATTTGGTGCTCAACGCTCCTGATGTAAATCTTAGCAGTGTGCTAAATACTTAGCTAAAAATAGCGTTCCATGTTTCAAATAGTCTGCAACAATTCATTCACGATTGCCGCATTTTTTTGTCCATACCCAAATCACTCAGTGAATGAGATTTCAAGCTGCTGAAATACATGGGTCGAAAAAAAAAATCAGATTGTTGTTATTACACAGCAAGTAGAAAATTGTGTTGCAACAATGCATGCATGGTAAATGGAATTAACTATAATGGATTTTTTCAAAAATCAGTACAGGTTTTGAGAGTATATAACACTGTCCTCAGCTACTGCAATGCTTTCATTTAAAAGTTTTTTGTCAGCCTTTTAATGTATATTGTATACGGTGTAAATCCAGCTCTGGAATTAGTGAAAATATTTGGCAATTTGTTAGGTCTACTATGCACATTTTAGCTCTGATAAAGTTGTTAATTACCTCTAGTTTGCCATGAGTTTGCTGTGATTCTGAAATGAGGTGACATTGTCTGTTGGGTTAACACCTTAAATTGTGTAGTGTGTCAGATCCTATAAGTGGCAATAATTGCTCTTGCCAGCTTCTTTAAAAATTGGGAGGGGTAATCAAGCAGTCTTCATATTTCCTGTTCAATGTCAGTTTCTACCACTGACAGACTGTCAAAAGCAAATGGAAAATAACCATTCAAGGATATTATGTGCCACCAAAAACAGCTGTTTTCCATCACTCAGTTGTGTGTCCTATAGAACCATAGCAAATCAAAGCAGCCAGGGAGCTGTTGAATAGAAAATATATAATCTAAAAGACACAGAAACATGTCCAGCACAATAGGGTCCACTCTAAAATCTTTACCGAATCTTAAGGCAATGACACAGTGTTACAAATCCCCAATTTTAAAAAACTCATGTGGCGTGCCACCCCTGATGCCCAATTCTGTGGTAGTCTACTTGTAATGTGTGGCATGTTAAATTGAAATACACTCATTTGTGATTTTCAATAAAAATATCTGTACTCAGCTTAAGTAGTAAGTTAGATATGTGCATAGACTTATGCAGGATAAACCATGTTACCAGGACAGTATAAGGCAGGCCATTGGCCACAATAAACATGAGCCATTCAGTAAGAACAAGCATTTAACAAGTGTTTTATGCTTGTGATCCAGGACTATTTTGAATTTGATTTGAGGAACATAAACTCAATGCCACTCATGTGGCATCAATTTCTGTTCACCCAAACATTCAATGGAGGCACAGTTTGGACCAACAAAACACCTGTGCATTCGTGCACCTCTACAAAAACATATATTTAGGTTGTTTTTAGCACGCCTCATTTTATTTTTGAAGGGGTTCAGCCGGCCCTTGTTGACAGACAATGCAGGTTCTATCTTCAGTGACATATGGTGAACCAGCAGCCTGGCATTTACTCTGGCAGTGTTCTCTGTTTATTTACTGTCCCCAAGGAGGTCACCAGATGTTGCTTTCCTCCAGCTACAGCAATCCTGTGGTTTCCAGTGATCATCCATGTGCCGCTCGCAGCATTGTGAATTATGCTCGAGATCAAATAACAAATATAGAGCACATCCATGTGTTTGCATTAGTGAACACCTTGTGCCAGGGAGACAGAGATGAGTCATGGCTGCAGTCACTAATCAGGATAGCAAAGAGTACCAAGGATAAAAGGATAGCAAATGAAACCAATTGCCAAAGTAAGTAATGCATTTAAAAAGCACTGATATACAGGGACAAGGAACAATTTGAATGATAAGGTAATGTAAATGCATGTGTGTCAGAACAATTACTTTAATCACATTATCTTATACATTCACAATCACATTATCATATACATTACAATATTGAATCATTTATGGAGGCAATGGACAACCACCAAATGATATGCAGGCTATGACTCTTTCATTTACTATAGCATGCTGACCTAGTGACTAACCAGATTACCATGACCACTAGATGCTTCATTTTGTCTCACAAATATAAACTGAGGATGAAGTATAGTTAAAAATATGTCACCAGTGATACACACCCCTCACAGTAAAGCATTCTGAAATGCAGGTCTCTTGGTTAATGGGCTATTTCATTTCATATAAGATCATGTTCACTGAGTTCCCTTCATTCTTAGATGAAACACAAAAGCTTCAGTAAAATTCCCCAGAGAGAAGCAATCACAGAAGTGTATTGTTTCTTATTCAGACATCTCGTTGATCTACTCATGCAAAATATGTTCTTGATGGAGAGAGCTAGAAGTTAATGTATTATTGCCTTTTAATATTACTTTGTCTCTAAAAATAGTATCCCAAAGACCAGTTCCTGCGCTGTGAGAAAAATGAAGGAAGCTTGTTGTTCATAGCTTGGTTGAGTTGTAAAATAGCAGCGTGCCCCATAGTACCCTATTCCCCTTCTGTATACCCCCTACTGTCTGTGTTTAAACTGTGCCTGTATATTATGGTTGGTAATACGTTATTGTTATACTTATAAGTCTCTTTGATGTGATTTAAGGAGTCATATCCATCTCTCCTAATGCTAAACATTGAAATATATGTAGAGGACTCTATATTGGCTCATTCAGCAAGGTTCTTGTCTTGAGTGCAGGCTGAGCCTATGGCCTGGATTTGAAACTAGACATGTCATCTGCTGACAATGACTGGGAGCTTACAGGGCTGAAGCAAATGGTTTTTGTTCCACAAAGAATAAGGGTAGGTTGCCCAGGGTTTCTCTGTCTCACCTATCTCAGACCATTGGCTGCATGCGAGTGTATTGAAGCACAAACCTAAGTATAACTGGAAACACCAGAACACTATTACTTAAAGGGGGGAAAGCATTAAACATTGTGGTAAAGCATTTATATACAGCTCAATATCATTTATGATTTTTCAGTAGACGGCTTGCACTTGATATGGAAAGAAATGACACAGATAGAATGCATAATTACCCAAATGAGTGACACTATTCACCCTGATAAGTAAGTAAGTATGATGTGTTCCATCAATACCAGTCAGATGCAGTACTGACAAAATTAGCAGATAATGGCCATTTGGTTAAAAAAAGTTACATTCTATCTATTTTAAACAATTTCATGGGAAAACTTGTTTTCTTCTATATTTGCTGCATTTGAATGTCAAAATCATCATCAAGGTACACTCTTAAAGCCTTAAACAGTGGTGAATTATGAACATGTTCTTTTGGAGCAAAAAGGCTTTAAGCCTTTGTGATTGTGCTTAATAATCAGTAAGAGTTTTTTTTTTTTTTTCAAAACCAAGAACATTTTGGTGCTGTTTGAAAGCATGTACCATAAATTTGCCATTCCTTACCAACAAATGTTTCAGTTCACATCACCACAACCGATAGGACAGCATTGTACAAGCCACATTCTAGTCATGATAGGCAGCACTCTGTATCATTGAAAAGACAGACCATGAACTGAAGCCTGCATCAGATAGTTTCACACTTTCTTGTGAGAGATCATTCTCACATGTTAGAGGTAAATAAAGCAGCTACCTAGTTCCTCTTACTAGAACTGTCATGGGAAGCTGCTGGCATAGCTGAATGGTGCCAGTTAACTGATGTCTGCTTTTTAACTCCTGAATGGAGAGGGCAAAAGTCAGATGCAGATTCCACTGACAGCAAAAGGGATGTTGGGGTGAGGCGCTAATTCTAGCTGCTGAGGAACTGGAAGATGCTAGCGAATTGTATTTTGATAGAGTTTCTTTAAAGTGTAGAAGTACAGTTATGTTATGACATTCAGGATCGCAACCACAAATTAGAAAAGGCATGAGAGTTTGAGAACCTGTAATCTAGACTTTGGAGGCATTTTCCCAAAATCACTGCTTCGGAAAATGTGGATTTGTGTCTGCATGTTATTTATCAAAATTTACATTGTGCATGTTTTTTCTAATGTGTTAATAACTCTGTGGGGTCCTAGGCTGATGGCTTTGACCCAGCAGGTGTATTTTAAAATGGCAAGTTAAAGAGTTAATTGAAAACTATTTAGATATTGTATTCAGATGGCTTCCTCCACCACTGTTTATCATAGTGGAATGTATTTTTAATGATCCATCTCTTCTGCAGGGTTATGTTGGATATTATCATACATTTTCGTGTTTAATTGCATTACACATCACATTTGATGGCTGATTAGTTTGGCCTTCTGTTACTGCGACATTACATAACATTAGAGTACACAGCCAGTGAGTTTTCCAAATCTATTCCCTCATCTCATCTGTAAAATCTTGTCAACATACACATTCTGCTCTCTTTAAACATTGATAAATTGTTAATGTGATAATATGAATATTTTCCCATTGCATTTTTCTTTTTCATTCCTTTCTACCTTTATTAAATCTTGTCAGTCTGAATACCATCAAAGCTGTGATTACAGTGTATTTAGACTAATTACCCTCAGGCTTTGTTCAAAATAAAAGTAAATTATCTTTGCAACACAGGTTGAATTTCAAATGCTCACTTTGAAACACTAACACGAAATTGTGCAATAAACAGATATATCACTCTTATTAATCCAGAGTGCTTTATCAGATGTTTCAGGCTTGCACAGCTGGTATTGAGTGCTGTAAAATGTCTGAGATCACATTCAATGATATTGAAATAGCTGTGTGTCCCATAACTGTGTAACAATTAAAGAAGCATAAAAAACAGATGTTACAGCAAGTCCTCATCAAGCAAGGATAACTTTCCATTTTTGATTAGTATTGGTTATTAACATTACATTATTTGACCAGACTTCAGTGTGTTTTACTAATCTAAAAGTGTGTCTTTCCACCTGCATGAAAGATAGATTCCTATGTGTTTTACACACCTGCATACATCTGCTTCTAGTGAATATTGCCTCTAGTAATACTTCAAGAAGCATAGGGCAATGAAATGTTGCCATGCCATTTGTGTAGGCAACTGCTATAGGATTGCAAATAAGGAATGGTCATAAATACATGTAACTAAAGACTGTTGTCATTATACTGATAATAAATGACTTAAATTTAAGGTTAGCATATCCAGCTCTAAGCTGCAGTGATTCAAGTACATAGATTGTACCATTTATTTAGTTACTCAAGATAATAAACAGATGATTACACATTTGACAGCCTTTACTGCCATAGGCAACAGTGAAAACTTGCTGTTCACTTTACGACAATGTTGATCTGAGCCATTAGTCACACCATTGCCTCACACATGGCTAATCCTGTTGGTTTTCATTGTTTGTTGTCTGTTTGTCGTGTCTAAGTACTTGCAGCATGGACCTTAATCCAGTCATGCACCCAAGAGCAATAAAAGAAGATAAAACCATGAAAGAAAAAGCATGCCTTGTACGGTAAAAGAAAACCTGTCATGTTTTTTTGCTTGTTAAACAAAAGCCTTTCTTTCGTTAGCAGAGCAGAATACTGCAGTGCTTGCAGTGGGTCTGCTCTCCTGTTCACCGCATGGCACACAATTATTTCAGTGGTGTGGCTCCACTATGAAAAACAACAGCACAAGCGTATGCCCTCATAACCTGGGACACAGGCCATGTACAAGGAGGTGAGAGGCTCTAAGTGAAACACCTCGAGAACGTGGCACAAAATGGACAATTTTCTTCTTTCACTCCTTTAAACTTCATCCAGGAAAGTCCCTGCGATGATTGGGTATTTTCCTCCTCATCAGCTTCGATTCAATTAGGCTCTGTTTCCAACCACCAGATTGAGAGAACAAAGAAGAGGTGGAAGAGAAAGAGACAGAAGCGATAGGTTAATGCAGGTTAAACATATTGTGCAACACAGAACACAGTGGCACATTACATTCCTATGTTTGACTCCTAGTTTGATGCCTGTATACCACACAGTGGATTTTTTGTTTCACTGGACACACTACAATTCCAGTGTGGCATGACAAATTAAATTTTAACAACTAGAAAGAAATAAGAGGTATTTTAAAAAGATAAAGATTCAGCACTTTGTATGAGTGGAAAAGGCAATGCACAAGAGGTATAACATGAAGTACTCATTGTTAAATTCTTAACAACCCCAAGCAGTGCAGTAAATGGTTCACAAATTGTTAACAACATGCTGATTAGTGACAAAAAATTTGCGGATTTAAACCCAGTATACCCGAGACAGATATAATAGTGTGTTCATATTTCATCCCCTTTCATAGGCTGTGTAGTTTTGTCTCACACTGATCCATATTGGCAAAGGGTTATTTTTCCCTTTTACTATATAGATAATTGTCAGAATGTTACTGTAAACATTTAGGAACAACGGTGCCTGGAACCAGAACAGACGTTTATCCTCTGTGGAAAGTCAACAATTCCCAAACACAGGGTAGCCAAGACGGCTGACATTCGCATCCCCCCCACCACCAGTCCCCTGCTCTCTCTCTCCTCTCCACACTTCATTATCACAAGTCCTCTGTTCCTGTCTTCCCTTTTCTCTCCTCTCAGATTGCTTCCTCTCTCCTCAGACAGTACACTCTCCTCCTCCCCTTTTGTTCTCTGGTATGTGTTTTTTATTGGGTTTTTTTCTGTGCATTGTACCCTTTTTCCATTTTCATTTTTCAGCCCCTCCTCGAGTGTTCCTGGACTTGTCCGATCCACTCTAGTGTGCATGAAAGCAAAAAAAAATCAAATTCAAGGTCTGGTGATTAAGATAGTCTGCCTACACCTGGCAACTGGGGTTAGCCTGATTACTGTAATCAATGAAGAGAGTTTAGGGCTAACTGTTAAGCCTGTTTGAAGTGAACTTCAAGAAAAAGGTGAGGCAGCTAAGTACAATTTCAGCAGCTATTTAGTTGCGGTGATGAGGACTGAGCCCCTTCCCAGCCAAGAGCAACAGACTGTCACACCTGAACTCAATTGTCATTAAAGTGAACTCTCACTAAAGGCTGATAAAAGACATCAGATGTGTGCTGGGTCTGGGAAGTTAGGAGAAATGCCAGTCATGCTGTGAAGACTTGTGCGAAAACTGAGTGGAAGTTCTGTGTTTGATCTTTTTTGTGGATGACTACCTGTCCTGTGTCTTGACCTATGCCTCGACTACCCCTCTGCCTGTTCCCACAATGTGCGGACAGTGTACACTTACATATTCATTCACAATATGATCCTGTAAATCCTTGTTAGACAATCATCCATCATGCATAGTACCCTAAATACTGATGTAGAATCATCAGGATATAGTCATATTGTTATTTTTATTTCATGCACAAAACACTGTACTTTCAATTATTTCTCAGTTAAATAAGATATTTCTGCCTAAAATCTACAGCTCAATTATACCCATTCATCTGGAATTCCACTTCAGAAAATCATATGCTTGTAAGACCCAAGCAAATATGCAGGGTGCAGTCTACCTGTAAACATAAGCACGTGCATACACACAAACACGCACGCGCAAAGTCACATGTAGTGCATTCTTTTCAGCACAGCCAGAAGTTTTCTCTCACTCAAACTTAAGTCAGAATCTGATGGAGTCTTCACATTAAGCAGAGCAGCAACTTATGTAACTTATATAATTATTTCTTTTAGTTTGAAAGAAGTGAAATGATTAACATCCTTACAAGATAGCAATGTGAATCCCTCACCATGAATACCATTCTTTGATGTTGTTGTTTTCGCGTGTTGCACCACCCCGTCATTTGAATATCACAGAGAGCGGGCCTGGGCTTGGACACTCACTGCGCCTTTGTTGGAGTGATTAAAGCAGGTGTCACGGAGGGATGTGTTTGTTAATGACAGTTTGCATTTAAATAGCTGTCACTCCCGTGTCAAGGGGAAGCGTTTGTTTCCTGGCTGAAAATACTTTAATGCATATCTTTTACATAAATTTAACCCAGCAATGCAAATCATGGAGGAAGTTGTTTGTTTTCTGTGTGCAACCTGGCAAAAGTGTTTCAAGTTATATGATAACAGTTTTAACAGCTCTGTGCTGTGCATGGCCAAGGATGCATGTCATCATTTTGATTTTTGTGTTGCCTCCCCTCTCAAGTTGTGTGGTTAAAGTACTTGTTTGAAGGAATATGCAAATTACCAAAAGGGTTTTTTTACGTGTCATTTTAACCTCTCCAAAAACCTGGTAAATGTCATGAAGGTTTATTGCTGCTTTCAACAACTTTGTTGGCCTCAGAGGAACAAATTGTTCAGCGGACGGGTCAGCTGTGCATTGCCTGAGGCATCCAACCAGGGAATGATTTCATATCTCACAAAACTTTATAACAAACACCAGGCCTCTTTGTGAAAACACCTGAGCCACGTAAAAGTATGGGGCAAATACAGGCATCCTCAGAACATTCCTTACAGTTGAGAGCATTATTATGAAAAACAAAAAAAAAAGTTAGCGGAAAAAAAAGTTTGAATTGCCATCAGTGGGTAATTAACCACAATCAAACTGTTTCTTGGCCATTAGTGCTCCTAATTACCGTCCGCATAATCAGACCCTGGCAGTGTGAAGAATAACCTGTGGTGATTATCAATTGGAAGCCATTTTTCTTACCCTTTTTTTTAAAGACAGAGCAGTTAGTGAGCCACTGCAAGGCAGCTTTTGAAGCAAAGAGTGGCTGCCGGATGTCTCTGCCCCCTGCACGAGCCCCTGACTGCAGTTCACCTTCAGACACCACAGTTAATTGTCAGGATGCTTGTCTCTCCTGGCTACTGGCTTGCACCAGTAACATCCAGCGGGTGACCTCCGTTGTCTCTCTGAGATGATAATTGCAATAAAAAAATAAAGGGCCTGTGGGCATTCTGTGTCAGACCCAATCCTCTGTTATTGTCCTCCTTGTCACTCATTAGCAGGGGAGATGAAGGAAAGGTTTGTCATCTCTGGACCTGAATGCCAAACTGGCATTCTGGCCATGTTTTGATTGGGACTGTTAAATAAAGGTTCCTGATTCTTTAAAGATATAATTACAGTTCCCTGAAACATATATCATGACTCCCTTGCACTATACCTTTATTGTTTTGTTATGTTTTTGTTTTTCTCTTCGTTTGGAACAGGGTTCAAGATGGTCTGGGCCAAAATAAATTCTAACACATGACAGACAGACTCTGATATGTTGGCTTAAAGAACATTGCTTAATTGCTTTTAATTCACTTATTTATGCATGTATCGTATCTTACTCGTGAGAGCAAATGAGCGTGTTATCAGTGTGTTCCCTGTAAACAAGCTGGATTGCTCATTATGCCTCTCTGTTGATTGACCACTTCCTTGGAGAGTGGGGGGAGATTAGTGGCCAAATCTCAGCACCAGAATCAATAACAATCTCCCTAATTGGGCATTAGCCACAGGAAAGTGCACCGAACAGTCACACAAACAAACACAATAAAGCAAAGTGCAAAAGTATCCACTGGTCAATACGCACGCTGCCAAGGGCAAGTTAATTATGATCAGAACTGTGTTATTGCAGTGCCTAGTGTGATCAAGATTTTGTGTTTTATAGAGGAACAATTAGCATGTCCTCATGTGCTCTTTTTACACATTAGGGAGATTGTGAAATGACCAATGTAAAGACACAGTGTAAAGACAGATTGTGTATAAAATGGGCAGGTCTGATGATGGACAGATCCACTGACACACAGTGCTTGACAATTGCGTACTGCTCATGTTCCCCGTGTGATAGTAAGGTTGTATGTTACAGGAGAACACCCACTATCAGTACGAAGTGTCTGCTGTGAGGGGCGCTAGTTCAGGGACTGACAGTCCAAACCACTGGTGGAAATAGAGCAGAAAATTTTGCATAGCACATTTCATCTGAGCTAAATCTGTTTGTCTTTAAGGGGTTTATATTAACCCTAAGCCCTACATTTAATATTAACTTTGAATGTTTTTTTCTCTGTCAACCAGTTTTGAATACTGTCCCAAAACCATTGATATCCCCTTGTATATTATGGTGCTTTGGGTGTCTTCCTATGCATTGAGAAATATGTATTCCAAGAAAATATCAGACCACTAAATCAGCAGCCTCCTATTTCCTAATTGAAAGAAATAGCGATTGCTACCCATCTAAATGTACTTTACTGAGTGGAAAGTAAAAAAAAATCTGTTATACAGTGCCATTTTCCCTTTATGTGGACGCTATTTTAATGGAGAGCTGAGTTCAAAGCAGATAGGGTAGCTGAGGGAGCAGAGGGAAGCTGAGTCTAGCCTGTGGAAATGAGAAGGCAATAAATAGATGATTGGGATTGACTGGGGAATTGCCCTCATCTCTCCCCCAGGTTTGTCTTATGCTCCTCCAGACTCACTGCTGAACACGTATTGCCCATCCTGCAACACAATTAGCCTTCTGATTCAGTCCACCCGATTCAGCATCAGAGAGGAGGGGGACTTAATTCAAAGAACAGTCTCTCCAAAGGGTCAAATACCCTAATTACAGGAAGAACCAATGTCCCAGGGGTTGAATATGGTTTTCGGAGGAGGCTTTGTGTTTTGCTTCTACTCTTTTTCTGGCTGCAATATTTAATTATTAATATCTGGCTGCAATATTTAATTATTTTTCTCCACTGTGTAGTAGGGATGCAACGATGCAGTGGGCCCACAGTTCGGTATGTATCACAGTTTTTGGGCCACGGTAACGGTACGATTTCGGTATCTTCATATTTAAGAAAAAATAAAAACATGTCACCCTTTAAACAATGAACTCTTTATTTAGCCTATAGACAAATAAAACTTTCCATTCAGAAAAATGGCAGCATGACTGACTAGTAGGGCTGCTCGATCATGGCAAAAATCATAATCACGATTATTTTGGTCAATATTGAGATCACGATTATTTAACATGATTACTCATTGACTTTGGAAACATCATGCATTTATTGAACTTTTAACCCTTTCGCACATAACTTATTTTTATGCTATGTAGCGCACGTGTTACGTTACATGGTTTATGTTTTCATTAGCGTTAAGCTTCTCATAGTTTTCAGTTAGCATTTGCTATATTTTTTAACGTTAAATCGCTGTTAGCTAGAATTTTTCCAATCTAGTGTTCTAATCGCACTAGAGATGAAATGGTATGGAAATTTATACCGTTGAAAAATCTCTGGAGCGCTGTCACTGCCTTCCACCACTGACACAAAACAAACCCATGTTGCATGCTGCACCTGTGCACCTGTGTCTGGGAGACTGTTGCTAACTTTGGTTGATGCTAGGCAGTGTTTAACATGAGTTTTTCAAAGCGCGGTAATCAACCATGGTTTTAATGATAATTACAATTTTAAACAGTAATACTAACCTTTGGCAATTTTACTGTGATTTACAGTAACCGTTTCATCCCTAAATCGCACCGGTTTTAGCATACGCACTAAACGGCTAATCACACCGCTGTGACTGTACGCGCGAATATTTGTTTTTGGATTCCCCTCTCTTCTCCAGCTCGTATTTGCATACAGATCGCTGAGAGGCTCCAGGGAAATTCTGACTGGCTCCAGAGATGTTCTGTGGATCTGAATGTACAACGTGCGTGTAGTCTGCAGCGCAATAAGCAAGTTTTGGAAATTATAGGAAAATGACAGGCATAACGTTTACCGTGGTTCACGTGTGCGTATTGAACCGTAGGGGGCATACCGAACGGTTCGACAACATACCGTGTACTGTTGCTTCCCTGGTGTGTAGTGATTCAAAACATTGACTGAGATGGGTATTGTCTAGCAATGTCTTTTCCCATCATCCTCACTAACCACTCCACAGTGCTGTATAATACAGCTGAAAGGAATGTGCAGAAGATCTTCTGAAAGAAACGTTTCTCTGTGCCATCAGAGGGTTAGCCAACTGCCCAGAACACACCTTATCTATGCAATATGAATAATACATTTAAATTTTGTTCTTTTTTTACTTAAACGTGTCCTCACTCATTTTTGCCAAACAAATATTTAAAAATGCAAAATTCATAATCTAAATTTTATATTATTTGAGCTTTGTAGGAACAAACAGAACAGATTTGCTGTGAGCTGCATCTATATGCTAATCTGCAATGCATTTGAGTCAGCCTAACTGCTAATTAGAACCCTTTGGTGTCCAAACAACAGTAGTACTGAGTACAGGTAAGATTACTGCTTTGGGTGGACCACTCCCTAGCGAGTCTGCTGGTCAGTCAGTTGGCTCTAACTGCAGCACTCCACAGGACCACATGGTTTGTGTGACACCTGGCCATGCAACTGTTCCTGATGGGTGATTCAGGAAAGTACTGGAAGATGAGCAAATTTAGGCTACATTCCAAAAGTGTTAAATTGTATGTTTGCATTTCAAAAGTGTCATCTCTTTGATTCCTACATCCTGGCATCCTCCGGGTCCCCAAAATCAATAACTGGCCACCACCTTAAAAACTGTTCATACTACATAGGACATATATTAAGGAAACAAGACAACTCTTCAGCAAAGAATGCACAGATGTACCCTCATGCAAAAGATTTTTCAAGGATCTGTGATGTAGGACCCCTTACATGTGCCACATTACATACATGTTATTATTATTATTATTGCAAATAATAATTCATTATTATATTATATTATATTATATTATAAATTGTAAATTTGCTATTGAAAATGGTCTAATCATTCTACATATTAATCTGTAATCTATAGCAAACTGTCATTCATTGATATGCAAAGTAATGGTGGAAGGACAGAAAACAGTGGACTAACAGGAAATGTACTAGTATTTCAAAAACTGAACCCTTAAATGCAGTTATCAATTTGTTCGAAAGTGACACGTAACCTAGCCTAAATTATATGTGCTACTAGTTGTTGTGGCTGTACTGTGTAAAGCAGGAGATGTGTAATGTTTACCCACCAATGGGACAGGTTAGCTAGCTGACTAGCTAACTACTTTGGTAGCCTCATGTTGCCCTATGCAATCTTTATGAATCGGTCACCATAAAATAGAAGGAATAGATAGCTGGAATGCAATTGCATTGTGATCTTCTCAACACATAAACAGATACATGAATACATTGTGGTAGAAAACTAGCCTCAATCTGGTCCAGATGGGCTGAGGGTTCCCTCCATGCTGTTCAGCAACCCTTAACGAATTTAGATTCTTTTGAGGAGAGGCTTCGCACTGCCTTGGCCTGGGTGGACACCCACTGCTCTCGGATACAACAAACTTGCAGACTTTGGAAAAAGGCTGTGCTCACCTTATTATTGCAGCCGCTGTTGTACCAAGAGGCAGCAGTTCCGTTCAAGCATTTGGCTTCCTCAAGCCCCTCCTGGCTGATGACTCGCCAAATAAATGTGGGAGATACTTATCCCAGCCTGGGCCAGATAAGCTGAGAGCTCCTTCCACACTGTTCTGCAATTCTCCATAATAACCTAATGTAAGTTACGTATTTTATATATACCTTTCCTGTTACTATTAAAAAAAGTGAATTGCAGTGCCCTACCAATTAACAAGTAAAATCCACAGAGTATCATGTAATTACGTTTACTGCATATGTTTCAAAATCACATGCAGTAAACCGGGCTGGTCCACACGCAGAGAAAATCCAAAATCCCTCTCAAAATGTACTGTCTTTTTATGCTATCCCTCTGGCTCTTCCTTCAGTTTCACAACACATTTTCTGTATATCATTGTTTTCCATTCTGGCATTGTTCGCACTTCATATTTTGCCTTTTCTGTACACGATTGTCGCCAAGATCACACCTGTCTGATTATAAAAAAAAATAATTATCCCGCCTTGGCCGTACACTGTTATCTCCAAGGCTGCACGTATCTGATATAGAAAAAATAACTGTCCATTCTTGACCTGCTCTGCCTTGGCTGTATTCCACAGAGAACCCCTGTTGCGACCCCCCTTCAATTCTTTTATCTTATACTCAGGGTCCGTCTTCTGGGCAGTGCTCGGACATTATCTAACTATGTCCCCATAGCAAGCCTTCCTTGGCATACAGATATCTCACAGCTGCATACCCCTCCCGCAGTCTTCTGTATTCTTCTGACCCTTCCTTTTAGTTTTTTACACACATGCATACAAAGCAAAAAGTTTATTTAAGATTAACATATTAAATTGTCTGTGCATAGTAAAAATAAAGTGGTTAAAATGAAAAGCTAACATATACTGGCAACGCTTATAATTTACATCTGGGGTATTCACTTAGTCAAATTTTCCACCACAACATCTTGAAACTTAATTTTGAAATTACACTACAATAGATTGTATGGGGACAAAAATATTCTTCTCTCATGCTGGGAAGCTGAATATCTTTGTTTCCCTTTCCTTTTATATGTTTTGAGGAATATCGAAATGATCACACTAAGGAGTTAAGGGTGTCTGCCAGTCAAATAAATTACTGACATCACCAGTAGTGTGATACATATCTCTTACTTATTCAGTGTTACTTAGTTAAATTAACTGCCACTTCTACTTCATAAATTAGGGAATTGCACATAATTAATTTTGTTTAAGGGCTGTTTCTGACTGGGCTGATTCCATAAAAGATGGAGTTTAAATGCTAACATGTCTCACATATTCCTGACCTTAGCCCAGTTGGTCCCAGCAAAAATCCCCAATAAGGCCCATTAGAGGGCTGAGCTGTAGCATGTGTGAGCTGGAATGGATTGTGTGAATTTATATTTATATATCAGCTCTGGTACAGCCATACAAGGTCACCCTTCCATCTTTACCATTTTTCTATATGTCTTCCTCCTGCCCTCAGGTGTTAGGGCTTTTGTATCAATTATTTTCCCAGCATGTTGAGGAGCATAATTGAAGGGTAGCGACAAAGGCTCACCCAGGGCTGGTCAGCTACCACAGCTGTGTTCGGTTAAGGGCCAGTTTTGTGAGAAGTAGTCCAGCTCAATGCTGGCAAGTTTGTACAAGCTGCTCATTGGCACTGACGACAGGCAGCATATTTCCTCCTTGGATTTTTTTTCTAGAATTTGCCTATTTGTTTTAATTGGCTGGCTTGATTTTGTTTTGTGTTCGTTTATGTCAAGAAGTGCCAGTATGTGTTTTTCTTTTGATGTTACCTCAGTATAATGAACCTGTCACACCCGCTCCCAGTCAGCCAGCTCAGCCACACCCCGCTCCCAGTCAGCCAGCTCAGCCATGCCCAGTTCAACCCAGCTCAACCACACCCACTCATCAAGCACACCTGTGACTCATTCCTCAATCAAGCCCTGGCTACATAAGGACTCTGTTTCTGTTGCCTCATTGTGAGGTATTGTTTCCAAAACTCTACCGAGCCTGCTCTCTGCCATTCTCCTGTTTGGAATCTTGTGTTTGACCCCTCACCTGTTCTTCGGACCTTGCTTGTGTTTTTCTGGATCTGGTTTTTCGTACTGCTGCTTCCTGTTGCTGAACTGCTTTGTCCCTGACTACGTTTCTGGCTGTGCGATTAAAACCTTAACCGCACTTGGATCCCAGTCTGTTTCATTACAGAACCAAAGTATTCACATTTTTACACAATACCAGAAATCCATTTACAGTATACAAAGCTGAATTTGTGGGATAGAATATGATAAATCTATTGCTTTTCATACAAGCATAAATGAATCATTAGTTTTTACATACACACTGGTTTGGATAATTTGACCTGTGAACCTATTATTTCCAATAATTAAAAGGTACTTTAAGGTACTCTTTAACTATATGTTATATAAATTTTCTTTATTCATGTGCTGTGGCACCAATTGAAACAAGTTGATTGCAGCAAATCACATTCATTTCTTGCCTCAAGGGCAAAAGGGACACTCCTAGGTGTTTTAGCCTTCATTCATAAAACACATTAGAATGTTCAAATCAGCACCTCCACAGCCCCACCCTAGATGACAATTTTTGCTCACAATGACACTTAATCTCAGAGTAGCATGTCACATCCAGTTTTACATTCCTTACCCAGCCAAAACACTACAAATATTTTCGGCATTACTGAAAAACAAGTTTCCGTAGGGCTGAAAAAAAAAATGACACAGTTTTAAAAGTTCCATTCTTGCCATGACAAATGCATTGCTGATGTTAGCCTAGTGAATGATTGTGACAGTATTGTAGGAGGCTGCTGGTGTGGCGGCTCCCAGGCCCTTGTAGAAAGCCACACAAAGCAGTGTTCACTGTACCTCACCCACGACTGATGGGCACAAGAAGCCCATTCCTCTGTTCTTTGTCATGCTCATGTTCTCTGGAGTGTCTGTGAGGTGCAAAGAAGCAAGAACAATTATGAGATTCTCACTTTTTGGTAAGCATACATTGTGACCTGTGGAGCAATAGTTCACAGCCATATTTTCAAAAACAGATGAAATTCCATAATAAACAAGTAGCACACATAACCAACAAGTGGTGAAAGCTAATCATAGCTCATTACATGTGACCATCAGCCATTTCCTTAAGCCATTCCACCTCGTTCATTTAACGTGATGATTGTGTGTTTCCTTAGATTTGTAATCAAATGTAATCAAAATTTTATTAAACATCAAAATAACAATGTTGTAGTTTGTAATATTAAAATACCATGACACATTTATGGTCATTTTCATTGCTATGCAGTTACAAAAAGGCTGAAATTGAAAGTGCTTTAAACATAAGAATGACAGCACTTTATTAGAAATATGGTAAAATAATGTTGCCAATTTACAATTCAAACAATATCATGACAACATTTTCTGGGCCGTGTTGAAAGCCAAACATCACTTGAATATGTCAGTGTAAAGCACATATGTCAATATCAAGGCCCGCGGGCCAGACATGGCCATCCAGGGCTTTTAATCAGGCCCGCCAATAAATTCTGACAATCAATTTAATGTGGCCCGTGCTCCGGTGTTTAAATTTACGTCCATGACAATACAACATTGGAACGCAGGAGGCGCTGCCGCGCTCCATTCTCACGCTGTTGTGCTGCTGTGTTCTGCCCCCCCCCAGAGCGGCCTTAGTTCCTGCTCCAGGGCTGCATGAGGAGGACGAGCAGGGAACATCAGCATCAGAAGGCAGCGGTCCGGACCAAGAACATCAGCGGCACTCCGTCTCTTATTTTGGGGCGCAAGCGAGGCCCAGCATTGAGGCGCGGGCCGAGTTGCGCCCCGCCCTTTTTCGTATGCATGTGGGTGTGTGTGTGAGGACCCACTCCTCCTTGGCGTGTGGTACCCCCCCCTTGGGCGGCCGAGAGGGGTCTCACCTCTGTCACGAGAGCCGGCGCAGGGGACGAGTCGGTGTGGTCACGGTGTGGTGTGTGTGAGTGCATGGGGATATCTTACGGGGCCTATGCTTGCAGTGCTTTGTGGGGGAGGGCAATCTCGTTCTGGGCGCCGGGCTCTTGTGGGGAGAGAGCCTGACGAGGGAAGGGCCGCCGTAGTGAAAGGGGGAGGAAGGTTAGGAGGGGTGGTCAGCAGAGCATGAGCCGTCCCTGTATGAATTGTTTTTATTTAATAAAGTCTTTGTACCCATACTCCTGTGTCCTGGTTGTCTGTGGCAGCCGGATCTATTGGGGGGAACCTGTGCTGGGTAGCGGGGGCCAACATTGGTATTCATGGCTCCTGACACCCTCAACAGTGGCACCCCCAGAAAATGTTCAGTGGGGTGGCAAGGTGGGGCCAGTCAAAATCTTGGGGTGGCACTAGCATGGTAACCACCATGGGTGGGGGATGTAATAACAGAAATTTGAATTGGATTGCGATTTGCGATTTGAATCGGATTTCAAACCACATACGAATGTGGTTTGAAACGGATTTGTAAAAATAGGATCTCGTGATTTTTGGCTGTTTAGACTTGCTACATATGATCAGATTGCAATCGGATATGCACACTGTCAGTCCAAATCCAATTTATATGCATATCCGAATCCTGCTGGTAAGAATTACCCACAAACATGGAAAAACCATAATATTTGAACTATATATATATATACATATATATATATATTTTTTTTTCCTTCTTTTTAATACAGTTACTAGCCTACATCAATAAAAATAATCATTGTAATAAATGTCTGGCCCCTGATTTTATTCACAACCCTCAGCATTGTCCTCAGTAAGTTTGAATTTGACACCCCTGGTGTAAAGCCAAAGCAGCATCACAGAATTGAAAATGGAAACAGTAATATGTACTTTTTTTGTAGATTGTGGTTTTGCAGTTTTACATTTGAATGTACTAAACACAACACACAAGCAAAGACCATATCGTATCAATGTCTAAATGTTCTTTCATCAAAGAAATCATCTATGAGGGATCTGAACAAGCATTTTCTGATGTGATATGTTTTGCTAACAGGATAGGGAAATCCTTAAACATCCTGCAGACATCAACCTAGATCACATAAGCTATCCAACAGTACAAGTACCAATGTGTTGGGTTATGTCACCAATTCATTTTTTTTCTATCAAAGAGCGCCAATGTACAGTGAAGTAATGACAGGAATATTTGATGGAACTACATCTTTCTTGACAAATGCGTGCAATGTCTGGGATCAAACACTGGGAATTCTAAATGGCATTGATGTTGTTGTGATGTTCGATTTGTAACAGCACACTGGGGTGATGTTTGGACCTCTTATTGATGTTTGAAATATGTTGTTTCACAGTCCTTATATAAACTACATTTAAATGATCAGTATATGTATAATGTGTATGAAATTCATCTGTGAATTTCATTATGTTTGTGCATTGTCCAGGAGCAAACACTGAGAATTCATGTTTCAAGGATGTCCAAATTGTGACATCTCACCCATGTCTGCTTGATGACATTTGGTTTAAACATTGCCTCATTTTATTTTTGTAACTACATGGAGATGATCTTAAAATAACTTGTACAAGAGTAGTGTATATGAATATACAACATCTGAGATAAACCTTATCTTGATGTAATTTTATGTTTGCGTTTGACAGTGAGACATCTTTTTCAACATAGTTATAATTTCAAGCATTGTGGCATCCTGGCATATGTGCTCGGGACTGAAATACAGTCAGTATTAGATGGTGAAATGTTGACTGTTACTCCATATTTTCAAGTGGTTAATTTTTCATATTTTTTACAAAGGTATATCTTCTGTCTTTGTTGTTCTCTGAGTTTCACACTCCTTTTTTTCTAGTGTATTCCATGTGAAGCTGACTAAACATTTCAATTATTTTGTTCTTTATTGCAGCTCATGTCTTTATATCTAGTAATGCAGTGCTTGGGGAAAGTCTCTTACTTCATTCAGCCTCTTCTGATGCTGCCAGTCTTGCAAACAATTACACTTGACCATTGACCCTTAATTGTTGAAAAAGAATTTCCTATAGTGAGTAGATCTACACAATTCAATTTGACTTCCAACCCAATCCACCAGAGGACATTCTAACAGAGGTGCAATTTAAATGCTTTTATCACTCTGACAATCAAGATGCTGCACTTCTTATCTGACCGACACTGCCTGTCCAAGTACTGCACAGCTGTATACAACAAATAACAGTCTATATCATCAATGTCAAAAGGCATGGGTAAACATGGACAGCAGTGCACTGAGAAGCACAACAGGATGTCTGGTGACAGACATGCGATGTTTCTTTGTTGCAAAATGGGCTGGTGCAGGGCTCACAGTTCAGCTGAGAAATTGGGTTGTTCATCTGCTCATACAACAGCCCCGTTGCTAGAGGCCCTGTCATTTGCACCATATGCAGCCAGCCCTCTTCCTTGGAATGCAGTCCTGGAGGTTTGTTTTCCACTCATGTGCTGATGCACCTTCAGTTAAATAAAGCCTTCTTTGAAGAGATCTACTCACCCCTCGCAGCTCTGAGATGGTCCTTTAAAGTGATCTGAAAGCCCATGATACCAGAGACCTCCAGCATAATGGATAGACACTCCTGCCTTTCACTTACACCCACTAGAAAATAGTAAGTGCCAAGTTCTTTCTTCCCAGCATGCTCTTCTGCTGCAGTCAGGCGGGCAGGTGAAATGTTTCCTCTCAGCCAAGAGGGTCAAAGAAATCAAATTCCTGAGAGGCCCAACCATCTCACCTCTGGGGATACCATACAACATCTCTGAAACGGAGGGGTCCGGGAACAGGAACTCCCACATGATTGAGAATTCCACAGCTTTGGCATCCCACACAATTGCTCTTGTTTGTCTAGTTCAGAACATTTGTCTAACAAGTGGCTACAGTTTTTTTCTTTCCTTCCTTGAAACTCAGATTGCTTCACATTTACATGAGTACAGCTTCATTCCACTGTAAATGTTAAACTGTAACTGTATAGGTACAATGCCATCCACAGATAGATTCGTTCATTTTATTTGTTCAACTTTTACAGACAGTACTACATAAATCGCTTTTAATGTGAAACACCATCTCACAGGAAGTGATGTTGCAGTTTCACGACCTCTCACCCAACCAAGGACAGCTATAGTAAACAGGAAATGCCGCCCCCCACCACCACAGTGATGCTAGTAAAAACCGGGTGCATAGAGTACCGAGGTGGGTACATCATCACTGGTTCTTCACTGGTGTCCCTATGGGAAATTACAATGGGCTTCGCACACTATCCATCTTTACTCAAGTTCAGATTCATTTCAGGAGCTGGGAATTTCATGAATTAACCTGTTCGGTGTGAGGATATATTTGGACTCATCAAATGTTTCGATATTTTCCGAAAATGTTAAGATTTAAGACTTGTAGTTCCTTTTTGTAGTCCACTTTTCGAACGACATATCCGATAGAGCAATGCGGGGGGAACATCCTGACAAATCAGATACCACCATCTCATCCGGGCATTCTGGGATCTGCGGTTTAGAAAACTGTTGGCTCTGAGAAAACCCAGCTAGGTTTGCTTTGCTAGTGGAAGTCACAGTAGCAAAGACGACGACAGTTGGTAGTTAGCTAGCTAACAAACAACCGTAATCGTTATAAAATGGTTCAGTTCTATCAAACGTAGCTAACTGAATGTGCATTTTCACTCAAGTCTAGTGCCCAGATCTACACATGTAAGCAGAATGATCTTTTTGCTGAAACATCAAGGTGTTTCTGACTCTGTAGATATGTCTCAAAGGCTTCAGGCGTTTTTCATCATTCAAAATCGTGGGCTAACAATCAGTCCACTTAGTAAGCTCGATGGGTGATTATGTGGTAACCTGACTTTGCTAGCTAGCTAGCTGGTTACCTATGCTACCTAACATTACACTGACGTACACTCACCAACACCCTGTAGGTCTTATCCCTCATTCTCGCCCTGACCAAACCAGTGATATGGCCTTCAAAACAACCCCCCCATACATGTGGCCCAGGGTCTTTGCATGCGTATCCTCTCACTAACCCCTGGTACCTTCTTTTAATTCGCACAGAATAACCGTACGGTTATCAATCATCCGAACATATCCTGTACCAGACAGACGTTATGTTCGCTAACACATGCACATAGGCAACTCAAACTCGCCGCCACACGCATGTTCCTTTGTTCTCTTTGAACACGTGTGTTCAACGAGCACACGCACATACGTGCACACGCAACACAGGCACAACTCAGAACAAAGGAACACACACCCTATGACGCGCTCACACACACTAGCACAAGACATTCACTCAAACCTACATATAAGTGTAAATACATACACATGCTTCACTTATTGTATATAAATGTATTGATTTGCGCATTACTACCTTGATGTTATATTTCAATTAATGCATTATTTTTCCAAGGTTGTCTGTTGTAGTGTTACACGTGGAATGAATATCACCAACCTCTGCTGATCAGAATTCTAAATGCCTTCACCTCTTAGTTGAATCATTTGTTTGTTTAGCTAAATAGATAATATTGGGATTTGATTAAGATTAACTATTGATGTGGTAATTTTGATTATGATTATTAATTTAATTATTAATTTGGAATTAAGTTCCAAATTAATAGTTTAGTATATTTTATGAGGCTGATATACAAAACGAAATTGAGACTGATCTTTTATTTTAACCACCATGGTAGATGCCATATTCCATATGGCGCCTCCATGTGTTTGATTTAATTATCCCCTACATAATCGGTACCTCATGTAGGGAAATTCCTTACATGTAAGTGGTACCCCCCTCTAATCGTAGGCATTGTCCCTACAACTGAGATGGATTTTTAATTGTGAAACAGTGTGCGTTGACAATCAAATCAGCTCACTCTTTTAGCTAGAGCAGAAATAACCTCAGTGCAGTGCTTATTGGAACTATTTTCTTGGAATCAATTAAATCTTCTCTCTGTGTCCACTCACAGAGAGCAACAAACACCTTTCTGCCACTGGCATATTTAATTACCTTCACAGGGACTTGGTTCTGTGTGGGCCTACTCTGCAAATCTGCTGTAGCCTTCACCACGTGCTACCAGCCCTCCGCCTACATATTTGTTCCTCACAATTGCACTTTGGCTTTACAAAATCTTTACACCCTTTTCACTGTTTGTCTAAACAGAGGGCCAGGGCAAATTAGCACAACATGCTTTTTTCAACAACAGCTAGATTAGTGTTGAGATCTTTCAGGAGTTTTTCGGTGAATATAATTTAAAATTTACCCTTGAACATGGGCAAGGTTTCCCTCAAGACACAGAAGAGAATGCTTGATACTGTCATGGTCACTGACTGCAGAAATACAATAGGCCACATGCAAAGGGATTGTAACAGCTTACAAATGTGCAGGCTGATGCTTTGATTGATCAAAATACAATTCATCTGAGTCCACTTGGTTCAAACTCAAGCCACTAGCAAGAGCACACGTGGGCAATATTGCAATATACATGTTTTCGTTTTTTTTTTTTTTCTCACTACAGAGTATGATTCCCCACTGAGCTTGTTTCCCCCATCTTCTCTATTTGAGGCTAATTAAAATAAAAACAAGATTTATGCGTGGGCTCCTTCCTGTCAGTTTGAGTTGCTGCCCCGCCGTGTGAGATCCTCCTTGGGGGCTCCTGTGTCTTAGTCACAGGTCCTCCGCAGGAAGTCCTTTCCTGGGGTGGTGGGGTGAGCTGCTGTGTGCGAGCTGGAGGGGGGGGGGCTTGCAGTTGCCCCACCCATTCTGTGCTTAAAGACCCCCGAACAACACCGTGGAGAGAAAAACACAAAAGCAAGCAGCCCTCGTCGTGTTATGTTAACCATTGTACCAACAGCCTATAGGTCACTGCCTATGTCTGTCTTTTTGTATAATCATCTTTATTTGTATTGCTCTTGAGTATTGTTGTGTGAACCTGTTCTGAACAAGAGTGTCTGCTAAATAACATAATACAATAATATTAATATGAAAATAATTTCATTTACTTTTCATGCCTGTAAAAATACACAAACCACATCTGTGACTGACAGACAGTGAACAGGTGAGTAGAGTCCACTCCACGTTATATTATATTCTGTGTGTGTGTGTGTTTGTGTGTGTGTGTGTGTACATGCGCACATTTCCTCAAAGGCTGTCTTGCTTATTTTTTACCATAACATCTTTAAGTTAAGGTATCATTGCACCAGATAAGCTGGCAGAATCTGCAGTAACCACAGTGAAAGAATATTATCCTCTAAGATGACACAAACATGCTGCCTTCATATGGTGGCCATGACAATGAATTCCCTTGGTTCCCTGCTTCCCACTGCAATTAATACTCCAGCTATTGCAAAACGTACTAAGGGGAGACATTGTCAAGGTATACTTCCATGTACATTACAAGGGCCAGAGAACCGCATGTTAACATGGCTCTGTCTGCTTTCCAAGCATGACAAACCTGTGCAATAGCAGGAAGAGAAGTACAGATATGTATAGAAGTACAAAAAATTAGCCATGGAACTGTATACAATTTCTGGGCAAAGAAATTGTATACAGTTCAAGCATTCAATGAGAAAGAGTTTTAATATGTGGTCATGTATTGTTATTCTTTTTAAAATACTATTTTAAGTGTTTGAGTGATAGAAACAACAAAGACATACTGTTGACAAAAGACACATACATACAAAATGTATATTCTCCGTAAGTCATTAAAACATTTTTGTAAATAGGTCTGCTATTATAATTACATCAAAATGAAGCTGAATTACAACAGACAATGTTGGAATGCACAGATGTCTCTTTTGGCTAAATGTGAGACAGTTCAGGCTAACCAGACAAGACAAACCAATTATGATAAGTGATGTTAAGGCATTGGTTGATTTTTGATGGTGTCATGGGCAGGGAAATTAAGATGGAGAGAAAAACAATAAGGAAGACCATATAAAATGAGCAAAGTTTTGGCATTTATTGTGCAGCTTTACAAAGTTTTAATTTAATTATGTGTGTTTAAATGAGCTCAGATACAAAATTAAAAGTTTCTAAGGAACTAATCTAATCTCTCAGTCATTTCAGTTTTTATGCAATAAACTCCAGAAACATCATAACTCTCACTATTGTATCAGTATGAGCAGGAGACCACCAGCCTCTAACTTGGCTGGCTAGCATACATCTCTATACATGTACTGATATATTTCATCATTCTACTGGGTTGATTTACAGTAAATCCTTTTTCAAAGTGTAACTTTTTCAAAAACCATTCTTTTGCAAATGCCTTTAGTTGGCAGTCATCAATCATTTACAAGGATTCCTGACATTTGTAGCAGCAGCTACACATGATAGCTTTCACGCCAATTTGGAAAAAAACCGACAACAGGCAGTTCTATTGATTTTTTTTTTTTCAAACCACCGGGATGATACACAAAAATAAAGACAAGCAGGAGGGTATGTGACGATGCCATGATATGCCATCTCATCCATTTCAAAGAGCAACATGCTAATGAAAACTTACATCTTGAACAAAGAGATGTTTGGGGTTTGGAGAACCATGTGATATTAAGGACAGGTTCAAGAGAAATCAGATCAGCCAGTAGAGAGTGAAGTAGAGAGTGAAATTCCAATATTCACAAGTGTGCTCACATAGTACATAGTCCTTGTGAAAGATGATTAAATCTTGGGCATAAAAAGCACAGTAGGAAGTGGTTTTAAAAATCAATATAGGGGAATTGACTAGACGAAGTAGAACCCTACATCAACACACACTCAATGCGGACCACTTAAGAAATGTGGTGCATTAGCACAGGCAAAAGAAATTATCCTGAAACTCAAAAAGCAGATTAAGTAGCAGGCACAATGGATTAACAACTGATGATGAAAAGCCTGTAACAAACATTTTAATGGATCACTTGAGAGAATTTTTACCAATGACTCATCAAACCACAATTGTGATCAACAGCAGCATTGCCTTACTATTTTCCATAAATGAGACTGAACACCCCACACTTAAAAGTAACAAATGGCCTTAGTCACACATGATTAATCCAACCATACTGAAAGGTATCAAGACATTATTTTTCATTTGTCGAGGTCAGCCTGGGACAAGCTGTAAAATATTCAGGCTTTTCCCACCAAATCCTAAAAAAATTGTTTTTGAATCAGACATTTTTAGGCAAAATAATCTATGAGAAAGATCAAAATAAATATTAACATGTCACAATTTATCACTTATTTTCTCAGTCAGGATGAATGAGATTGAGTTGATTGCGAATGAGAGTAGTATCACTTCAAAATGAGGTAGAAACGTGGATCAGTCGAAAGAATGAGGCGTACAGTTTTACTCAGCTGTCAGCTGGCTGACTCCCACTCCCAAGAGCTGGTGTGTTTTTTTTCTCTTCTTCAGAGTGCACTACCTCTGTGTTTTGGCACCAACCATATTTTTTTATCCTGTTTTAAACATCTGCTTTGACATCGATCTTTCATGACATTTGCTTTTGTAACATATAGAACAAGAAAAGGTGGCTGAGTTCTACATGGAATGTTCATGTATGAAGGCAGTATAAAAGGCTGGATGAGAACAAGTACAGTTCATGTTAATGGGCTTTAAAAATGTATGTAAATGTAATCTTAGCCTTCTGCAGCACCCATGTGTATGAGTGTGTGTGCGCGTGTATGTATTTAAATATGCGTTTTATGCAAGAACCCCCTTTTATATGTTCTTAGAAAAGCACCATTGTAGCACTGCAACACAGGTGCACTGCAGTGTAGGTATTCTGAGAAACATAAAGTATACATTGTTGACATTCCTCAAATTGAGGGATTCCCACACTGATTTATGAGAAGTTCCTTTGAAGTAAGAGCACTCAGGCCTCCTTTGTGTTCATGCACAGTTAGAATAATGAATAATGCATCAGGGATTAGAGATTCATAATACCATTTGTTTTCACCTTCTGCAACCCTCTCATTAAGAAATACTGTACCTGCCTTTGCAGTAGGTATTACTTTGTTACATCAGCTTGCTACATAGTGTATCCAGTCTACGATGGGGCTGGACTCAGACTGTGGCGAATCAATAGGCAGAGCACTTTAAATTACCTCTGCGCAGCCATTTCAGTAAGGAGGATTCAATGAGCCTAATGTGGGTGTGTACTACATGTGTAAAATTCATTCTAAATGCAAAAAAGGCAAAAACACAAATAAGTCCAATATGAGATTGTGTCAGGAGTTTCTCCTGACACCGGTAATTGGTCGCGCTGCACTCCCTGGGAAATTATTTAGTTAGTTAATTTCTTTTCCTTTTTCCTTTTGGTGTGCACGGATGAGAGGTTGTCAGTGTGCATTTTAGGCAGCTCCAGGAAAAGCGGCGACCAGAAGAACTTATGCGGTGAGTCCCTGAGGGAGGAGGGAAGCAATCAACAGTTCCAGGATGCAGCCGGGACCGAGGAGAGCCCCCACCCTGTGAAGGTGCGTGCCGGGGAGGTGGATCCCCTGGTTGTGAGGGAGGTGACACCGCGAACCGGCAACTGTGTGCGCGAGTCCCCGGCACGGGGTGGAAAGGAGAGGGCTGACCGGCTGCTGAACTGTCTCCCTCAGAGTGATCCCACAGAGCCGGCGCGAGCTGCTAGCGAGGAGAACATTTGGGTCGCCGCCGGAGCCGCCAGCCCTTCCACAGGAGCGACGCAGAGGGCTTCGTCTTTTGTTTTCTATTTTGGGACATAGGCAAGGCCTGGCAAGGTGGCATGGGCCGAGCTATGCCCCCCCTTATATTTTCGTTTTTGTTCTGTGTTTTGCATGGTGTCCGCGTGTGGAGCCTCCCCCATGGTGGTAGGACTTCCCCTGGCAGAGAAAGGAGCGGTCCTCTCTCTCCCCATGTCCAGGGGGCGGGGGCGCCAGATCACAGAGTGTACTGCAGTGGGGTACAAGTGCAGAAAGATATTGTGTGGTGTGTGGGTTTTTGTGTGGGGTTGCGTACCTGCTCGTCTGGGTCCGGGGAAGGGAGGACGAGAGTGGGTAGCAGGGCAGGGGAAGGAGAACAGCTGCGGGTGGGAAACATAACAGCGTCTCTATGTTTTATGAAATTTTGAGTGTATCTTTTTTTTTTATTAGTAAAATAAAGAGTGTGCTTTCCCTACTCACCTTGTCCTGCTGTCCTTGTGGCAGGCGGATGCCTAGGTTGGGCATTCTGTCCACTCCCGACAATTACAGACAGTTACTTGTGTTAACCCAGCCTCGACCTCTAGAGGTAACAAAAGAATCATTACTAATGACTACTACATATGTGTAATATGTCATATCCCTTGAAAATGTGTCATTCATAGAACTAGAAATACAGTTAAATGTGCTAACTTTCAGTGTTAAAAAAGACTTTCGGAGCAAAAAAAAAATCTCATTGCAAAACATCTGATTGTGAAAACAACTTATGTGATGTTGTATGGTTCTACCACTGTTTTCAAAATCAGGACTTAAAACAAAGCGATTAATAAACACACTAGCAAACATATACACCCAAACATACACATGCCCACGTGTGTACCATAGAGGTATAGAAGGACACAACAAACACACATGAGTTATCACTGTGGACATCAGAGACTCCGATATCGACAGACAAACACTAACATCCGCACACAACCTTCCAGTTCAAGTCACTGAGGGCCCTGCACTGAACCAACAGGAATGAAGTGAATGAAAACCAGAGCTCAGAGGGAACTTGGAGCAGGTGCACATACAGCTAGATGCAGCCCCAGACCTGGGATATGACAACAGGGAGGTATGGATTCTGCTCACACCAGCTGCACCCGTGCCATGTATCAGTTTGTTGCTGATTACATCTCATTAGCTCTGAGCCTCACACCCCCTCTTTTACACCTGTACCATTGCTGGGGTAATGAGGAAGTGTGAAGCGAATGTGTTTGCAGCTTTGCTTGAAATAGCCCAAACGCCTACTTCTGCATCAGAATACAGAATCTGATGTTACTCTGGGTTTCTAAACTTCACTTTGTTCATTCTGGCTTCTGTGTAATTAATTTCAAGGAGCATTGCCTTTTCTAATATCTCTTGCCAAAGTTTTCTGTTAATTTCAGCGGCTGCTGGTGAAGAGCTCACAAGCTTGTCTGACCCAGCAAAATTTTATGAATTTTAAACTGAAATTTTCAGGTTCTACTTGTATGTATGCAGTAAGAGGCTGTCTGTATCTGTATGCGCATGAGTTTATCCCTAATTAATATCCAGTAATGAAACAGGCCTTGTATAATTAATCAGGGGAGATTGACCTTTAGAGGCTTAATGTGGACTGTTTATCACTGAAAATGTGTTGATGGCCAGTTCTTGGGAAGGATTAGCAATGAGTAGATACACAGTGGTAAATCAGAGCAGCACTGCGATGTTCATATATGTATTTCACTTACGTTTACACCTGTAGTATAATTATCACGTTTGGAGCAGCTGACAAACCCTTTTCACAAAGAATAAAGAGAGGGAGCAAACTTCCAAAAGCAATATATTTTAAAAACCAACAAACAAAAGGAACCAGTCTGAGCACAGTCATTTAAAAAAAGTGTGCATCTTCCCCTCCAACCACAAAGCTGTATTTAATATTCCCCTAGTTAGGCAAGTATAGCTTGCTAATCAATGGCTGTAAACCACACGCACTGACAATTAACAATTAAATATCAATTGCTTAACCTGTTCAGAACGTGATCAATAAGCTCAGTTATTGTCAAGGATGAAAATGGAAAGTTTAGAATCCTTCAATGTTTAACGAAGTGACAATTGAACAGTTCTGGGGAACAAGTGAAGGTTCTCTTTCTTGTCAAAGGAATAATAAATATAATGGGAAGTAAGTATCATGGGAAAAATATTACTCAGTACAGTCTTTAGCAATTAAGGTTCATATTTCCGAACTCACGTCTTATTAATAGCAGACCATGTGTGGTCACTTCTCAAACCACGAACACTCCATTGCAAACAGGAAAACTGAATGTCACATGACGCTGACCAGGTCTTAATGCAGCGGGATCTTATATGCAACCAAAATTCTTCTTCCTTTAAATACTTTTTTCGCAGTGGGATTTTGACGCCTACAACATTATAAAACATCATTAAATGAACATTTTTGCAATGTTAATAAATTAACATTTTCACACTGAGGACAGCAGAGAGGGCAGGAGGCAACAGGTCCAGTCGGAGTAAAAAGGAACGTTGATGTAAGCACTGGGTCTCAGATTAGGGGCCTGTGTTGTGTGTCATGTTGTGGATTGTTTTACAGCTGTATGAGTGCAATGGAGAAAGAGAGCCCCTCTCCCTTTTCCCATCTGGTCCTGGATGATTTATGCAGTGCTCTGCGCTGCCTTAGCTCCCTGGTTCGCCCCGAGATGAGGATGATGAATGAGACCCCTACGCACCTATTTCTACCACACTTCGTTTCATTTCCCCTGTGTGGGCGCACACCTGTAAAAACATCTTTAAAAACTGTTTGGCCCAAACTTGTTTTGTTTACATCATAAGCTTCACTTCATTATCACATCATTTTATTGTCATTTCATGGCAGAGGAGTCTCAGCACGATGTGGTTTGCAGCTGCAAAGTGAGGCCAAGTTAGAGATTTATTTTGTTTTCCCACCATTTAAATGTTGATCTTGATATATATGGTACTAACTTAGGTAACAATTAACATTTTAGTGTATGGGGAAGAAACAAAAGTTGTCATTAGGACTATTGAAGAATTAAGAGATTTTTAAGATGTGGCTTCGAAAAAAAAAAATTCAAAACCAATATTATTTTATTTTTTACAGAACTGTGAAAAACATACTAAATAACTTTATTAGATTGCTTGCACGTGCAACCCCCTCCCTCCTCCTCTGCTCAGCATTACAAAACCGTGAAATGTTTGACAGCATTTTTAGGCATTAAAAAGTCTGCCTGGAGAAAAAGCAGTGGACAAAGTGAGTTTTTGCTGGGTATGAAACTTGGTGGGTTAAGGCAGCTTATCAGAATTGCACTGGAGTGGTTTCAAAGTGACTGGGAGTCCAGTCTGGCCTTAAATCACCTGAGAACCAGGTCTCAGAGAGGGGCACTGAGTCAGCAGAGAGAGAGAAAGACAGAGAGCATTACTGATGGCTATGTTTAAATTTATACTACACTCAGCGGATTATAAGCACAGAGGGATATGTGTGTGTGTGTGTGTGTGTGTGTGTGTGTGTGTATATATATATATATTTTTTTTTTTTTTTTGAAAAATGTTATTTTGAAAAATTCCTACTGATTGTGGAAACTCTGGCAGTTATGATACACTTACGTGGGTTTCAGTCATACCTATCAGCAAGAAGCTGGCAGTTAAGTCACTGGGGTCAGCTACAGGTAGGACTCACATTGCAATGTTGTAGTCATGGTTCATTAGGATTGTCATCCACTCTTCTGAATATAAACATAAAGTAGTCTGGTATGTATGCTACCAGGCAAGCTCGCCAAATGGCCATAAGCTCCAAAGCGGAGAGTCATAGCCTGGGATCACAAAGGTGAGAACAGAACTCAGAAACGCAGACGAATGCTATTCCGGAGCCCAGCTCCAGCGCACTTTAGCCCTTAACTATGAGTAATTTCAACTGCGGCTAAGCTCATCAGCTTGCAAGAGGTTCTAAAAAAGGGACATTTTCACTGAAATCAAGGACTTGCAGTTAACGAGAAATTACAAAAAAGGGGCGAGGTCAAACTGAAGTCTCAGGAATGTTTTGAAAGACACTTTTCATGGGAAGCCAGGGTCCACACACACACGCGCGCACACACACACACACACACACACACACACACATATTCAGCAGTGAAAACTGTTGTCTGTGTCACTTCCCTACCTAGGAGGGCTTGCTGAGGTGAAGCTTTGCTGCAGTGCTGCTACCCTCCCCACCCCTTCATTCACTTAATTCCTCATACTACAAGAATACACGTTGTATATTGAACCTGTTTGCCACTACATTGATGTGCTAAGTGCACACGCATGCAAAACTGAGCACACAATGACAATGCAAGCCCAGTTGAAATGGAACTTAAAATCAGTTCACACTCATAAAGAAAACAGCCTTGGGACAGAGGAAGGGCATCTTGCAGTGGGCGATAGACCTCCGTTTTACATACCTGCTTGTAATTTCTCCTTGTATGAAAAGGAGAGTCCAACCTCCACTCACTGACACAGAAGCTGAACCCATTTAAGTAACACATAGGCATTGCCTTTGCTCTACATCTGATATAAACTGTAACCTTATAAGGTTCATGAACCAAAGTTTGCCTGCAACAGCTCATGTGAAGGAGTTGCAATTATCGCATGGCTTACCCCAGCCAGCGTCACACACCTAAGGTGGCTCTAGGTGTTATGAGAGTGAACTGATTTTAAGCTCCTTAGGTTGGTTCACAAGAACTGGAAGGATTATTCGCCAAAGGAACTGATGACTGAACACAGCAGGGACTGTGTGGGAGATGCAGATGAATGTAATTGTACCTGACTTTACTGTTATTTTTTTCAAAAGCGAGCAAAAATTGCTCCTCTGTATCGAAGCCATTAAGCATTACTGGATATCAGAGTGTCACCCATGATAGGTCACCAACAGCAACATTGAAACTGCATGCTCATTCATTATTTTTTGTTGTCATTGCCACTCCTCACTATTAACCCAGGGGTGAAAGGGCAGAGTGTGATGCGCCATGGGACTGAATGTGAGTGGACAAGAGGAACTGAGACGGTTGCCTCTGTGCCAATGACAGGATCACAGCGGGGTAAAGCTCTGCTGCTCGCCTGCTAATGTGCTTCTTTGAATAGACAAAAAGGCATATCTGTATACTGCTGTCAATAGAGAGGCTGTTGACTCTCTGATCATGCTCTGAAGTACATGTTTAAAATGCAGACAGAGTGTCAAAAAAAGTGATTTAAAAGTAAATAAGCGATTTAAAACTGTCCAGCGAAAAATGCTACTTCAGTACAATGCCAACATAAGAATCGGAACCCCGAGACTTAAAAGAAGAGGTTTTTGTAAAGAAAGTTGGAACATTTTTCATACTGTAATGCACAGTCTCAATGCTCAGTCTAATAAGATGCCTTATTTCCCCTTCTGGAGCCAGTGTGGAGCTGTGGTCAGGGACCCCCCGGTCTTCTGTTAAATCTCCCTAATAACCATGGATCCCTCTGCTTTCTGACAGATGCCCCCAGCCCAGTCTCTGGGGGTGGAGATCATTAACAGATGACAGTCCCCATTAGGAAACACAGCAAGGAGTGCAGGAGTGGATTTGACAGGCCCTTGTTACCCTCATTATCATGATCAAATAAACCATCCCTCCCCACACTTTCTCGCAGGCACGGGGTAGGCCACTTACTGCCGGAGAGGGGAGGCAATCGATCTGGTTTCTGTGCAACATTACAGGCAGCCATGTTACAATAGCAGCAATTATCATACAAACTACCTGCTAATTATTATGTATAGTGTTTCAGGACACTGCACCTGCAGAATTTACTGTGTTCGCAAAAATGCCTCAGTCTTGTGTCATCTCATATCATGTTAAAAATAAAGGGACTAAACTGTTATCTCCTGAATTCCATGTCTCAGATACACTGTTTGCGAGACCTAAACCTGCTCTTTTTATTAACATTGCACAGCTGAAACACAATAACACTGTGTGAAAAAATCAGGAACGGAGCAAATCACGATTCGACAGACGGCTTGAGAGAGGAAGAGCCCTGGTGCTGCCCGAGCATTAGCGGAGCATGATGCCCGGAGACTGTCTCTCCTTCTCAAATTAAGCAGTCTGTGCAGACAGAAAGACAAGCGATGGAAACTGGTTGCGGGCAGCCTGCAGGTGAACTGCTCTCTACCCTGCCGCGTCTGCATGCAAAAAAGAGTAGCTGATGCTCTTTCTCCACAGCAAACCCACTGAGGCCCAGAAGGTGTGGCTGCCGTGGCTTCGGACTGTCGTTTCGTTCGAATTCCCGTATTTCTTCCTATCAGCCCCCCACCACTAGTTCTCCCTTTGTTGCGTTTGAACCTGAGCTTGGATCGAATGAGAGCAAAAATGCACCTGCTAATTGCAAATAAAATCCCAAAAGTGTGATCTGTAATGCAAATGTTTGCAAATGGCTTAAAGCCTCTTTTTCTGCTTTTCAGATGCTTATCGAAAGCATTCCATAACTGACACAAGAGAACAGCTTGAGAAAGTAGTTTGCAGTGAATATAATGGTGACTTTGTGTACCCTCCTGTGTGATGTTCAGTAAATTGATTGGAAAAGTTTACATGCTTTGCTGTCACCTGTTGAATGCCCCCTTCCCTCACCCACAAACCACGTCTTTCCTATCTCCAGCTCTTTCTTCTGCAACTTCCTGTTCTGTGATGCTGGCAGTCATTCTAACAACCAGACTAAAAGTCAGTGATAACTTTGACCCGGTGCTCCAATCACAATCTATCCTTTGATATTATCTACTCTGTATGAAACATTACCTGGATTACTAATAACAATGCTTTCAAGAGATACTGAAAGTATTGCTAAAGAAATCAGGGTTTGGGAGGCAGGCAAAGCTCTGGGCCAGCTGCAGTTTAGAAGTATCACTCTCAGTCTTAATTCACACATGTTATGCTGTACAACATATTGTTTTGCAGATTTTATTGGCTTTGTCTATAGTAAAAACATTTGTTGTCTGAATATTATCTCCTGATTAGCTGTTTATGTATTACCCTCAGCCCAAACTGAAGGTCTGTTATGGCTTTGCAATTTCTGATTTACCAGCAGGATTTTACTTAATCTGATCCTTTGTTTGGAAATCATGCAGCCCAACTGCAATATAAATAATTTCATACCATCCCAGTCAATACCCAGTCATACCATCCCAGTCAATACCCCATCATTAGCTGGCTGTGGTGTGATATCTCTCCTCTTATGTGTTTTTGTGCAGCATTTCTAGTCAGTGTGATCAACTGAAATTCCCCAGTGGAAGTCCGCATCAGATCTATGTTCCAGAGGCAGGACCATGCAACACAACAACTGCTGTGATTTATCACTACCATGATTGGTGCTTTTCCCACTGTGCAACTGGGCACATTGCCGCTGGCACAGGCAAAGATACGGATTATTAGAAAACAGCCCCATTGTGTGTGAAAGCATGTGCTGTATGTGGAAGTTGGTCTGGTGTCACTTCTAGACTTACTTACAAGCTGTGAAGAAAACATCCAAAGCAGGAGAAGGTGCCGGTTCCATTGCTCAAAAGACATTTGCGTTTCTGACTTTCACCCGCTGCATTGCAGTGCTACTGTAATCACCGAATCACTTTAGCTGGGGTAATTGGCAGGATCAGCAGTCAAATCAAGCCTTGTATCCTTGATTTAGCTGTTTGGTAATTGAAAGATTCCTCTAAGACCTGCAGGACTTGCACATCCCATGACTAAACCAAGCCATTCGTGGCAAGTCTCACACTGTGTCAATCCTGATTTCAGCTCTGGTTTGACATCTGAGGGCGACCATTATGATTGTGAGGTGTTCCCTCGGTAGAATTTTAATTGGACCTGGTGTCCTTTAATCTGAGCACTACAGCCACACAGTGACTGTGTTAGCACCAGCTGCTATACTGGAAGGGTGGAGTGCTCATTGTGCTACTGAGTAGATTTACTGCACACTCCAGGGCTATGAGGGGAGGCTTCTCTGAAATGTACAGGGGAGCATGTAGGATGTTTGTCTGTGTTTACTACAGCGCAACTAAACACCCAACACCCTGACAATGAATATGTCCAGCACTCTATGTGATACAAACAAGCAATGTTCCCTGGCCCTGATCCTGGAATTTGGCTGCTGAGTGTATTCATGTTCCAACATTGTGCAGATTCATATACTATAAGACAGCTTTTTGTTTCGTAACTTGCCATACAGCCCCTCAGGTCTAGTCCTGCAGGCATATTACATTATATGATTGCTTTGCAGACAGTGTTATCAGGCAGCATGCATTTTTTGCATTTACAATGGAACTCATTTCTGAAAGGATATTTTTACTGAGATATTTCAGGTGAGGTATCTTGTCTGGGAGTCTATCAGCAGTGTCCCTGTAGATTGCACATGCACTGACACACATACTGGAGTCCATTAATGACCTTGGATTGTTTTTGTTCAGTGGAACTACCCAAGTAAAGCTTCTCACTTGAAACAATTTATCAGCGGTGTCCCTGCTGAGATTTGAACCCGTGGCTCCTGTGAACCCAGACCGAAACTGAGCCCTGACCCCCAGTGCGCCGCTGTCACATGGCCGTGTGTCCCTGAGTGGTGCGTGGAGGTAGAGCCTCCGCAGCACCGCGGGACACGCAGACAGAGCTGCCTGGTCACAGGAGTCACCTTCACTGGATAATCATACTCGGTAGGGGGCTACTGTCACGGACAGAAACGGGCTCTCTCCTGGGCTGTGGCTCCCCCTTCATGACAGTGTGGAGAAGCCACATTTCACTGCCGTCTCTCCCTGCTTCCCCGATTCTTACTTTTCTCCATGTGTCTCCCTGTCTTTTTCTCTCTCTTTCACTCACTCTCTCATCTCGATTCATTCCTTATGAGGTTGAGGAAATGTGATCACCATAATAGCAAAGGGGTTGTAATTTAGAGCAGCATGTAATATATCTAATGTAAACACTGTTGAAGAAAGTGACTTTTCTTCTCTGTTATTATAGTTTGGGCAGCAGTGTAAATTTCCTGACGTGAGAAGTATAATACTGACCTCTAGTGGTAAAAGCGTGTCATTGTCCCAATGACGACTATAAAATTGATACGGGTGTTGAATCAGACAAATTTATGTGGAAACCCCAAGCGCTACCCAGAAGAGTTCCACTGTTCTACAGCAAGTACGCAGATTCTGCCAAGGTAACTTCAGCAACCCGTGTGGTAGACGGGTGTTTAGGACAGAGTTTGCCCAAATGAGGGTGTGCCTGGTTTATTGCCATGACACGTTCTGAACCCACACTTATGTCCATTTCCTCAACCCCTGCACACACTAAAAGGTGTAACAAAAAGTGCAGCACAGTGGCAATTGTGTATAACATCTTCTGGGAAGTACTTAAATGGGGATTGCATGTATGTATCTCTCTTCTGACTTTGCAAATTACAAAAATAAACGAAATTAAAATAATAATAATATTTTTTTTCCATCTGAAATTTTTGATTGATGATCGCTGACACGTTGCCACTTTGTCAGATTTTGTTAAACAACAGCAAGTTTCAGCATAAAGCTGAGTAAAGTCATTTTAAAATATTACTGATTTACAGCATGAGGCAAACAATATATATTTTTGGTATTGTTGTTATAAGAAATACATTGTCAAATTATGAAATTGTTGCCCTAATTATCAAGTTTGTACAGTAGCTTTAGAGCATACTGTAATGTCATAATAATTCAACAGCCATACTCTGATTCAGAATCTGTAGCTAAGTGGAACTATTTTTTGATGTTGTTGATTCTGTTCATTCCATTTCTAATATTTCTCATATGATGTAACAGTGTTTTTGTCCCAATAATGTTCAAATGCAAGGTTATGGTGGCTGCCATCCACAACCATAAAAGTATTTACTTGATTTATAGTCTAATAGAAGTGGAGACAATGCTGATATTAATATTTTACTGATTTCTAGAAGAGTTGCACAAACGCAAAAGTGTAACTTCCTCATGGATTGATTAGTGTGGTTATGGCCCCTATTAGAGATCAGACAGCTTAAAACAGTGACTCATCTCTGGCTCCTGAAAGCTCCTGAAAGTAGTTTCAATGTTACTGATGATGATATGGTGTCCCACTGGGAGATTCACAAAGTGATGTTACATTTATTAAAGGACAAACTAGCTGACATTTCCAAAGTGCCTGGAACTACACACAGAATCTTTGCTGGCTGTTCTATGACAGTGCAAATCCAGTTCCTTTTATTACCTAATCCTCACTTTAATGGATATGTCACCCCTCAGTGGTTCTAGCCTTGTGCATTAATGTAGCCTATGCCAATTTTATCTGTTGTTTTCCCCTCTGTTAATTTATCAAAAACTTATATTTGTACTCTAAACACACATGCAGTACATTTTGCCAAGATATGTAATCACAAAACTAGGCATTGATATTTGTGTCATTTTTACATTTGAAAAATACTTGTCCAGCACAATTGAATGAATAAACAAGACAGCTGTCTTCTGTGGTTTGCGATGGACAATTAACATATGAGCAGTACCTATGTCATGTCCAGCCAACAAAGTAACTATAACGCATGCTATAAATGTTTTGGGGTTTTTTGTAAATGTAAGTGAGACTGCTAAAGCATCCCAGGTGGCAATTGACAGTGTACCCCTTTAGCCATAGTTCAACCTCCAATATACTGATGGCACTGAGTTTTTCCTCTAATTTTCACTAGACGTCACATTCAACAGTTCATCTGATCATCTGTGCCTGTCACTTCTCTCACAAAGTTAATGCAACAATCACACAAATCACAATGGGGTCAGCCATGAGTAATCACTCTAAGTAAAAACACTGAACAAAATATCCATATACTAGATTTTTCTGAAAACTGTCACACATTATAAGCAGCCTGTGTTGAAATCCTCCCTTGGTTGTTATTAGAAATGTGTGTGCTGTTTTTTTGTTTTTTTGGCTCATGATTCTGAGAAAGAAGTGTGTGTTCAGAATTATACATCCTAAAGTGCTGTGAAGCTGACATTGCACCAGTAAATACACAGAACCAGATTCATTAGAAATGATGTATGCTAAGGAAATGGCAAACCATTTAGTGGCTTTGGGGATGAGGTGAAAAATGGACAGATATGCACAACTTTGGATTCAGACAAAGATCATTATTTACTTACCCATATGTTTGATTACTGACTAGAATACTTAATCTTTACTTTACAGAAGTGTGCACTTTTTGGTTGTTTGTTCAAGTAGGCCCTCTCCAGAGGAGGAAGCACTGGGTAGGAATATAAATTATAGCATTACCAAAAACTTGTATACCATTTTGTGGTAAAAAATAAAATTGTGGTAGCATATGAAAAAAGGTCTAAAAGATAAGGTTTGATCATTATCAAGGATTTCAGATGCTCACTCTCTTTTAAATCAATCATTGCTTTCACCATACCTTCTGAGCATCTTCACAGTAGGTAGATTTCACATTCTTTTATTATGACCAGTGGATTAAGGGGGGAGTATGTTCAGGACTCCTGTTAGACAAGTATTTGTCAAGTGGTGACCTTGATTTTTTTGTGCAAATGGGAGTAGTTGTCATTTCTGATATAAATATAGACCAAGTGATGTGATGTCCATAAGCATCTATTTGTGTCTGATATGTTTTTAGGAATTAATGTCCAGTGTCTGTTCTATATTTTTGTGAATGGGGCGAGAGTGTAGCATAGTAGTAAGGTGTAACCAAAATGTTGCTGCTTCAGTCCCCTGCTGGGGCACTGCTGTTGTATCCTTGGGCAAGGCGCTTAACCCACAATTGCCTCAGTAAATGTCCAGCTTTATAAGAAGAGAATCCTAAGTAGATCACTTTTACTTCCTATAAAATCCCTCCGGTTCAATTTCAGCTATGTTGACTGCATATTCAGATACACACTTTGGCAGATGAATTTGCGATAATTTACTAGAAGGCCCAAATTAAGAACTGTTGTGTGGTTTTCGTGTTGGGTGCTAAAGCTCCTTTATTAGAAATACTAAAATATCACAAAGCAACAATGGAAGACTATGTCTAGAATTATTTTCTACATTTTATTTATTATATTATTTTATGTATCATGAATGCACCAGGTATTACCCCAACACAGCATCACTAATGAACAGGCCACCATGTCTTTTGATGTTTACAGAGGTGTGATTGGTGAGATCTACGATGCATGCATTCGTTATCATTCAAGTGCATTGGAGAAGACTACCACAATCTGAGAGAGTGACGTTTTAGAAAATATGATTTTCTGTGCAGGATCCCTCTGTTTTAAACAGACAGGATACATCTAAATTCCAAAAGGAGCTGGCCAAAAAATTGTCTCCCTTATCCAATCACTCTCGGGGTCTTTGCATTATGTACAATTTTGGATCTGGTCTACTTCTTGTATTGGAAGCCCCCAGTAACAAAGCATACATGCGTAAACAGAATATGTCACACACAGTATTTATTCACATCCCTGAATAAATAAGAGAAAATATAATATAACAGAAAAAACATTTAGGTATTTGATATTTTTTCTGATTGACATTTTCAAAAAATAATAAAAATTAAAATTAAAAAATCTTAATAGAGTGGCACAGAGCCGTCTTATTCACAAAAAAAGGTTTAGAAAACACAAATGTCAAAATGAAATCCTCATGTTTAAATGTATGTATTCACACAGACAACAAAAATTACAAAGCTTTCAATGTTTTAAAGCACATGGAAATATATAAACTTTTTTACCTTTCTTGTTTTGATAATGAGCATAAATGACTCTAACCAGACTTTACAAAATCAATACTGTCAGTAGCCTGTTTCTTCAACATACATCCTCTGGAACTCTATAATTTTCATAGCAATGATATTCACAACTTGTTCGTTTAATCACGAACACTAAAAGGACAAGTCACTAAAACTAAAATGGCACAATACTGTACTCTTCCAGACTGTTAATTTTCATATAGCCCTACTTCCCCCGCCAACTTTTAAATTAAGAGGTTGAACATTCAACAAATCAAAAAGCTCTTAAGCTCTCATACAATATATTCCATTCAATTAATGCAGTCTTCTGGTGACATATTTCTGTTGTTTTCTTTTCCAAAAGAATGAACACTGGGAAATTCACAATGGTCTAAGTGAAAATTCTTTTCTGCTTTTCAGCAATCTCCATTGGTGACATCACCTCCTCGGTGCTCATTCCCTTGTAGAGGGGCTGGCTTCGGTGTCTCCAGATTACCAACATGATGCGTACCGTAAACATCATGCAAGCTATTGCCAACAGCACCGCTGAAAAGAAAAATACCGTATATCATGGGTACAGCATTCATCAACTCAATGTCAACTGCAAACATGCCAGACACGCTCCTTTTTAAGTAATTTACCTATGAAAATCCCATTGCGACTGGGCTTTGTACTGTCAAAATTCTTTGTCATATTTCCGGCTAGAGCCATGATCACCACTGGGTAGATGGTGATAATGTACCGCACATGCTTCTCCACAACGAAGTTCTCCAGAACAAACCTGAGGAGACATACAATATGCATTACTACCCTCATTAAAATAATATTACAGAAAAATTGGCAATAACACCCTGTAAAATGGCCTCCTCCTTATCCTGCGTAAACACATACTCGCTCACTCACGCATGCACATTATGCACATTCCTCATATGTCCTCACCAGGCAATAAGCGCAGTCAGCAGGATGGAAAGGGACACTGTGCCTGCATCTGACTTGGACACCCCCTCGTTATAGTGCAGCACAATGCAGAGGTTGATCAACGTTGCTATTGTCGTCCATGTTGTGTATACACCGATGCCATTCTGTACCTAATAAGTCCAGAGCGTATTTCAAGGAATGTGTACAATTAGCTTTTTCAAGAAAAAATAAAATTAATAAATGAGTGCATATGGTTTCTATACAGAAGAGCACAATGAAATGTACTGTACTGATTTTACTGATGTTTATGTCTTTTATCAATTCAGGCATGGGTAATCATCCCAATATTGCTCTAAATACCATCACAGGAGCAGCAGTATAAACAATCTGTCCGTGTGACTGTTGATATGTGACCCTGGGGTCAGAGGTACAAGCCCCAAGAAAAAGACAGAACTGTAGAAGCTCACCAGCATTCGAAGGCACCAGAGATCCACGTTATGGTATTTGAAAAGCCAGGCACCATATGCTTTGAGCCCAACACAGGGGAAGAAAATCATCAGGTAGTTTGTGAAGGCAACCAGTGCTAGCACAATGAGTCCAGGTGTCATCAGTCTTTGAGAGGGAAGAATAAAAATATTAAATGATGTGCTTAAAACACTCTCTGTTTTTGTGCTGTATAATGTTAAGGCATGTGTTGTGCAAGCTCTCTGAATAAATAGCTTGTGGAAATGACGATGCATCACAATGTGTTTCATACCACAGTTCAATTGTAAATTCCATTTGTATTGACAACGGTATTCTTGGAATATGTCACAAGTCTACCATTTCGTCTGGCTATGTATCTGCTATAGTCAGTATAGCTACTGTATTGTTAATGTCTTGTCAGTTGTGAGCAAACTGGTCACACTCTTCAGGACTTACTCTCTGTCCCACAGGAACAGCCAGACTACATTTAGAGTCATGTTTATGATCCAAGCTACAAAGAACCCATAGGGTAAGACAGCAGGACTGCAGTACATCAACCCGTAAGCATTCCTAAAAACAATGAAACAGATCATATCAGTAACACTTAATCCTAGAATGACCTTGAAAACTAGTACTTGACCAAACTGTACCGACCAAACTCTGGGTCCTGCTCCAACTGTAGCCAATAAAATAATCTAACAATTAAAAAAGCACATTTTGTTCTTTATGAGGTTTATATGCTGTGTTGGAGGAGGGTTTCACCACACCTTCTGCAAAGACCAGTAACGATGTAGACAAGCATTGCAGTCAACCAGGTGTAAATGACGCCCCAGATAGAGAATGTCCACCCTGATGGAGTTATTTCGGTGTCATACATGTCTGACACATTTCCTGTGCTTTGTAAGAAGGGGCCTGGGAGGAAATCAAATTTTAGTAGCATTTAATGAAAAAATTAATATGATTTTAGAATCACTGGACAAGTTGAATGTGAAGAGGCTAACCAGTGAGCACACTTCAATAAGCTCTACAACCAACTGAATAATCAAGCATATCTTTTTTGATTACTGACTGCAAAATAATTACATGGTTTTCTTTTACTAAATTTGCCATTGAACATAAGAGAAATCTGAGTAATTCTAGTTTTTTTTACCTACATATTTGAGTCAATCTGACACATCTGTTGTATTGTTGAACTGTCATATCATTTTCATTCACAATCTGCAGTCAGGTCTATCAAGCACAGTGCACATTTTAAATACAACCCTTCAAAAATAAATCATATGGGTTGTGTATGAACTCCAGTAAAATAAAATGGTTTGAGATTTGATTTTCTGGAAATACATTCAATAAAAATTCCATTTAAAAAATTCCTCATATTGGAAATGAAAGCATAATCCATCCATTCTTCAAATTTTTGGCAAACCAGATGTTCAGGAACAAATTTAACTCACCGATCCCTGGCCCTGCCATTGCATTGAATGCCAGTACAGTCAGAAAGAGCAGTACTGAAAGCACTATAACCATTATCCGTGCAACACTATGATCTCCCATGGTAGCAACCTGCAAAAACACAGACACGTAATCAATAAAGAGATTCAGCCCTGAGCTGTATTGACATCATTTTTGGTTGAATAATAGTCTTAGCCTAGCTGACTAAAATTTTTGTTAGATTTAATTACATTTTTGTCATACATTAATCACAGTCTTGGTCTGATTTTGGTTATGGAAACATATTTAATTATAATTTAAAACCAGGTCCTAAAGGAAACATCAAATGTCAGCATTCCACCAGTTCTAATTGGAAGGTATTTTTATTCATAAACAAAGTTTGATTTTCACTTATGAGACAAAGTTTAATTACAGCCAGGCACTGTACCTCATCATTGAATTTCTACTCTGATTTATCCTATTTATCCTACAGTTCTGTAGTTATACTGCATACTTATTTTCTTCATGCATATACGTTGGTTATGAAGGCGTTTACACTAGGTAAGTTAGGTGAACATAATCACTGGACAGGTTTCACTTATTATTTCCAAATCTCACTATTTGCAGCTCAAAATCTAGCTCATTAGACTGGATGATTCTGCATCTGAGTTGTAGTCGCCAATCTGAGTCCCAGTTATGAATTCCTGACTTTCTGGTTACAGTCTTGTCCATTGTCTAAAGCTGCTTTCCCACAACAGGGAAGAGTTGCAGCCAGTCTATATTGATGAATTCCAAGATCACAGCCTGAGAAACTTAACTGAGTTAATACATGTCTGAAGTGATTTTTTTCCACAAGGCCAAGGGCGCTTTGGAGTGGGTTGGAGACAGATTTTACAAAAAGGTTTGATCCCTAAAAAATTCTTTCAACAAGTTTAGTATAGCGGTACTACATATGTCTTTCATAGAACTTAGGAGAAGTTCCTGTCTAAAGAATATAACAGCTGAAGAATTAGTTTTGTAAGCTGCTGTAAACTGAGGCCCTAGGTATGTGTTGGTATTCTATTGGAATGGTACACTCCTGTCGGGTATATTGTGTTGCACTTGCACTCATGTTGAGCCAGGTGTACATTTGTGGTTTCAGCTTTGTGTGTTTGACAACGGCTCTTGTCCATGTGTGAAAGATGGTTTCCTTGATTGTGTAATGATTTGTGTCATTTTGCTGGATGCCCTTTATGCTTTTCTTCTGGAGTTGCTCTGGATAAGACCATCTATTGGATGTCAACAACATCAATGTAATTTTATATATTTAGTATATTTTATATATACTCATCTTGTACATCGTTCTGAATGCTAAGTGAAAAAAATGTAATGCAAATGTACAGATTAACCTACAATAACAAATAGCGAGCTAACTTCACAAAAATAAGTAGGTTCACAGAAGTACGTCATGTTGTTACAGGTTGTTAGCCTGCTGGCTAAACTTGCTCTGCAATCTATTAGTTTTTCCTGCATTCGACTTATAAGTTGACATTGTGAATATCTCTACATGCTGTCTCACTTCTCTCCTCTGGTAGCTCTCTGAGTGCAATTCTCTTACATATCTATTTTCACAAGCAATATTACCTGGAGTTTTTCTCAACAACCTATTGTCAAGAGTCAGCCAATGTTTTTTAGTTTTTCCCTAAGATTCACTTCTTCTTTTATTATTCTCTCCAGAAACAGTGCACTGTGACAATTTGATTTTAAAGGGTGCTATATCAAACAAATCATTTTAAAGGGTGTTATACCAAACACCCTTTGATTATCTGCTGTAGCATCATCAATATTTAGACTGTCCTTTTAGACATTTCAGGTGGCATAGGCTCAAAAGAATGTTCCCAAATATGTCATATATAAAGCTGAATTGCAAATCATTTAAAAAGTGTATAGCATGGTAAAGCAAATATAGCAACCATATGCAGTAAGACTGATGTGGTAGGGAGAACCATGGATAATAGGCAGAATAACTTAGCCAAGGTATTGTAAGTGTTAATATGGTAATAGTTAACAGGGCAGCTTAAACTCTGACACATACTCTCACACGTGTGCTTCTCAAATGGTGTATGTGCTCACGCACACCCTCTCATACACATTATTTCGCATGCAAACACAGTCCACACGTAAAACCAAGCAGGCATGTACGTGTACATACATAGAAATCCACGCTCATATTTTGTTTTACCCACACACATTCAGCCTCACAAACACATAGACACACACATTCACATCCCTTACACATACAATGGCAAACATATGAAACACTGTCATAGTCTACCTACCTTATTACTTCTATCCTGTAATGCCTAACTGATTGATCATAATATGCTTACCCTATTGACTTATTGTACAATGTTTAGCTATTGAACTTACCCTGTCCAACTGGACTGCACCTGTTCCGCTCTACCAGGATTTTTACCTCACTGTACCATACAGCACCATACTAGATAATATTTTTAAACAACTAATGTTACAATGCATGTCAAGGCTCCATCACATTTTGCATTTCTGCCCACTGGCTAACCACCTAGTAGTAGCCATGAATGATATACTCAATTATAGCTGGACAAACCATATATAAAGTTTGTTCTCTTGAGAATTGCACAGGGAAGAGTTATTATAACCAGTAAATTAAAGTCTCACTGCATGTCCAATGGGTTTGAAAAAGTGTCTTACCGTTTTTCCACAGTCACCCTGTTTTAACACAGCTCAGTTGTGAGTATGAGAAGGACCTGGAGTTTGAGGGAGGGGCTGTTTTTCAATAGACTACATGCTGCTTAGGTTTCTTACACTGTTGTTATAAGGAGAGGCACTATTTGACATAACTGTCATGCAAACTTTATGGGCACACGTGTAGGGCATTATCAGTAACATAATCAAAAATGCCTGACGGCAATAACCTACACAATCTCATTGTAGGATCAAAAGTATATATTTTTCATATTACATAAATGACCTTTCAGCCATTTTTTTTTAAATGGTAGGGGACATGGCAAAAATGGGCTGGAGAAACTGGGTATCCTCAATGTAATATGTCTTTTTTCTAAAAATTTCCAGTGAATATCACATTTGCTTGTAGAACACTTGTATGTTGAAAAACTATGAGTAGAGAAAAGATATCCCTTAGGAATAGCAGTCATTGTTTCATAATATCTGACTATTCTTTACTGAATACTTCATTTTATAACACAATTTTTCTTTTAAATGGTTATAAGTGGAAGAAGGTTGCTGCATTTGGCATGCACTGCAACCTTTTTCTTTCTCTTGACAGTTGATCGCCTGATGTACGGCTTTTATTATGCTGGCCCTTACATGGCCATTTCAATTATTAACCACTTGATTTATATGGCAGAGATTATTGTGCTTGAGCTCAGCATGATGGCCATTTACTTTGTCAACACAATCAGTTACACAAGAAGGCGAGGGGGACCCTAGGGGACATAGCACGTGTCTTTCACTACACATGTGCTGCTCATGCGCGCCATCATATTGCCTTTGCCCCCACTTAGCTTCACGTGATTTTCTTTATTGTGGCCTCTGATATCTGAGAAAGGTGATTAGGTTATAGCAGAATCAGCTAAATCACAAGATATTATTAAAATATATATAAAATAAATGTTTAAATCTGACTAAAATAAATATTTATTGAAGCAATAATTTCAATTTAATGATTTAAATTTTACATTTGTTTATTTTAAATCTGGGTGTTAAAAATTAACCATTTTAAGACTTGATGTTTTATTAATGCAGCATTACTTTAAGCATGGTGTCCTATCCACAATATTTTTCTTCGATTAGCTACTTTTACTAGCGCAGTTTATTAGCTTTATAAGTGCAAGGAGCTCTATTTCTTGCAGGGTTGGGGGGCTGTATATCATCTGAACCCATTTTTCTGGTGGAAATTTACTCTCAGTGTATTGAAACTTATATCCTGCAAATTATGAACATAAATGAAGAGAATATGTTGTGTAACTGAATGTCAAAAATTAGAAGTAACAAAAACATCATAAATTGTTTCCCATATAAGACGTGCTGTGCAGTGGGGAGGGTCAGACATTTCATGCATTGGTATTTCTCTCATCTTATTTGCCTAACTAGACTGACAATGTGGTATGCTGCGGTATTTGTTCTGGCCACACTTGTTTTGTGTATGTTGGAGTAGCCTGCGTTCCTTCACATGTTCCCTCCATTTCTCTCTGTGCAGCTGGTATATCCAGTGTGACAACATGCACTTTTTTAAAGCAATAGCTTCTTGTTCTTCTTCTTGTTCTTGTTCTTCTTCTTCTTGTTCTTCTTCTTCTAATTTAATGGTGAGTTGCACCAGCTCTTTGCAGCGTACCACCACCTGCTGACCCCCTCCAGCATTGCAGCTAAACAAATGATAACACTCGATTATATACTTCCCTATGTCCTTCTCTTCTGCCTAGTAACCCTTTCAAAGTGAAATTTGCCCTTCTCAATACTGATACCTGCCCCACAACACAGGTCTCTCCCTATCATATCTGGTGTAGCACTGAACAACATGTACTCCTGTCTCCTGTATCAGACGTTGAGCACAGACCAGTTGAATGTTTCCCAGTCCTCAAGAGTGAGGACATAAGCACTGTATGCCCTAAACATAGCCAAGTGATTAACACTTCATTCCTTTTATAGCTACCAGTGACTGGCTTCCTTTTTAGTGTTTTCTGGATCTTATAGATGTGTCTCCCATGGCATTTAACATTATTTGCTGCATTTATGTAGGACTTCAGTCCTGCTAAAAGGAAAATTAATGTCCACCCTTCCCCATCTACAAGCTCTTTTTGTCTTCCCATCTTGTATCCCCTCATCCTTATGTGTGATGGCACCTAACAAACACTAACACCTATTCTGATCCTATACAGACTATACACTCACTGAAAGACCTCTAGCTCTAGGTCCATTCTGCAAGAAATAGTCAAGGGCAGACCATTCAACGCAGAAACAGACAGTCATTGTATCAGGCCTTACATCCTCAACCCACCACACTGCGAGACCTATAGCTATAATCTCAGCCATATAGACAGACAACTGCATAGACACCTGCTCAGACTGGTTTCGAATGTAGGCACAAACACCCCAACCAACATGGCCTAATATCAGATGCTCAGTGCCGATTGTAGGAACTAAAAGAAATTCGTAATATTTCTTGGTTACATAAATTCCCACTCATATTCCTTCATCATAAATTTCCTCTCATGTTCCTAAAAGCCATGTCCACCAGTGGGATTAAGCCCCAAGCTCTCTGCAATGCTATACTCACCAACTTTATTATTAATCAACCAACCAAATCCTGTATTCATCCCAGCATTATATTCCCAGCTATCAGTCAGGACAGAAAGAGCCAAATGTCTCTCATTATGGCCCTTCAGAATAACCCAATACAACAGGGGGGCCAGTTTAGTCCTTCACTTCTCCAAAGGTAGCTTGCCTAGCCCTACTTTACATGTGCACACTAGGGTGGTTTTAAAAGCTTCACTGTACAGTCTGAGATCTTTGGCCTAGATTACATCTTGTTGTTTCAATCTTGTTGCAGCAGATAAATTTCACACTATAAATCTGTAATACAATAGATCTTTTATCCTACAATGTTCATCACTGAGGTCCTGTCATCCCACCCAGTCAAACAAGAGACACACCACATTATATTAAGAGCCCTCTTAGCTTTATTTTGTACTTTTCCACATTATGGCATTATGACTTCAAAACTAATGGAAGGTGTGGATATAAATTCAATACCCATATAAAAACTCAAACCATGATGTTTTATTTATATACTAATACAATATAACATTGAAAGTCATTTTAAACATTCAAGGAACATGTCGGAACAGAAAACACAACCGTATAGCGTGATAACTTTATGCCATTTAATTATAAAATGTGTCATTTCATGAGGCTTTATTTCTCATGATAACTTCCAAAGCAAAATATCTTTTTAGTGAATCATATTAAATTTTGACATAGTGAAAATCATGTAATCCTGAAGAGCTGAGGTACCAACATAAAAAGCACTAATTTTTAAAAGCATGCTTTCCAACATTGAAACTGAATATGTTTTATGCCATGTTTCCTCAAAAAGTAGACTGATTCTTCCACATGTGACAGTATTTCAATGGTTTTAAATAAAAACGGAATATTAAATCATACATAATTTATATATTTAAATCAAAAGTTTCATTTTTAAATTTGCTAAGCATTTCATATATTCAAGAAATATTTAAAACTTTGGTAAATATTTCATTTGTTTAGCAAACATTCCATACATATTATAACTATCTTTACTTAAATGTTTCATACCTGTAGTAAATATTTGAAATATTTCAACCATTTATAAAAATGTTTTATTAATCATCTTTGTTTCAATGCTTTAGGCCAGCTGCAAACGGGGTCATATAGGTAATGTTCAGACTTCAGGCTTTAATGCTGAGTTCCGACTTGTTGCTCAGATCCGATTTTTTGTCTGACTGTTCATACTCATTTTTTAGGGTGGTCCATATTCAATATCAATGTGAAGGGACCTCTATCCTGAAATGTCCCGCATGAGAATATAAACAACAACAAAAGACATCATGTCTGTGTAGTCACAGTCCGCTTTATCCGTGGAAACCACGATTTCAGCTGTTATATTCAAGACAACTTGCACCAGCCTGCTACCCACCCTTTCACACCACCAGACACACCTACTATCCATCTACATGACCCAGACCCTGACACTGCAGCCATGTTCTGTTGCAGCCACACACAGCCATTTCTTTTGAAATGTCTGTGAAGACAGAATGATTGTGATATGAGCCATTGAGCTTTGCTTGTATGGATGTGACCCACAAAATGCTTATTAAATTTGTCACTTTGCTGTTTTTCCATTGGCATATACCATCGTTGCTGTCCTCCATGTTTGCAGATGTAGCACCAATCTATTGCAGAATTATAATGACAGTAACCTCTCCCATGCAGAGTGGCATAAAAATCACTTGGGCCAAGTTAAAGGTACCTATTCACAAAGGTCACATGCAGGTTGGATGGCTAGATATCCAGTTTATTTCCATATATTCATATGGCCCAAACCAGAACTGAAGATGCCATTTGTTTTGCAATGTGTTTTTTTATATTCACACTGTTCTAAAAACGTACAAACTGGGTCTCATATGAGTGAAAAAATCAGAATCGGGCCATATTTAGCTGCAGTCTGAACATAGCTGTAGTCTCTCATTGTAATGGGCTATATTGTCTGATTTAGAGTGTATCTAGATAATTTAGAGCGTATCTCTTGATAAAGCTGCAGAAAATATACTTACTTTCTGGGCTCATGCTGCAGATGTTGCCAACATTCAGGAGTTATGTTTTACATTTTAGTCCACAAAACCAAAATCATTAACAGTAACACCAGAAAAAAGTACCTCTCCTGCTCTGGTGTGTTTTGTGTCAGTCTTTGTCTTGCGTCCCAATGTAACAAAGTATCTACTATACATGTGTCTGATTTGTCACCCATTATGGTCAAAATGAGGCATGTGTGAACTATTTTTGGACAGTGTTTATTGCCTACTGTAATTTTCTCAATAAATACAGCAAAAGTACAGAAGCAATAAAAAAACTGCAATCCACAGAAAAAAACTTGTGTATCATATATTACAGAGGGTTTCCTTGGGATTTCTCCCATGATATGCTGTTGTTCAAAAGAGAGTGGTTTCTATTAAATCCCCTTAAAAACATCTTAACTGCAGCCCTCTGCCATCAGTAAACAGAATATAGTACTGTGACACTGCTGAATTGAGTCAATCTCTCTAGGTCAGGGATGAACACAGTTCCTGCCCACAATCAGTTGTTGATCAGGTGGTATCTCTAAAGCCCACAGGACTTTGGTCCACAGTTATAAGAATTTACAGTCTCCAGTGTAGACTGAAAGCCCTTGTAGAGTATTCAAAACAAACTTTGCCTGCCCCACTAAATAATATTCTGGGTGCTTCCTGTACACTTGGAAACAAGACCATGTGGGGGCTCAGTCTGAACATGAAATTGCACTGTTGATCTTAACTGCTTTGTTGGAAATGATTGTTTGCATACACCTGGTTGTGTCGTAGACTGTAAACTGGTCTCAATTTTTTTTCCAAAGCTCAATATCAAGTTCTCAAGGTAATGGGAATATAAAGGGAATATTATATGTATATAAATGACTTTATATACATATAAAGTCACCACATTCTGTCTTGGAAAAACTTGGAGCTGCTGACGAGTGCCCTCCTAACCTGACCATTCTCCAAGCTTCTCTATGCCACAACTCTGGAAAATGTTAGAGAAGTCAGAGCAGTTAGTTAGTTAAGAAGTTACCTTAACTAAGGTACAACTGTCAGTTGCCATTACCATTCTGGCTGTGTTTTGGTCTTCGAGAAGGGTGCTTGTTTTTTAAGATAAGCTGTTTCCAAGAGTTCCACTGGTCACACAGTACTTGTTCTCAAAATGGGAAGAAATTTTGAGTATTGTTCATACAAAAAATTTGAATACAAAGCTGACCCAAAGAATAGACCTTTTCAGGTTTTAAGTTCAGTTTTGTGGTTAAGTTAAAGTGAATTTCATAGTGTTTTTTACTCATGGAGACTTAAAATATGCCTTTCAGGTAATGCTTTAAAACTGACTTGCAGCAACCAGGTTTTATTTTTTAAAACAATTTATTCATTACCAATAACATTACATGTTGGTAAATAACATTCAAGGGATTCTTAGAGGAAGAAATACCAATAATCAGAACATGCAACATACACATAGCCTTACAAAAACAGAAACACATCGTGAGGATGGGAATGTATTAGCTGACTAATTTTCTGCTTATTGGAATGGATTAAATGAGTTTGTGATTGCATGCAATTCATTCCCAATCATCTGTGTCTCCACTAAAAAAAATGTCTTGTCACATCATCATTCCTCCAGAGTAGGATTAGGTAGTGTAGGGGAAGGTAGGTAATTCTTTAAAAATCAGCAATGACCCAATAGCCTCTCTACCACAACTCCAGATAAAAACTTTCAGCTACACTAACATTTTGGGAATCCTATGTATAGTTCATAGTAAATAGTAATGGCTGATAGTAGTCCACAGTAAAAAATGGAATGATAAAATCTGTGGTGAGTATTTGGTATATATACACTATGTACACACATACAGCACTTCTATAAAGCACTTCTTTACCATATTTACTTCAGGTAAAAGTTGGTCAATAATTAATAGAACATATGTGGTATGATTTTGAACCATTAGGGTCCCATGTCATTTAACCATTGTAACTTTTCCTTGAGTAAACCTTTAAGTGAGATGGAGATAAACATGATGTCCTTCAGTTTAATAGTCTATCATTACTAAACCACACATTACACTTAAAACGACATGCCATACACTCAGATCTCAAATATGACACACTTAAAATACACATACAGAAAACACCCTACATTTTAATTTCCAAAAGCGATAAACTGGTCCCTTTGAAGAGTCCAGCTGTCGCATATAACAAGGCTAAAGACAGATGCAAGCCCAGCCATGACATTACACAACATGCTGAATGACACCATCCTAGCGATGTGCTGAGAAAAGCAGCAGTTGCTTTGTTGTGGCCTTGTTCTTCCTCCATGGGAATGTGAGTGACACGGGGTCATTACTTGGCCCTGGGTTTGAAGGTGAGAGCCACACTGTTGATGCAGAACCGTTGACCTGTGGGTTCCGGACCATCATCAAACACATGACCGAGGTGGGCGTCGCACTGCGACAAAACGTGGCATATACAAAGGTCAGTTACACCCCTGAACAGCAGCTGAAATAATACTGAAAAAAAACACCACGAATACTGTCCTCCACAGGGTTTCTGCTTAATGCAAACAACCAGCAATTACCCTACAGAGCACTAGGCTCTAAAAAGCGATAATGTGTACTGTGGCAAAACACAGCACCTGATAACACTCATGAAATACTGCAAACCATTAAACTGAGGATTTAAATGAGCTCGGTGAGCGGATTTCTGGTGCCCCCTCTCTGTCAGCAGATGTCCTGGCCCTATCACTCACATGTTTACAGATGATCTCTGTCCCTGTACTGCCCAGTGAGTTGTCAGGACGACGCAAAATGTTGGCATGGCTCTCGTCTTGTTCCCATGTTCCGTGGGCCTCATAGAAGGACGGCCATCCAGTTCCGGAGTCATATTTGGATTCGGAACTGCAACAGGCAGAGGGAGGGGGAGAGGACATTAAGATGCTTTTTTATAATTAATATTACCTAAGCATTTTTATAAGAATACAAGGATCGTTAATCATGATCATTCAATCATGAAAAAGACTCAGGAGGAAATAAAAAAAACAAATATCATCATATTGTATTTGCATTAAAACTCCATTATTGTGTTGTAAGATCTTTAAGCAATCACATTTCACAGCACCTCCATCTCAAAATTAGGAAATTATTAATTTTTCATTTCTTGAATGGAATCCTCAGTTAAGTGTGATAAGCAAAAGAGGCAAAGCACGTCAAATTAGGACAACAGTTTTTTTTTGTGAGGCGGAACTACTCAGGGAGATAGAGGGGGTTCTATGTGGAGCTGCAAACAAGATGAAGCAATATCCAACCCAACAAAACTCCAATTGCATAAAGATGCTTGCGAAACATAAATGCACCACCAGAGGGCAGTAAACCAATGACTCTTTCACTTGACCTACATCAACCAGCATTTTCCAGACTGTTATTATAAATGTGACTTAGAAAAACATTGTCTAACTTGGTGGTGTTGCGTGCAGTTGGTGTTTACATTTTGTCCAATTTAACATCATAAACAGGAACATAAATCATTAATCAAACATTACCTCATGTGAGCCCATTGAGTTCAGTGTGTTTTCCTATAGGCCACAATATTCTTGATCATGTATCAGCACTCATAGATAAAATATTATAATTACATTTGAATTACATTCCTCTCCAACTCATTACATTTGAATTTAACTCCATCCTGCCCCTACAGCACTGCAGTGCTTTTCTTGTTTGTTTAATCTACATGCTCAATTGATTAATTAAGTCAATTAAAAGGTGTATGTGTAAAATATCCAACCATTTACCATGTGACCTAAGTACAGAAGTCCCAAAAGGAAGCAGAATACTTCAGCAGCTGCCTTTGTATGATGCTGTGTACACACTTGCATAATTTGGTAGCACAATATAGTTGTATACAACCAGATATTTCAGTGTAAAAGTTCCTTCTGCTAGTTGGAAGTGGTTGCTTGACTCATTGCAAGTAGCATATCTGAGCTCTATTTTTTTAATATCATGTATATTGTAGCAGTGTATGTATCTAGTGTAATTCACAGTTAATTTTTATTTCTGCAGCCTGCAGAAAAATGAAAAATCAATAGCTACTGAACTACAGGTGCAGAAGAGATTAATTGTTTGTTGAATTAGAGTTCATTTCATACATTTCATAAACATACTATTTTCCTATATTTTTATAGAAACTATAACACAAAAATATTAATTTACATCTTTATTATGATAACGATCTTAATACAAAGCAGAATACAAATGGTTTTCAAACATGGGAGTTGTATTGCAACCAGACCACTTGGTCTATGCAGTGCTGTTGCATATAACCAAGTTATGCATACACATGATTTGCAATACACTCAAATTGTGCAACAAAATCTTGTGCAGCAAACTGTACAACAAATCTGCATATTTGCAAAGGGCATGGGCTTTTGATTGAGCATTTAAAGCTGCTCAGTTGATATACTTTAGCATTCTTTATAGTCATCGGTTGTCAAGTAGTAGCTTACTTGAAGAGGGGTGTATCACAGCAGACACAGTGGTACATGCCCACCTCATTATGGTTCAGGTAAATCCCACTGAAGGGCTGCAGAGAATGGACACACACAAAGAGATAAGAATATTTTAATCACTCCTTTTCGGATACCTTCACACACTGAACAGAAAAATAAGAGTGGAGTTCTTTGCCTGCATTTGCAACAGCAGTGTGCACCCCGGAATCTGAACCAGCAAATTTTGTCCTGATTCCACACCCAGCCCACACATCGGCTTCTGGGTTTGACATGGGATGGGATGGGATGGGATGGGATGCCCACTCACCAGCTCTGTGCCCTTTTCCCTGGTGACAACATACTGCTCCGGGGTCAGCTTCTTTTGCCAGTCAGTGGACACACCCGACTCATCGTAACGTGTCAGTGACCTCAGGCCTGGACGCAGAATCATCGTTATCACAGTTAAAGAATGATTCTGAGGTCTATGCACCTTCTTCAGATGCAACTGGAACCCATGACCCTTTCATCATTGAATAATGGCCCTTCCCACAAGCTCACAATGAATCAGACTGTAATGATATCGATACAAAATAAAAAGAGCTGATGACAGGAACATTCATGCTGTGCAGGTCCTCTTCTACAGTTGAGCAAAGTTCATGCTTTTTGAATGAAGTTGGATGTGGCCATGTAAGGTTATGCATCATTCTACACAACAACACACAGACCTCCAAAAGCCTCCACTTATGAGGAGAATAAAGTGTTCACTGGCAACTAAAGACAACCACATCAGCCACATGCAGTTCATCTCAAACCATTTCCTAACGGCTGCTCTTTCCTGCTACTAACTGAGGAAGCAAATCTAAACAGTAAAAACAGACCTTTCACATAAGTGAGATGTGTGGATGAATTTTGTCTCAGTTTGAGTAAAAATTATAGCCTATCATGAATATGTGCTTTCTTGTTTGAAACAGGAGTAATGAAATTCTGTGTGAAATGAGACTGACTTTACTAAGATCCTCTCAGATTTTCTTCAAAGGCGGAACATAAATTTAAAATGGAGACATTCTACCATAGGCTAAAAGGCAGAGAAAGCATCTAGCTGACAGCTGGAAACTATGAAGCTCACCTTATTTAGATGGGCCTTGTAACATATAATTAAGATGGACCTTGATCACATCCAAGGCCAAAATCACGTGAGAGAATTAACAAGAATGCCCTCTTCCTGAAACCTGATATTTCAAGAGCTCACCACTGATCTGAAGCAATGTAGCAGTCTATTCGGATAATCTTGAAAACTATGGACCAAGATAGTTCCATAATCAGTTTTCTCTTATGGTGTACTTGTGCAGACACCTATGACAGAACAATTGGAAGTCAAATCATGTTCATACAAGTAATTTTTTTATCACACTTTCATTTCATCATATGTGCAATAATGCTAATTTTGTTTTCAGAAGAAGTATTAGAATTACAATATTCTGGCAAACAAAAACTGACAGCAAAATTCTAGACAATTCATCACTACGCCAAGAAAATAGCTTTAATAATTGACATTGCCCGCGAGCAACTGAACTGCTAGGCCACTTTTTCCATCAGCGCAAAATGCAACTCTCCGTAAAAATAAGACAGATGTGCACTTTTCGGTGGAAATTTCCACACTGACTGAATAGAACCCATGACATCATTGTAGCAGTGACATCAAACGCTGATAAACGTTGATATGTACATGCATATTCTCAAATTATAGTAGTTCACCTGATTCAAATTTTTCTCTTTTTTTTTCTTTTACTCACCAAAACCATCACCGAAATTACAACTAAATTCAACGTGGTCATTGGGAGGTCAGAAACAATACGCAGGCAGCTACAGTAACACCCACACACACAGACGAGGCACCTACCAGAACTTGTGCAAATTGGACGAACCGTCGATAACTGACACCGTGGTGACAGCACAGACTTAGCTGCCGCTTCTCTAGAAATTAGAGAAGCAAATCGTACAAGAATACGAGACATATTCCCCTTACTCAATCCTGACGGAAAGGTACAGAACTATTCTCCGGTCATGCAGTCAACAGACGACTGGCAGGCACTAAGCGCCAGCTGGACTCATTTGAACAGATGCGTCTGAAAGCTCCACTACGCAGGATGGTTACGCCCCCTGTCTCTCAACCCGTACTGGTCCAGAGACTGGGGGACAGTATTTCCCAAACAAAGGTACCAACAATTGGGGGCACCTGGTTAGTAAGACAGCTCCGTAAATCCTACATAATGTAGTAAGCAGATGAATATACAAAATGCGGCAGCTGATTATTATTTATTCCATTATTGTTCAGATTCGCTATTACGGCGTCAGCTCAGAAGCAAAAGGACAGAATCTTGCGAAAAATATTAGTTGAAAGTTCTCATTCAAACACTAGTGACAATAATAACATAAAGGTGGAATGGCCTGTAAAAATTGAAATGGATATAAGTAAATTTTCAGTGAATGAGGCCAGCTCCACTGACTGGCAATTCCAGTCAAGAGCACTCTGAAAAATCGAAACAGCTAGCTAAATAGAAATAGCTAAATAATAATAATAATAATAATAATAATAATAATAATAATAATAATAATAATAACTTCTATTGACATGTGCCCAAAAAATAAACTATTTTGTGCCCAAAAATAAACTTAAAAAATGAAGTTTAGTTATGCCTGTATTTTTAAGTTACTATAAAATCATCTCTCATGACATTGACAATGCTGATGTTTGATCCTCTGTTAATGTATGGCCAGTTCATTGAAAAATTTTAGAATTTTCAATCGATTTAAAACGCACACAGATGTAGTTTTTCTTAAACAGAACAAACTGATCTGTAGGCATTATCTTAGTCTGTACCTTTGAACCTGCAGTACAAATAAAAACAAGATAAACTGGGGCCCAACATAGCCAGCCTGCCCTTATTCAGGTCTTGACTACAACCTGAGTTTGCATTAGACCTGGTGTTTGCCCTCAGTCTGTGACAACTGTGAGATATTTGGACCAAAGTATGAAATATATGGCAGTAGTTAAAGGTACATTAATCTACACACAATAACCCATAATGACAACGCAAAAAACATTTTTAGAATTTTTTTGCAAATTTATTAAAAATCAAAAACTGAAATATCTCATTTACATAAGTATTCAGACCCTTTGCAGTGCCATTCCACATGGAGCTCAGGTGCATCTTCTGTGCTTTGATTATCATTGAGATGTCTCTAGAACTTGATTGGAGTCAACCAGTGGCAAACTGAATTGACTGGGCATGATTTAGAAAGGCACACACCTGTATATATGAGGTCCCACAATTCACAGTGCATGTCAGACCAAAAATCAAGCCATGAAGTCCAAGGAACTCATCAGAGACCTCCGCAATCAAATTGTGTCGCAGCATATATCTGGGCTGTCTGGCCAAACTCTGAGTGAGAAGGATCTTGGTCAGGAACTGCTCAAGATGACTGTTAGGTCGAATATGATTTTGACTGGACTGTTGCAGAATTCAAAACAACTACCTGCTCAAAAATAATATACGAATGCACAGAGCTGTACTGCAAATGCCAAGTTTATTTACAAATAGCCCTGGCATTCCAAAGTGGTTGACCTACGCAGTAGGTAACAGCTATTATCTGCTTCTTCCTTGTCAATGAGATCTACAGTAATGGAAATAGATTGCAACCGTGTGGCTATCATTTTAGCTCCTTCGCTCTTCAATGGACCAAAAACCCATGGCCATTTTAGCTTCAGAAATCCTCTGCAGAGATGGGAGAACATGCCAGAAGGACAACCATCTCGGAAGCACTCCATCAGTCAGACCTTTATAGTAGAGTGCCTAGACGGAAGCCACTCCTGACCGGAAGGCATATGACAGCCCACCTGGAGTTTGCCAAACGGCAGGTAAAAGACTCTGAGGGTAGAATTGAGGGAAGGATGAATGCAGCCAAATACAAAGAGCCCCTTGAAGAAAACCTGCTCCAGAGTGCACACAACTTCAGACTGGTGCGAAGGTTCTCCTGGAGTGCCTTCAGGAGAAGTCTCTCAATGTCCTTGAGTGGCCCAGTGAAAGCACAGACTTGAAGCCCACAGAACTTTTGTGGAGAGACCTGAAGATGGCAGTTCACAGATGCTCCCCATTTTGACTGAGTTTGAGAGGATCTGCCAGAATGAATGGGAGAAACTGCCCAAATCCAGGTGCGCAAAGCTTGCAGAGACTTAGCCAAGAAGGCCTGAAGCTGTGATTGCTGCCAAAGCTGCTTCTAAAAAGTACTGAATAATGGGTCTGAATACTTATGTAAATAAGAGATTTCAGTTTTTGATTTTTAATACATTTGCAAAAATTTCTAAAAAACTTTTTGCTTTGTCATTATGGGTTATTGTGTGTAGATTAATGACCAAAAGAATACATGTAATCCATTTTAGATTAAGTCTACAACACAGAAAATTGTGGAGAAGGCAAAGGGGTCTGAATCCTTTCCAAAGCCACTGTATGTTGAAAATAAAGGAAAAAAAACATAAATATTAAATATAAATATGTCATATAGCAAAATTCAAACTATCAATGCAACATTAACCACTCAAAACTGAAGTCAAAGCTCCTGCTGTTCACCAAACTGTTCATTCACTGTAATTTATGTATGTAAAAGACTGACTGTGATGAATTTCCTTCATTTTCTCATACCTGAGTTCATAGAACATGGAAAATATTTTAGCATTTTTATTTCAAATGGAAGCATGTAACAGTTGTAAATGTATATTATATATTTATATATAGCAATGCATTTTACACAATTATGTATTTATTCAACCAGGATCTTCTCTCAATTCAGTATATTTATCCAATTGCTAAATATGAATACATCACTATATTTATTAATTAGTAGTGATTAGTTCTGAGATCAGCATTTCAAAGGATCACGCCACAGGGATCAATGCAACCGACTCACAGAAAAAGTATGCCACAACCAGTTAACTACATCATTGACAGCACCCACTATATTTCAAACTAAAACACTGCATTATCACTCTGAATACGAGTACCTGCTAAATGACAAAATGTAAGAAACATGCTAGGAACTAGAAGTATAAAGTGGGGGTGGGTTTGGAGGGGACAAAGTGAGGAGCACTGTCACTGATAAACAGCAACAACATAGAACAAAATATGATAGGAGGGATGCCCCAAACACACCATTTACTGAGTACTGAGAGTGCTCCCTAACTGCACTGCTTCCGACAAGTTTAAACCTGTTCATAACCAACAGGACCATATTGACATAATCTCTGCTCCTCGCGCCACATAATCCACTGGGAAACATCCTTGACCCCTCATACAGTTGTTAAATTATCATTCACTTCGACAGCATTCATTTGAAGTAAATTACAAACAGAAGTACTACTTTCAGTGTTTATATTGTGAGTTTTGCAGTTTGTAACATCAACAGGTATATGAATAAAAAGCAAACAAAAGTGTCACATTCTTTTCCCAATAGCAGTCTGACATGTTTGTTTTGGACTTAAAGTCCATATTTTGAATCTCGTTCAAATAGACTGATACTGGATGGCTGCGGGGGAATCAATTCTTAAAAGTTGCCCCGGGGTGTGCATGAGGTCCACTGTGTAGGTTAGGGCCTGGGGAAGGTGTCCTGGGGCCTTGAGAGGCCCCTCCATGAGGCGGACTTCATTCCAGGCACGGTTGTAGTCCCCGCGAACCAAGCTACAGCTCACCCCGATCCGGTCTGCCAGCACCTGAGACAGAGAGGGGGGGGTGAAGGACAGATGGCACCGTGTCACTGCTTACAGCTGGCTCCCCACCGAGGAGCACTCCTGGCGGCTGGCGGGGAGCACTCGTGCATGTGACAGCACTCGGTCGTAATTAACGAGCACGTCACAGCCCCATCATGCTTCTGCAGAGAGGGAGGATGTCCCTTGTATCAAGGGAAACAGCCTTTTTTTTGGCAGAGCAGGTTTTCAACTAGTTTCCTGTGCTGCTGCGGAGATTAACAAAATCTCATTTTAAAAGTCATTTATCTTATGGGAAACTTATGCAAGAAGAAACTAGCAAATCTTTGTTTATTCAAACAACATGCCAGAAATTTTGAAATGCAAAATAGCATCAATTCTCTGGTCTGAGTTTTTGTGTATAATGGGTGAAGTGGTAAGTTACACACTGTTAGCTGTTATGTCAGACTTGCATTAAGGAGTTGATACGTAGAAAAAGGAAACCTTAAGGAAGAAAGGTTGTATCCTGTATCTTCCCAGAGTTACACCAATTGTAACTGACTGGGATCAGACTGTTGCCCTCTATGTACTCTAAGGGAAGAGTGAAACTGACAGGACAGTACCTTGAAAAGAAGGGCTCTGTGGTAGAAGGTGCCCTTCTTGATCCTACCGATGGGAATGATGTTGGACTGGAGTTCTACCTTCAGTTCACTCAGATGCAGCTCCCACAGGAAGCAGTGCAGCTTGTCTCGATCCACAGGCCCACCCATGGTGTCACTCACCAGCCTACAAATCATCAACATATTCAAAATCCAGGACCAGCATCTGTCCCATGATGGAGGTCTTCACAGTGGACATCTTTTACATTGTCACTTTGACTCTTAACAGCCAAAAGATTAATTCAAATAAATAAATAATGGTTTAAGTGGAACATGAGACAACAGAGAGCCATGGAACCAAGGTTGCCCATTCCTCAGAAAGTTCTTACTTTTAACAATTACTGTGTTGGATTTAATATGCATTACAAAACGAAGCACATTTTGTGACTTCTTTTTTGCTTTATAGATATTAAGAACTTTGATTGTCTCTCTTGCTTTTGTTAAATATATGTACTGTAGATCACTTTTTTATGATTGTGTTATCATAAAAATAGAGGTACTGGACAAAGTGCCAACCCTTGTCCAATGAAGAATATGTCATGGAAAGGCATCTCTCGCATTTGACTAACTGCAACTAAATTATTTCATGAAGTACTAATAATATGATGTGCGTCCATAACTTTCTTCAGATGTGTGCGGTGCTGAGGGTCGCTGTGAGTGATGGAGCTCTTTCTGTTAGGAATGTGGAGACTCACTTTGCCAGGGCAATGTACTGCTCCCTCTGGTCCTGAAGAGGCAGGACAGACCTGGCTGCTTCAGTGACCAGGTCATGAAAGGCTGCATCGTATGGCAGGACCCAGGGCTTCTCTGGCGCCTCCTGCTGCTGTGCTTTGCTCTCGTCCCCGTCCTTCTGTTTGTCGTCCTCCCTCCGACCCTTCCCCTTTGCTCTGCTGCAGTGTAAGCACAGTAGAACACATATCTGCGTCAGTGGCTGGGGGTAGCGGCTGGTATCTCACAAATATTCCAGGTCGTCGGCTGTCGATTTGTGGACAGTGGATTGTGCTGTCTCTTAGCTGTGATATGTTTAAGTGGGGAGGAGTTGGTGGGAAGCACTGTTTCCTCTAAACATGCACTATCCAATCAAAAGTTATGGGATGCTCCACCTGAATGCAGGAAAAGGGGCGTGACTACGAGTGTGACCATACATGGTGTGAAGAGAACATGGGAACACTGCAGTGACCAGCACAGAGGCCTGACCTCAACCCAACAGAACATCTTTGGCTTTCTGTGAAGAAGAATGCATAATAATGGGAATGCTAAGATGGCCGTCTTTAGTGGTGGAATATTCTAATGCTTCAAAGGAGGAGAAAAGACATGCTTTACTTATAACTACCCGTGTCCCTTGACTTTTAGTAGGATAGTGCACATACCCCTTCCCCCGTTTACCAGAGAACATCATCACCCCCGTGTAACCGCACACACCTCAGGGTTTTCCCACTGTTCTTGCTCAGGACAGATGAGGAGCGGGTTGCACTGGAGCTGTCCTGCTGCTTATCCTCTGCCGGTTCCTCAAATACTCTGGAAAACACGGGATGTACTTCTGTGCTGCAAATTTACTACGCATGCGCAAACACACACACACACGCGCGCGCCCACACACACGCACACATTCATTCATAAACACGAGCCAGTGGCTTTACTGTTTCATAGCTAACTGAAGGAGGATCACTGACAATTTTGCTCAGATGACCCTGTATTTTAAAACTACTGCACCTCCCAAACACTGTGAAAGGTTTACACTCAGCAAGTTGCCACTGTTCATCAGTGCAGCTCTGGGTGCTACACAAATGTGTGATAAATGATGTCTGAAAATGAGACTGCAAGGGAGCAACTCAGAGGACAAACAGTGGAGGGGAAAACTGGGAGTAACTACATTGGAACACAAGTGGTCTTTATGCTAGCTTGGCTACAAACCGAGGAACTACTTGAGATGCGAGCAGTACCTCCACACCTACACAATAGAGCTAGTAAGGGGCTTGCTTTCTCTTACGTATATTGAGCCCTGCTCATAATAATGAATTTAAATACATGGTGTGGAAAATGTATGCGGCCGACAGAGACCTGAAGCCTTAAGGTGCTGGACTTGAATTGATCCAATACCATTTACGCAGCTTGCACCGCTATTATGTAACAATGGGAGGTAGCGGCTTTGCCTTTTAACATTCAAGTGGTAATGTGCCAATGGGAGGCTTAATGAAGCAGAAGTACCAAAGGCTTAAATATGCATTGTGCTGGCCTTAATTTCACACAAAGAGCTGGTTCCTTTCTACACTTTAATTCCACTGAAATAGTCAACACCAGTGAAGTCGATTTTACCAGACACAGCCTCAGTAACTCAATTCTCTGTCTCTGTCAGACAAATGTGCACACATTCTTCGATACACGGTGTGTTTTTCTTAACTGTAATTACTGCCTTGGTAAGCCTGTGTACAGTACGATGGCAGTATCAACATTTTGTCACTGCAAAGTTGTGTAAGTAAGCATATGCGTATGAGTAAGCATAATTTGTCCAGTAAAAGACATGATTACTCCTACTGTATGTATTTTTTATCACTTAAACAAGACAGTCAAGTCAGCATTGGGACATGCTGTAAAGCTGCTGTTTTTAATAAGTTTCACACATAGCAGTGACATCACAGACATCAATAGCCCCGCTGTACAGATGGCTGGGTGGAGCAAGCTGAAGACAAGTTTGCATCTCCATCTACTCAAGGTGGGTCACGCTTGTTTTTTGCAGAAAGCCTCAAAGAGGTAACCTGTGCATGCAGCAAACAGGCCCAGCTCTGGACTTACAGCTGGTGTGGTTTTCCATTAACCGCAATGACAGGGCGACGCTGGTTCACCGCCTGCTTGGACAGCTCTTCCAGGGTGAGAACCCGTTCACCCCTCTGCACCTGCAGAGGAGAAGCCCAGAAGGAGAGGGCAAAGTGCAGGGCCAGGTGAGAGGGGTGGCTTTCTCTTAATCACTTGTGGGTGTTGTGAAGAAATCACCGCTATGCGTTTTCTACCTGTCCCGGGTCGTAAAATCCATCCGCTGTTGTGTTGGTGGAGGACAGGTGGCCGGTCAGGCTGTACTTCACCGAGAGGTTGCTGTCCAGCAGTCGCTGGAGGGCTGCTTCGCTAAATTTGTTCCGGCGGTTCACGGAGGAGTTGATCTCCTTCAGGATTTCCAGAGCTCTGAGGGGAAAATGCAAGCGCTATCATACAAGGTACGTGTCCCAAACAAAATGAAGCACCAGTTCTGTTGTTATCCACTTACAAGTTTTACTGCACAGGTACTCACCAGCTGCTGATTGCTTATCAGTGAAATCAGAAATCAAAACACTTCACACCAGCTGATGGAATACCCACCCTGTTATTTTTGGAAAACTAGCACCATCTAATGGTGCTCTTGAGGAACTTGCAGCTTCATACATGTTTGACATGAGTTGTATCTGTAACACTCCTTAGGGAATTTTAAATGCAACAGAGGACCTCATGAGAGGATCACAGGCATTTTTCCTTCAGAGATAGATGTGAAATTGGTTCTGTCAATGAACTAATAATGATAACAATAATAATAATAAGAGGAACATAGTCCATACTGACCCCAGCCTGCATATTTCTGTAGCCATAGGCTCATCATTGGAACACACATGAATGGCCCAGCATGCATTGCAGCAGACGTCAGCATTTCTGGAGCTCAGCAGCTTAATCAAGGGGGGCAGTCCCCCAGCGCTCCTCAGCTGCAGGTCAGCGGGAACAGCTCCATCAGTCATCAGAATCAGGAAAACAAACCGCATTCTGTTCACCTGCACTTTTTGGTCTCCCACTCTGTCAACTCAGCTGTAAGTTTGTTATTACATATACATATCGGCCATACAGGTCTATGCCATATGAAAGCTAGGTGTCTGTAAGCAATATTAGTAGACACATATACAATTTTTACTAACACTATACAACACTAACTAATAAAGTTTATGACACTTCATTTATTGATCTATTGATAGGGATGTACTTTAATTTCACATCTTAATTTCATTAATTCTGCTTAAATATACAATCTATTAAAACACAGAGTACATGAACTACGCAAAAAAGCATCAGTGTGCATAGAAAACGAGCTTTAGTAAGTACTGGGATGGGCTGGGATGCTGGGATGAAGTAACAGACTTAGAATTCTAATAAGAATAAGATCATAATAAGATCTCTCATGTAACATCCGCAAGCCCTTACATCAGCCCTGCCGTCAGCGTCACAGGCGAGCGCAGCAACCGCCAGGGCGGCGCTGGCGAGCACGCGGGCGTCAGTGGCCTGCAGCAGTCCGGCCAGCGCCCGCATGCCCCCGTGCGCCAGGATGCTGCGGCGCAGGGCCTCCTGGGCCGCCATGTTGGTGAGGACGGCGGCTGCGTGCGCTGCCACCCCAGGGTGACCGTCCCGCAGCTGCTGCACCAGGAGCCCGTCTCCCTCCACCTCGTGCACCGCGCTGCCAGGAGGGGAGAGAGAGAGAGACCCGCCCATCTGTCACCGCAGCACATGATTGGGTGAACGCGTCGATGTGTGTGCTCCTAACAGCCGTGCTCCAGAATGCTCCAGGCTGCATGCATGACAAGTACCCTGACATAGCTTCCTTTTAGGTTTGTGGATTTGTTTTCCCACGTACTTTGTAGCGTTTGCCTTGCCTTGGTGTGAGTTGGCCTGGGAGTATTAGCCTTTCAAGCTAAACTTCTATGACTGACTGTCCCACCGTCCTGCATTTTGGTCCTCTGTCCTACGTCCTGCAACCTCCCTCAACTGTCCTGCAAAAACAGCCACTATAAAATTGAAAACATACAGGATTATTGTCATTACTAGAGCTAAGAGGAAAATTATTCAGACACCACACAAGTGATACATTTTCAACACTTTTGGTTTTACTGTATAATAATATAATAATACCACTGTATAATAAAAACTATCAGAATGAATACTCCTGGATTAAATTAGTCTCAGCAGATTTAAAGAAAGTGTACAGCAGTATCTGGCACAATTTTTTTACACATGGAGAAGAAGTGGATGTTAAGTGGATGAGTCACACAGCATGACGTGGACACTATAACAGATCTCCTGATTATGGATCAAAACTGTACAGTACTGTTTTTCCTAATTCAAATACAGCAAGGAAAATGTGGTGGGAGTCCTTCCTTTCAATATGCAAGCAGTCCCTGTTTCCAGTGGGCACAGGTCATTTGTGCTCAATCCACTGCCCATGTCATTTTTGTGTTTTCCAGTTCTCTGGTGATAGCAGCTCTCCATCCACTGTACATGTTTGCTTCTATGTTTAGCCGACCTCATGACCGCGTTCAACCTCTCGTCCACATTCAACCTCACGACCACGTTTGACTATAACAACAGTGCGGTAAATTCTTCTCGACTAGAGCGTGGCGAGAATTTTCATCTTTGCGTTCACCTCAGAATCCAAAGACAGCAGCGTGTTTTTCCATGTGAGGACAGCCTTGCTGTTGAGTCAGAATATAAAGGCGTGGTGCTGGGAGAGGGTGGTGTCACTCACTAGGCACTGAGCTGGCTGCCGCTGGTCAGGCTGGACAGGGCCAGGGCCACGGCCTCCCTCACCTCCACACATTCGCTGCTCAGCAGCGGGACAATGACTCGAATCCCCTCTGCAACACACAGGCCTTTGTGAATCTCTCTCCCACAGGGCTGCATTTCACACTGCTGGTAGCAGAAGGTCAGCCACATGGGTAGGAGCTGACACATGCCAGGTTTCATAAAGTAGCTATGTTATTGCGTGGTGATACCTTTACACTGAAGTAGTCTCTGAAGTAGTCTGCGAATATGCTGTAAGTGTACCTACAGCAGAGCTATAGGTATAAACCTTCCCCAAATTCTAAATACTTGGATCCAGATAGCATTTTGAATGCATTTTGAATGGGAACTCTTTGAGAACTATTTCATAGAAATGATGGATTCTGGAAATTACCACATCTTCAAATCTTGCTGTATGACTTGTCACTCTTTGTAACCATACTACCTTATGAAATAGTAGTACGTATCAACATTGAGCTACATACATATTCCACAATAAAATGAATACATCTTAAATAACTGTCGAAATAGACTGTACGAAGTACATTTTTATTTTCAATCGAATTGTATTTCTCTGAGTTTTGGAATTTAATCTTAACGTGTAATACTGACCTTTCAGTACACCATAAGATGACATTATATTACTTCATTTAGCAGACGTTCTTACCCAGAGTGACTTCCAAATAAGTGCATCACTATGCTAAGAGTAGTTATCGCAAAGTATTACAAGAGGTCAGTAAGATACAAAGTTAACTGCTAAAATACATTAAATTGACCAGTGGACCAATACAGAAAATTCAGTGTCGTGTTTTGGGTTTAGTGGTGGCAATGTGTGTAGGCCTTACCCAAATTCTGGAAGGAGTCCCTGCAGGCAAGGTTTTCGCTCATTACTGCCACCGCCTGGCAGGTGGCAGTACGCACACCGTCATGGTCTGTGGCCAGCAGGTTTATCAGGGCCCTCCCCACATCATGCTCATGTAGGACTTTCCTGTTCTCATCTGTCTCAAAACACACAGTTACAGGAAATCAATATACATGCACACAAGCATGCATTCTATGCATTAATGAACACTGAAACACAAGAGCTGATTGATGCTGGGAGGGATGAACAGATGACACAAGACACATGCACACACATATTCTGTTATATTCACTTACAAACACCCTTTCTATACTCTCACATATACAAACACATTTTTTATCTCTCTTACTCTTACACACTCTCTCTCATACACACATATCTCCTTTCCTCTCACTCAAACTCATACACACATTCTGTCTCACATAAACTCATTCACCATGTCGGGAATCCATTCTCTCTCATACATACACATTCACTCTTCCTTCCCTCAAATACTGGCTCCCTCTTTCCCTCTCAAACACACACACACACACACACACACACACACACACAAAGTTGATAAACTCCCATACTATTCTGTGCTGCTCTGGAGATAGCCTTGGCTGCGTTCATCTGCACGTCGGGCAGGGCAGCCGTGACTACAAACTGCAGCAGCTTCTCCAGTCCACCGGTCTGCCGGATAAGCAGCATGGATTCGCTGTCCTGAAGGCAGTTAGAAATCACCTGCAGGGCCTCCGTGTGCAGGTCACTGAACTCCTGAGAACACCATGAATCCAACAGCACATCCAATATTTTACAGAAAAGAAAAACATCACACAATTGTGCAATTATTTTGCCATTCAGCAAAAAAAGGCAAGACATGACAAGAGACATTAAGTGGAGATATGTGTACCATATTTACTGTGTACCACAATGCATATTATTTTCATTTTACATTGACATTCACATTCATTCATTTGGTAGAAGCTTTCATCTAAAGCAACTTACAAGTGAGCCAGAGTACAACACAAGCAAAAAACCATAAGGGGTCAACAATATTAGAAGCACTGCGTGACCAGGTTTCAATGGTTGGCCAGACAAGGTACAAACTAGTTAGTAGAGATAACGAGCACATTAAACAATTAGATTACATTTTTTTAATAGTTTAGCAGGAGACAGTTTGAGACATGAGAAGTTCCTTTAGGGGGTAATGTTTCAGGTGGTCAGGTGACAACAGAAGTGTCTGTGTCTTCACATGTTTCTTGAAGACAGAGAGGGACTCGGCATACTCTTGCACTGTGTCAGTTTAGGTACAGATGCCTTACGCGTGAACACACTTCTATGATGTGCCGTGAATTTTACCTTAGTTGCCAGCAGCTCCAGCAGCCTGTCTAAGCCGCGCTCCTCCCGGAAGGCCACACGCGCCCCCGTCTCCGCGGTAACGCTCTCCAGTGTGCGCAGCGCCAGCTGCTGGATGACTGGGAACTCAGACCCCAGCAGGTCCAGCAAGGGTGGAATCCCATTCAGCTCACACAGTGCCACCCTGCTGGGGAAATCCTGCAGGCACACACAACACCGTGCCATTCCACTGGTATAGGAAACACACTGTAAGTGGTGAAGCGCACACGGTCTGACAGGTGTAGCACCCACACTGCGGTGGGTGAAATGATCTCACTGCGAGTGGGGCGATGGGACTTTGACACCTGCTACAATGACACCAGTGTTGGTGTAGTGCAGTTCTTATATTTAAAATTAATATAGATTTACGTTTAATTTCTTTGCATTCAAAACATTTTTCAAAGCTTCTATTCCCATTACTTTATTTCACATAAATATGTACATGTATGGAAAATATGTACAAAATGAAGTGAAGCAAACGGAACTATAATGCTACTCCAACTCAAGTGCTTTAAAGGGCTCCACTGCAGGGGAATTGTTTTGCTGCTACTCAAACTGTGAAGCCCAAATAAGATAATCAACAACCAGCAGTATGCAACATGCAAAATATACCTGTAATACCCACGTGCTGTGGAGCCTGCCTTCTGTTGAGAATGCAGGTATATAGCAGTGCCTCTGTACCATAGTAAAGAGCAGATGAAACTCAGCAGGCCTACCTGTACAAGGTTGTAAACACACTCCACTGAATTCTTCTTCACGTCTGGGTCTGGGCTGGACAGGAGCTGGATCAGAGGATCCAGTCCGTCACTTTCAAAGATCTTGACCTTGCAGGTGAATTCAAGGGACAAGGACGCCAAGCACAGGGTGGAAAATTCATGCACCACAACATCATCTAAAAACAAAAGTGATGCATCCAAAAAATAAGTGCAAATATACCCTCACCGACCACTTTATTAGGTACACCTTGCTAGTACCGGGTTGGACCCCCTTTTGCCTTCAGAACTGCCTTAATCCTTCGTGGCATAGATTCAACAAGGTACTGGAAACATTCCTCAGAGAGTTTGGTCCATATTGACATGATAGCATCACGCAGTTGCTGCAGATTTGTCGGCTGCACATCCATGATGCAAATCTCCCGTTCCACCACATCCCAAAGGTGCTCTATTGGATTGAGATCTGGTGACTGTGGAGGCCATTTGAGTACAGTGAACTCATTGTCATGTTCAAGAAACCAGTCTGAGATGATTCGAGCTTCATGACATGGCGCGTTATCCTGCTGGAAGTAGCCATCAGAAGATGGGTACACTGTGGTCATAAAGGGATGGACATGGTCAGCAACAATACTCAGGTAGGCTGTGGCGTTGCAACGATGCTCAATTGGTACTAAGGGGCCCAAAGAGTGCCAAGAAAATATCCCCCACACCATTACACCACCACCACCAGCCTGAACCGTTGATACAAGGCAGGATGGATCCATGCTTTCATGTTGTTGACGCCAAATTCTGACCCTACCATCCGAATGTCGCAGCAGAAATCGAGACTCATCAGACCAGGCAACGTTTTCCAATCTTCTATTGTCCAATTTCGGTGAGCCTGTGCGGTGTAGCCTCAGTTTCCTGTTCTTAGCTGACAGGAGTGGCACCCGATGTGGTCTTCTGCTGCTGTAGCCCATCTGCCTCAAGGTTCGGCGTGTTGTGCGTTCAGAGATGCTCTTCTGCATACCTTGGTTGTAACGAGTGGTTATTTGAGTTACTGTTGCCTTTCTATCAGCTCGAACCAGTCTGGCCATTCTCCTCTGACCTCTGGCATCAACAAGGCATTTTCGCCCACAGAACTGCCGCTCACTGGATATTTTCTCTTTTTCGGACCATTCTCTGTAAACCCTAGAGATGGTTGTGCATGAAAATCCCAGTAGATCAGCAGTTTCTGAAATACTCAGACCAGCCCGTCTGGCACCAACAACCATGCCACGTTCAAAGTCACTTAAATCACCTTTCTTCCCCATTCTGATGCTCGGTTTGAACTGCAGCAGATCGTCTTGACCATGTCTACATGCCTAAATGCATTGAGTTGCTGCCATGTGATTGGCTGATTAGGAATTTGCGTTAACGAGCAGTTGGACAGGTGTGCCTAATAAAGTGGCCGGTGAGTGTAAGTATATACAATATTAAGATGTGATCGATAGCCAAAACTCATTGAAATATTCAAATTATATGAGCGCACACAGATGCCTACCAAATGTACATCAGCAGACACTAGCACTACCTGAGGGGAAAGCATTGACTGAGATGTGGAAACCTATAGGCTACATTAATCAAATGTCTATTCCCAGCTGACTGTGTAATGTTAATGAAGTCCAAACACATTTTATGAAGCATTCAGTGAAAATTTCCTTAGTAGGAGCAGCTAAATTGATTGAATAAATAGTAAACAGCTGTCCCAGTGAATGCTGTAAATCCAGCAGAGCTGGACCCAAGCATCATTCAGCAGAGGTTAACATCAACTGTTTCAGTAAAACAAACAGAAAACAAGCTTACTTTCAGGTGACAGTTTGCCAATAACTGATGGAATGATGTCCAGTTTTTTCAAGAGTCTTTTTACATCATCTGTCAAAACACAGAAGTAACAAAGCTAAAGTATGCATAAAATGATGTTATATTTCATGATGATGCCAGGATCAGTGGTGTCCTTACTGTTGGCAGACATGACTCCTAAGGCCATGAGGGCATTCCTGCACACCAGCTGGTCCTCATGGGATATAAGCCGGGACAAGGGCTCCACTGCTCCAAGGTCCACCAGAGTGGACTTATTCTCATCACCTTCGGGGGCAGAAGAGAAACGAGAGGTGGGGTAATTGCACAAAGAAAATGAAGTGTACCCACATGCTACCACTGAAGGAGATTTAGGACTCTATTTTGTAAAAAAAAGTCCATTTATGGATGCTTCACATGGATGCAGCATATTTTCGACCTTATTATTTCAACTCATTTGAGACTTTAGTGGCTATACCAACAAGCTGTGTGATCCTCTTACCCCCTCTACTTATCTGTCAATAACCAAAGGAGGAAGTAAGTTTCCACAGGCCAGTTTTTCTTTTGACGGCCCCTAAAAATACTAATCTAAAAGTGACACATCACTAGCATTACTGTAGGTTTCTCCTTTGATCTGTTAGTGAGGGAAGGAAAGTATCTTGAAATGCTGAAAAACAAGAAAATTTTTCTGAGGTCACATGATATAGTGCAGCACTGTTTAAACAACAACTTAAAATTCTGAGACCTTGCAACTTGTCCTCGGTGTTAGTTCTGGTATTGGGCCATTTCTCTACCATAAATACCATCATACTTTGTACCTTTACCTTGTTTTTACTCATTATTGTCACCTTAAACATTTCCTTTTTTGTTTTTACTGCAGCATGAACACATGCTTCCAAAAGACACTTTTGTGTTTTGAGATAATTTGTGGAATACAAAACTCAGACACACTTAACTTCATAAGACACCCCCTTTGCACCAGAATTGTAGGACGACAACAGATACCCAACTGACCTATCGCAATGTGATGGTAAATTTGATCAATATGGGTGAGTTTGCATGCACTCCTGCTTAGCTCGGCCTCTGTGTTGTTGTGGCAGCAGTTACAGAGAAAAATATAGAGGGGAAATTGTTTCCTTGGAAATTATGCAAGTCATACCTAATGGCCTGATAGAAGGATAATTTTACTCTCAACAAGCATGCGTAGTTCATTTTGTTATAGCGAAACATTGTTCTGACTCTTCCTGTTATTGTTTGCACTTCACTATTCCTTACATGTACAAGATGTATTTCACATGATCAACGCCAAACCGCAATGAAATTGGCAGGAATGAGGAGTCTCGTAATTGTCGCTCTGAGGGGTGACTGTTTTAAACGCATTCTCACAAACAGCAGAATGAATTTCCATACCCTTGTCTGCATATTTATAAATAGCTTCACAGGCTTTGGTCAGGATGTCTTCCTCAGAGGAACTAAGCATCAGAACAGCAGTGGCTGGCTTCTTGCTCTCAATGGCCAGAGGGTCAAACTGGCAATAAATGAAACAGGTTAAACCAGACTTCAGGGTAGGGATTATATATGCTAATATCTTAAACAACTGAGGAATGTTTACCGTACAAATTTCAGCACATTATTTCCATCTATTTCACATTTACATTTAGCATTTAGCTGATTTAGCTGGCAACACTTTATATTAAGGTTGCATTTATCAACCAAACACTAGTAAATTAATCAAACATAACTGACATTTATTGCAATGCCAAGTAGATTTTGCTAACCCCTTGCAAAAGACTTTTGGCTGGACAGTGTAAAATGAGTCAACAAATGCTTTAAAGTGCAATGCTTCACAGTGATTTTTCATGTGCATTCATAAGTCACTTATAAGTGGTGAGTGGTATGTTATTTTTGGAGAAAATAAATGTATGATAATGTTCATAGTTTGCATAAGAAAAAAATTGATGGTGACATTATTGATACCTGATTATGTTTTATCAAAGTATTTATAAATACAAAGGCACAACACAAATCTTCTTCAACATCAAGTGCATGAATCAGACATGAAACCACATATCAGTAGTGTTAATGTCAAAGTTTGCTTCCTGTTTAAAAAGAGTGTTAAAAAATGTTTTAACTATAATCCATACCACATCTTTACAAGGAGGCTCTGCTTCTTTCTTCGCTTTCTTTCCCATTCTGATAGAAGAAATAGGTACATGTTTTTCTGCATTTAACTATTAAGACATGAGAGATAACGTTAACTATGTCAAATATTTTGCAATAACAAACGTAACGCAAAGAGACAATTGCTATAATATATATAGCTAACCATGGTGAGATGCAATGCAGTTGTGCTAGTTTGGCGATTGCAAGGCACATTTTATCAGACAAATACTATGTAATCGAATAGCACACTTAAAGCTCACCAAGACAGCAAGCAAATTTTTCCTGTAGTGAGGTATTTACGTTGCCCTTATTTTCGCAAAAGCTACACCAGCTGACGCCGAATGGACGTCATGTGATGCCGGTATCTTAAACTGACAAGTATGAAAAAGGAATTGTGAATAGTGTCTTACTTTGTTTATTTCACTTCGACGGGCAGTCAGTATGCAAAGTTTTCGCCGTTTTGGACAGCTGTCGTAATTGCCTTTGTTGACATCGGTTGCTGCGATACCACTGCCACGTTTTATTGCTACTTCCCCAAACGGCGAAGGGGTGGTTGTGCCTCATCGAACAGGAAGTCCAAAAAAGTAGGCAATCGATAACGTCATTTATTATAATATGCGTTATATATTGTATTAATTTTTATATGTATTCACATTTGCCTCTGAAGTATATTATACTGGAAATGTCTTCAACATTTTACTTTTATACAATTGCATATACGTCACTGTAAATTTCGCAGTATGAACATCCTTTTGAAAACCAGCGCTTTCTGAAAGTTCTTTAACTATCAGAATAGACACTTCAGTGTAAGAAGATCCAAGTAACAACAACTGTGTACACCTTGTGTATCAAAATTAAACATGAAAAGTCAAGGATACTGAAGCAGTAAGTCAGTGGCACAAATTTCAAACTATGCACATTTTAATATGTGGCACTGGTGTAAGGATAGGCCTACCGCATACATATGTTGGTCAGTGCTCCCTGTGATGTTTTTAGGAACTGAAAATCATTGGAATATATGAACTCTTTATAGTCAGTTTACATTTAGTCACGTGTGTATGGGAAGACATGTGACTGACTTTGCCTTGGGTTTCCTGCACTAGCTTTAGCAGTTTGAATGAACATACAATCACGTCAATAAAGACATGATCCAGGGAGTTGCTTATCGTTAGTATTTCCGGATTTGTGCATGAAATAGCAGAATGACATTTATGTGGGGGATACTTTCCTTATTTTTGAATAAACACTACTTGTTCTGCGTTGTGGAAAATGCCTGCCTGCATGTCAGGGCTTTGCCCACACATTACCATACCAGATTTACATATAACAGATGGTGGTATTATAAGCCACTGAATTTTGCATATGTTGTCAAATGTAGACGAGATTTGCACACATTTGCAAACTGATTGTGCAGAGGGACTGTTTGCGTAGCACAGCCATCATTTTCACGAGGAAGCTGCATAGAAGGTTGAAGAGAAAATACAAGGAGCAGACGGAATATGAAAGTTACAATATCCCTGAAGTTTTTTTTTCCCATTTGAAGGATTTTAAATAGTGTTTGTATCCTTATTCTAAATTCGTTTTGCACTGTGTTAAATAGGTTCTGGTTCTGGTACACACAGATGCACAATGTAAAAAAGCTACATAGCAGGACCCAAGGGTGGAGACCAGCCACATAATCATGATAAATGCCACATGCAGATAGTAATATTACTTGGTTCAACATCCTCAGTAAGGTATTTTACCACAAACCCAGAGGTGATGTCACTTTTACATATATGTTAATGTTCTATGTTCATCACGCTTCCCTTAGATTTTGGGTAAAATGGCTTTATTGGGATCAGCAATGAGCAATATGTGTTTTACCATTTTAAAACAAACCTATCTTTGAAAAGTTCCAATGCCCCTATACTGAGCCACCATGACAGAGGGGCACCAAATATCCTCCTATGAAATAGTAAACTGTAACACAGATATGAAGAAAACACAAGGGGACAGTATTTCCCCTGGGAGTTTTTCATTGGCCAGGTGGGGCCTTACTTGCACTGTAGTATCTCACATAGGATGAAACACCTACAGCCCTCTGGTAACACTGCCCTTGCTAGATTCCACATCATCACTTTCCAAATAATGGCACTTTAAAATGTACAGTGGCATGAAATGTTTGGATTTGTCAGACTAAATACAAGTACTTCATCACGAATATTAAAATGTGGTCCTTTTTTCCTCACAATTTTAGCACAAAAGCCGATGAACATGTTTCTTGGGGAGAGATCTGAGAAGGCAAATTAATGGAGCAACTCATTGTCATTCTCACTTTCCACCCTCTGCTTTCTTATGAATGTACTCTCACAATACAGAGAGATCCTATTATTTCATTTGTTTTTCACATTTATGTTTGTCATTTGTGTGTCACAATTAACAGCCAGATGATTTCACATATGCTTGTAGTAAACTTAAAGAGATGTGATACAGGAAAAAGATAGGCTAGCCTGCTCATGGGGTTTCTCCTCTGCGAGAATACTTGTGAAGATACAGGGTTTTTTTTTTCCAAAGGAGGATTATTGGGGGAATTCAGTCTTCCTGCTGTCTAGTTTGGCCTCCACTTTTTAAAAGATAAGTGTAGGGCAAGTGCAATATTTCTGTGCTTATACAGAATTTCCTTTTATTTTAAGATGATGTTTACAAAATGTTGCACAACTAAAGAAAAACTGACAACATCCTAAAATGTGTTCCTTAGACTTCAGGCCAAACCACACAGCAGGAGGACTAAAATTGGGTGGGTCTGTGTGTCCTTGATTAGTTCAGATTCAGCAGTTTGTGTAAAGCAATGAGTGGGGTACTACAGTATAAATATAAAGAGTACATAGCTGCACATCTTTGAATTGAATTATGTCAAAATGTCAGAACAAACACATTGAAAAGAGCAGACAGAATGAGCAATTGAACCTGTCATTATTTAAAGAGCCACGGTTGCCAGAGGAATTTTAAATATACCATGTTTTGAACAGGAGAATATACTAGATATAGAATTCAATTATTCTAATAGTGTCTGAGATTAACAGGTCATTCAAAAAGATTATTGTATTAAGTATCCAGAAGGTTCATAGACCAAGATTCTCCCAAAAATGTCACTGAAACATACTATCAACAATCTAAAGTCTCTTTATCTTTGTCCTGTATATAAGGGCGTACTTCTACTTATGATGTTGTGTTTAAACCTGTTCAGTATAAAAATAGTCTTCTTTGTCCAAGGAACTGAAACTCCAGCATCTACAGCCTTATTGACTGAGACTTTTCAGTTTCTTTTGCCGGAGGAAGACCATAGGTCAAAATGCATGGTTTTAATGCATGAATGAATCCTAGGCAGTGTTTTGCATTGTTTCTGATCTTAACATGAAAGTACCTTACTACCATTGGTAATCTGGTACTACACCTTAAAATCTCACAAGATTTGCTGTTTACTTTTACTTTTCATTATCTTTTTTCTTAAGTCTTGGATGCATGATTCTGCCATTTCAAGCCTCACTGGGGCTCTACAAACTCAGCACTGGCACCGTATTTGAGTATGTTAACTCTCCGTTAATTTACTGTCTTACTGCAGTTGCGCCGTACTTTTAAGAGAAGTCTGAAATGGGCCTTAAGGATCCATGGCATGTACAGTGACTCATACCAAAACAAAAAAAACGTAAGCAGCTGCTGCGTGTATGGTTCCCTTTACAGCCATTTCCGTTGCACAATTTCATTACATTGCGGTCAAACTATTTGTTTTTAAGTATGTCTCTATCAATAGCCTCTCTACATTAAACAACCGTTGATATAGGTGTGTTCATGCTTAATAGTAAATAATCTTTCTCATACGCGCACAGCCTTTTTTTGGGGGGGGGGCTATACAAGGAGGTTTTATTGTAGGCTAATCGTTTGTGGTTCTAGTACCATAGGTCTCTGTCATGACAGCACAGCTGAGAGTGTACCTTCAATAGTGCAATACATGGGGAGCCATATTTCCAATTCGAAAATTAAACGGGAACGTGCACGGGAAATTGATGTCCACGGGTTAGTCATGTTAGACATTGTCTTGCCGAAAAGACGCATTGGTTAGCGTTAGCGGATTGAGGCTGGATATTGCAGTAGTGACCGACGCGTTAAATGAATGCCCCATCTCTGTAAAACGACTCATCGCTACAAAACGCCCGTGGTGAATCTGTACAATTTTTATACCCATTTAATCACTGTTTCATTGTATTCGCGTAAGAAAGACACAGGTCCGACTGGACAGTTCAGGGATTTCATCATTGCACACCCACCTCGGTGAACCGCTTCCATGACAGAAAAAAAAACATTTGGTTTGAGTTCCTGACTACATAGGCTACTTTGCTGTATGTTAAAACGGACAAAATGACAAAATAACGTCGCAGTCATATCAGTTACTTTAAAAATAAGTTACAGGTTATATATACCTAATATTTTCTTTGCTTAGATTACTTATTTGTTCATACTGGAACCAAAAATTGTCGTTACAACCCTACCGAGTGTAGGTTTTGTGTGCCTGTTTCAAACCAGAAACAATGTGACAATCGACTGCATGTTGGAACGCTGTTTGGCCTCCAACTTCCTCAAGCTGTCAGTCAGTGGCTTGAAAGAGCAGCGCTGAGCCGGAAACGCTTGTGTGGAGCTGCAGATTTTTAAACGTTCATATCGTTGCTAGGTTTCACAAGATTGTGACGCCGATATTTTTGTGCAGTTATACGTTTACGTACGATGCCATGTATGGGAGAATGAAAAAGATTTTCGAAAAACAGGAAGAAATCTTGTTCCATTAGCTGGCCAAGTGCTTTAGCTAACGTTAGCTAGCTAGCTGGTGGGAAGGGGGGTGTTCAGGGGAACACTTGGAATTGCCTGGTATGTAACGTTAGCAAGAGAGCGAATTGGCTAACTAGCTAGCTGTCTAGGGCGTTGTAGAAATAATTTTATTTTGTTTTAATGCTTATTTATTGGCTTGTTGTTGACGATAAATGCCGTGTTTCTAGAGAGCTGGCTGGCTAGCTAGCTAGCTAGCTGCCGTGGTAGCCGCAACTGGGGTTCGAGGCTCAGGAAGGAAGGAAGGGGTGATTGATGTTTGGGGAAGTGCTGCTCGTATAGCTAGCTAGCTGGCTAACTTGCAAGCTCACTATTAGCTTGCCATCGCCATCAGGAGATACGGAGTTTGTGTTAACGTTACATTTAAAAAAAGACGCAGCCAGCTAGTACACGTTACTGCATGACACGTTATCCACAGTCCGTGGAGAGGAAAGCTGGGAAGAAAACTTACGTTCCAAAAAATTTATGTGCTTTAGGTTTTGAAAGGCGCGCAGCAATTCGTAACAACGCGATCCGTCAGTTTCCAAGCAAATTGATTTATATTAAACATGGCTACGGCTAGCAGCATCGCCGCGTCTATTGCGAGTAAAACGAAGACGAAAAAGAAACACTTCGTGGCTCAGAAAGTGAAGCTGTTCCGTGCCAGCGACCCTCTGCTCAGCGTTCTGATGTGGGGAGTCAACCACTCGGTGAGTCAATGCAATGAATGAAATCATTTCAGCGAGCTAACCATTGTTTGCGATCAGCCTGAATGCATGTGTCAGATGTCAGATGCGGCAGATTTGTGGTTGTAACTTGTATCTCTGTAGTGGGTGTAGTTTAGTGTTATTCCTGCGTATCAAATTAAATAGACAACACCGTATCCTATAGCTGTCTTTGCTCACCAGCTAGACTGGCTACCCGGACTGAAATCGTAGTCCTTTAATGAGGCGACAGCCAGGGCTAGATAGCTAGCTGCCTAATCAGCTAACGTTAGTAAACACGTCTTTGATAGATAGCTACCTCCTCGGGTTTCTCAGATGGCTAGCTAACAAGAAACTACAGCTAATCAACGATACGGCGTTTAATATCAAAACGTAGCTAGCTAGCTAACTGGTTGGCTACGTGGCTTGGTACTGCTGGTGAATTAGCTAGCTAGCTGACTAGTGTTTTTATAGTAAGTCATGCCAAGACGCCGTTTGTTTACAAGGTAGGTAACGTTAGCTAATTACCAAACAAACTTGTTGCAAGTGGGATCAGAGCCCTTATGTGATATCAGACGGTCGGTTCAAATTGTACGCACTGGTTTGTGAAGAGTACAGGTGCTGACAGATGACATGATGCGAGTTAGCGTTAGCCCGAGAAGGTAGGAGTGCTGCTTGGAGCGATTTGCAGATTATCAGCGGGCGGAGGTAGGCTCGGTACACGGCAAGGTGACGAGGATGTACAGCGACACGTTTGGCCCGTGTGCCCTTTTTAATCGCAAAGCTGTTGAGATTGCGAAGTGAAGCTCTGATAATGGTAGGGCTTATGGGCCGAACGCGGTGTAGTGTTTGCTCCTGCTGTTGGGGCAGGCGCGGTGACGAGGCGGTACACTGAAGGACGCAGTTTAAGAGCTGCCCTTTTAAAATCGGTTGTTGAGCTTTTAAAATCCTGCATGGGGTCTGGTACATGAGCATTTCGGTCCTTTCATTTCCTAAAAGAAGCGAAACTTGCAGAACAACCAAGACATTTTTGACGAAAAAGGGGGTAAGATTCCAGGAATTTAACCCCTTCAACTCAAAACCCAAAAATTCAAAGCTCGTGTCAGGTCGCACTTGTACTTGGCTAGACGCTGTACTCGGCTTTCAAAAGCACAATCACTGGTTCCAACTGCCAAGCGTCATATTTTGGATCATAGGCAATGAAATGCAAATCACTCAGGTTAGAGAAAGTATTCAAGCATTATTCAGATAGATTCTGTTTGAATAGAAATAAGATTAAATTTGTTTTATTTGAATAGTAATCAGAGCTGCATGTTGTAAAATTGTGGTGCAGTTTGTCATGTGGTATTGGAAAAGAATTGTCTGTTGATATGTTGGTGGATATGCTCACTAAGCTGGATTCCCTTTGTATCTTGCCCACTCATAGGACATTTCACAGCGAGAGAACAGGTCTGACCTTTAGCCATATGCCTTGTCTTCCATGAAAGTTCTTCTGTGGTGCAAGTGGAGTTCAAATTTGACATTTTCACAGCCACTCAGGAACAGAGGTGCCCAGTCTTGCTCTTGGTGGGGTAACCCTCCATGAGATTTTCCGATTTCTTTGGAAAATGACTAAATAAAAGACCGGTTCAATCAGTTAAATGGAGGCAGTCGTTGAGACAAGTGCTTACCTGCTGGGTTGGGAGAGATCTTTGCAGAGATGTGGTCCTGATGGAAAGCAATGGAAGTAACAGAACGTCTGACCAGATGCTGGCTCACAGTGGAAGAGATCAAGGTCCCCTGCAGAGAGGCAAACTCCTGATATTGCTCCAGAGAGTGGCATCACTGTCCATAGCTGTCTCATACACACACTGAGCTCCATAACACCAGCAACCATTAGCTATTACCGGGCTGCACGAGTGCAGTAGAACCTAGCTGATTTAGCCCTACCTGGAATTATCTGACATCTGTGCATTAGGAGTGCTTCATTGGGGGTCTCTCACATGCTCCAGGAAGCATGGTTTGTTTTACTGTAAAACATATGCCAACTTTAGGGATGGCATCCTGTGAGGGATGGGATAACCAGATGATAAGCGGAGGAAGTCTGAGTAGCATTAAGCCCAGCTTCGGCTTAGCGATAGATGGTGTGTGTCTCATTTTGGTCACTTGGTTGCAAGCCCTTTTTCCGATTTGAAGTGAACTGTGCATGCAGGCCTAAGTCCTTGTTCATCAATAGCTGAATTATTTGGCATTCACTGAGCATAGTGGATTATAATAGATAAGACATATTTTCTATCAGGCTGTCAAGAGCTGTAGTATGGCCCTAATTAAATTAAAATACTTATTTAACTACCAGTTGTGGTAGGAATCAATCATTTCCTTAGACATCACCGCTTCTACAACATACAGCTAAACAGCTGTGCTAGAGTAAAAATGGAGTCATTTGCTATAACAAAATGGAGTCATTTGCATATCAGAATTGCAAAGGCAGGTAGTAATGATTCAGGCCGGATTCAGACTGCCATTTGTTGCTGGGTTTGGCGTTCCAGTATCAATAAGGTTTGTGACAATCAAATCATTGTTACGTGTCACATGCCATTATCAGTGGTCAGGTAAATTCACAAAACCTGATAACATCCAAATCCTGTCAATGATACTGCATGTACTTCATGTAAACCATGTCCAAATCGAATACAAATGCCTTGTCAGTAGTCTGCTAATAACATACCAGGCTTTTGGCTTGACATGAGGGGGCGATGTCCCTTGCCATCCATATGATGGCATCCAGCATGTAAACACAGCTCTACGGCACTAGCAGCCAGCAGTGTGAACTGGGCAGCACAAAATAAGATTAAATTAACTGTTTCAGATGTAGTTTTGTGGACTCATGATTAGTCTGCTATCCCCAAAGCCCCCGCTTTACAGATTGAAATACTGATCCCCATAATTTCACTCACAGAATTGATGAGTCCCTTATTATGGATGATCTTATTCATAGGTTTCTCATGATAACCTTGACCAATGTCACTTTTATACTGAGGGTGATTTTGTACAGTTTTGTAAAACAAAAAAGAAACAAAAGACAGATGTGTAACACAAAGACTCATACTGAATACTGTAAAAAGAAATTTCAGTATTTCATATCATAAGGGACCAGTTGCAAGTATAAAACAGCTTCTCTCTACTCCATATCACAGTGTCTTAAAATGTTCTAACTGATTAATCTTATTTGTGACAGTAGACAAGTGGGTTTTGAAATTTACAATGTAACAATGTAAACAGTTAACATTTTTACAAATAATGCATTTAAGGGGGTTCATCTTAAATGTGATGCTTGTTGTTGCTTTTTTTTTTCCTTCTCAAAGGTCTCTGATTGCGTGAACACATTGGAAATGTGAAAGTGTGAGAGAGACATATAATAGTCATTACTTTCAGACACAGTTTCTTTCACTGTTTGATTTTAATAGAACCACAGTTTGTTTTTTTGCAACTATATGTGAAATCTCTGACAGTGATGTAATAACACCAGAATCAGAATGCAAATTAAAATGATCATATTGACACCACTGGAGGGATGATCTTCAGCTGTTTGGAACTGAACATGGGGCATCTCATAAAGCTTATGAAGTTTGAAGGCCGGCTGCTTCAGGTTTAACTGATAATGAACCTCTCAAAGAGGGCCCAAAACTGCACATTTGACATCTCCTGAAGTGATGAATTTGACTTGAAACTATGGTAAATTGTTGTATAAGCCATAATATAGGTGATCATATCCTTACATTTGTTTACTGGGAAGTTCAAGGGAGTTGAAAGATGTCTGCTGTCCTTGGGTTTCTGCTCTTAAGATATTTATGTCTCTGGTGGTTTCCCTTTTCCAAAGGGAGCACAGTTTACTCCTCTGCAAACAGCGTCTTGAAGGGCATATCAGAGTTGCCAACGCTTGCGCCCTAAGGATCTGAATGACTGTGGCTGTCTTGTCACTTCCGCCCTCTATTCCAAGGGCAAGAGGTGGTAAGGGAGCAGGCTGGAACATGGCCAAGGTTTCCCCCTCTGTCCGTGTAGTGGAGCTGCCTGCTGTCATTGGAAGAAAAGCTCGCTGACTGCCTTCCTCAGATGAAGGAGGATGCTCATTGGTCAGGGTGCTCATCTGTATTATGTTCAGCTAATGATGGAGGTATTCTGAGGGCAGTTGCTTTTTGTTTTCAGGGCTTAATTGGCACAGAGGGGATTTAATTTGAGAATGCCTAATTTGAGAATGCCCAGAGTACTGCTAACTCAAGGCCTACATGTAGTCATTTTGCAGGTTCTCTTATCCAGAGCGACTACAAGAGTGTATACAAGATGGTTAGGACAAGAGCAGAAACAATACTAAGTCATAAGCATCACAATCCAGCCATTAATTACCATATTAAATTAAGTGTCTTAGTAGGTGCAAGAATAAGTTTGTTGTGAGGGTATAGCATGAATGTTTATACATCAGTGTTAGATGCAGTTTGAACAGATGAGCTCTGAACACGGAAGTGGAAGACGGTTAGAGATGGAACGGTATGAAAATTTAATATCACGATTATAGTGATCAGACTTATCACGGTTATCAGTATTAACGCGGTATTGTTAAAATGTGCTGAAAATGTTCAAAAAGTACTGATACACAAACTGAAATCATTTCATTTTTTGATGTGGGTGCTTAAGCAGCCTGTCTTTTAAATACATACTTGAGTGTCTGTGTCACTGTAGATGAGGACAAGGGACCAGTAGCATTACTGGGGTTGCCTGCTGCATGCCCACTCTGTAAACAAGGAAATTATTGTTGTTATTATTATTATTATTATTATTATTATTATTATTATTATTATTATTATTCTCTCTCTCTCACACACACAGTCTATCTTCTGTGTGGCATTTGAGTATATGCAATGACCCTATGCAAAATTTACATAAATACAAATGAGTCTTAAGAAGACAGTGATAGTAATTGCAATGATAATATCTTGATAATGCTGAAGAGAGCAAATTAAATAGCAGTATTCTCCAATGTTCAGTTCCCCCTGACAGCAAAGTAGGCTAATTGACTCAAGACTTCGTAAGAGTTCAACTATTTACTGAACTTAAGACAAATACAAATAATGCTGTCACATTGTAGTTATGCTGGAAAATCCATACAGACGAAGGAAATAAACAGGGCTAAACAGTGTTCTGTTTCAAGAATATGCAAATACAAACTTACACGGAATTCATTCTTAATAGCAAATGGGCATTCAGCTAGCTCTGAGGCTGAGGCTCACTGAAGTGTAGTGTTTTTACAAGAGTAGGTAACACTGAAAGCTTCAGTTTACATTATTGGAAAGCTATTAGCAAGTTAGACAGACAAACCATGACATTTTCCCCCATTCCAAAGTCCCCACATCATTCATTGAGCTAAAAGTTAACTAGTCCTCTTAGAAGGCTGAAAAATCTCGAGCTCTGTCACTGCCTTCCGCCATGTTTTCACTGACACAAAACAAACCCGCGTTGCATGCTGTGCCTGCGTCTGGGCGACTGTTGCTAACTTTGGTTGATGCTGGACAGTATTTAACGTGTGTTTTTCAAAGAGCGGCAATCAACCACGGTTTTAACGATAATTAAAATTTGAAACAGTAATACTAACCATCGGGAATTTTACCATGGTTTACCGTGAAACCGGTAATCATTTCATTCCTATAGACGGTCAGCAATTTGGAGCAGTTCTGACTGTTGTGGGGAGCTCATTGCACCACAGGGGAGGCCAGAGTAGAGAACATGGACCCTTTGTGAGAGGAATGACAAGGTGACCAAAGGTTTCAGAGCAGAGTGGTCTAACAGGACTGTATGGTTGGGTAATAGTAAGGGGCAATATCTGAAATTTTACATTGCTACTTCATCCTGGCAAAAATCATGAACAAAACACGAAGGGGGATGTTATCGCTGTTACCTGTCATCTTTCCAAGTAGTAAGTACCTGCAGAAGATGGCAACACAACCAATTTACATGGGCACTTAGAGTTCATCACCCAGTGGAGTTTTTGGATCGGCAGCAGAAACTTGTGATTGAAGAGACTGCCATTCCAGAACTGCATAATAAAGTGGCAATTTCAGACTATGCCCGAGCTGAATTTTTCACTTTGACCATGAACGGGTTGTGAAGTATTACAATGTCGGCGTGTTTCTAACAGCACTCAAAATGATGCCTGCAGTCAAAATGTAAGAGCCACTGCCCAAGCATTTGGTGTTTGTCAGTTGTTGTTGCCAGTTTAACTTAGGCTACAGCTGGCATAAAATGCAGGATCTGCAGAAGGTGCAAGCTGAGATTAGTCTGACACTGTATTTTCTGGTTACTGTAGGTTGTCATTTCTTATTATAACAGAATGGATTTATGCAACATTTAACAATAGATTGTAGCCCTCAAATTTCTCAAACAGCACTACGGAGGCCCAACAGGAAGTGAATATGATTGTATAATGTAGGTGTGAGCCAGCATCATAAACAAATGGTTACATTTTTTTTTTTCTATACAGTCATCGATGTGAATGTAACATTGGTGATGGAGTACCACGTTGCTGATGACTAATGCCCATCGGCACTTAATTGTGCACATAATGAGCTCAAATTTCTCTGCTTTGCTGGCAGCTCTACTGGCAGCAATGCCATCTTACTGTCCATTAAAGTATGCTAGAGGTTTAACTGTTAGGAAAATGCTGATTATATACTTCTTCAGCCATCTAGACTTAAACCTTCTGCAGTTAATTTTTTTACCTGATAGAAGATTATTTTTCTTTGCCTTTGCCTGGTCTTTGTGTAACTACATTGAGCCCTTAGGGAAGTGCACCTACATTGAGTTCATTGGAAAATCTACTGTGTTAACTTCAATTATTGAAGCAAATTGTACTGTCCTGAAGCACGGACAAGTTTTAATATTTTTGTTGAATGTTACTGTAGAATGTTGTGTAGAGTGTGACTCACTGGATTTCCATGTAACAAGGTCTTAACAGCCTTCCCTTATGGAACAAAGACTTCAAGGAACTTGACGATTAGTCAGGTCTTCCATGGTAAACACAGGGGATTGTAACTGTCTGCACTTTGTACCATTAAAAGTATGAAATCACCCAATGGTAGGCTTGATTACAGTAATGTTTTTCAGCTCTTACTGTCTTTCTTAGCTCTCTCTGTGGAAAGCTAGTGGTGATGGACACATCTCCAGTGTGGCACAGTAAGAGGACTGATTGAAGAGAGTAAACAGGTGTCACATGTACTTATGAATGACGAAGCTCGCCAGATCTCCTCTGACCAAAAGGAGGCTGACTCGTGGACACTACCTCTGAAGTCTTTAATGCGTTGATTCTTTGATTTTTTTCAGGAGGGATCAGTGACAGCGCTTTTAAAGAGTGCTTTTTTTTCTTTGTTCACTCCCACATATGCACTAAGACATTGTGTTTAAGCTGGACGGATTGGAGAGAGTCTGATCAGAGAGAGGGTTTCACACGGCTGGCATGAGTCATTCTCATTCCTGTCCCACAGCAGCTGCTGGCAAGGAGAGCTCCTTGCTGACAAAGTGGTCCAGCCCACTGTGGAGGATGTGCCCAAGGCCTGTCTGCATATGACTAGTCTAAGGATTGAGGGGAAAAAAATAATACTGGGATGGAAATGCAGGCCCTCAGACAAGTTGCAGTTGATGATGTGAGATAAAGTCAGAGATAATGAGAAACATGCATTCAGAGACATTTTTATCTAAAGACTTATTCTTAAATGCTTGAAGTTTGATTCTTAGAATCTAAAATACAAGAAAGGTTTCATTTGTTTAACACTTTCCTGACTGCATAATTCCATTTGTGTTATTTCATAGTTTTGATGTCTTTACTATAATTCTAAAATAATAAATTCATACATCAAACATGTAATCATGCATGATTATGCAGCCGTGAAAACCTGGACTTATTCACTGTTCCAGGGAACGGGAGACTCTCCATTCCTGCAGTACAAAGGCCTATTTCCTCTGAGAGGTGATTCTGTAGAAACTGTGTTGTGTTATTTTTAGAGGTCCAGCTTGTGTGTCAGCAGGCCTTGGGTTTCCTGTTTTGTGTGTGTGTGTGTGTGTGTGTGTGTGGTGCATTTGTGTGTGTGTGTGTGTGTGTGTGTGTGCACGCGTGTGTGTGTGTGTTTGTGTGCGCGCGCGCGCGTGTGCATGTGCATGTGTGTGTGTGTGTGTGTGTGTGCAGGAGAGATAAGCTGTCAGCCCTGTCGCATGCAAGTGAATCATCTCATGCATTGCAGCCTGGGTCGGCTGTGACTTCCGCTCCTGCACATAAAGCTGCTGCACACATCAGCGCTTCTGACACAGCCCTCGTGACGTGCCCTCACCTTCTCAGCCTTCCTTTGCACTTATCCTGTGGGTGGCAGGACTCATAACAGCCCCGTAATCACCTACAGCCGGCGCTGGAGGTGGCACTCTCAGGTCATGGGAAGAACCGGGCTCTGACTGCATGCACCAGGGCGTGGTCTTCCATACTGCACCTTTTCATGACCTCAAGTCAGTTATCTGGTTTATTTTAAAAAAAAACAAGCATTCAGAGGTTCCTGCTCTCAGCCGTCAGTTGCCCAAGAGGGTAGAACTGGTGTGGGATTAAAAGAAAATACAGTAGGCCTGTAGGCCTAACACCTTTTGCAGCCTTTACGTTAGGGACAGTGTAGAGCAAATTGGTGTGGTACAGCTGAGGGATCCACCATTTGGAAAGGCATTACATGAGTGACAAGTAACTGTTGCTCTTGCCCTCCCTCTTTTTCTCTCTTTCAAGTCATGTTACCCAGGCCTCACTGTTTAGTTTGCCTTCATGTTCTGTTCTCGGTCCTCCCACTGTTTAAGTCTCTGAGCCATTGGGCTAATCAGATGAAATGGAAAAGGCTACCACTTTGTTGAGACAAATTTGAATTTTAGTATTATTGTAGTCGTAGAGTTTTATTTAAATGATGGCACCTAAAGGTAGTATTTTTCCAGAAAAAAAGGTAGTATCCATTGTTTCATTGGATGTAGAACAGTATTTCGAACCCTTATGCTCAAACCCTGACTGTTTTAACCCCAGAGTAAAGATGTAAGGTAATGTAGTTTATTCTTTATCATTTACTCAGTCAAGTATTTTTAGGTTGAAACTGTGGTTTTTATGAATTTTTAACTGGCTTACACATAAGATAATTTCTTTTGGGTTCTCAAAGAGCTGTATCTAAATCATTTTGTATCTAGCTGCATTTGACCCAAAGGTATTATCATTTCACTTGACAGGGTACAAGAATTTTTGCCTTCTGGGTAAAAATGTGTTGGCATTACACCCCCCCCCACCATTTGTCTGCCACATCTGTTGATGATTCAGGCTTTTCCTTTCAGTAATCAAAGCATGGACATATGGACACTGTCAGACTCCTCTAGTATGTTTGAATTGTGTTGGGCTAATGGTGGGAGCGTAAGATAATGTGAGGTACAGAAAAGTCCATATTACACAGATCTGGAGAAAGAATCCATTTACACTGATGTTGAATACTTTTATAAGTTTGCTGATTCTTCAGTGCAGTGATGAAAGTTCAGCATTGAGGTACTGGATTTTCAGTATCTGGATATTGTGGAAATCTTTACCCTTTGATCAACAGTGGCAGCCCTGCTTTTGAGGTGCATGGTTGTTTCTCCACATTCTAATAGAATACTGTGTACAGCTACTTCTGTCCACCTCTGAGACACTGTCTCTTACACTTTTGATTGCACAATTCAATGCATTTGCATTTGTCAAGTTGTGCCTTTAATCACTATCTAATCATCAACACCTTGCTCTATCCATCTGTTTAGGGATACTCTTATCGCAATAATGGGCATGTAAATAATTTCTGAGCCGTAGGGATTGGAAGGCTAAGCCGAGTAGAAGGTGTAGAGTTATGGGGGAAACTGACTCATCAAAATTCCGGATGCAGGGCTTGGATGTTCACAAAAGGGTAACCAAAAAAGGTAAAATGTCATTTAGCAGTGTAGAATGTTACGCTGTCAGGAAATAACAAAGCCATCATGGTTTTGTGTGTCCAGCACTTTTCATGGATCACCTTTGAGTCCTATCACTGACTGCTTGTTTTTTGAAGGAAATACTGAATCTTGATGTTCTTTCTGTGCCCTGCCCAGTCACTGGAAGACCAGCCCAAGCCTTCAGTATGCATGTTTTGATTTTTTATGTCTAAGGTCAGCTCCTCTGGGGAGAAGACTGAGGTGCCCTCTACTTGTGTTGCTGGTGTGTCCTCTGCAGTAGAAGGCACATTGTCACTTATGTGACATGAATGCTTGATAATGTCACAGTCTTTAGTAACACCTACTGAACAGAAGCTACCTCCACACAACTGTAACAAAGTTACACCTGAACTGCACCACATTATCCTGGTCATCCATGGCAAGATGTCTGAAGTCCCCAATAAGGGCTTCCAGCTTTTTAGATCACCTGTTCTAAATGTACACATTTCTTCTCATGTGCAGTCATTCGAACAGCAGCTACTTTTCACATGTGGTCTCTGTTGCCACAAAAGGCACAAGTACCCAGTGACTCAGCCTGCTGCTAAAAGTGTTGACATCCTTATTTCAGGAAACTTAATATGTTTATTAAAATAAGTGTTTATTGTTTAATGAAGACAGAAACTAACGCAAAAAGTAATTGAAATTCTGAACAATGAGTCCTGTAAGAATCAGAATGAAAACAGCTAATTAATCATAGTTAGCACTAGTAGTACTTTGGGCTTATAAAGGAGTGGTTGAAGCTCCAACATGATTTGGGAGCATGCTGTGTAGTAGGTTGGTCATGGAGGTCAGGTGGGTATCCTTTTGAATGGAATTCAAGGCGAGTCACCAGAATCAAATCAGGCATTAGAACATGCTATGAAGGGTCCAATACTTATCGTTGATGACCTCATCAATTATTATGCCGTGACAACTGCTGTCTGGGTACTGGCCAATTTTTTTTACATTCCTCTGGTAGTAACATCTGTCCCAATGACTTTGGTCAGACTTATTTTTGTGCAGCTCACTGTGAAATTGGCACCAAAGTTAATGGAACCCATCCTCCTCTTTAGCCTATATTTAGTTTGTCATACTGATTAAATCATATGGGAAGTTACTGTACGTGAGTGGACGTACTACATCAGGACTTGATGTAACACCAGCAGGATTATCAGGGAGTTCATTTGTTTAGTGAAGCATTTCCTCTGATTAAAGTTTGCATAGACTGCTTTTACAGCACCTGTGATTCCCACCAATAAATCACATGTAAGCTACTTGTGGCATTTTGTCACAAAGCTGGCGCCATTATTTATGTTTGCGCTTAAAGCCCACATAAATTAGTGTCACTCCTCAACTATGAGTTGACATGTCTAAACCGTCTGAGGACATTGTGAATGTAACAGCTTGTTCACAGTGCTGCTTTAGACACCGCCACATTTGCATTGCTGGCTGCCTGACATATCTGGGGCAACTTCAGCAGTGTTGGGACACCTGGCTGGAATCAGGAACTTCAGCATGTGTCAGAGGACCTCCTGTTTTGTTATGATGGCCCTCACCCAGCATTACATGAAGTCAGTATATTCTGAAGGGGATTCTCAGTTTCTCAGGGATCGCTGGCTGTGGTGGATGCTCCCAAACCAGTTTATCTGTGACAGTGTTTAAAGCGGTCATGTTTTTTTTTTTTTTTTTCTTTGTGTGTCCGTACCAGAATTCAATCACTCAAGCAGTTCTGTCTCTCGACTGGATTTGTACTTTCTACTTGATTTCTGAAATCAAACCAAGCTGGGTGAGCACACAAGGGTTACAGGAGGGCAGTGTGGAAAACACCATTGCCCTTGATGGAAAGGGGAGTTTTTTTAACTGTTTAAATCACCACTTGGTGTTGTCAAAGTGTGTCTGAGTCAAATGGCCACATCCTAGATACAGTGGCACAACCCACAGTACGCACATCACAACACTGAGGAGCTGCTATGCATAAATTTCACTCAGTGAGCTCAGTTCTACCGATTAGGTAGTTCCTTTTTTGAATATTGAATCAAAAGTTTGACCATTAAGTCATCAGCTTTGTTCAGTTAGCAGAGACACTTCTGTCGCACATCCTGTTGATTGATTAAAATTTCTGGTAGTATAGTGTTTGAGCAGTTGCTCTGAAAATCAGGAGTAGTAAACAGCAGTTGTCAGTTGTCAAAACATATTCATCGTCTGAGACAGACCTGTTGGTTTAGAAACTAGTCTGTTTTGATGAAATTGATGCTGTAATATGTCACCATTTTATAATTTGGTTTACCCTAAGATGTATTGCATGTAGATGGAGCAGTTCTCTGTATCTTTCTCTGAGTACCTCAGTATAAATGAGCTTCAGCTATTTAAGTTCTGGCAGTTATTTCAGTTTGTTTATATCTTTAAGCTGCGGTGTGAAATGGCTGCATTAGTAAGTTGGCAGGTTGTGGCATCAGGTCTCACTGCCGGATGCGTATTGTTATTTATGGATTTTTATTCAGATTAGATGGAGGTTTTGACAGCAGCCCAAGGCCTCGTTCAGCATACTGAATGGGTAGAGATTGTGCAGCTTTACTCAGGGAGACAGAAGATAAGGTCACAGCTGTCCTACTGTTTTCCCTCCTTTTCCATTCGTGCTTCCAAGGCACGCTCCTTGGTGGAGCCTTGTGGTTGGGATCATTTGTTTTTTCCGTGTGAAATTTGAGCCAGAGGACACGCTGAAGGACATCTCTGCCCATGTGAGTCCCCGAAAGATGCATTTGATCCAACGTTCCTATCCACCAACCCCACAGGTCTGTGCCCTCTTGAATCGTTCTGTATACTGGTCTGAACCAGCCTGGCTGCAAGCACAGTGCAGTAATTCCACTGGAGGCGGTGTGGTCTTGGTCCTGATGTGTCTGAACAGTCAGCCTTGGAGTCAGTGCTTGGCTTTGACCTGCACACTACATGGCTGGTCCCCTCTGAGTGTAATGAAAGGCTGATCAAAGTGCATGTTACTATTACACACTTCTCACTGAGCACAGGTAATTAAACCCCCCTCTGTGTCGCCTTTTTTTGGTACCGTTGAGGTAAGCCATGCGTGTCTGTGCAGATGAAGGGTTGTCTGCCATGGCTTTGAGACAGCTCAGTGAAAATGAGCGCTTGGACAATGAGGGTGAAATAAATTTGAAATAAATAAATTTGTTATCACTGGACCAAGGACACTGAAGCTGTTCTGAAAACGTAGCCTATTGTCTGTTTGGGAAGGTGTGTCAGGTAGATCCATGATGTGCTATGCAGATGGGGACAGATCCAACCCTGAATGTACCGAAAGCATGTCGAAATTAAAAGTATCACAACAATGACTTATTGTTGTGATTGCTCTACACAAACATTTGGTGATTATAGGGTTGTGTCTCTGTGTGTGTGTGACACATCACAGTACTTGAAAAATGAAAAGTGAGACTTTTGTTTGAAGTTACCAAATTTACCATTCAATACCAGCATGTAGGGTACAATATTTTTTTCAAAGGAAATAAAAAAAAACAGCCAAAGCTAATGTGTCCTCAAGCATCAAGATGCAGTTGGCATCCTTGCACGGTGTAACATTTGTATAGTGCTTTATAGAAGCATGGAATACTTGACAAAGCCTTTAATTGGCCCAGATTAGAAACTGAATGTGCATATGTCCTGGAGCAGAAATCTGAGACAAAGGGACAGATCATATGATAGTGCTTACAGTGAAAACATCCATGCCTTTGTGTTTAACTCACAAATAATTTTCTTCTTCTTACTATGATGGAAAACACTTGAAGTGTAGGATTTCTGTAGTAGAAATTAATGGGGGCCCAGCTAGCCTGGGGTGAAGGATGGAAGAACCCTCCAGAGGTCTGTCTGAATAGGGAGGAAACACAGCAATTAATTTTGCTGCAGTCGGTCAGATGAAGAAGCTGTGGACACCCCTCAAAAGTAACGGAAAGGAACATTTTTTGATTGGCTGGTGTCCCTGTAAGTGTAGGAGACCAGTGGCCGTGACATGCTGGCATTCAGGAAGTTGCGGCTGTAAAAACTTGTGTCCAGCAGATAGTACAAGTGCACCCTGTCATGTGACCAGCAAGATGATGTGTGCCAGCTCAGTCATCATGCAGAGGGAAATGGACAGCTGAGTGGAGCATTGGTTGCTTGAGTCTTAACACACAGTCATTAGATCACATCTAGGATAGTAACCCACTGCTGACCTGAAGTGGCCCAAATTGAACCTTACAAAATCACCTCTGGCACAGCACAAAGAAGTTAAGTCTGTGAACAGCTCATGAGTAATATTGCTGATGGGAAAAGCAATGCTGGTGGGTCAGGAGTAAGGTTCTTGGAGTTACTCCCTAGTTTATGCAAGGGTCTGGTTATGTGACATGAAAGCTTTCAGGTGTATTTCACATAAAGCAGATTGGTTCAAATGCTCTTGCTTGGCACCTGTTTCACACTAGTTAGTTACAGTATGACGTTTGAATTACCATGTTATTACTGCAAGTTTCTGCTGATAATGGCCATACAGTTGCTGTTACCAGGCTTCTCTTCATGTGTGAATGTTGTCAGCCAAATTACAAATTTTTTTGCAAATTCCTGTCATGCAAGGCAAGTGAGTTTTCCTGCAGTTTCTTTGGCATGAGCACAACCAGGGATTTGAAAGATAGTAATGAAAGATAGTAATAAAAGTAATGAAGATTGCTAAAATTGCTAACCCCAGAGAACCACATGACTTTTCTGTGGTGAGGAGCCCTGCATCTGCTTCCCTTTTCCACACCATCTCTATATTTCTCTGATAGCAGCAAAACAACACCCACTCATTATGCAAGGAAGCACCCACCTGTAGCTTTATCTCCTCCTCATAGTTGCATTGAGAGCCACACATCTGTTTCCAGTCAAAGGCCATGGTGTAAAATCCAGGTCAAAGTGAAATATTAAGGAATTCCACCCCAGTTTTGTGCCCACCTGCTCAGCTTTTCTCTTTCTTTGGTTAGTCTTTCTTTCACCCCTCTGTGCATCTCAGACTCAGACAGTAGCCAGGGTTACATAAAGGTTTTCTAAAAGTAGCCTTGAGCCAACAGTCAAAATCTGTTGACAGTTGAACAGGCACAGTGTCACAATGGGCTGACTTTCCTCTGCACCCAGCGAGGCCAACCAGACAAGCAGCGGCAAGGTGTGTGCGTGGCTGTCCTTCAGTCCCATGCATTCATTCATCGCGCACAATCATGACTCAACCCTTAAATCAATAGCAGCAGGTTCAGAAAAATGCTGCAAGTGGTTCGCTCCTCTGAAGCTCTCTCTCGCCTCGTGCATAGGATCCGGAGAGCATTAAACCAGGCTAACAGATGGATGCAGGAGGGTCTATGGCTTCTGCTTGCAAGCGGCACAGGCCTCCGAAGCAGATTTCTGTGTCACAATAATACCCTATTAATTAAGACCGTGGTGGAGAGGACTTAAAGCAGTAATTACGGAATGGCAACCAGTGCCAAAGCATTGACAGCTGTCTGACTCTGGAAAATAGTAATCACACTGATGACATGCGAGTCAATGTATCCGCTGATTGTGATAATTGTAAATTGCATGTGGCAGAAAGAGTTATTTAGATGTGCCTTTTCGCCCTTGTAAACATTGGCTCCCGTAAATGTTCTTCTACAGTGAATGAGCCAAGCTGCTCTCCCGATACTTTGCGCAACAGAGTCTTCTTGAGGTTCCAGTGCCTGCATGCACCAGACGTTCACTCCTCAGGCGCTTCTGTATGAGCACCGGTGTTTCGCCATCCATGACAAATCACACTTCCAAATGAACAGGTAGCTTTATTCACTTTAACAGCACTGTGATGTGCATGGAAATGAATCGCATGTAGATGTCATGGGTCTGCTGTGTGTGGGACTTCTCCTCTACTCACCACTTATCAGAGCCATACGCCATGCTTACAGTATGCAATTTGCTTTAATGATACCGCAAACGCCTCCGTCCGATTTGTGTTGTGATTGAACTGGCAATAAAGACCTTTTCCCGTGTCACAGAACAGGCGCTGCACCACAACCTGAGAGCTTTCAGGCAAGTAACCAGGTGGAAATGAGCAACCGGCGTGCTTCAGCATTTGTTGAGCTGTGGGGATATGGCCGGTGTTGTATGCTTCATGAAAAGAAACCTTAACATGCTTCTAAAATTGGTTCAGTGTCAGTTTTTCAGTATGATTTGGCTTAGCTGCTAACAGAGCGGGATGCTACAGTAACGTTAGAGCTACGAGTCACCTGGGTGATGAACCGCGGCACAGTTCAGAAATATTCCCAAGTCTAAAAGTAATAGCAGTTGGCCGTTTACTGACATTTCAGAGAGGTACTAGAAGGCATCTCACATTGTTCTATTAGAACATAAAACCCAGTGAAAGTGGTCAGTTGGACATAAGCATTTCACTATAACTGAGTATTTTAAGTCGTTTTTGCTCCGTATGTCTGTGCATCCAGCAATTTTTTACGTGGTTAATTTTATTTATTAAATTTAAGTGTTATTATTAAATGTCAGTATTGTGACAATTTCCTGAAAACTTTCAAGTTGCATTCGTTTAGCAAATGCACTTATCCAGAGTGACTTCCAGCACAAAAGAACAGAAGAGTATCCATTTAAATTGAATGAGCAACAGTGTCAGACCAGGCTAACAACACTCCCAGACAAGAGCGCGTGAGCATAACACTGTTCAAGCCCTACCCCAAGTTAACTTGTGCAACCTGACGGGACAAGAGAAGCCAAGTATACTACTATACATCAGTCAAAAGATCACAGAATCCAAAGCACATCGCAATACCACACATACAATAAACATCATGTAATACAAGCAGCAGGTGTCAGGGGGCAGGGGTTGAGGTGGAACTGAGATGCAGTCTGAAGAGGTGGATCTTCAGTCTGCATCAGAAGATGGCCAGTGATTCCGTTGTCCTGACCCCTGTGGGGAGTTCATTCCACCACTGAGGGTCCAGTACAGACAGGGATCGTGTCTGAGAGGAGTGACCCCATTGGGATGGGACAGTCAGTTGCCGTATGGCTGCAGAGCGTATGTAATTCCTCAGTATGTTACACATATATTATGTTCGGTGTTGGCTGGTGGAAAATGTAGTTACCTGCACAGTGGGAAGTGTCCCAGTAAATGCATTTATCTGAATGCCAGAAAATGCCAACGTTCACAGGAGATTCCAGTATTGGGGTCCCACTCTTCAGTTGCTATTTACATTTTCTGTTTGTCACCATTTACCACAGATAATGCATGGGAGATAACTGTGAGGTATGCTGCTGACCAGGTTTCTTCGGCCTGAGGGCCCATTGTCATAATTTATCCATTTGGCCCTTTTAAAGAAGTGGATCAGCTCAAATTGAGAAAGCTGCTGTCTGACCTGACAAGGATTTTTCAGACAGAGATAGGAGAATTGGAAAATAAGAAATGCCACAACAGGTTTCTGAGAGCGAAAAACAGACTCACAATGCAGTCACACACTTTGTGCACTTCAGTGGAACTTTATTTTTTTAGTCTAGGGCCAGACAAAGTGTTTTAGACAAAACAAGCATGTATTACGGCCTTTTACGGTCCTCTGATGTGTATCTGTGTATGCTTCTTAATGTGACACTTTCCCTTGGTATGTCCTTTCAAATACTAAAAATGCGAAATGGTTATTTTAAAATAAAGAGTTTTTTAATAAAAATTCCATGTGTCACTCTAATATGAAAGAAGATAACACTGCTTTTTCAGAATTTTTGTGCAGAATAGTTTTTAATGCTTGTATAGATGAAGCAGGTTAAAAGGTTTCAGTTCAGTATGGTAAATTCTTTATTGTTCACTTTCATTCATGCGTACAGATATATCTTTTGGGGAAATAATATTACTGAGATGCAGGTTGTGCGTCCTCATCTAACAGGGAAATCTTGCAGGCAGTGTATAGAAATGTCAACAAAGTCGCAGGTTATCTTTGCCTTTTATGCCCTCACAAGTGAATACATGGATGATTATAAGTACTGTCTTAGTTTTCCAGATAAACTGTTTTAACACCATTTAAACAAATGTTTGCTTTTATACCGGCACTGTCTGGACTGCAGCTATGGATAAAAGCAGATCTTTTATGGAGGTTGTCACGTCATAGGCGGTTACCATCACTGGAAAAAAATGCATTTCATTTACATTATAATGATCACGGCATTACTTAATAATACATTACATTATTTATCTGCTTAGCAGATGACCTTATCCAGGGTGACCTGCCCAGCTTACATTTTACATATTATCCGTCCATACAGGTTAATATTTACTGAAGCTCTTCAGATAAATCACTTTACTAAAGGGTCCAGTGGCACTTCTGTACCAATGATTAAATCCAAGTTCCCAGAACACTATGTCCCAGTGCTGCTTATTCTTTAAGGTACCTTTTATTTGAAGGAGTGCCAGTATTCATGTTGAATTAACATGTTAAATTACCATTAAAAGGTCAGGCATGTTGATATTTTCCCCAGGTGCTTGAATCCACCCAAGCAGGTGGCTAAGGTTAGCACTGCATATACAAATTAGCTAATCACAGATAGCTTCTGTAGCTCCAGAGGAGAAAGAACAAGTAGTTAGCTAGCTACATTGAACTCAGAGGCACCCTGGCATAGCTATTTGGCTGCTTTTTGCTGTAAAAAATTAATTTTGTTGAGGCAGAAACACCCATGATACCTAGCCAATAATTACCTTCTGAGCTATAACATTGATGTATAGAGAAAATACTGATCAGTACTTACTGCCATGAATTCAGTGCAGTTTTTTGCTTTGCTTTCTTTTTGCTTTGTAGCTGGCCAGGTACAATGCCAGATATGTAATGTGACATCAACAAAAAACAGGTTTGTAGTGCAATATTTGAGCTGATATATCAATATTTTTTTAGTGATTTTTTTTTTTTATTTCATAGCGAACTCAGCTCCATCTTTAATTTATGTACCGTCAGTCCCCACTGACACACTCAAAATGATTTCCTAGCATGGTATTATGCTTAACTGTTCAATTGTAAGCTCAACCGGACAGTTTGTTTGAAATGAATCTGAGGCATTTAAGGTAGGAAAGCCCTGTTCTCCATCATTTGGAATGGGGATTCACTTTCAAATTTACTTGATGTGACAGAATTGTGTCCTTAGCTTCAAGTCTATATTGTTAACTGGTGCTCTCTGTCTTTGGGCGCTAGCTGGGAGACCAAATTCATTGCAGTAGAAGGTAGTGAATGTGACTGGTTACATGAGAGCACCTTGTCTTTTGCTCTATTTCCTGCCTGCAAGAGTGTGCTGTGTTTGAAACCTGACAGTGCTGCCAGGATGATGTACAGGAAATTGTGGTGTGAAACTTGGAAGATGAGACATGCAGTCTAAGAGTGATAGTGAGATAGCTGCGTTTGCTGTGAAGCTAAAAAACAAAAACTCTGTATTTGTCTCGTTCACAAGGTTAAGACTAGAACTGCACAGAAAGTAACAAGGCTTCGTTTTTTACTATGTATGGACTTTACACTGGAAAAAAAAAGATATCAGAGTGCATGAAGCCTTGTGTTTTTATGTCAGCATATTGCAGCAGTGCAATACATTGTACTTTGAAAAGGCCATCACGTTTCATCTTGCAGTCTCTTGAGTCACACTCGAGAGCCTGCTACAGATAGAGAGATGGCCACATGAAAAGGACACTCGGAGAAGAAGATGACAAGAAAAGAGAAAATACATCTACAGATTTCTGTGAAAGCCTTCATGGTGTTAAAGGAGAACTACAGAGCTCCCGGGTGGCTCAGTCGGTAAAAGCACTGATTCTGAGTGTAGACTCAACGCTACGGCCCAGGTTCGAACCTGACCGTGTCACTAGCCGACAGTGACCGGGAGCTCACAGGCGGAACACGTTGGCTTCGTTCCGCCGGGGATAGGGGTGGGTACGTCGGCAGGGGCTTCGGTCCCATTAACAACAGCAATCTCTGCTGGTTGATCGGGCACCTGGGGTCCATGTGCCAAAGCTGCATACGAAATGTCTTCCTCCGACTCATCTCTGTGCTAGCTTAGCTTGTGGACCGCAGTGCGAAAAGAAGCATCATGTGTTTCGGAGGAGAGCACATGCTTGTCCACGCTCTCCCGGATTGACAGTGGGGATTGTGCAACGGGACTGAACATCGATGATGACAAAAATTGGACATTCCAGAATTTGGGGAATTGGCCATTCCAAATTGGGGAGAAAATGGAAAAAGGAAAAAAAAAAAAAGGAGAACTACAGTCACTTCTCACTCAAGTTTGAATTGGCCTGGTCAGCACCATGCACAAACTGTTTGTTGCATGTTTGATCCAGTCTAAAGTAGTTGTATACAGGATTCTTGGCATCTGTAAATGATTAGCAAGCTATAAGTAGAAAGAGTAGCTTTTTTCAGCATGACATCTTCTCTGTTCATTCCAATTAAAGAATTTGGCTGGGGGTAAGACCTGCTCGTATTATGGATGAATGAGGAGCGTCAGGGTCAGGGCTTACAGGGCATGCTTTAGCATCCTCAGTCATGCTTGTAAATACTTGATGCATATCATAAAATATGTAATATTTTCTATTTTGACAGTAGTTCCTTAAGGTTCACTGCACATTACTTGAAATTGGCTCTAGCGGGTCACGTGCAGGTCGGCAGTGACCCTCCTCTTTGAGAGAGAATAAGTCAAGTTGTTATAATGCTGGCGTGCACATATAGGTGAATTTGTACAGTAGGTGTAATTATGTACAGTAGGTGTAATTATGTACAGTATTATACACTTTTTGAACAGGAGTCAGATCCACTCATTTTCCAGGAGTTCATCCTCATCCAGAATTTCAAATGCTGCGCTCATTCCTCTTTCCCAGTGATCAAAGGCAAATCATCCAGACTGCATTTGCACAACATTCAGGAACCTTAAGGGATACAGTGACTACAGAACTTGCAAGCTCGCTTTAATTCACAATGTGGTCATGTTGCTAATATATTTATGTTATGTTTCTTATTTGCAAAAGCTTGACCTGGTTTAACAGCTGCAACAACGTGCTAACTATTTAACAACTGCTTGGGCCCTCCTAATTTTCAGACATGAAAGGAATTCATACAGTGACTCTGTTAAAGTGAGAGAGGGGAAGTTTAAAAGATCAGAAGGGGAAATAGCATGAGAACAAAAAACAGTAGAAATGCTTTTACTTTTTCAAGGAAACTGTGATTTTCAAATTGCATCACTAAGAGTGATCTTATTTTTTTTTTTTTAGCTTTAGTGTTTGAGTATTGAGTAAGAATGCAGTATAGTGAGGTGTTTGAGGATCTTAGAATGTGGTGGAAGTTAGAGTGGTGTCACTGTATGGTGAGAGCGGTAGTATGAATTGTTTGTATTTGCAAGCCACACTACCAAACTTTCCATCGTTTTTGCATCTCGGCAGATTGTTAACCTCAACAAAGTTTCACTGAATTGCGCAAAGGGGTGCTGGGGAAAAAAAAAAAAAACATGAAAAAAGAGGGTGACCAATTTCCAAAGGAGGCTGTGCTGACTGGAGATGAATGACATTCTCAGGGTGTTCATTTGAGAAAGTGTACACTTTCTCTCATCTTTTTTGCTGTTTGGGAAAGTAATTCGGGAGAACTAACCCACGGAGCTCGTTGTGCTGGGGATGTGCGCAGGACGGTGTTGCTGAAGGCCGTGTGGGCGTGCTCCCATCATGCCCCTCCTGAGCGCTGGAACAGCTGCAGCGCCACAGCCTGTGCTACAGCCCTGCTGGGCCTGCTGTCTCCGCTGTGATGTCATCAGACTGCAGAGAGAGGAGAGAGGAGAGAAGGAGGGAGAGAGAGAGAGAGAGAGAGAGAGAGAGAGAGAGGGAAATCCAGCACTCATGACTCACCCTCACTGTGGTGTGCATGTGTGTGTGTGTGTGTGTGTGTGTGTGTGTGTGTGTGTGTGTGTGTGTGTGTGTGTGTGTGTGTGTGTGTGTGCGTGCATGTATTTATTTCTGAAAGTGTGTGTGTGTGTGTGTGTGCGCGCCTATGTGTTTGTGTGTGTGCATGTATTTATTTCTGAAAGTGTGTGTGTGTGTGTGTGTGTGTGTGTGTGTGTGTGTGTGTGTGTGTGTGGCACGCGTGTGTTTATTCATGGGTGTGTGTGTGTATATCAGCGTGTGGTGTCCGTGTGCTTGTATTTGTCTACCTGCTCGGCTTTGTGTGTCGAGGGGCAGAGTCCTCGCTGCCAGCCTGTGTGCCTGTGGACGTGTCTGCCGCAGTGCTCTCTCTGCAGATGAAAGCAGAGCTTCCTCGCTCGTAAACGCCTGTGATTTAGGGCTGCTGTATATCAGACTGCCGAGCGTTCAGAGCCGCTGAGCCGCGGCACCCCTGTTCTGTACGCAGTTCCGTCCCACAGAAGGGGGAAACAAGCCGCGCCACATCATAGCACTGGCGCAGTTCACACTGACGAAACAGGCTACAGCACATGGCTGTGTCAGAGGAATGGAATTTATGGTGTCCTTAAAAAAGCAGTGCACTGTGTCACTGCTATACCAATATGATAGCATTACCCATTTCAGCACTGGTGCATTGTGTTACAAATGGATACAGTAGCGTACTGATAATACATGACAAATGGGTACAGCACTGTAGCGTGCCAGCACAGTTTCATACAGTCTGCTGGCTCTCCACTGTTTTAGTGTTGGAAGAGTACTCCTCCCTGCTCGCCGACGGAAATGCAAATGAATCTTTTTTTTTTTAATTGATTGGCCTGTTTGAGGTTTCCAGTGCCTTTGTCAGTGGAAAGCATAGAGTCCGAGATTCAACTCTGCTGTGAGACGCAGCAGCATTAGTACGCATTAGCCTCAGATTGAGCCTGGGCCACGCGGCTCAGCGGAGAGCGGCAGAATTGATCTTCCTCCCTGGCACCGCCAGACAGCTCCTGTAAGCCCTTTGCAAGCTGCTGACACCAGCTACAGAGCAGCACAGATAGCCGTTATTACGAATGCGGGAACGCTGGGATTGATGTGAGCAGATCGTAGTGATAATATACACCGAGGAAAAGTGTGAGATTTCAGATGAGAGAGACTGCAGAGTGAAAAGGAGACAAATTATTTGTCGCAGTCAGGGAGTTAAGTGTTGATCTCAGATGGCAAATATACTGTTCAGTATTTGTTTTTTATTCCCCTTTTTTCTCATTTATGTAAATTAGCAACCATGAAAGGTTGTATTCGTGTATTGAAGGACTTGCTTCTTCTAATGGATTTTCTTCTAATGCGTTCTGTCTGATAGTTTGGGGATTTTGACGTCATGACACATCTTGCACATGATCAAAGGATATGATCAAAGGACATGCACATGTTGTCAAAGGATCTCTTTGTTTTTAATGACATCTAGGTTATTTGGGGATCCCTTCTTTCAGGGAAGATTAAATAAAGTACATTTTCACAGCAGTGACTTTATTTCAAGTGATTACTCTCCTACATTGGCACCCTGAGACAGGAGACAGCAGAACTAGTAGGGAATACTAGTATACCTTTCAGTTCAGTTTATTATTTTGCCTCAGTTTTTGTTTTCATTGTCATGAATTGGGAAACTCTTTTTGGATTTTGTGTTTTTAAGAAAGGTTGTGTGAAGTCCTTTAAACAAACCTTAACTACATTATGAAATTAATATTGTGTTGGCTAAATTACATGCATGAAACTCCCCTTTTGTGATTGTGCATTCTGGCTCTCATGGCTCCAACTTAGTAATTATTATAATGTCTGTCTTGTATGTTGCCATTAGAATAACAGAGATCCAGCAGAAGTGTTATGGATGTATTCAGCTGCACAGATAGGGTTTGTTTTGGTGGAAGGTCTGATTAGTGATTCGTTATGAATGATTAATGAGTGTTCTTGTGGCTGTGGTATGTAATTACACTGAGGCCTCAGTGATATCAGATGGGCTGTTCATCCTCACTCATGGAAAGTCTCCTCTGGCTGGTGACTGCAGAGCAGGACAGACCCCCGGCTGTCTGGACAAGCAGTGCAGAGCAGCGAATGGGAGAGAGGTCCCCATGAGCAGCATTATCACCTGTCAGCACTATAGGAACGCCCGGCGCCAGGAAAAATACAGAGGGGTGCAATTGCAATCCACGGGGGTTCACAAAAAGTCAAAATACTATGTAGACATCTGGATACAAGGAGACAACCGGCACTATGGGGGTGCTTAGGGGTGCACTGCACCCCTAGACGGACCTCAGTGCACCCCTAGGCACCCCCATAGCGCCGGGCCTGGCTATAGAACTGCACAACACAAGATGTTACTTCCGTGTAAACCCTGCGCGATGTGGCAGCCCTGAAGCCGGCCTGGGGACACCAGTAGACCTGGGGCTCTGTGGCATCTCAGGATTGACAAAGACAGGCCTCTTTGTTCTGTCCCCAGCCAGCGGTTTCTGCTGGAGCTAGTCAGATGGCCCTGCCATTAATTAGGCACAAATATCAAGCAGGAGACACCGAGACTGTCACCGCTGTGTCCTTGTAGAGCTCTGAAGGATGCTACCGCAGGGCAGCCTGCAGAGACTTCAACAGGGAAGGGAGGCTCAAGTGCTTTTGAGAGGAACCAAATAATGGAGGATCCTCTTGGGTAGCAAAGAACAGAAAATAAGACTTTACATTAATGTTGGCAATGAATATGTTTTTTTTTATACTATGTTTACAAGGGGAAGTCCTTTTGTAAGGAACGTATATGCAAAACTGAAGTATATCTGTATAATATTACATGACGTTAGTTCTCAAGCTTTTAAGGTGCTTGCCCAATGGAATAATGTCCTGTTATAGTCCTGTTCTGTAGTGATTTCACTCTTCTTTTACCTGCTAATGAAAAATTTGGGAGAAGCTGTCTCGGCTGAGAGGAGTGTCTTCAGCTAATTTACTTCAAGTTCAGGGTTTGAAAGTAAGTTGAAAAAATTGGACTCGGTAGTGTCAGCTATATCTTACATCCATCTTTGTTATGCCAGAGTAAAAATGCCTTTTTTTTCCTTTTTACCAATTACCACAACTGAGTTCATTTTATATACTGTTCAAGCTGCCGAAAGAGGAAAAAGGACATGAAAAACAACTCAGATTTGTGTATGACAGAAATTGTAACGTGTGAAAGGAACGGCTGTCTAGAGCAAGGGGAATAATAATGGCACGTCTGTGGCTTGCGATAGCTCCTGTTGGGGAGGTTAATTAAGGCTTTGAGAAGGTCTGACAAGGGCCACTCTGGCTCTTTTTTGGAAGCTTAGCAGGGAGCCCTCGGAAAGGGTGTGCTCCCCAGGAGCCAGGGAGCTCTGTGCGCATAGTGGGAGGAAGGAAGAGACTCTTAATACATAGATAGGCGGCTGAAAGAAACCAATTACTGAGGCCTTCTTTGGAGGACCTTAAGCCAGGCTTGAATGCAGATGCTTCTGACTAGGGGAGGGGGGGAACCCTGGCTCTCTGCTCCCAGCCACTGTACAGACGCTATATGTGAGCTTTTCTGAATGCTTTGGTTTGCAAATGGCTTCCTTGCTCAGGCGATTCACAAGCGCAACTTTGTAAATGTGGCACAAATAACCGCAGGTGTCAAAGCCTGGGGTAAGCTCTGCTGTAACATAACAGAATTTGGGCTCACATTCAAAAGACGCACAAAATATTACTGGTGAATACAGGGTATTGGCCAGTTTGCCATTGTGCAGTTGTCCTCGTTGGGGGTCTGTAAAGTTTTAACTAAGAAAAAACATGTTAAGAACGGAACGCTCTGTTGGTCCAAATTGTTCTGCCACAGTGATGAGTCAGAGAGCTGTTAAGAATTAAGTTTTATTTGTGACTTATAAAGTGAGGATTAGTTATTTTAAAATGATGATATTAAACAAAAAAGCAGCAATGATGTCAGCTCCTCCAATCCTGCTGTGACTAATATGTTTTTCCCACTATTTTTGGCAAACTGATGTGGAGTATTGTTATTCTGTCTGTACCATTTTTTTATGTTCACTGCTTAAAACTGCTAATTTGCTTATTTGTTTTGGTTATATAATAGCCTCGTTCAGCGTTTTTTTTCTTCTATATTGATACTTGATAAGATACTTATCAGGAAAGTACCGTTTATCTTAATTATCCAAGTATGGTCTGTATTAATCAGCCCAAGTGCTAATGAGACAGGATTAACATTTTTTTCTTTACTGATCTTTTAGTCTTTCACTCTGCATTGTGTAATGCCACTCAAATGTGTAACTGAAAACTGTTCTGGCATTGTAGCATTGTCATGTTTTGTGTGTTGATGACAAGATAAAGTGCTATGTGGAGGTAGAACACATTGAAGGCAGTAGACACTTTGTAACACTGTAAGAGGGGCTGATTTAGATTGATTATTATCTGATGAGGAAAGATGAGGGCTGGTTGATGACCTCCAGATTAGTACATGCTAGAGTATTAGAAACTGCCATTGGGTTACAGTTCACAGAGTGAATGTGTTAAGGGGACGTTTGGTTTAAAGACTTTTGCTCATCATTCTTGTTGACAACAGCTGTGGAGGTTTGCCAGTGCAATATCCCCAGCAGCAAGCAGCCACAGGAAGCTGTACGTTTAAGTGACAGGAAGGTAATGAGTCTTCACCCAAGCGTCTCACTCCGTTTTCGGGATGAAGAAGGCCGAAAGCCCCGCTCCGGTTTTCCACTCGCGCTACGCTTAAAGGCACATCCTCTCTGACGCTTGTTTGGAAGCCAGACCGAGCCCCCCCAACGCCACCGAAACAGATGGAAGCCGCGGGAAGGGGCGCGAAAATAGAACAGGGCACAAGTGCGGCGTGGTGGGGAACAGCGGAGCGTGAGAGCCATGATTGAGTGGGCAGCGTCAGAGAGGCGTTGGAGCAGCCGAGGCCAAACTCAAGGGCAGACAGAGAATCAGTGGCACCGCGGCACCCAAGCAGACTGCGGAGCAGTCAGAAAGCTACCCAGTTTATCATATTTACAACCCAAACCCTTACGGGTGGCATCTCTCTACAACAGTATCTAAAGTAAGGAGCAACAAGGTACTTCCAGGCCGATAGGAATGGAGAAAATAGATATCCTGTCTGATAGGGGTATTTGCAGCTAGAGCGCAGTAATCCCATTTGATGTGGGGCACACTGCCCATGTGTGTGGTGCCACATCCTCTCTTAGAGGTCATGCTGCGGGCAGTCGATTTGGCGTCCTCCTAAAAGAGGGCCTGATAACCTGAGCTGTTTGTTCTCCATTACCTGCAACGCACCGCATTCTCTAATGGAGTGAGCGGCCAGCGGAGTGCTGCCAACTGAGGCCGAGCGAGACCCGCCATGACCTTCAGCGCAGTCTCTGATCATCTGTGTAAGAGCGTTTTAAACACACTGCGGAAAATTGGGCTAAATGCTTCAAAAAAAAATCTCCCTCTCTCTGACTCTGACTGTCTCTATCTTTATCTCAAGCTCCAACTGTATTGCTCTCTTTCTCTTTTTCCTCTTTCTTGGTGGCCCCCAAAAAAAGCCAAACTGCAGAAATCAAATCCCAAATTATTCTTTTGAGACTTTGGTATATTTAAACAGAAGAAGCTTGTCCTCAGTTCATGATTTTCCCCGTGATCTGTGAGATTTATGATGACTAATGCTAGCAGAAAGCAACAGCAGCCTCAGAACCCCTCTATGCGTTGTCAGTGGAATGAAACACGTGCGAACTGTGGACCATGCCTGAAATGGCAGCTGGAATCCATCTCATGTATTTCGCATTTCAACCGCCACATTCATCATCCGTCTCTTTTTCCACTACATAAACACAGAGTGCGTAATTAGAGCCGGGCCGTGCAATCCATTTTTTTCAGCTGCCTATTTGGAAAATCCGAACGTCTGTGCGGGGCTCAGTCCAGTGTAGGACCCAGTGCTTATTTTCATCATCCATCATGCTTTCTGTTCCGTTTCAGGGCTCAGTGGCCACCATATTTCTGAAGAAGTATGTGTATTTTTGTTGTATGGAGGAAAGTGACTGGTAAGGGATGTCATATTTTACCGTGTTGTCACTGGATGTGATATTGATACAGTAATTGGACTGTAAATGAAATGTTTCTTTGTGATGGCTATATAAAAAATTAGTTTTGAGGGGTGGAGTCCACCTTATGCCAGTGGGAGGGGTTTAAGAGACATGACTTGAAGTTTTAAGTGTTAGACATTCATAATTTGTTCTATTCCATATGAAATAATAGTACTCAGAAACAGTAGAAATGACAGCACGAAACCACATCTGCATATACTTTGTATTGCCCTGTCTTTCAGAATATGCAGTGTTATGAATAATGGAAACTGTAGCTTCACATTGGATGTCCTGTTGCATCTAGTATCTCAGTTAGGTACCAGTGGATGAGCAGCATGGTCTTCTCTTTGCTGACGTTGGTCATGCCTAAGATGCTTTTAGCAAACTGCAAATTCATTGAACTGATCCATATTGTACTTCCTTTGCTACAGCAAGGCCTTTAATTAAAATATTTCACTCAATGTTCTGTTTACACTGGATTAGATGCACATTAGCATCAATCTGATTATTATTCCACTGTCTCATTAGCTTCCTCAACACTGAATGATATTTTGCTGTGTTTGCTGTGGATACCATTAACTGAGGTTTTTTTATTATTTTTTAATGAGAGCAAAATGTGAAGGTATGTGACAATATGTGCAAAATAATTTGTCAGCTCATTGACAGAATGCTACACATTCTGTTTATTGTTGCATGAAACTGTGTTTGACACAGGAGTATTTGAGCCCAAAAGCTTCTCCTGGTGGTATGCATCTGTAACGTCAGTTTAAGCCTGAAAATGTGGCTCACTGGGTTAAACAAGACTTTGAAGGCCTTGATCAGAATCACTCAGTGAAATGTCTGAACAGCCAAAAACACATCTGCAGATGTGGAGTTGTAAAAAGAGCACAAACTTCATCATTGTCAAAAGCTAATGTCAGGCACAGAGACAGTTGTATTAATAGAGGGATCATTGGTTCCAGAGCACTTGTCCTGTCTTGAGCCGTTTCAGAATTATAACTGACCTTGGGATGACACTGATTTTTTTTTCTTTCTTTTTTTTTTTAATTGAATATTCAGCTGTAATCAAGTACTTGGATTGGCTTGTTAATAAGGAAAATAATAAGAAAATTCTAGTTCTCTCTCATTAATATGTGAGAAGAGTAGGGCTGTGCGATATGAACAAAATCTCATATCCCGATATAGGTCATTTCATGTCCCGATAACAATACATATCATGATATAGCACATTTTCTGTAAATTCAATAAATAAATAGTTTATATAAAATGACCACATGGAAACGCCTATTTCTTATTACAGTTTGAATTCTCAACAAATAAAAGGTACTTACTCATATTTGATTATTTTTCTTCTTTTGTTTTGAACCTTTGTGCAAATTTTCAATTAACCCTTTCGCGCATATGGTCACACCGGTGTGATTAGCACTTTAGCGGGTATGCTAAAACCGGTGCGTTTAAAACACTAGATTGGAAAAATTCTAGCTAATTTTAGCTTTGTGGAAAGAGCGATTTAACGTTAAAAAATATAGCAAATGCTAACTGAAAACTATGAGAAGCTTAATAACGCTAATGAAAACATAACGAACCATGTAAAGTAACACGCGCGCTACATAGAATAAAATTGTTACGTGCGAAAGGGTTAAGCATGTAACAAAATATTGTATAAAATGTTAAAAGGTAAATAGAAAACACTTTTCAACTATAGTTCTGTGTCACGTTCACTCTCCTCCATGTTTGTTTGTGTTGCCTTCATGCAAATTTCCTGCCTGCATCCGTGCAGTGTGGAAGAACGCGAAGCGTCGTCCAAATGATGAAAAATATTGCCGTAAAGTGTGTAATTTGCGACACAACGAAATAATCGATAGAGCATAACATGAAACGATAGACATTTTTCTATCGTCACACGATATATATTGTCATATCGCACAGCCCTAGAGAGGAGACAAAAAACCTTGTATAAAACCTTTCAAATAAGCCTTGTTTATCAAAATTAATGTACCCGGAGGGGGAGTAGATTAGAGTTTTGAAATATTTCAATGGAAACCACAGACGTCTTTGCAGCAGGCATGTTGAATGTCTTCAAGTTACATGCCGTTAAGGGCATTGTTTGTTCGTGCTCCAGTGCCTTGGGCTCTGGCACATTCATCTGGAGAATTCCTCCCCTGCACGGACTGATTTCCTTCAAAGGGAAGCCTCTAATGGAGTGTAGCAGAGGTCTCAGGGTCATCCACTCACAGAAGAGTGAAGGAGCACAGCAGCACAGCCACTAACTGAGAAGGCCATCTGACTGTTCAGAGCCTCACCGTAGAAGTCATCACTGCTGACCTTGTGGTCCACACCCTAGGCCAGTCACTCTGCCAGTCGGTATCCCCAGACAAGCAGCATTTCACAATTCAAAATCGCTGAAAACAGGGAAGTGGTTTAAGAGTCTTATTTCAGTTTTATTTTCTGGTAAGTAGTGGTAGGTTCTGGGTGATGTGGTCTTTAATTATGTTCCCGTATGTTGTTAAATGATTTTCAAATTAAGACTACATCTATTTCCAGGGGACTTATGGCATTCCTTTTCCAGTCACTGTACCAGCAATAAATTCTCAATATAAGGCTTAATAACCAACATACGGATGTAAGTACACTGCATCCAGGAGCTCAGTTGTGAAAGTCAGTTTGAAACACAAGTAACCTGATGCCTCCTTACAGCCAGTTACTCTGTCCTGTGTCCAGTTTTGGACATTTGCATCTGAACACATGATGCAACCAGATGGTTGTGAGATTGATTGACTGTGGGACTCGGTTATGAGTGCTGGGTTTGACACGTGTTTCATGGAGAAACCACCCAAGCAGTGACAAACTGACCTGTGTATTGTTAAGAGAGGCCAGGGACAGCTGACACATGAAAGCTGTTTCATGGACTTCAGTTTCTTCCCCATGTATCTGTACAAGGGCGGTACTCGTTCCTATGAACTTACTTGAACCTTACCAATTGATAAGAGCTCTCAACAGGGTCTTTATTCTCATTATTAAAAGTAGTTGTCTACCACTGACACTTGACCAAGACTCTAGAACCCACTACAGAACCAACCATTATAAAGGTAGTCCACAACATCTTTTCATGTATTAAGGAAACCAAAGGTAAAGGTTGAATGTAAATTTGGGTCAGCTCGTGCATTCTATAGGCCATCATTGTTAGTTGGGGGGAAAAAAACTGATCAACAAAGGGTATCATGGTGTGACAGAGAGTGTTTGTTGAACTTAGTGAATCAGGCAAGTCATTGTCTCAGATGTGGGGGTGCTGGTGCAGTGAGGGACATCGTCGCCTGATGCCCCAGAATGCACCAGTCACACAGCCACCATTGTGTATAGCACGTCGTGGTAGAGTGTTCCGAGTACTGCTTCTGGTTGCACCAGATCCCAGCCTAATTACGGTGTTCGTCTCATAGTGATTATTTTGTGACTGTAGACACCTTAGTGTAATACCTGGTCATTTTACAAACTCTGAGTCACTCTTGGTATTAACTGAGACTTAATGGGAAATATTATTAATTAATTTTATTTATTAGTTTAATAGTTGTTATTAATTACAGCTCATTCATTATCCCATCAAGAGTCGTATGAGACTACTGCTTGATCTATAAATCTGCTGTATGTAGGTATTGTTTATACAGCTGTAATAAACTTTAAGCGATAAAGTTTATCGCTTTTGGTGCGATATGATTTGGTTTACATATTGTTGTTACTCCCTTTTGTGGTCTGTACGGCAGAAGATATGTAATTTATATACACATTAAATTCTAGTCTTGCAGCTCTGTTTTGTATCCAGTATTTGCTTTGTACACGTAAACTGTCTGTAATATCCTTGCAGTATTTGTTACCTGCCTTCAGGCTTGACTAAATGAGGGTTTATTTATGTCTCTTATAGCTTCAAGCATGACAGCATTACAGACTGGGAGTTCACCATGCAATAATTACATAATTATATGCAAATACCAAATATCTTATTGATGTTAAATTGATAATTCAGTCATGATCATGGATTGGGATTGAAAACAGAGGGAGTGTAAGGAATGGAGTCTAAGTATCCGTGTGGTTATATCATTGACACAAACTGAGGGTGACATTTAAATCGGAATTTTGACTAACCGGCTTCCTATGAATCATAAGTACAAATGGCCAAAACAGTCTTGAATCTTCTGCAGTATCCTAGAGCAACTGGGAAACCTGACACTGAATGTGTTTACAGCCAGCTGGACATTTATAATATCAGCCTTGCTCTGCACTTACACCTTCCTACTTGGATTTTGGGGCCAATGATTTGCAGTGGCTTTGTTTTATGGAAGCTACTGTATGGTTGTTTTTTTGTGCAGGGTGCACAAATTTGGGAAAGTGATCAAATTAAATCACTGGTCATTTGACATATTTGTGATTTCACATTCGGAGATAGGGCGTAAGCTTGCCATGCCTTTGAGGACATCTTCCAAAATTTTACTGGTAGAAGAACAAGTAAGTATATTTACCCATTGACTGAATGTTTTCCCTTTTCCCCTGCAGATTAATGAGCTCAGCCATGTTCAGATCCCAATCATGCTAATGCCGGATGACTTTAAGGCCTACTCCAAGATCAAGGTCGACAACCACCTCTTCAACAAGTGAGTACCTCTCAAATGCTTTTTAATGCACTATGTTCACTCACCGACCAATAGAACCATATGGGTATTTGATTAGATAGAGGCAGATCTACAGCTCTGATGAGTGGTAGGCAGCAGAGTGGACTTGTGCTAAGGTCATGGCTTTGAATCCTGCTTGCAGTGCTAGTGTTTTGCCCTCAAGTAAAGGTACGCTGCTTCAGCTGCATCTGCTAAATGTCCATCTGTTAGGTTGGATAATAACCCATCCATAATAATCTAATAATCCATTTCAATGTTATACTGTGTAGAAATGTGTAAAATTGTAAACATTTTTAAGTTTGTAAAAATGTAACAGAAAACAATATAAATTGATTTCAGGCAACTGATTTCCTAAAGCCCTGATTAGTATGCATTCTGTAAAGAATTGATTGCTGTAAACACTAAAGTTAAGTTTGACAAATATTTTAACCTATGTATTTTGACATACTTATGTTTGTTTTTATAGGGAAAACATGCCAAGCCATTTTAAGTTCAAAGAATATTGCCCGCTTGTCTTCCGTAATTTAAGAGAGAGGTTCTCCATTGATGATCAAGACTTTCAGGTATGTGAGCATTAACACACTTCATCAAAGAAAACGTATACCCCAGATTCATAGTATAAGGACCAGATTGTCAGCTCAATCTTCCACATTAAGAAGTTTTTCTCTGTTATTGTTGTAGCTACAATTGTTCTGGTTTGTCTAGGAACAAGATCTAAAACAGAACATCCATACAAATGCAAGAGGACACAGACAGCACCACAACCTCCTGTTACTGACCACAGACTCCCAGACAAGGGACAGAAAGAATGCAAGAGCTGAATGTCTGTGAATAATAGAACATATGTGTCTTTATTGTCACAGTAGAAATTACACACTTTGCCAAATAGACTTTTAGGGCAGATTTTACCACTGTCTGTCAAGAAGCAGTCTAAAAGCATAAGCGAGTTGTGATCAACTTTGGGTACACTGACTTGCCTGTGCTGCTACTGGAAAGATCAGAAGACACCACTCCACGATTTCAGCATAATTTGATAAAGAAATAAGGTACTGATTTCTCAAGAAAGCCCATCTGCCAATGAAAAACTGAAGATGTTTGCTAGCACCTTTTGATTTGCCCTGACTCCACCACAGTCAAATCTAACGTTACGCGCCTGTGTGTTGCGATCTGTTGGTAAGATAACAGTTTGAGTGAAACCTCCCCATAACATTTTACAATTTTTTCATTACTTTTCAGGCTGTGAATCCCATATTTATGCATATTTTCACAATATGTCTCCAGTGAGGCACGTGTTGAAGGGAAGCATGAAGGTTTTAGGTATGATGCAGTTGAAGCCTGGGGTGCATTGCAGGAACATATTGCTGTTGTGTCATCATTTCACATGTCAGATAAGGCCACCCAAGAAGAGATGTAAAAGAGCCACTGGAAAATATAACACTTGAGTGGAACAAAAATGCAAAGAGATGACATGGCCCCAATAGAATGGTTCCAGGCTGTGGTTTCCCGTGTATGCGAGCGGCTGACTACACATTGATCTTCTAACTTTAAACATCCGTTGTTGGACTTGATGGTTTTAACTTGTGCACGGCCATTGTCTTTGAGAAGAAGGTAGCAAAGCAAAATGGTGCATTAGCGGTTCTTATCTGACCCATGCTGACTTTTTTTTGTTTTTGTTTTTTGGAAGTGTATAAGCACTGACGTTTTCAAGTGATGAAGGGCAAAAGCTCTCCTCTTACTCTTGTACTAACCGGTGTAGAACGGGGTATAAATGCTCTCTTAAAAGGGATGGACATGATTAAGGGATGGACATGAGAGACAGTCTTCTCAGCCAAGCCCCAATCTGTTGTCATAATATGCACCATTATGTGTCATAATGACATTGCAGTTTTAGAATAACCCCTCCTCCCTCCAGAAATGCACCAGAATGAAAAGATGGACTCCATTTTCTCCAATAGCGTCTTATGTTTATTAATTTTCCACTGTATGTTGAATGACTGTGTTTAGGCTGAATGACGTAGCAGTTCTTCACCTGTATATAACTGAAAGCTTACAGGGAGCACTGTCAGACAGTGTGCTTTGGTGAAGGCTTTGAATGGTGGTGACGTAAAGCAATAGCAGAAGGCCTGGGAGGGTGCAGCAGGTGGATGCAGGCAGCCCATGGGCTGCCATGCCTTTGAGCTCTTGGTTCTCTCAGCCAGGACTAAGGATACACCTCTAAGTCATCTAATTCCCCAGATCCCTCCATCCAGCACAGAGCTCAGTAAGCCCTCTGGCCCGCTGCCTCTCCCCCGATCACACCAGCTGTTTCCTGGGGATTAATCTATGGAGGAGTTCTGAGGCCCAAGGCTGTCACTGTGGGCACCGAGGCAGATAGCCGGGCAGAGAGCACCCAAGGCCCCGCTGATGGGCAGAGAACTTGGAGCCACAGTGTGGCCCTGGTGTCTCGGCCAAGGACCATTATGAGGATTACTTAAACAGCCCGAGTCAGTTACCTCACGTTGCTCTGGGCATTTCTCGTTGAATTCTTTTCATTCCTGCCGATTCCTTAGCTTGCGCAAAAACATGTAAACGCTTGCCTCAGAAGGGAACGAGAGAAAACAGTGCTCAGCCCGAGCAACGATTAAGAATGAGGAAGAGGAAGTCACCCATGTGACTTTTTGCAGTATTGAGACCAGGATCAAAAACTCAAGGATCTCCACAAAACAGACGCTGTTACTTGCCAACAAGAGCGAAAGACGAGGGACACATCTGTGAGAAATTCACACAGCCTAATAGCCGCTAGTTAGGATAATACAGGCAAATTGAAAACTCCTGTAAGAGAACTAATGAAACCCTGTGATGCTACGCTGAGGTTCACTTCCTATTCTGGTTGGGTGGATTAAGACCAATACGGCTGTAATAAGATGAATCCCAGCAAAATGTTTGATACAATCTCAAGAATGTCAGGACTTAGCTGCTTATTTCTTGCTGGGAGATCGCGAAGAGCAGCAGTGAAAGCCTCTGATAAGCCTTGCGCGGCAGGCGTTACCGGTGAGGAGCCTTTCTGTGCCGGCCCTTCAGCATCACGCATTCCCCAGCGGCGGCTGTGCCCTCGCGATGCCTCGCTTTCCCCGGCTTATGCAGCGGGCAGGGCCCGGCAGGGCAGCTTGTTCAGGAGAGGCTTCCGAGATGACAGCAGGCAGTGCAGCGGCTGCAGGGAGGTCCTCAGCTCCGCGCTGCTGTGAGATTGAGATCATGCCTAATAAAAACAACAAGACACTGGTGGGAGGGGAGGGCTGTGCTTCTGTGGTTTAGACAGATAGGCCAGCTGCAGCTCCTGCACAACGACTGCTGGCCTTCAAGTCAAGACAGTCCAAGCAAATGGGAAGAGAGCTGTGACAAGCATACACAAATTGAATAAATTGACAAGCATAAACAAAGAGCCACTCCTAAATGATGGTAATCATCAGCACAAGTGATCACATCCATTGAAATCCCACACCCTCAACACACTGAGGACAACTTGTTCATTACTTATTCTTTTTCTGCTAATGCTATTATGAGGCGATTTCTTATCCCTGCACGAATTGAATTTTTGAAATACCAGCCATTTTTAAACTAATAGCCTGGTGTGTATTCTGCCAGCTGAGGAGTTGAAATCACATGTCATGCTTGACAGGCCAGTTCGGGACATTATCACTGGGTTCTCTGTGAATTTGGTGACATATCTTGGCATCATGTGTCACATGGTCTGAATGTAGGTACAGTGTAGCTTTTTTGCACTGAAGTGAGGAAACTGATGCTTGAATCATTTTCATTCTACAGTGTTGATACTTAACCGAACAGGCTGTGCTGCTTTTCTGAGGCCAGCCTTGCAGTTTCTGAAGCTGCAGCAGTGAGCATTCATTGGCTTGTGTGCCACTTTCCGGCCCTGAATGGTTCTGAAGTGTCTACAGCAGGGATTCCTAAAGTGCAAGACTGATAGCCAAATGGAGCTGGCTTCCTGTGCGTCTGCCAACAGCCCTCTCAAGTTTCTCATTATTTTCAAATTTTACTTGGACCAGAACAGTGAATTTTGTTTGTAAGCATTTTTAAACTGAGCATATTTAACAATTAGCATTCACATACAGAGTTTACAAACATCCTCTTCTCATATTTCAGCTGTGTCTTGTTTTCATAGTAGTATGAATGTTGTATTCGCTATAATAATTTAAGGAAGCAAGGAGTACTTCTGTCAACTGTTTTACATCAGTGGCTTTTATATTGTGACCATAACAGCATATCTAATGCTGTACTTGCTGGCTTCACATGAGTTTCAAGGCTCTGAGCCATGTAACCAGGAGGTTCTTGGTATAAATCCTGAAGACAGCTGCTGTATCCTTGTTGTATATCTAGCCTGAATTTCTGCAGTAAAGTCCCACATGTTGTAACACCAGAAGCTGATTACACACTGCTGTTACCTCAAGGTATCACTCACTAGAATCATTCCTGTCACGCTGTCAGCTCTTACAGCTACATTTGTTCACTAGCCTATGATGAAGGTAAGTGATTTATGCCTACTTACACATTTCTGGCATAACCAAGGCAAGTGATAATCCTTTGGCCTCCTATAAATGCGCATCAGCCAATATTGTGAAACGTTTCCCCACCCATTTTAGAATTGACCACCACCTGGGACTTGTCATGACTCTGCTATGCTATCGCAAACAAGAAATCTCATAGAAACATGTTCTATGAGTAAGCATACTCACCATAACAGATATTAATGTGTTTGATTACCAAAAGCAATCTGTGTTTGTGTGTGTGTGTGGTGTAATTTTTTATTATTATTTAGTGTTCAGTTGTTTCTGGGGGCATTTATAGAGATGGCTGCAGCAGGTGTGCTCCAAACAAGAACAGTGTCAAGCATCTCCTTGGCCTCAGAGACCAACAGAGCCATAGCAGACACTGAATAATTTATCGAGTTTGTTCCGTACGCGGGGCCCCTCCTGCACAAGGCCCCAGTGATGGCTCCATCAGGGACGTGAGGCCTGCGTTTGTCATCCGTTTAAGAAACCATCCGGCTGGGGTAACAGAGTAGTGCTCGGCAACCCCAGCTGTCCTCCACCCCCACCCCCACCCCCGACCCACGATGCACCTCTTGGGCAGGGAGGGGAAGGAGCATCATTGTTTATTCAGCTCCTCATCTGCAGCAAGTGTCCCGCTCCAGCCGAGACTCACAGCAGGCTGCGTGATGCGCGGCAGCCTCTCGTTATCTCTCATCCTGTGATGTTTTCCCTTCGCCGCGCGCAGCGTCTGCTAATTAAAAAGAAAGGCTCGCAAAGGTCAGGCCATTGTGTCCACACTCCACATAAAACACCTCCTCATGTAAACTCCCAACAGTTTTGAATGGTGGAGAATTATTTGTAGTGACTCACTGGAGTCCCCCCCCCCCCCTCCTCTGCCTCAAAGTCAAATCCCAACCAAGTTAATGGCTTGAAGGGTGATAATTTGAAGCAGATTTTTTATCCATTAAATATAATCATTTTTAGAGTTTAAGCTCAGTCATTTTTGTTTAATGATACAGACCCTCCTCCAGATAAGCAATTCTGAGGCCCACTTGGACACATTCAGCAGAAACTTCTAGTCACGCCTATCAGCTTTTTACTGCAGAGCCACCGGAGAATGTTATCCTTTTCATGATAAGTCTCCACATTTTTCTCCCCAGTAATCATGATTTCACGAATGTTTTGATTTTCAAATTATCAGCTATGATGGCGTGAATTTTTTGTTGCTCTGAAATGATATCTCAAACAGTGAGAGCGGCGTGACGTTTCCCTCATTTCCTTATCGGCTCTGCAATCTCTCATTTCCATTCAGGAAGCGTCTCACACGCGCCTGAGCCCCTAACTCCGTCTGCTGGCCTCAGCACCTCTGCCAAATTCTGTCTCGGAGGAGTCTCATTACTCCTCTAAACGTCATGTATATTCAGCAGCTGATGCTTCGCATACGGAGCAGCATGGGAATGTTGAGGAGTCTGGGAGCATGTATAGAATGGGAAATCCGCCGGCTCTCTGTCAGCTCCAGCTGGGCTCTTCCTGGCATGGAATTCCTCAGTGGACCCAGTCTTGACTTCTTCTGGCTGCTGCCTCTAGGGCCGTGCGTTTAGGTTCACCTTCTGCGCTCCTTTTGACTGCTGTAACTGGCACGGACTCTGTCTCTCTCGGGGTCGCCTGCAGGTTCCTTTCAGCACTGAGATACCCCAGTGAAGGGACAAAGCCCCATGAGGTCCCTGCTGAAGGCTCAGTATGGGAATCATGCACTGCAATGGCACTTGGATTCTTTCCAAGAAAGAATAGAGAATATGCCCTGCAACTCAGAGCAGAACCAACACTGGACATGGGAGTTTAATATGGGAGTTAGGCGTCTTCTATGCTAAGAGCTCGGATTTCTCATTTTTACTGGAAGCACAGGTGGGATCTTCCTGAACCAAGAGCAACAATTCAGAACCCTCGTCATTGCAAACATCAAATCTTGGCCTGTTTCCCAGAATGCTCCGGGCCACGCTACAGTTGGCATTCTGCAGGGGAGGTTAAAGCTGTATGCAGAGTGCTGAATGCGCTGGACGGTGCCGGACTGCAGGGCTGGACAGGAGGGATGCAGTAAGGGTAGTCAGTGAAGTTAGAGGGGCATAAACATCACAGAAGCCTGAGCCAATTGCAGCCGCCTGTTCCTCACCCTCTAGAATGCAGGGATGTCTGTCTGTGTGCCCTCCTCTGAGCTGCATCACTGAGCTCTTCTAGTACAGAGATGCACAGTATTGCCTGCAGTAGGGCCTAACAAAGGGCAATTTCTGGGTGTAATTTGTTTTATGAATATAAACAGGAACTGGACTGGAAAAAAGAACCTGGACAAGCACGGTCAAATGCACTCTTTTTGTCATTACAGAATTCTCAACATAAAAGGTTGTTATTGATGTGCTGTTTTTGAAGGAAATGATGTACCACATTCAATTTTTTCTTCTGTGTAGGAATCAGTCTGGTATAGAAATTGGGTGCATATCATGCTGATTTTTTCTCATTTACTTTGAGCTTGTTGTCAGGACACAACTGTGGATGGACATAGGTGTCTCCCGTTAAATTCTGTGTGACTTAGATGCATTTTTAAGTGGAATGTGGAGACATGGAATAGGTAAAAAGTTATTATTAATAGGGGAAATGCGCACATTTGTTGGTAGTTCCTTGGTGGATATGTCCACCAGTGATCCAACAGGCCCCTTTGAGAATTGGTAGGACTAATGGCAGAAATAGGATGATGGGTTTAGCACCCAAAACGATAGTTCTCCATCTCACTGCCCATCTCTTGGCAGAACTCCCTGACTCGGAGTGCACCCATCACCAGTGACGCCCAGGGCCGCAGTGGCGCGCGCTTCCACACCTCCTACGACAAGAGGTACGTCATCAAGACCATCACCAGCGAGGACGTGGCTGAGATGCACAACATCCTCAAGAAATATCACCAGGTACTACTACTACTACTCACCGCCTCCATGTCTACCGCTTACAGCACTTCCCAGAGCTTGCCGTGTCTGATAGAGCTTTTACTTTGATTATTGATTGTTTCACTGTTTGCATCTTGTTTGAATATTGGGAGGTTAATTTAGTCTTTAGCTGTTCATTTAATCATTCATGAAAAAGGTTAGCATCTGATATGATGAACTGACATTGTGATGGTGAAGTTCTTCGTGGTTGTTTCAAGCTTTTCTGGGTATATTGGTGAAAGCTTAATATGGTGTTTGTAAACTCCGGTCCAGTGTGACTTTATGAATGAAAGCTGCTTGATTTTCTTTGAAAAGAAATTTTTTTGTAAAGAATTACATTTGAATTTCAAGGTGCCGTTTCTCTCCTGTCCAATATGGCCGCTTGGTTTTTGGATGTAGTTTACTTATAAACTTTTCAATCCATTTTCGCAGTTGTATTTTTACAATGACAGCACTCACAGTATTCTCTCAGCCTCATCCCTCATCATAAGTCTGTGAACTTTTGAGATGTAAAACAAAATAGCAAACTTGCACTGCTTGGCTTTTAAAAATATAGCCACTCTTTTTGGTGCCGTTGCACAGGGTCAGTGTTGAGGGTGAGGCTAAGTGACACACACATGTCTGCTCACGTGTCACTTGTGTTTTCCGCCATAGTTCATCGTGGAGTGTCACGGCAATACGCTGCTCCCGCAGTTCCTTGGCATGTATCGCCTCACAGTGGATGGAGACGAGACTTACATGATCGTCACACGCAACGTCTTCAGCCACCGACTGTCAGTCTACAAGAAGTACGACCTGAAGGTGACTGAGGGGAGGGGACCATGGCAGCCTCTTGTATTAAGTACACAGCATTGTCCTCCGTTTTATCGACTTCAAGATCTGGAAAAAATGGGCAAAGCTCATTCGCTTTCAGTTCTCGGCTGGTATTGATAAAGTGAATATGGCCAAGTCAAGCAATTGATCAAATTTGTGTTTGTTTGATGCCCTTTACAGAAGTCATTATTTTGGGTTGATTGTCTGCTTTTGTGTTTCAGGGCTCCACAGTAGCCAGAGAGGCAAGTGACAAGGAGAAGGTAAATGGATTTTGGGACTTTTAGTATACCTCTGTTTTTTGGAAATCATAAGTCAATGCAGTAGTAAGTTGAGAAGGAGTGGTCATGCTACCCTACATGTTTACTGTTAATTGTACCGTCTCACAAGCCATGCGCAAGACAAAAGCTGTGTATTCAGGCCTGATGTCTCAGAATAACTGGGGGTGAGAATCTTTAAATCAACAGGAGGGGCTACCAGCTCTGGCCTTTGTCATTCCCATAATGGCAAAAAAAAAAAAAAAAAATCCATCATCTTATCTCCACTCCTCTTTCAGTTTCCATGTTTCTGTCTCTTTTTTTGCCATCATTCATGGGTTGTCTCTTTCGTTCGATCTTCCCTTGCTTCTGAGGTTTGAATAGTTGTCCTCTACAGCTGCTGGACTCTCTGCCTGCCTGCCTTGTGTTTCTGAGTGTGAGTGTTAGTGTGTGTGCTGTTGCATGCCGTCCTGTGTGTGCTGGTGGTAAAGTGAGAGAGCATAGGGCGAAGAGGTGCAAGTGTTGGTCCGTCTTCTGCTGGAGAAGGGGGAGAATTGGCCAGGAAACCTGCATGAGTCATTGTCAGTGAGCTGTGGGGCACCGCGTCCTATGGCTACATCTCTACTGCAGCGTGGTTTAGGAATGGTCTTTCTGTATTTATCTCTGAAGTATTTATCAAGCCGAATAAATCCATGCTTCCATAAGCTGAGTATGAGGAGGCCTTGGACAAATATGAGGGTGTCATGGTGTCACGCCCAGCAGTAATTACAGCATTGCAAGGAAAGCATGCTGCCCCATTGCGTGCTATGTGGAAAAGGGTATAAATGTAGACTGGGTATTAGTAATAACTGTAGGGTCTGTTTTTTGACCAAAACAGGAATTTGGATTGTGGTCAGAGGGGCATTAAATGAGTGGGAAGTGAATTGCCCAGGATACCTGACATGAAAGGCCTGACTTTCCACAAGGGACTGAAGGAGATTAATCCTTTTAGTTTTGGAGATGACAGCCAGCAGGACATTTGATTTGAGGCTCCCAAAACAATAAATGAAATGAGCGCTGCATTGGATCAGAAAGGCGGAACTTGGGGCCATAAATGGAAGAGTTGAAATGGACGAGCAGGCAAAGGGATTTTATTTCCCGGTCCAGTAACTTGTGTGTGAAAGAGTTTGTCTCCAGTCAAAATGAGCACGCAGCAACACGCAAAGAATGAGAGACCTTGCTTCAGCAAGTGGAGCCTTGGTGCTTGATTCTCTATCTTAAAAACCTCACTTTTCAGGCTCCCCCATCAGACTCAAAGCCGCAGCCTTGTCATGGAACACACTGAGATCTCTGCCGAAATGATTCTTTGATTATTGCCGTCAGCTTTTCTGGTCCATTGTACCATGCTGTCATTGAGAAGTGTAATTAGCTTTTTATATGTAAGTTGTTTTAGAGTTGAAAATACACAGAGTAGCCTACGGGGACATAGCGTTGAGTCAGGCTTTCAAATTGTTCATGATGAAAACTTGTCCCACTTGTACATTTACTGCAGATTATAAGCAAACCAAGCACAAAGATGGTTTTTTTTTCTTCCATTGCGTTCCCCTCGTAGCTGCTGGCAAAAGTATGGTATGGTCAGGACACAGCACTGGGGAAAACTGCAGAAGACTACATTATCACTCTCGTCACACTTGGCCATTTTGTTTCTGGTTTCCGTGTGGTAGTTTCACACCTGATTGCAGGCCACTGGCCCAATCAGGAGGGACCTCAGCTGACACTGAACACGGCCAGGGCAGTAGAGTCCCAGCGAGCGCAGAGGAGCCTGTGATGGCCGCGCTGCGGCGCAGCGCAGAGGCGGGAGGTCGCTGTGTGGCTGGGAGCAGGTGGCAGGAGGTGAGGGGATCCTGCGCTAATCCCGCTGTGCAGCAGGAGCACCGGCTCTCCTGGCTCCACCCAGGCGCTCGCTCTAATCCCTGTCCTGCCCCAGGACACTCGCCCCCACCGCAGCGCTCAGAGATCACACACAGATTCAGCACTGAGCAACCCACAAGGACACACACACGCACACACACACACACACACACTTCACACTGACTAATGCACAGACACCCACACACCACATTCAGTACTGAATAAATACAGTTACTCACTCACACACACACACACACACACACACACACACACACACACACACACATATACATGCAGCACTGAGCAACCCACAAGGACACACGCACACACACACACACACACACATGCAGCACTGAGCAACCCACAAGGACACACGCACACAGCTCTGAGTAACCCACAAGGACACACACACACTTCACACTGACTAATGCACAGACACCCACACACCACATTCAGTACTGAATAAATACAGTTACTCACACACACACACACACACACATACATACACACACACACAAACACACACACACACACACATATACACACACACACAGGCACTGAATAATGCACAAAGATACACGCACACCGCATTCAGCATTGAACACACAGACATACACACAAATGGTGTATCACTGGCACACGCCCACGTGCTGAATAACACACAGAAACTCCACTGAATGACTCACTCGTACACACACTATGTCCAACTTCTGTGCTCATCAGCCTTTCACAAAGAGGTTACAACTGAGGAAATGCGACACCTGCCACTAGACTCCAGAAATAACTGCACCAGTGGAAAACCCCAGAGATTGGGGATTAGCTGAACAATGGAACGCGTCCCTGTGTTGCATTCAGAAACTCTTGCATCGGCGACACACTTTTACCCCTTTTCAGTGTCAAGGACCTAAAGGCCACAAGAGGTTGTATTCAGAGTAGATATTGAGATAATTATTACATATTTGTGACCCATGTAAATCACGTGAAGAGTGCACTCTACAAACTTAAGTATGGTTTGAACTGACTGTGAATTCAGAATATTATTATTTGGATGAATCAGATTTCAGCAACCAAGCCGGTCTCATGTTGGCAGTAATATTTCTTTGGAAACCCCTAGTTGCTCTCACTGAATGCATGGAAAAAATCAGTCTAGTTCTGCAATTTTTTTTAACAGGGCAGAAATGCCCCCTATAAATTTGAGGGTTCAAATGTATAAAGGATTGTGCAGACAATCTCTTTGTTACTGGTAAATGTCGGAGAGGGTTTTTTTGTTTCTCTACAGGAGCTGTTAATAAAAGACTTTGTCACCCAGCTGCTATTTGTGAAGAAGTAGGGGTTTAGCAGGATGTAGTCTTAGATGGCATTTGAAGTGTATGAGACAAAAGAGATAAAGAACAGGTGTACCTTTATACTGTTAATACGGTCTTTCCGAGTTCACTCTCTCTCCCTTAAGAAGCTAAGATTGACCCAGATGTTTTTCTTTTCATATGCAGTTGTATGTATGGGCATGAGGTTAGCACACTCACCTTTGTTCACTTCATTGTTGCCCTTCAGGAGGTGTCCAATACAGTTTCAGATTGAAAATATATATTGTCAAAGCAGTTGAATGTGATAATAAGAAAGTGAAGTATATTTTGGTGAACAGAGGTGTAGTGTATGGTCAGCATTATTTCATATACATGCTTGCGCATTTATTTTAGTTTTCCTGTGCCACATACATGCATGAAGTTTTACATCTGCACATTTTATATATATCTTAAATATCTTATATGCGGTTTCATATATATATATGTGTATATATATATGTGTATATATATATATATATATATATATATATATATATATATATATATATATATAATCATACACTATTGGTTTTGTACAAGCTACCTATATAATACATATATATAGCATATATATATATGTATATATATAAAATATGAAATTCAATTGTTGAAGCCTCTTCAAAGAGTAATTGAGTCCAACTCAATTACTGTTCTACTTTGTGTTTTGTTTCCTTATTTTTGTTTGTTTTTCCTCATTACAAATCTTGCCAGCTGGTTGTCCGTCATAGTCACTGCCGCAGGCCGCTTGGGCCATGGCTTTCAGTGACGTTGAAACAATGTCACTCCACTCTGTCTTGAGGTCACTTTCCAATGTGTGCGCATGTTGTCACTGGCTGCTGCCTTCCAACTCCAGACCAATGCAGGGAGCCAAAGACCTTCACTCACCGGAGATATGCAGTCACTGAACATTGCTAAGTATAATATGCAATTTAGATATCACATACATGAAAGTACTATCTGATGAGCTTAGATATATACTGTTCCCAGTTTCACTCGGTTATTATGGGTGGTGGAAATGGCTGGTGTTCTCTGGAATGTTGGTAGTCTTGACCAATGAAAGTTGCATCTCATAGGGATTACGAAACAAACATCAGTGCAGTCAAGGATTGATGCCATCGCCAAAAATGCTCTTTGCTCTTTGGCCGTGCCTGTGCAATGCTCTGAGGAAATGAAAACCAAACGATACCATGAAAAAGTCACTTTGCTGTCCTCTTGGATTATTTAGATCGAGTTTTCATCTGGGGCCGTTTTTAAGATATTTCTTTAAAAACTGAAAATTTTCATGCTGAACAATTCCTGATTATTCTACCATTTTGATGCTTTTTTCATGTAGGATATTACCATAAAATTACATTCATCTCTAAACTGGAAGAAAAAATGCATTTTTATGTCTCTTCTGGATCTATGGCACAGCATGTTTCTTAAAAAGTACCAAGGATATTTCTGTGCAGGAGTGGCCGACCCAGGGATCACGTTTGGTTGGATGTACCAAGCATTTATAAAGCAGACTTCCAGGGGCTATTCAGTTGATGTGCAGTGGGCACGTGCAACTATAGACTTAAATTAGATGCACACGTTAAAACGAACTTGCATTACAAACAAGTGATAATGTTTTTTTTTAAGGGATCAGCCCATGGTGCCCTTCAGATGAAAAAATACAGAAATTTAAAGAAGGTGGGGAGCAGATGTTGCTATGGAGAAGAGCACCTCAAAACGCACAGCATGTCTGCAGTATTTCAGAAATGTGCTCCAAACTTCCAGAAAGCACTGGCCTTGGTTGATGTGCGTTTGACACGGTTTGTGAATGAATGAGCCTGAACACCCTGCCTCTCCTTCCCTGTTTGTAGCAGCCCCGTCCGCCCGAGGAGGCCGCGCCCCCCAAATCGCGCATGCACCAAAAGCTGCAAACGATCAGGATCGCCACGCGTTTTTACTGCGCCATCAAAAACGTAAGAGGCATGCAGAGGGGGAGAGAGCTGAGACGACCAGCAATCGATGAATCGAGTCCCACCCCTCCATTCACTGTGGCCTTGTCCTCCATTTAGCTGTGGTTCAGTTAGGATCTCCTGTTCGAAACCGGAATTGAATGCAAGGTGGCAAATCACTCACTGCAAACTGCTGCCGTCACTATAAAGTCGATTTGCCTCTGATGTACCTTACATGTATGATTACTAAAGTAAAATAACTTTTGTTTTTTATTTAACCTAGATTAGAAACGCACAGTATATAGCCTGTGGGTTAAATGCCATACTACATTTGCACCATTCTGTAAGAATACTGATTTATTTCAAACGTAATTTTAATATGAAAGTAAGGCTGTCAAACTCTACAGCTCTTTTGAAGACTTGCATCAGAGATTTTAATGCAACTCATCAATAAGAAGAGTGATCTGGAATTCACCCATCATTTTCTTCAGCGTAGCTCAGGGTCGACCTGACTGATTTTTTTGCTGTGTATCTGTCATATCTTCTCAACAGTAACAAAGTAAGATGATTTAACTAAGGGGAATAAAAAATGCCATCACATCTGTGTGGTGCCCGGTTTGAAGTAGCATGGCAGGTAGGGGTTAACATTTCAGGGTATTGTCCTAAACATTGTTCACAGAAGCAAAGTATGGAACACAGTGATTATGCTGTACTGACTAGGGATTTTGTCAAACTCTTGAGGCTGATAAAACCCCAAGAATGCACATTTTTCATGAGAAGGTTTTAATCTTTTGATTGAACCGGTCATACGTTTACACACAGTAGCCCTTTTAGTCCTGAAGTGGACTGATTGCTACTGACGTCAGCACCATTCTCACCAGGAAAGTGCAACCCGCCTGCTGTCACTGAAGGTGTTCTCCTCCTGCAAAGTTCAGGCAGAAACTGCTATTTTTGTCAGTTGACCAAAGACCGTGGTTTTTCCCAGCAATGTGTTTGCATTAACGTCCTTTGATGACCCAGATTCTGCATCGATCTGTTGGGCTTGGCTGTTTCAAGTCATTTTCATGTTCAAAGTGCCTTTTGAGAGAAGTGCTGCAATTCCATTTGAGGTGTTGTAAAGAAGATATAATAAGAATTGCAGTCTAGTGCCTATAAAATCGGTCCATTTGTATCGTGACTTCATCAGCCTTTTTAAGCTTTTTTTGGCATGTGAAATGAACCATCAAATGGAAAAGAACTGTCCCCAAGAAGCAGTCTTTGCTCTCCTATAGGATTGTTCATTTGACTGTTAGTGTTGACCAGTTGTTCAGCAAGGGGGACAGATCTTGAAACATGTTTTTCATGTTATATTGAGGATAACACCTACTTGTTCGTCACAATTACTCGCTTATGAATGTGCCATGGAATTAATTGTTTCGTGCAAAGGTATGGAGCAGAGGTCTTTTCTGGTGACTGGTGGAAGCCATGGTGTGTCTAATGTTGTGACATTAGGGGGATTTCTTGCTGATTACAATGGGCAAGAATCAGATGCTGAAGCACTACAAACATTGCTCTGAATAGCCTTTCTACTCCTGGATGCAGCTGTTCCAGTCAATTAAATTTTCAGTCATATCCTTTTGATGTTTTGGTTTCATTCAGATACAGAATATCCTTAGTGGAGGTTAAAGTATATTTCCAAGTGTATCCTGTAGTTTGACTGATATTCTCTGTGAACTTTCCTTTTAAGTCTAATTTTGATGCAGTGCCCAAGTGGTAATGACACATTCAATGTCATGGCACACTTTTATCATGATTTTCTGTACACATCATGCAACAAAGGAGTGTTGTACTAAAGAAACAAAAAGGTAAAAGTTCTAGCTCAGTAAGCACTCTTACAAGTGAAGTTCAGCTTATGTTCTAGTTTTTTACATGATAGAATACCACTTTCACTTTGATCTTCTTAATGTGTACTTTGTGTGGAGATTAGTCTGGAAGATTCACAAATTTAATGGAATGTTTTAATTGTCTTCTTTTTCCCTAGTGACAATTTGCCCATGTTTTTGACTTATACCTGATGTGGTGTGTACTGTCCATCCTGTGACATCAGCTGAGAACAGGAGGTTTAAATAAAGGCCGTTGCATAATGAGCCAACAATAGGTGATCAGATAGTCAGCTTAAATTCTGCGATGTCTGCCATGCAGGTTGGGCATGAACGGATGAAGTTTGGAGCTGCCAGCTCCATCCCCCTTCCGCACAAACCTACAGTGGCATGAAAAAATATTTGCCCCCCTTATTGATATTCTCTATTATTGCCTATTTGGAGCACTGAATGGTTTCAGATTTTCAAACAAAATGTAATATTGCACAAAGGGAACCCGAGAAAATACAAAACACAGTATTTTAATGTTTACTTTGTTCCTTAAGTGAAAATAGTTAACATACACCACACCCTTATCACCCCTGTGAAAAGTAAATGCCCCCTTAAACCAAATATGTGGCTGGACCACACTTAGCAGCAATAACTGCAACCAAACGCTTTCTATAGTTTGATATGAGCCTTGCACATCTCTGTGGAGGAATCCTGGCCCACTCCTTGCAGAACTGCTTTAACTCTGACAGATTGGTAGGTCTTCGAGCCTGAACTGCTTTTTTCAGGTCCTGCCACATCATCTCTATTGGATTCAAGTCAGGACTTTGACTAGGCCAGTCCAAAACTTTAATTTTTGCCTCTTTTTTGCCATTCAGATGTGGACCTGCTTCTGTGTTTTGGATCATTGTCCTGCTGCATCACCCAGTGATGCTTTAGCTTCAGCTCATGCACAGATGGTCGGACGTTATCCTTAAGAATTTTCTGGTACATAGCAGAATTCATGCTTCCTTCAATGATGGCAAGTCGTCCAGGTCCCGAGGCAGCAAAACATTCCCATACCATCACACTGCCACCACCACCATGTTTCACTGTGGGTATGATATTCTTACAGCAGAGTGCTGTATTTGCTTTATGCCAGACATGGGAAGATGTGCATGCTCCAAAAGTTCCACTTTTTACTCATCTGTCCATAGAATTTTATCCCAAAATTCTTGGGGATCATCCAGGTGCTTCTTAGCAAACGTGAGACAAGCTTTGATGTTTTTCTTGGAGAGCAGTGGTTTCCGCCTTGCTACTCCTCCATGAAGCCCATTTTTGCACAGTCTCTTTCTTACTGATGAGTCATGAACACTGACCTTAGCTGATGCTATAGAGGCCTGCATTTCTTTGGAAGATTTTCTGGGACCTTTTGAGACTTCCTGGATGAGGCGCCACTGTGCCCTTGGAGAAATTTTGGCAGGCCTGCCACTCCTGGGAATATTCACCTCTACTCCAAGTCTTCTCCATTTGGAGATAATGGCTCACGCTGTGGTTCGGTGGAGTCCAAGAAATGGCTTTGTAACCCTTTCCAGACTGGTATATCTCAACAACTTTTTTCCTCAGCTCTTCTGGAATTTTGTTTGATCATGGCATTGTGTGCCTGTAGAAAATTTGTGGTGACTAATTCTCTCTGAGTGTAAGGTTCAATATATACGCCATTTAAACTCAACAGGGCTAGTTGCAATCATGTCAGGCTGTGATCAGTCACCTGAATCCAATTAACATCTAAAATTTTGTTGATTTGTTTCAAAACTAAGTGGGCAGTTACTTTTTCACAGGGGCAATATAGGTAATTGGTGACTTTTTCTATTAATGAAATAATGATTTTAAAACTATGTTTTGCATTTTCTCAGGTTTACCTTGTCTAATATTAAATTTTATTTGCTGATATGAAGCCATTCAATACTTTGGGCCTGATATGTGAAGATCACAGGAAAAAGTAGCCTTCCAAAGAGGGAATCCAGAAAAGCACTGCTGGTCCCCTTTACCCTGCAATGTTTTTTTTTGTAAAGAATGATAATTATTAGAGATGGTAAAAGAAATGGGACCACTGCTGAAAGGTTAGAGGCATTAGTCAAGAGTCAGTTCACATGGTATTAACAGAGATGTAAGAGATTATTCTTAGCCAGGAATCAAGAATCAGTAAGTAAATTGTTTTTACACTTTAGGAGGAAAAAGATATAAGAATAGGCTATACATCTGCCTTTAATATTTTCAAGGTTCTCTCTTACACGCAGAAGAGTCAACTACTTTACATACCTTGCTCAAAGCTGGTGCCAATTAGGGCCCTGAAAACTGCAGGACTGACCTTCACTTGAGGATTAATATACTCTGAGTCATGTTGTGTGGCTTCAGTTGTCATTTTGGCCACCTGGCCGTGTGTGTGTGTGTGTGTGTGTGTGTGTGTGTGTGTGTGTGTGTGTGTGTGTGTGTGTGTGTGTGTGTGTGTGTGTGTGTGTGTGTGTGTGTGTGTGTGTGTGTGTGTGTGTGTGTGTGTGTGTGTGTGTGTGTGTGTGTGAGAGAGAGGGAGTGTGAGAGAGACAGAGCATGCGCACACAGTATGAGATGCAGGAGTGTTGGTCGATACTGTGCTGTCTGTGTGAGTCAGTGTACGCTCTCAGACTAATCTTCCACCATCAGCAGTGAAGCCCTCGCCTACCAGAGGTCGAAATGGCTGCCTGTCATCTCTTATATCACATACTCCCCAGTGACAAAATTGGGCAGAAGGCAAGCAGAGCGCTCACATGTAGCCCAGCAGCGCCCTCTTTGTTTGTATTGCTTACTGCAAGATTAATTTCCTTATGGCAGACTGCAAAACAGCGTTTTTTTTTTCATTTGCTTTGGAGGACTGCCAGAACAGAAACTGCTCTTTACAAACTGCTCAGCGATGATATAATGATGGGCCTCATTTTTTAATTGACTTTATTTGGTGCTTGGTGATTGGGCAGCAGTAGATTTGAGGTGGTGTTCGACAAGAGACCTTTACTTAAAATGCAGTGCATTCACCTGCTGTTGCATTTTTACTCCTCCAATGTCATCAGGCCAAGGAACTCCCCACGTTTAAGGATAACGACTTCATCAACGATGGGCAGAAGATCTACATTGACGAGAACAACAAGAAGATGTTCCTGGAGAAGCTGAGGAAAGATGTGGAGGTGAGCCTGGACTGACACCGTGGCCTGGTTCCGGTGGCACAGTGTACACGCCCAGATCTGTGCTTTGAGCTTAAACACAAGCATCACTGCACTAGGGGCAGTGCCCATCCCTGCACCCCCAGCTATTATAAGTTATAAGCAGATATACGGGCTTTGCAAATAGACAACAGATAGAGACACCCACAAGTTAGCATCAGGTGTGTTTGCGGTGTCCTTCAGTGGGGCTCCAGGGATTAAGCATTGAAAGGTGTGTCAGTCAAGGAATTTCCACCCTCACCTTCATTTCTCCACTGCCCTCTCTTTCCGCTCCTCAAGTTCCTGGCCCAGCTGAAGCTGATGGACTACAGCCTGCTGGTGGGCATCCACGACGTGGAGCGGGCCGAGCAGGAGGAGGTGGAGAGCGAAGACAACGAGGGCGACGAGGAGGGCGAGAGTGACGGCGGCGCCGTGGGCACCCCGCCAGACAGTCCCAGCAACACCCTGGACAGCACCAAGCCTTTCGGCCCGGGAGAGTTCGACCCCACCATTGATGTCTACGCCATCAGGAGCCACGACAGTGAGTGGGGAGAGTGGCTGAGCACGCGCACATTCAAACAATGTCGGGGTGCTTTTAATGGCAGCTGTGTGCTGCAGATTCTGTACAGCCCAGGCCAGTCATTGGACTACTGAACACAACATATATAGGAAAGGTCAGCTGGACAAAGGTCTGTGGAGAGTAGAAGCCCCCAACCATTTTCTTTCCTTTCAATCATAATCATTCTTCTGTTACATGATAAAGCTACTGACTCACTGCATCCTTTGGCATACTCCAGAGCACACATGAAAAATAGACTTGTCTGCAGTAAACAGAATGTAAAGCGGTCTGCTTCCTCTCTATGCCGTTGCGGCCATTTCCCTTGTTTGTGAGGTCGTAGCAGAGGCGCAGACTTTCCCAGAATCGGAAAGTAATGTAAGTGGGCTGTTCTTTTTTTTTTTTTTTAACCCTTTATTCAATAGGTGCACCAAGGAAGGAGGTCTACTTCATGGCAATCATTGACATCCTGACGCATTATGACGCGAAGAAGAAGGCAGCCCACGCAGCCAAGACGGTGAAGCATGGGGTAAGTGTACAGGGAGAGAGGCCAGGGGTACGGCGTGCTGGCCGCGGTGACACTGTCGCGCTCAAGGCCCCCGGTGATCAAATAGCGGGAAACGCAAATGGTAAACTGTGCTCTTCCACCTGCAGGCTGGGGCGGAGATCTCCACGGTGAATCCCGAGCAGTACTCCAAGAGATTCTACGACTTCATCACCACCATTCTGTCGTAGCTTGAGCCGGGGATGAGAAGGAGAAAGAGGAGGAAGGAGTGGAGGGAAAGAGGGAGTGGGGTGGGGGGTAGTCTGGGGGTAGAGAGGGACCCCTGCAAATGGGTTTGCAAAATGCACGCACCACGCACCAGCGGGGACCCTCTCAGCAGCTACAGCCGCCATTTGTTTACATTAATTTCTCTTTTTGTCTGTTTGTGTTGTGGGACCAGACGAGTGATAAAGGAGACGGGTGCATGAATAATGATAATTTGTGGGAATCTGACTTTTTCCTGTCATCTGGTGTGTGTTCTTCTCCCAGCATTCTGTAACTTCCTGTTTGTTTCTTGAATTTGCTTATTCACGAGAAATGATCAAAGTAGCTGGGGAGACCAGGGAAGAGCAAACACGTCGGGTTTGGTCAATGGACTGAACGCAGCAGTGATGTCTCCCCAGAATGTATGTGTTTTTGTTCTGGTTTTTTTTTTTTTTTTTTTCCTGCAATTTTAAAAAAGTGCTCATGGACACTTACTGAACCAGGCCACAGAGGGTGGAGCCAGTGAGGCAGGGAAAGAGGGAGGGGGGAGCAGGAAGTGAACCCTCAGCCATGAAGAGCTCCAGCTTGGCAGCTGGGGAGCAGTCTTCCATGAAGCCACAGGATGCCCTCTGCCGCCCCGCTCACACATCCTGTAGCTCCTCCCCTTAACAACAGCTCCTCCCACCGCGTCAAGCGTACTGACATCAGCAGCACAGCGCCCCCTCGCTCAGCCATCCTCTGCTCTCCTGACACGAGGTCAATGGCTTTCTTCTGTTCTCTTCTCATGCATGGGGAAGCACAAAATAATATGTTGCTGTGTTTTGGTCTTTACAATATCGTTTCCTCGTCCAAAACGTCCTTTGCTGCGGAGAAACATCCGGGCTGTGTTCAACAAGGGAGAGGTCTCTGGAGTAGTTTCTGATTAGTATTACTTTATAAATAAACTGGACAGGGGAGCATTGTTTTTGTTCCAAGATGGCAGAAGACTGCTGTTTGTATGACGTTCCAAAGCAAACTGCTGGAGAATCAGAATAGGTGGAATCCATGCTAAGATTCTGCAGTAATCATCAGAATTGCATTGCTTTTGCCATCTTCTGGATACAGTCTGTAAAATGACATTACATGAGATCTGATATACTGAATTCAGCTCCTATCCACACTTTCATGTATTGCAGCACTTTTCAACAGGTCCTAATATCCCAATATCTTCAATGCTCATTCTCTGAGGCATTCTACTGAACACAGCCCTGAGTTTTAGGTAACTAGCAAAAGCGCTTTCCCTACACATGAACACCATTCCACCTCTCTCGTTGCTCCAGTATATTTTCCTGTGTTTTATTCATGTACCTGGGAGACAGTGGAGTGTTTAGAGAAGCATTCATTTCAGGGTCATAATTCTTGCATACCATGTCAGTTTCTCTTTATCGTTGTTGTAGGTCTGATATTGTTTTTAACTTTGAGTTCCTTGGCCATGTAGTAGAAAATGTAGAATTGACTTTGAAAAAAATATTATAGGCAAACATTTGTATATTTTGCACATGAGAAAATGCACCAAAATGTTTATGCATATGATCCCGATGGTTATTGTGGTCTTTACAAGGGAAAAGCAATACCTGTACCAAGTGAAATAATATGACATAAGGTATCGTTTTTAGGCAACAGGTAACAAGGTAAAATTTGAATGTTATCCTCTTTGCCTATTTTTTTTTTACCCATGCAAAAAGCTTCCATGTGATATTTTCATTTGTTTAGACACCGTATGTAGAGTATATATACAAATATTTTTTACATCACATATTATTAAAAAAAATAGGTTTGCGCGCATTTTAAAGTACCACCCAGATTGAGTGAAAGTAGTCTGATAAATGAAGGATGTTACTGTTTAAATTTGTACTAAGCTTATGTACTGTAAAACAAAAAGGAGCATGTTGCCTAAACTGTGGGGTTTTCTGTTTATTTGCTTGTGTTTGTTCATCTGTTTGGTTCCAGAAACCGTTAGTATTATATATTGATACATTTACATGTTTCTCCAGAGTATAGTTTCCAAAATAATCCTAACATGCTTTATACTGTTTTCAGTGTATACACTGTGCAAGCGGCGTGCCTTTTTACTCGAAATTATTTAATTTTGTACTTTAAATCTTTTTTTTTTTTAAACAAAATTAAAAGATTATTTTCTAAAAATGTGGAGGTCAAAATGGATCCAGTGGTTCTATTGAACCATTTCTGTGTAAGCATATAAATGTGTATCAGTGATTCAACTCAATAAAATTATTATTGACGTTTAAGAATAAAAAAGAAAACAAAGCCATCTATCTTTGAAAGGTGACTTTTGAAAATCTGCTTAGCGTCTGCTCCTTTGAGACAGAAGCATATGTCGTGGATTTGTTGGTATAGTATGGTGTCAGGTGTGAATGTGTTTATTGTAGTTAAATGTGTTCTGCCTCCTCATTGATGTTGTGTGAGAATCAAAAGTGTTACTCCCCCTTCATGTTACCGTTACCAGTTGCTTATTGTCATATGTTCTCAAATGTTTGTTAATGCTGGGCTTTCTCTCTTCTCACATCATATTGACAAAACAAGGAAGAGCGGAGCTGTTCAATATGCATTTGATGTGGTCCTCTGAAATAAGGTGGTCTTGATTTTTTTTTTTTTTTTTTTGTCCTTCACACAGTTTGATGGGAAATGTTAATGGGCTGTGAGAGAATGGGTTAATAGCACAACGCAGTGGGCCTTTTAAAACAACAAATATGAAGGTGAGCCAACTGCGACATGGTAGTGCATTTAGGTCAAATTTTCAGATGTAAATGTCCTCGCACCATAACTGTTTATGCAAGATTTTGACATGACCCAGTGCAAATGTCAGGTTCTGACCTTTTTAATGGCTTCATCACAACCGTGATGCAATCCCAACATCAGATTCTGGCATCTCTGCTAACCTAATTGCAAATATCTGAATTTGATTTTGAGATTTTATCGTGTCACTTTTGTAAAGGCAACTCCATTTCAGAACCTGGCTATGTTAAATCACAAAAAAACAGCATAAACAGTTCTAGCATTGCTGACACATTGAAGACAAAATTCTTACTTAGAAATGTAACACAAGACTCGGTAATATTTATCATCTGGTTTGTAAAATTCTTAATATTTGACAGTGTTCCATCAAAAATGAATACTGGTTTATTTCACACAACATTTAAAAGAAAGGACAATGTTAACTGCAGGATGAGACTGATGCATTTTGAATCCTCTGCAGGATCTGAGCACCTGCACTGTTCTTTAAGCCTTCTCTGCAGGCCCTCATATTCAATGACTTCATTTTGCCAAAAGCAAGATTACACCCTGTCAGTTTACATCACTTCTTTACATCCCTCGAGAATAAAAGGACTAGGGGCTTAAAAAGTGCAGCATATTTTGAGAAGTTTGATTGGACAACATTATTGTTTTTATTCCCTAACCACTTATAAAGGCTACCATCGTTTCCAGTTTTGTGTGGCTCACAATGATAAACCTTTTCATGAAAATGTATGAGACCATGTTTCAGTGTGGCCGGTTATGTTTAAGTGCTTTTGAAAATAGTTATAATAACGTGATAACAATAACAATATTAATTCTCATGGGTTTTTGTCTGCAAGTCATTATTATGAATACACTCTTAAAGATGAGGCTGCCTCATGTTGTATGCTGTAATACCAATATTATACACTCCATCCCATAAGCATTGCTCAATGAAATAAAGCACTTTGTCTGCTTGGTCTTGTGTCCACTGTACTGTGTTTTCTGTGACCTTTGGATCAGTGTGTACCACGTTTCACACACCAGTATTGCAGTTTTGATTTTAATGAATGGTTCCTTCACTGTTAAAGAGATAAAGTGCCACTTACCAGTTTATTAATATTATTTGATGAGCTGTTCTTTAAAAAACAACATATTAGGTGGTGAATACTCAATAACCTTGTGCTATGTTCACAGTTACTCAACAAATTACAACCTTCAAATCACAGCTGAAGAACAGAGGTCCATAAACCAATCCAATAAAAGCAACAAGCGGTCTGGCTGTAACTTTCGGTGACACTGTTTAGGTGCAGTTCTTTCTCCACCACCACCATATTTTTCATCACCTCAAAATAAACTGAAAATAAAACAAATATGAACACTTTTTCTCATCTGCTATCAACTTTATAAACAGCTGAGTAAGCAATGGCTGCAATGAAATTACTGAAAACCTTCAAAACAGTTTTCTATGTAGACATGCATCTTGAGACAATTAGAAACTCAGCTTGTGTAAAACTGTCCCATGTGCGTTTGGAGGGAAAACACTGAGGATGGCTTGGCTAGTTTTTGAGGAGACCTTAGTCTGAACAAGTGTGCTACAAGTTCGAACGACAAATTTATGTGTGCCTGCACATCTCGGTGTTAGATGTATTTTCTGTTTAAAAACATGCATATGTGTGTATTTGTGTGGCCTCTAGGTAGGTTTGTCATTAAAGCCCACTTCCTCTGTATTGGAATATGGATTCCCTGAGAAAGCAGACACAAGCAGTGCAGTATCCCTTTTCACACCCTGAAATGCCACTGCACCAGACTTACACAGACACTGCTCTGCAGTCTGAAAAACAAGCCAACACGATTCAAGTCAATACTCAAAATATCTATTTTCCATTTCTGCTTGGTTCATGTAAACTATAGATCATTCCCTGTGAAATACAATGCCTCTGTCTGTGATTGTACTTCAGCTTACATTGGCATTCTTCTCATCTTTAGACATTCTGCGTTATTATTTGAACAAACCTGGTTCGTGTTGCTGCCACAGACCGCATTATTTGAGAATGAGGGGGGTGACTGTTCCAGCGTGATGACGTAATACCTGAAATCCCAACTGGGACTTCGGGTCCTGCCGTTACCATAGTAGCATGAAAGCTGTCCTGTCAGAAACGTGTAGGTGAGAACGTTTCAGTAATGACCCAGTAATCTCAAGGGACAAGAAATTGCATTTACTACATTAATTATGCCTCGCCACTTAGGGTTAGTTCCCTAACACAAGGAAGTTTCTAGGGCTTTACCACGGTGTTAAATTCATTCGTAATATTTCATGTAACGTGAGCTACGGCTAAACACAATAGGGTACATTCAACAGCTCAACGCTGAGTTACTCTTCAGATCGTGGTTAAATTATAGCTGCGTGACGTTTCGATGCAAAACATTATAGAGCATTATAATGTGATATTTTAAAAGCAGTGTTGTGTGTCTGACCCATCCGTAAATTTATGCATGTTAGAAAAACTAAAAGTAAGAATAGGCGGCTACAGCTCACATGCATTTTGAACTAATTGCAGTACTCTGAATTAATTACTCATTCGGGTTAGGCCTACTTGTATTGACAAGTAATATCAGCCTATATGCTTTTATTTTGTACATGGTTGTCAATGACAGACTGACAGACACATGAACAGAAGTCAATGTAACAACCGATTCATTGCGAATGATTGAACAACGTTTGCCATGAAACTTGAGATCTCTTGGGATTCCTCATGACAGCAATAATTTTTAAATATATAGTGGCCTTTTGATGCACAAACTGTAGGAAGACAACCGACGGCAGCTTACATCTGAGAGCTGAACTCTTTTCTGACAGGGCAACATCATTGCGTAAATCCATAGAATGTGGCAAATGGATAAGTGATCTTTACCGCAATTAATTTTTTGGCAATTTGATGCTTCGGTCCATAAACAGTAGCATAAACATATAAACATAAACAATTACCATCAAACCACCATTAATCACCAAAAGCCATTTGTGTGCAGAGGTTCTTATTCAGATTATTAGGCTATTATAATAGGCAACATTTTGAAAGACATATTTATCCTACCAACACTTGACTTTGCAGATTATAATTGCCCCATCTTCCGACTTAGACTGTATTAAGGTAGGACTTACGTTTTAGGCTCTCGAAAAATACTGGCCTTACCCGTTTGAATTCGCGGCGTTGAATGAGGAAGCTTTTAGCTACTGCCTCTGTACCAGCGCAGAGCAGAAAAGGAAATTTATTGGGACTGATAAAAGTTGAAATGACATGAAACATACGTGGAGCATTCAGCATTTTTAAATGACACATTTGTGTGTGTGTCTGGTTCACGTTGTGTTCCAATGATATGGAATGATATGATATTTTCTAAATGAAGACATTCTGCTTAATTTGTAGCTAAGTCTCTAATATCCAAAAATAAAGGCTAACAGATAAACGCAATCAGTTAAACACACTTGCAAAATCTAGTCAAATCAAATTTCAAGTCAACTATTGCCCAAAAGCGATTTTCACCAAGAATTCGTTTGCAATATTATATCTGATCAAAGTGAAACTAAATACTTGATTCGAAGAAGACACCAGTGTAAAACCCATCAAATGCGACATTTTTAAATTTCAGAATCCTTCAGCAAAAACATTGCTATACACGAAATTCGAGGATACAGCGACCGAATTTTTCGTATGAACAGTATTAACAGACGCAGTACACAATTGTCGCCTAAGCCCAAGCGAAATAACCGGGAGACGATGACGTGCGCGGGGGCGTGTGCGCGAGTGCGAGATTCACCCGAATTCGAGGCGTGTAATAAAAACGATGTATATCCGGCAGGGGGCAACAAAGAACAAGTTGTTGCTGGTCTAACAAAAGACAATGGACTGTCGTAATTACAAAATAAACCCAGATTGCATACTCGAGTGTTTTTTAGCGAGTGCATTACAATGCATAGCCTATACATTCGCCTATTATTTTTCAGCAGCTAAATTACGCTTTTGTGAGAGCTCCAACAAATAGAATGAATACATCTCTTATGTAAAACGGGAGGCCGATAACCGAACTAATAGGCTACTACTCGTGGTTCCCTTGGAAAATAAATAAATAAATGGTATAGGCTACATGTTGGTAACAACGTTCATTTTCTGCACTATACACGATTTACCTATTTATTCAGTCGGTAACAACACACGTTAGAGTCATTAATTCCCAATCTTTTGATGATTTATTCATTATATTTAGGCCAACAGAACATAAGACAAATTCCGTCTGCATCTATAAAGGCTTAAAGAGCAACGTATTTTTCTTTTCAACGTAAGATAATTGTGCCGCAAAGAGTGATGGCTGTTGGCAGTATAAATTGAATGACAACATATTTAACATTTTATTCAAGCATGCTGCTATTTCCTATGCCGTTAAGGAAAGAAAACTGAAATCGTCATGCTTCCTAGGTGCACACCTGTGCATGCAGTATTTACCCTACCTTAAAACCGACACATGAAGCGAATAAAGAATGTGATCCTAACCTTACAAATCTGCAATCATGCTGTTATTTTATTTATTCTGGTAGTTTATTATTTAGCGTAATTATTAAATACTGTGTCGCACAACATTGTCCGAGGAAAATGATTCTTTCGAATGCAGCTAAACGCGAGACATCGTGATTTCAAGATACAAGCATTCTGCTCTTCCCGTTCTTCTTTCTTGGCTTCTGTGGGACTGATAGACTGTGTCATCCATCTCCGGCGCAGAACAGCAAAGATTAAATTACGTTCGGGAGCTTTAGAGCAACTCAATGGGAAATTGAGTTACGCCAATGCATATCACGTCTACTCACAAGAAATAAACACAAGTGGCCCCAGCAATCACCAAAACGTTAGGTTTCATATAACTGTATCATCTGACAGTTGATGTTTGCTGTTCTTTTCATTTTAATTTAATCACATTTTTCACACTTACAATCTGATGACACTGTCATATTTAAAGTGTAACTGTAGTTCAAAATGAAATACAGATGTTATGAAGTGCGGTAACTTTTTTCCCCAAAAAATGTCAGGTAATATTAATTTGTTAATTAATATTACCTGACTTGTTCTGCCATATTCAACAGCAGAGCATAGAACATACGGGTATATGTGTTCATTTAAAAGTTTGTTGTCTCACATTTGAAATGACCAAAGCAAACATCACTCATTTGGATTTTTCATAATATATTTGTTCATTCTTTCATGCGTTCATTTTACAAATTCTTTTTCAGTGTACACTATGTGTTCCAAAGAATCACGTGTGGACTGAACCCACTTCTCTAAGTAGTACTCACAACTTCTCAAAGTATTCCATGCCAAACTGCATAAAACTAGACCTGGTTTTGCATGCTAACAGCACATTAACAAGTTATTAATGTAAAACAGGAAGAAGGAATACTATTATCTACTTTCTGATCAAAAAAATGATATTATATTATACCTGTATTTTGTCAAGAAAAAAGAATCCCAGAACCAACATTGTAATCCATTTAATTCACTTTTTTTCAAATGTTAATATTGGATTGGCATACTTCCTCTTTGAGATGAATTCTACAGTTACAGGAGATGCATGAAAAACATCAACAGATAATGCATGTCAAGACCAAAACTTTCAGAGGTATAACGTTTTGAACGTACAGCAGATAATTCTTTGCATGACCAGTCTGTAATGAAAGAAACATATTAACAAGAGTAAAAGAAAATGTGCACATTGGTTCAATTTACCAAATACAAATACCAAACAGTGTGCAGTTCAAACAATTATGCGTACGCTATAGTGACAAGAATGATGTTTCAGTCATTTGTGCTGACATAGATGTCCAGTAAGTACCAAAAAACCTCCAAAACATTTTAAACTGGCTGGTATTTCTCCACCCTCTCCAGTAGAGTCTCTGAGTACCCTGGGGAATAGTACCTGAAAGGATAAATAAGACTGATCAAATCAAGAAGCTTCTACACACAATGGGATCAGAGTCTGCTGAATCACGCGTAAAAAAATCATCACTAGTACTTACTGGGATGAAGACAGAGGACAATAGTCATTCAAAGAAAATATGACACCAAAACCAATCAAAAGACTTGTGTTTTACATAATGTCAACATCTGTACATCCTCAGTGAAAGTATTCAAAATGACTGATATCACTGGGTCTGTAGCTAACAGGAAGACAGAGTGATGAAGCTGGTCCTCTGACCCTCCCGCAAGCCAGCTACGCAATATGGATAATGTATAAGATGTACGCTGTGCAAGTCTCCCTGGATAAGGAGGTCCGCTTTGCAAATAAATAATTCAGTGCAATTTAATGAAAAATGAAAGGGCCCTATACCTGACAATTTCCTCGGGGTAACAGTTGTTGATGGCGCTGATGTATTCCCAGAGCACTGATCCAGGATCAGCCTTGATCTCCTGCACCTTCTTTAGTCCCCCGCTGGTGACGAACAGACGCCTGGCCTTGCTGTCATGCGGCAGCACCTGCAGAGACGGGAGACAAGGGGGCGGTCGTTCAGAACAGGGCGCATGCCGAAGAGAACCCACGCATAACGCGGGCAATCTTAAGCGCAGCCATGACAGTCTCTCCCAGTGAAAATGGATGAGCGAACCAGCACTCATAATCCTCTGCTGTCATTCTTCTGACCTTGCTGAACTGGCAGACAACATGTTTGAGGATGTTGCTGGGGGCCTCGTGTAGCAGGGGCTCCAGTGCAGGTAGGTAGGTGCACTTCTGAAGGATGCTCTTCAATGCCTTTTTAGCCTTAGAGAGAAAGGGGAAGGTGGGGACCCAACACATTGAGTTCTTCAGTGGAATCAGCCTGCACTACGTGAAATTTTCTTCTACTTCAGTAATTACTGAATTCTGAAACATCAGTTTATGTGCCATATCTTGTAAATATCTACCTTGCCATCCTTGTAATTCAGTAAATGTCTGACAAATAAATTATGATTATAGTGTATAAATTAATAATAAAACTCCACAGGAAGTTGATTTATAGGAGGTTTACTAATAAGATGCAGCTGAGCAGTGCTTGTGGAAGTGGTTCCTGGCACAGCGACCTGTGCACCTCGTCCCTCTAGGCCTTTACCTTGACTTGCAGGTCCTCAGAGCTGTCTGTGTCCATGTAGAGTGCCAGCAGCTTGGGCAGGACGTTTGCAACGGCTACAGCGCGGGCGTGCTCTGGCGTGTGCCTGCCTATCTGCCCGAACGCCCAGGCCGTGGCTGACTTGATATGCTCCTCCTGCTCCTCCGACAGGCAGATCGCCAACTGGGGCACACCCTGGGGGAAGGGAAAGAGGGAGGGGGAGAGAGAAGGGAAGGAAGGGGAGGAATAATGAAGGGGGTAAGCAATTGAGAAAGGGTAGAGGAGGAACAGAGGGAGGGTGAAGTAAGAACATGGATAAGAGGGAATGTGGCAAAAGAGAAGGCAGAGAAGTGAAGTTAGGTTCAGTGTATGGTACAAAGCAGCAAAAAAACAAAAGTTGGAGTAAAAGAAAAAGGAAAGGAGGTCCAGAAGAGTGAATTATTGATGGGGAGAAGCCATGGAGAAGACAGTAAATATATCTTCAATTTCCTTGTGACAGATTACACAGCTTTGGCCTCATAAATTTAACAGGAAAAGTTATGCTGATTGTAAACTGTTGAAAGAAATGCAAAATACATATTCCTACTTTGATAGCAGTAGTAAATCTTTCTCAAAGGGTTAAACACTCGCTCCACAAGCTCAGCATAAAAGCAGGGGTGCAAATGCTTGTATGCCACGATCACCACTGTTGACACTTGAAAGAGTGGTAACAGATGTCTTTTGAATGGGACTTCCAAATTCTAATCCGGCATAATTCCAGTGGAAGACTTGTTGCAAAATGCAGCCAAACAATACACTTTTATGTGGTTTGTCAATTCTTTGTTATGTTCATTGGATTTTCTAATTTTCATTTCAGTTAAGTATGTGTCACAGAAGTTATGGGGCACTTTCAGAACTGATGGATTACTCAGGGAGACCAACTGACACATACTCATGAACTATATGTTACATTAATTCTGAGAGACAAACAAAAAGTACAAAAATGGCTCCAATCAACTTAAAAACGCATTGTCTTAAAAATGCATAACATTATTGGCATTTAGCAGACGCTCTTATCCAGAGCGACTTACCCAGTTTACAATTTTTATGTTACCCATTTATACAGCTGGATATTTACTGAGGCAATTGTGGGTTAAGTACCTTGCCCAAGGGTTCAACAGCAGTGCCCCTGCGGAAAATTGAACCGACCACCTTTTGGTTACGAGTCCTGCTTCCTACCACTACGCTACACTGCTGCAATCTTGATTAAAACTGGACAGATATAAGACACCACAGATACAACTCTAAACTTGTGCAGAAACATTTTGATTATATGGGTTCTGAATTCAGTTTGTGGAGCACTCTTTTTTGATAGATGAGGCTCAACATTTGCACATATCCTACAGTGCAGTGCATTTGCAAAACAACTTTAAGATGGACTTATCTCCTATTTGGACCAGGTATCATGCACATTAGTAGTAAAGAATATTCCACATAAGGTATTTAAGTCTGTATGCATATCTGTCTACATAAGATTCCCATTCCCCACCAAATATTTTCTAGTCAAGTAAAAGTAAAACTTGACCAGGGTATTTAAGGACACCTTGACAGTGTGTGGTGAGGAGGGGTGGACGTGACACCGGAGCAAGTCTGATTAAGAACTGAAACAGCGATGGCCTCAACCAAAACTTCAACTACACTCTGTCTATTAAGTACACTCTCAAAAGGCCTGTCAAGCTGAAACGCCCCAGACACCTGCCTGAGAGACTCTTTAACACTGACCAGCTCCAGGACTAGGCTTCACCATCAATGGACAGAATCATCGAGCTCAAACAAACACCGCTGGTACTGATTGGAGGGAGGGGGCGGCGGGACCGGCGGACCTTGGACACAATGACCGCCATGGCCAGGTTCTCGGAGTGCGCTGCCACGTAGCCCAGCATCATGATCCCCGGCAGCCGCACGTGGCCCCTGCAGTCCCCGATGTAGTCGATGACAGCAGCCACGCCACCCGCGTTCACGATCAGCTGGGACAGCTGAGCGCAGCACGCAGACACACCACAGAGACAACCAGGAGACACAACACAGACACAATCAGGAGACGCAGACGCAACACAGAGACAATCAGGAGACAGAGACGCAACACAGAGGCAACCAGGAGACACAACAGAGAGACAACCAGGAGACACAGACACAACACAGAGACAACCAGGAGACGCAGACGCAACACAGAGACAACCAGGAGACACAACAGAGAGACAACCAGGAGACAGAGACACAACACAGAGACAACCAGGAGACACAACAGAGAGACAACCAGGAGACACAGACACAACACAGAGACAACCAGGAGACACAGACACAACACAGAAATAACCGGGAGACACAACACAGAGACAACCAGGAGACACAGACACAACACAGAGACAGCCAGGAGCGGCAGACACACCACAAAGACAACAAGGAGACACAACACAGAGACAACCAGGAGACACAGACACGACACAGAGATAACCAGGAGACACAACACAGAGACAACCAGGAGACGCAGATGCAACACAGAGACAACCCAACCAGGAGACACAGACACAACACAGAGACAACCAGGAGACAGAGACACAACACAAAAATGACCAGGAGACACAACACAGAGACAACCAGGAGACACAGACACAATACAGAGAGAACCAGGAGGCACAGACACAACACACCGGTGAACAGACACAACAGCAAGACATTAAGATAACATGTGGCAAAAACAGACAAAGGAAAACATCAGGGGTTAAAAGATGAAAGTAACTGTTTTTCATACCTACATTACATTTCATTCATTTACCAGAAGCTCTTATCCAGAGCAACTTCCAGCACAAAAGAACAGCACTGTATGCATTCAGGGAGAATGAGCAACAGTGTCAGACCAGGCTGACAACACTCCCAGACCAGCAAGCATGCACGTAACACTATCCAAGCCCTACCACATGTTCACTTGTGCAATCAGACTAGACAAGGGAAGCCAAGTATACTGCCATCTATCACAGTCACTAAATCACAGAATCCAGAACACATTGCCATGCTACACATAAAATCAACAGCAAGTTTAGAGTAAGAATGATGTTCTGTACTGTTGTATGACACTAATTGAACATTTTAATGTGATATTATTGTTGATGTTATTTGTCTATCAGAGACAAATTATAGAATGTTAAACAGTGATGCATAAATAAAATGTACAAGCAGCAACAGAAGTGAATTTCAGTTTCAAATACCAATTTAAAAGAGATACAAAAATGCCAATGAAATGATTTTGAATGAAGGCATTTAATGTGACATCCCTATAGGGAGGGGAAGGTAAACATGTGGAAGATGCTGTGTGAACATTGTCTTTATAGCTAAATTTTATCTTTATGACTTGAAACATTGACATGCGACAAGTTACAACATGTTGATAAAAAAAAAATTGGTAAAATCCCTTTGGAGTCTGACTATAGGGTATAAAAGCAGTGGCTCACCTTGGGAATATGAGTCTGCAACTTTCTGGCTAATAACAAAAACACTTACTGTAATGAGGCACAAAAATATCTTATATAATAATATAATAATTACTAATGCCATACATGACTTAATAAAAGATTACAATGAGCATGTGAGACATCCACTCTGTGCATAAGCACAAATGCAGTGTCATCAATACAGCGGTAATTCAAATTCAAAGGGGAAACCAATATCAAAATATAGTAATGTTAACATAGTATGGGAGTTGTCTTTACAAATACAGACAAGCTGCCCAAAAACACTCCTCTCTGAAGGGTAAGATGGACAGAAAGGCTAAACACTACAGGGGCTAGGATACTAGATGATTCATGAACATAGTCAAAAGACATGACATGAGGACAGACTTATAGGATCAATTTGCCCGCCTTCAGTGCCTTTGTGTAAATACATGATGATCAGATGCCTTTGAATGGCTTCTTGTATTTCCTGGCAACAGCACTATCTGTTAAATAAACATTTACATGTTAAATTGAAATGCACTGTACTCTTTTGGAAGCCTTTCAGCATTCTGGGACACTGCCTTCTTATGAAGGGTGTTACACCCTTGGAAACCTTCAAATAGTAAACACAAAAACAGCGCTACATGTGTATAAGTTAATTAGATAGGAATTACCAATTAGCGCCTTTATTTTCAGTAAGGCTACTAACGATTTAGTATATGCTGCGGCACAGACCGCGTCAACCAAATCAGCGGTCATCCTCTGGTCGCCTGCAGGGAGGGGTTTACCTCAGGCGTGTGCTTGGCGATCTCCCGCATCAGCGTGGCGACGTTCTTCCTCACATACTCGTCGGGATCCTTCAGACAGCCCAGCACAGCGGGGAAGATCTCCGCCTCCACCACCATCTCAGCCAGGTCCACCGAGTGCTTGGAGATCTGGCCGAGGGCCGAGAAGACCTGCCGCTGCGGGAGGAGAGGGGAGAGGAGGCCCACCCGGGGATGTTACAGGCCGCAGGGGAACACGTGCCCCCGCTTCTGCTGCCAGACCCTGCCACCTGAAAGGAGCGAGTGGCCCTCATACTCTGCGTCCAGTGATTGGGGTTGATTTAAATGAGCAGGACAGCTGCTCTCCAGGATAGGCCACCGCTCATTTCCAGCAAAAGCACATATAATGGACTAAACAGGTTCGGTTTTTTTCTATGTTATTAATGTTTGAATTGATCATGTGGGGTTGAGAATCTCTGGAAAAGGTATCATTTTCATAAAGTAACAAAAGATGAATTATACCCATCTATAACCATTTTAGGCAATGTAATGACAGACAATACATTATCTAATGGAGTTTTTAATGGTGACATGATAGATAGTACAGTAAGGCTAGCAATGCACTGCTTCACTGATCCTCATTCCCTATCACAGGACAGGAGGATCCGGAGGAGCAGAAGCAGGGCTCTCTGCATGGGGCAAGTGTGAGGGCATCGGTCTCCTTACCTTCAGCTTGGCATCAGGGTTCAGGATCATCTGCGCTAGGTGTGCAATGGCGCCAGCGTCCACCACGGTCTGGGCCAGCTCCGGAGAGTGCTTGGCAATGTCGCTGAGGCTGGAGGCGGCGATCCTCTTCAGGGCCACCTCAGGCTCCTGGACACACAGCACCAGGAGGGGCACTGCCCCCGCATCCACCACCGCCTGGGACAACTCTGCGGATCACACGGGGAGAGCACAGGTCAGCCTGGCCACAGCCTGGGGAGGGGAGGGGACAGATGGGGAGAGAGAAGATCAGCCTGCCTGCAGCCAAGGAGGACAGAGGGGATGAGAAAGATAAGCCTGCCCACATCTAGGATGAGCAGACACAAGGAGGACAGATCAGCCTGACCACAACCAGGTAGTACAGAGGGGGAGAGGAGACATCAGCCTGCCTGTGTCCAGAGTGGGAGAAATGGGAGAGAAGGGGCCTGACTGCCCGTGTCTGAGAGAGCCAGAGGAGGAGAGACCCATGGGAAGGCCCATCCTTCAGCTTGACATACATGGAGGAGTCAAACGGGGGTGGTGGGGAGGTGGGGGTGGTTAGTGAAAGGGAGTAAAAAAAGAAGGAAAAAAACATGAACGTGAGGGTAGAGGGGCTGGAAAGGTGAAGGGGGGGCTGACTTCCCATTCCTTCCATCTGCATTTCAAATCAGGCTCAGAAAAGCTGCGTGCCGCACAGGGGATCAGTCAGATGCTGGGGCGGACACAGGTCATTGGCTGGGTCCCATTAACATGCGCACTTTACAGACGGACACTGTGTGTGTAATGTGTATGGACGTGTGGCCATGTGTGTGTATGTGTGTACATCTCTGCAATTACATGTGTGCCCAAATGTATGTGTGGAAAAGTGTGCATACCTGCCTACTATGTGCGCATGTACACGTGTTGTGTGTTGGAATTCAATTTTACATGTTCAGCCTGGAGGTTGCTTCAGGCTAATCTAAGAATAGAGCATTTTCTTTAAAAGCAACAATCCTGAGCCCATCTGACTGATTCCCCCTCATTAGGGGGCATAATGAGTTTTCTACAATGGGGTTTTCTGAAAGGCCGATTTTTTTGAGATGCTGCAATCCCATGTCACCAGCTGGGAGACAGCATCAGAAAAATAATTCTGATCAAAAATTCCAAACCAGAGGAAGACAGTGTTCCTGAAATAGTTACATCAAAGTTATATAATACTGCAGTCAATGTTTTTTGTTGAAATTGTGAAACCAACATTTTGTGAGATTCAACTGACATTTTTCTAAGATCACTATGACTATTCCAACAGTACATAAAGAATATTAAGATGAGCAATGTAAATTACAGTTATACAATGGGACCTATTTCCTTATTTCAGTTATGTAATGAACTATAACATATTCAGAGTTGTGTTGAGTTTGCACCGTTGTACTGAAATAACCAACTAAAATATTTATACCTTTATAAGTTTAAACTTAAAGTTTGTCTCTACTATTCTACTATGAAGTTTAAAAGTAATCATCCTTACACAAATTCTGTCACATGCAGTGTGGCTCCACATCAGGGGTAATATAAGGTAAGTTCATGTTGCTGTTGGATCACTGTCTGGCATCAGGTAACCAATAATGTGACGATTCACAATAACGTTCCTTTCACAGTTCAGGCTCTAAGTTCACATTCACATGACAGAATGTTGCTCTTAAAGATAAATATGCACAACATTTTTACTCTGAAATGTTTTTTATTTTACCACTGTTTTAAGTATTGTGGCCTATTTATTGTAATGTTAGCTGTTGTGTACTTGTTTTTTTTTTTTTCTTTTTAGTTGGCGCTCCTGTGATTTGTGATATATACCATACTACATCAGACTGGTTTGTCATTCTGGATAAGACAGTCTGCAAAATAAAACAATGATTATGATTATGATCGTGATTATGATCACCTGGAGAAATCATCCACGGAATGGGACTGCTTTTTGCATGCAATTTGTTTTCATTATTTACAATATTTTTCCTTTCCTTTTATACTGCTGCATCAGTCCAAAGCTTTCAGCCACAAAATTTCTTCTCTTTACACTTCCTTATGACAACAGTGAAGGGTTCTCCCCAGATTCAATCCATTTTTCCTCTCTGAGCCATGTTCTTCGTTTCGCTTCCTAAACTGCCTGAGATTCAGCAGGGTCTTTGAGTGTGTCCGTAGTCTTACCTCCATTGTGGCGCGCAATGTAGCCAAGCGCCCAAGCGGCAGCCTCCTTGACCCCGGGGTCAAACTCCTCCAGAGAAATGACCAAAGCGTCTAGTGCCCCACAGTCTACCACAGCCTGTGCCAGCTCTGGAGAGTGCTTGGCCACCGCCCGCAACACAAACGCAGCCGCCTTCTTGTAGAAACGCTATGTAGCAAGGAGAGCAGGGACAAAGACATATACAGACACACACACCATCATTATAGTGACCATAAGCATAATCAACATGTAACTAAAACATGACATCCCTGGTGAACAATTGCATAACATACTAAATATAAACTAAACGTAACAAAAAAAAACTTATAAAATTGGATTATGCATATAAGACATGCCATTTTCAGAGGTGATGTATCGCTAAATAACTGCAAAAGCTATTGGTAAACAGCACAAAGATGAACACTAATCTCAACTAATATACATCTTCATTATGCTGACTGAGTTCCCAGATATCCTCAGTCAGTTTCCCATCCAGTGGAGTCAATGCATGTTTTCAGGTACATGAGGCATGAGCTAATTAGGAATGTTCCTGGGTTGAGCCATTTACAGACTCTGAGAGTCCGCGGGGAAGGTTTCCCACACCGTGTACACTTAATCACGAGAGGGTCATGAATGCCTGACCAGTTCCTGGCTCCATCTCGCTCATCTCAAGGGGATGGATGCCGCTCGAGTGTTGCCTTACGATTCTGGAGAATGCGGACCGGCTTCCACTGGCACAAAGTCAAGAGCTTAGCCAACCAGATGGGCCATAATATGTAACTTTATAACCTGATTTACTCCAGTGGTTCCAGTTTCAACCCTTCCCAACCTGGGTTTTTAACATGGAGAGGCGTGGGAGTTTGAGAATGTGCTATCTGTATTAAGGACAGAGCGTTGGTGCTTTGTGAGTGAAGTAAATCTAGGGGGACACCTTAGAGGGAACCTGCTAAAGAAACTTCTACAGCAATGAAAGTAAGGTCCAAAGTAACATCTAGATTTGTTTTTAGAAATGATAAGTTATGGGGGAAATAACACTGCAAGTTCCCAGCTTGGTATAGTTTTCTTGGTAACTGATTTTAAGAGTATTTTTTAAAAAATTTTATATAATAATATATAATGTTAAGCATAGGAACAAGCAGGGACCAAGCACTGAGCACACAGCACACCTACTGACCTAGGTGATGAATTACAAGTCACATGAGGGCATGAAATATCATCTGCTAGAAGTATGTCATCATATCTGCAGATTAAACATGTTAAAATGGGTAAACACCAGCACCATTCTCCCAAATATTGCCCAAAGCTGATAATAACGGATTCTTTGCAGGGACTGTTCACCATATTTTTATTGTATCAAGAATCGGCAGACAAACAATGCCTGACTTCAAATAAGTTATCTTTTAACGATGGCATCTTAGGCTGTTTTCCACACACACAACACAAATTTCCCATGAGGCATAATTATAAAGGCATTTTATGACTAAAGTAATTTTACTTGATTACAGTTAAAAGGAGGTTAAATGACACATGAGTAAACTGTATAAATATGTAAGGGATTTCTGGACTGAAAGTGTGAACTAGGCAGGCATCTGATTCTTGTTTCATAACATAAAAAATGGTAATACTTCTTAAAAAAGGGGTAGAAACAAAAACAATGCACTGAATTGAATATTTTAAAGAATTTATCTCTTGTATTGCGCATTTTATAGTGGTGTACCTCATGACAAACACATCACCCATGGGTAAAACAAAGTGTGTTGCCTCAGTGCTCATTGGAAAGCAGCCATTAGATTGACGGCATCAGATTAAGAACAAACTCATAAAGCGAAGCCCCCAGCGAGAAGGAAAAACCTTGGGGGATACATTTCACTCGCTTGATAGCCAGCAGAAATGCAATCTTCATGGACAGGAATCCAGACCCAGACAGATCCAGCTAATTGCATGCGCAGCGAAATCCCCGAAAACCGAGCAAATGCCAGTGACCAGAAAAGTTCCCACTTGTGTGAAGTGTGTTCTTAAGACTCTGTAGTGTTTCAGTGACAGAGCACTATAAAATGCTTCTATTCAGGAGGCCAGAGCCGAAGTCCCAGCAGCACTGCTGAATGAGTGTGCACACAACATTCCCCTGTGTGCTTCATTGAGTCCAGGTGTAGGCCCAGAAAGGTTGCCAAGGGACCGTGCACCAGCCAAACCTTTTTTTTCCACATGTATTCAGTGTCAGGCTTGCTTATGTCCAGCAGCCCTTCTCAGTGCTCCACAACCGTTTTATCTGCAGTCTGTGCCAGTTTCATGATAACCTATAACAACAGACTGGCCACAGTACAGTAGTATTAACACAGTTCAACAGTGTTAATATGTTTGAGAAAGGTGTATGATCCAAAGAATTAGGTAATGGCAGTACAGAATTCATAATGTGTGGTAGAAGGCAATGTCCACAAGAAATATATATATACAACAAAAATACTAAAAACTTACAAAACAAACCCTCTTTCGTTAAATCACAAACTTTCACAACAAATCACAAAGCGGCAGCTCCCCTCTATCTCCACTGTTGCCTTGTAGTGATTTAAGATCATCTTTCTTTCTAAAACCATTCTGGTCCACTGGAATTTTGGTAAACACATATTCACCACCTACAGTGTTAGTGATTCTGTTCATGAATTACGTACTGTTGTCGGGGAGTCTTGCTAAAGATAAATGGCTTTTTGTTGGCAAAAGAGACATAATTGCTGCTTTGGAAAAAAAAAATCCTGGCACGTTAACAGTTTTCTGCAGTTGCTTCCTTTATCAACACTTTCAGCTTTGAAACCACACGCTGTTATTTTTCTGCATTCAGATTATCTCAGGCTTAAGATCATACAGTGTATAGCATTAGGGTGCTCACATGGCCCACATAATCAGCCAAGGAACAATCCTTAGAGATAAATAAAATCTAATCTAATTATCTTAACCATCCTTTAGACCAGATTCACCATCCTATGCAATATTGCCGGCTTTTAGAAAATCACTATTTGTTTTCAAATGAAATTATTTTTGCTACAAAATCCTGAGAAACATTTAGCTTTACCATTCAGGTCATTCAATTTCCATTCTGAATGCCATTAAAATTCTGGTATAGTCAACTCAGCTTTATTCTCTGAGGACTGCAGCAGGTGCAGACTTTGCTCCAGATAGGAACCAAACCACCTTGTGACCAACCATTGTCATAGAACAAATGAAAGTTGACAGTTGACAAGTTAAAAGTGGACAGTTAAAAATACACTTTCTTGTGCCCTTTTGCTATATACTAAGTTAAAGAAAAGAAACTATACAGCATGTTCAAATGTAAAAAGACAACAAAACATTGCAATATGTGATTGGAAAGCTTATTTATTAAACTTATTTATGAAATGTTTTCTTTTCCTCCAATTCACTGTTTAGAATTACAAGTTAAATTTTAAAATTTATTTTGTAGAAAGAAAGCAAGCCAGTGACATATTTTGAGGAAAAAAGATTTAAGACCATAGCCAGATAAACTCAGCACCATGGATTCCTGTATGTTTAGTTGCATCCTGAGTGTGACTGGACTGGCTCAGACTGAGAATTTCAATTTCTCAAAATTTTCTGAAAAAACATTTATCTTATAGCTCTGTCTCTACTATAACAGAAGAGGCTGTGCTGAAAAGAATGTTCCGGGGTGCTCTGTAGACCTCCCCTTTTTCCTGGTTCTTTCTCCATCCAACCTTCAATATCACCATTGCTGGTAACAACAGAAGCATGACAGTGGGTGGGCTTGAGTCTTTCATACCACACTTCCTGTGAGGGTTCATTTGGTAAAAAACAAAAGCATCAAATCAATACTGAAGACCATCACAGCTGGCACGGCCTTGTGCAGAAGCTGCAACTGGATGTAGCACATTTCCAATCACTGAAAAATTTCAGACTGGCCACAACTCAGCAGCACACACAAGTACATCCCACCTCCAGTCAGCCACAAAAACCCTGCCATAAACTACACAAACAAAACATGACTTTATTTCCATTCCAACCCAGAGTGGCTACACACCCACTTCAATCTGATGGGGTCCAACTACCTCTGACATGTTTTCACAAATGCCATGGCCTGGAAAATATCCCCTCTCCTGAGCAGTATCCCCCAAGCGGGGCAGGTACAGACAGGGCAGCAGACATCTTACATGGTTCTTTGTATTGCCATGGAAAAATAATCCCTTTCACCATGCCTGAGGCTTTCAATTTGTTTGTACTTTTCCTCAATTGCATTTATTTAAGACATGTTCCCATCACACAGTTGGCTCCATGGCCACATTTGCACTTTTAACACTGGTTTTGCTTATTATCATTTTTCAACAACTTGGAAGTAGCACGTACAGTGGTTACTGTGTTGTGGTTACTACAGTTTGGCTTGTGGGTTGAGTTACGGTATTAAAGCACACAGTAAAAGAAGTTCTATTGTTACAGGTAGGCAATAAAAACCTCAAGACTTGTCTGGTGAAAACAAAATATAATACAGAACTGTATGATGGTAAAGATTGGGTAGGGTTGCATGTTTCACTTAAAGCAATCATTTATTACACTTATAAATTTGTTATACTGTATATGCATTACAGTAACACAAATTAGGGGGCCTCATGCATGTTTAGATGTGGTTGGTTGTGCTAAGTATGTTCCATTGTCTTTATGAGATGCAAATTTGCACTCTGACTTTGTATATACCACTGGAAAAGAGCTACAGAACATCTGATACATAACCACATGTAACTGTAAGCATTATGAATCATACCCATAGAAACTGTAAATAGAAATGATACAGACATGCATCATATCATACCCTATGTCTTCATGGAGTCTATAATACCCAGTAAATGTCTTAAGATAATTGTATTTATAAATTCAAACAGGGTATGCCACTTTACATGCACAAAATAAGACTGACACCTAAAAAACATGAATAAATAAATGACAACGAATGGAAGTGCTGAGGTAGGGCCACACTTTGGTTTCCTCAGACATTCAATTCAGTTCATCTGAGAGGGAGAAAAAAACAGAGTGCCTGGGCCTACTTCAGTAACAAGCACCAAAGTTCTTTGAACACAAAGGAGTCTTACGTTCTGTTCCGCCAAGGAGTATACAAGCTGTGGAAGAATGTCTCCCTTAACAACTGCCTCGGCCAGGTCATCGTTGTAGTTGGCAAGCCTCCCCAGCGCCAAAGCTGCTGTCTGCTGAATAGTTGGGACCACATCCAACAGAAGAGGCCTCAAAAGGGACATTACACCTAAGTCAAAGAAAACGTTTCATGTGCAAGGGAAAATGGGAGTAACAACTGAAGGTCAACAAGAGAATATGTTTAAATCTGTGAAGGTTTACAACAGCGTTATGTGATTTCTTTACTGCATTAAAATGAAATTACTGTTTGAGCCAAGAGGAGCGCAAGGAGTTGATAAAAACAACCACAAAAATGTGTAATCTAGGAACTGACAGAAAGTGGAAATATCAGTATTTACATGCACGTTACAAGGGGCTATACAAAATATTTTCTGGGATCTTGCTGTTGGCCTTTTAGTTGTCGTTATAAATAATATTATGCTGAATACATGAGTTGATTTAAATCAAAGCATCATTTACAGGGAGAATTTACTGTGTCTATGCATTAATTCTAGCCAGAGTGAAATGGGGCATAAAGCAAGAAAACATCATTAATTAAACACTGATGACAATGAAAAAACTTCCCTGTTGTAAGCATGTTGTCGCTGCAAATAGAAATGTGGCTCTTTGCCAAAGCCTCTGTTACATCCTCCTAATCACAACCATGTGCCACACTCAGAAGAGTGGAATCCACATTTAGGGCTGTAGCACCACATCCTGAGAGCTCCAAGCAGCACTACAATACATGCTCTCCATCTTTCTTTGCCATATTGTGCTGTTCATCATAATGAATCGCATGTATATTCAGAACATGAACTCTGATCATGATCATGCAATAATTTTTCCAAAAATATTTATTTTCAAAATGTGTTATCTTCACTGCAAAACAACAGATAGTGGCAGATTCTAAGGATAAAGCTGGAGCAGTGGTTTGAGCTACATTCTGCACCTTCCCCTTGTCATCTCCTTTATGTTGCATACATTATGAAGGTATGCAGGTGATAGCAATAAGAATGAGGCCTATTAAATGAGGAATGCCTCAAAATTCAATGGCCACAAGGAACACCCAAGAAATTTTGCTGCCTCAGGATAGGATGTGTGATTTTCCTGTTGAAAGCACTGTCATTCAATGGGTAATGAAGCTATTCTGTCCACTTACCTGCATTTTGTAAAGTTTCAAGATTTTGTGGTCTTGTTGCAAGCTCAGCAATTGACTGCACAAACTGTGTTCTGGATTTCTGATACTGTTCAAAAACTGAAAAATAAAAAAAAGCTCAAAATGAATGGAAATTATTTAAAATATATATAAAAATACAATAAATTAAAGACCATTAGGAAGACCCTCTGCCTCATACAAGTCCAATGTGTCTGCCCTGGCAAGAAATAAAACATTAAACATAAAACATTAACTATAACTTATTCTTGTTGTGTTTAATTCTGGGATACCATAATGTATTTTGTCATTCTATTTTGTCATTGTGATTTAACAGTTTAACTGTTACTTATTGTGGTTTAGTCATTTGTAGCTATGTTTACAGCTTGCTCTACAAACTGGCTATGCTACCCGGTAAGGGCATATGCTTGATGGTACTTACTATAACTTTTCATCCTGCAATCTAGTAAAACTAGGCCTTTTTTTTAACAGTCATGCAGCAATTGTAGATTTATTCTAAATGTAGAATTAGAATAACACAAAATAATTTAGCTACAACCTTATCTGGAATTTGTTTGACTTCCGGACCTGGCTAGTCTGGTTAGCTAGCTACCTACAAAAAGCTAGTTAAGAGGTATCTTAACGTGTACAATGTAAACATTTGTTAATAACAGTTAGTTAATTTATTTATAAAATAAAATTTTAATCAATTAATAACTACTCGTTTTGACTTAGCCCAGCTATAAGAATGTGTTTGGTTGTGCACAGTGAATTTTGCTTTGCAATTGTTAGGTGTGCTTCTTTGGTGTTGATTGTCGTTCTTACCTTGTAAAACCTGCCGCTGACTCATAATTCAAAATTATTCCACAGCCAACAAACAAATAATCAAAATGTTAACAACTATAACGATGAGAAACGCCAATCAAGCTTAACTCCTAAGCAGTCCAATGTCTCTATCACTAGCGTGCAACCTTTAGTTTGGGCTACAGAGTAACTGTTGTCCTGGTAACAAACCGGAAGTGAACGAAGAAACACTCTGTAGCGGCGCGACTGCGGTGAAGTCATGCAAGTGATTTTTCAACGCTACAGCCGGCTGGCTTGCCTCGTAGTCTAAAAGTAGCCTTCTCATGTCGGCTTTAAATCGAAACGTCATATCCGAGGCTATTTGCAAGAACATCTAGAGCGCTTTTCTTAACGCAATTACAGAGACTTTTAAAAATCAAAATATTTTTTTCTTCAGACGGGGAACATTTTCACGTGGCGAGAAGAGGACAGACTACAATGCAGGCTTGCTGTAGTGTTGCATACATGCACGGATACGTCAATAAGAAATACGCGTGGAATTCTGCGAAATTAAATGTTCCTGTGAACCGAATTTAGCCATCTTTCCCGTCTACGAGAAGACGAATTTTTACTCACTGTGTGCGCACGCGCATGCAGCACAGCACATATTAATTTATGAACCTTTTGGTTTTAATTTTTCGATTAACCCGAGTGCATGTTCACATACAAAAAGCGATAGGTGATTGTTAATAAATGAATCATTTGTGTGTTACGCGAATGCGTGGTTATATAATACAGTCGTATTGTATAAGGAAACACTAAATCCAGATCGCTTTCAAAACTTGTGAAAAAGACAGTATTGAAGAAAATCAGAAAAGTGGCGCTGAACGTTTGTTTAATGTAATTGTCCACCGTTGAATGTAATTATCAACCGTTTTAAATCATTGTCATCATACATTATTTATTTAATTAATCCACAAAGGTAGTATCACACTTGGAGTCAATACAATTGACCAATATGTTGCACTTTATAGTAGGCTATCTCCGGCAGTTTTAATAGATTTCAATCTTTTGCCTAATGTCTATACTAATGATTTGAATGCTGTAAGACTATGATTTGACAATTTACAACGCAGCTGAAACACACTGGCCTGTCGATAAACGGTTTGATTCATATGCCATTGTCACTCATGTCTGAAACTTTGAACATGGACAGAACAGTTTAATTTAATAAACGAATAAATAAGGACTGGGGTGTGATCAGGTCACAACCGTTACATTTCCTGGGCCTTTTCTTAGTGATTAATAAACATTATAAGTTCATTAATTACATACAGTATAAATTAGTAGCATATGAGAATGATGAAATGAATAATATCTTACCTTTCTACTCTTTATTTTTTTCATGTTGGATGCAAGCGGATCGAGAGAGGAATACGTTCCACTGAATTTTCGAATGACACAATGTTATACTTCATGCGTTTGAACTGTGAACCAGCACACATTTTTCACCCAAGATAAACCATGTTTAGCCTTCTGTCACGGTACACCCACGTCCCCAGGGACATATAGTTAGCATAAACTGGGTCTAGAGAATGAGTAATCTCCTAGTATAGATTGGAGCCGAGATTTAAGGACAATATCGATTAGAATTAAATATTAGGTCAACTGAATTAACCCACATTAATCCATCGGTGTATTTTCTTTAAGTCCGAGTTTGCAGGCCTTAGTGGCGAAACTTTTAATTTGAAAATCTTCCATAACCAAACTGTTTAAATTAGTTAAAACACATTGAACTGTTCTTCATCATAAATCCTGTAGATACTAAGCAGCAGGGCTTTGCTCGTTGCTGCTACGGTTTAGACCTGTCACGCGCCACTGAGTGGGTCAAGTAGATGAGACCGCGGCTGGTGCGCAAAGGCCTGGAAAGGTTTCGACCTCATTGCATGCTGTAAGTTAGTGTTCCTAATTTACTGAAAGACTAAAATTTAATGCACAAACGTATGCTTTATCATCCGAACCATTTTCAACCATTTAAATATTAGGTGAGACCACATACCCCAAGCCTGATAGTCTGAAAACATGTCACAAATAATACGTATTTCATTTTATTATATAGTTAGCTCTTAAAATGCATATTTAAACAGCTAAAACAATGTTTTAAAATAATGTCAAAGTCAGTATCACGGTAAATATGCAACATGAAAGGGACATGACTGTTGAATTTCACTAAATGAGAAGACCCCCTGCAGAGAACTAGGATAATAAACCTAAAACAATAAATAAACAATGCAATAAAAATGTAAAAAAAAAAAACATTGAACCATTTGTCATTTTCTGCAAATAGTGCAAAAGGCTATATTTTAACAGGAAGACCATTTCAATGGCTAATTGTATAAAATGTTCGCAATATTGCGATTCCAACTCGTAATTTGCGACTCTCGTTAATCAGAAAGAAAACAAACATTCTATGTATGTTCAGTCCTTACATTTAATTTATATATTCAGTATTACACTTACGAGTATTCTGTTTTCACCTTGTCTGTTCAAATGTTGGTAAGGCACTGACTGCTGTGGCCATCTGGACAAGAGTGAGTGTGACGTGTTTGCACAAGCAATTACAGGAAGGCTATTACTCTACTTTCCAAGGAATTGCAGAAATCACAGTTTTTACATATGAGTGTGCTTCCCTGGGGTACACCTGGAGACAATTTTTCCTATGTACACCAGTATTTGTAGTATATTTCCTATTTACAGTGGAATCAAGCTTCTTCAAAACAGATAGTACTGTTAAGGCTGGCTCATTTCATCCTTTCACATCATCAGTATTGAATTTTGAACAAAATTGGTAGTTTAAATGATCTATTCAGTGTCAGTTTCTTGCTGCACCTCTTCTGTTATTATGAAGTTGTGCTTATTGTTCAGCTCTCAATATATAATCGGTTGGTGTTGTGCCACTCTTTGTTTTTCTTTTTCAAGTTTAGAATTTTTTTTTACCTACAGGGAAGCAATCAATACATGTAAATCATGGCCATAACAAGGGTCAGTTGTCACAGTGTTTCACAATAGTGGCACAAGGACATGCAGATATTTGTTCCAGTGAAGCTCTGAATTTCCTGGATCTTATCAAGCTGCTAATTTAAAGATGATCTGAATTTAATGTTGCCTCACAGGCAGACTACAGTATATGCCATCAATCTTTTTAAGATGGATGTTGTTGGAATGATGTTTGGTCTAACAGGATAAAAGGATTTATTCAACTGTATCCATTTGCACCATTTAAGCAAATTGGTAATACTAATCAGCTGATCCTGTTCAGGAACATAATCAGTTCAAACAGACCATAATGCTATGTGGAGTTCTCACATTATTAAAAGGTGTCCATTGTTTAAACCTTGAGTTTGGAAATAATTCAGTACAGGCACACTTAAATGTTTAATGGCATTAAGCTGTGATTATCTCTGCACAGATAGGTCAAATTGGAGCTTCATTTTACGTTTTCAAGAAAAAAGTCAATAGGCGTTTGAAAATTAACCACAAGAATATATTTTGTTGTCCTGTATCATGCAAGCATATATTTTCTATTCGAATAGTAACTGGGATGTCTCAAGTTTGTCTTTATAGATTTGACAAGTTATTTTTGTGCACTGAAAATAAGACTCTCATTGACATAGTATGCATTGCATACATTTCTGTCTTTAATTTTCAGAGTGCTTATTGTCATTTCTTCTTTGCTCTGCAAAGCCAAAAAACGTGTGTTGACTATGTCTGATTCTGACATCCGAATTCAGAATCACGCAGAGTAGGGCTTTAGTGATTTTCTGTCCTCAAGGCAACCCTTGAAATCTACAATATTACATTACACAGTTGCATGTCTCAAGTATTTTTGATCCAAAAGCCTCAAGTTTCAATATTTCAACAGGATCTGTAATGTGTATCACTGATACTTCATAATGATACTACTATTATGTATTACTCATACTACACATACCGCACATGTGTAATTTAAATCTATACACACTGTGTAGGTTTAATGTTATCTTTAAAAGGTATATGCAATGTATTTCTTACCCTTGGTTTCGAATGCACTTTTGAAATATTTGTACCTCAGCTGTTACAGTCAACTTGTCCCCAAAGTGTGCAAACGTTAATTGTGTGATTAATAAGTGCTAATGGGATTCTTTTATTTTTATTTTATTTTACCGAGGCTAGCTGAGAGTTGAGAGAGCAATAAAACCGACGTACTACTTCTGAAAAGCTGTATTTAGAAGATCGACCAACAATGCAATAAAGAGCAGCTGTAAAGAGCTGAGAAAGCACTTTGTCTAGTTAGGTAGTTTTTTTCCTCTCATTTACATGTAACCGAAAATAACAACATAACAAACCTGTTTATCAGCTTCATTTGTGTAACTGTACAGTGCCGGCAGTGTAAATACGGGTTGGGGCATTGCATGACTCCATACTGTACATTGACTGGGAAATTGTGTGGCACCTTGTAACAAAGTTACCCAAGCTCGGGTCATCAGGGGAGACTGCACTCTCCTAGTCAGAGCAATGTAAAGAGTAATGTAGTATTATTTTGACCTTGAAATAATGCAAGACAGACGGATATTCGCATCTGATTTGGGGCCAATAGTGCATGTTGTTATGGTGGATAAAGGTAACAGCAATGGGTAGTGATTTCATGTTCATGATATCAATCAAAGACCAAAACAATATTCTGATTTAGGTGAATTATAGTCTGAAAAGATCAAAAACCAAAGTCTCCAGACAGCCCGTTCAGTGTTCAGTTTTGTAGTGCGTTTAGATAGATAGATAGATAGATATAGATAGATAGATAGATAGATAGATAGATAGATAGATAGATGCTTTATTCATCCCCTTGGGGAAATTCAGGTTTATTGGTGGTTGAATTTAAAATCCACGTTACCAATAGCAAGCGATGATTACTTAAAATATAAAACTAAAGCATGTATTGAATGGTTTGAATTCGATTGTATATAATAACAGTCGACGTCGTTTGGCTCTTCCTACTTTTAACGAGTAGAAGTAGTATCACTAATTATACAGAGACAGATTATTCGTAGATAGGTGTAGTCATTTGTAATTACAATCCTGGACGAGACAATATATGTCATTAGGATTTTTCATCAAATATTAGTAATATATCAGGGATTTAGTTACTTAGCCTATATACACGTCATTCAGTTCCAAGCTGCAGGCAAGATAATGTGGGCTGTTTGTGCAAAAAGTGTTGCTCGGCAGATGAAGAATTTACAAATTGACAATTATAAATGATTAACGCAAGACAATACTGCAGTTTCGAAAAGTAAATCATAATGACCTTTTCTGTAAAGTACGTTCTTATGTCACTTTACCATGTCTCATAAAAGTGTGCAAAGTGTCCGTTCACTTTTTTTCCGGTCATTCACGCAAACATCCTGCAGTCATGTTAAGGAGTTTCCTTCGAAACTCCTATATTATCTTTATGGTGAGTTTAATTTCACTTATAGATTTGAACGAAAGCAACAGAAGATTTAACTCGCACCATATGCAACATATCCTTATGTAGTCAGTATGTATTCAAACTCTTTTTAGGGGATATGTGTGGGGAGGGAGGGGGGTCATGGCATTTAACTAATAAAATGTTCCAACTTTTGGCAGCGTTGGTACATTGACATGATTCACTCATCCCCCGACATCATTCACTCACCGCATTAATTCTTCTTAAATGCAATGAAGATGTGTTGATCTAGAACGTTTCCAGTTGACTGAAAATACGTTGAGAATAGGTAAAAGCTTGTTAGGCTCCAACTTTTTAAATTTGGTAGTCACAATGATGTCAAAATTTTAATTCTTCAGCCAGGATTGTTTGAATATTTTATTTACATTTTTGGGTGCAGGAAATCTAATGTTTTATAGAATGTTTAACAAGAAAAGAGTTTAGATATAGACCTCAATTCTTTTTCATTAGACTTAAAATGAGTAAATGAAAACCTTAAATATATTCCCAGTTTGTACTGAACATTTTGGGAAGTTGTGCTTGACAATCTGGCTGTGGTGGATTAAGTGTATTTATTTATTCATTTATTCGTTCATTTAAGGGCTTTCTGGCCATCAAAAAGTATTCTGTTATATTCTGTCATAGAAACTGTAGAGACACCATTGAAATTACAATCTGTCCAACAGCAGTCAGTCTCTTAGTACTTGTGCTCTCAATGGTCTTCTGTCACTAAAATGTGATCAATGCATTATATAGTACTTAAGTTATTTATCAGCATGATATCTTCCTTTCTGGTTCACATCAGATGGTTTCAAATGGCAAAAGGAATACAAAGTAATGTTTTCTTGGGTTAAATTAAACACAAGGATGGAAGAGATACTTCTGGAGCCATAGGCTGTAATACACTGACTTGTGATGGTAAACATTTAAATGTTGTATGCTTTAGACTCTGTTCTGAACATTGTGACATAATCACCATGTGAAGGATCAAATTTGGAGTAACACCACACTCTGTGACAATATTAACCTATTAGTAAATAAGATGTTTGATCATGGGCAAAGTAGGGGAAAAATAACAGGAATAGCTATGGAAAGGGAAAATATCACATATATTTCACAGAGGACTTGCTTGTGGCAGTTGATTTTTACATTTAACCAACAGGCAAGTCACTTGAGAACATTTTGCCTGATGTCCAGGGCTCAGTTGTGCTGAGGAGGAGGCCTTGTCAGGATCTGCTGCTGTTGGAAATACTGCAGGTGAGCCAGTAGGGGGAAGACTTCCCTCTGGACAACCAGAAAATCAATGCTCCGTGCCATGAAGGGGATGCTGTGCTGTCGGAGATTCCATCTTTGGAGATGTGAAACAAAGGTCCTGACTCACTGTGGTCTTTTCAGATCTCATAGCAGTTATCTCATGGTGCAGGGAGGTCTTCGCCAGTCTTGTACTGTTAATCCGGCCATCTGAACATCCCTCATAAGTATAAAACCTTCACATAATTGATGTGTGTATAGATTTCAGTATAATTTTATTATGTCTCCTTGTCAACACAACTCTATTTTTAATTTTTAATCACGTGATGAACAATGTAAGGCATAAACATTCAGAATGACGTTATGAAACCCTTAGGTAAATTATCTCCGTTTTTGGGATCACTGCTTGAATGAATCATAATGAGAATAGATTTAGTGACCTGGAAAGTTTACTTGAAATAATACTCCAGCTGTGCTAAAATAGTATCAATCTCAAATGATGACAAAGTGAATTCAATAGCAAAGGACCTAAACAGGTTGGCACATACTTGCTGGGGATGATGTAGTGGGGAATTAGAGTTTATATACTGTCATGGGGACAGAGTAGGACAGTGTTTCCCAACCCTCTCCTGGAGCACCCCTTATCCTGCATGTTTTAGATCTCTCCCTGCTCCAGCACAGTTGATTCAAACAATCAACTCGTTATGAACTCCTGAAGCTGCTTAATAACAAACTGATCATTTAAATTAGCTGTGTTGGAGCAGGGAGAGATCTAAAACATGCAGGACAAGGGGTCCTCCAGGAGAGGGTTGGGAAACACTGGAGTAGGGGACGAGTGTTTAATCTTTGCTAACTTTAAGCATCTTTAAACCACGCCGAAATCTAACTATCTGCCTAAAGGAGGAAAGCACCTGTTTAATCAATATTCTGTTTTTGTTGATCAAGGAAAGGGCAAGGTTAATATTGTTCAACTGGAAGTGATGTGAAAGCAACCTCAGGGCTGCAATGGATTTTGTACAGCGATTAAGATGACGTGATAGGGCTGCAAACTGTTTTCAGATACTTTTATTTTTAACAATGATATGTCGTGCTATCAACATTATAAGACATGTATAATTTCTGTTCAAAAATAAATGTTTTGCCGCCATGGTTAAGTGTCTTTCCTCCTGTGATTTATGTTCATATGTCATCAGAAGATATTTGACGCATTGCAGAAGTCCAACAAACTACGTTTTTTCACAGTCACAAAGTGGACTGCGTCAGTGGTTGCTGATGAACCCTTGCCATTTTCCGGTCGTTCGGTTATGGCTGTCCAAAGACCCTAATAGAAAACAGTGGAATGCATTTAATTATGAGGATCGTCTTTTTCGTCAAGTGAAATAACACTGCGAATATTAACCAGAGGTCATCGACACCCTCCACACAGCAGTTTTTATTTAAAAAGACAGCCAGTCTTTGTCTTTGCCTCTTCATCACATCAAGTCAACTCTTCTACGTATATTTGATCTCGTGGTATGATAGGTAAAACCGTGTTGATACCTGTTTAATTAGGTTTAATTAGATGTTTATCTATGGTATTGTGGCTGTTTCTGCTTGCATTAAGCAAAAAATCAGAATTTTGGTATAATTAAATCTTACGCAGTTCATGTTATATTTGCAAAATTCTGTTAGTCTACAGATACTGGCTATAATGATAAACCTTCAGCTTTTTATCAACTATCATAAAAATCACTGGGTCTCCGTAATTTCAGTAACTGTGCCTCTTCAGTGAATGTAAGTCCTGATGAATCTACTACCACTGCCACTGGTCGGGGTCTGTAAGTCTGCATAAGAACCCCACTCCAACGGCATGCGCATTTTAGCTTCTTCTTCGCTATTTTCTATTCAAAGATAAACGGTAGATCAATCTGATGGCTTGCGAGCTCACTGACTATACTACAGTTTCCTGTAGCTAGTTTACCATAGCTAGTTAATTCTTAAGTTTTTCTGCTCTTACAGCACAACGATTGTAATTTGGTCAGTTTTTAGTTCCTGTCTTCATGTCAATCAAGCACGAGAAAGCCGGTGATCGCTACAGACAGTAGGCACTTAAATGCCACCTGTTAATAACAGCAATACTAACGAATTGAAAAGAAAAAAGTTCGGTTTCGGGTTGTGTGATTTTCGTAAGGATTCTTCATTATGTTTTAATCAGGACAGTGATCTAGCTATCTAGCTTGATATTCCTCCACAGGTCAATCAAGTGATTTAGCGGTCTGCCTAACATTGTGACGGGTCAAAATTGCGAGTGTACTACACATTAATCCTAATCACCGTATTCATAATAGCTCATAGGTTATGATTTTATTGGCAGTTGTTCTCGAAGATTATATAGCCGACTGTGCAGAGCTGAATGTCATCGATCTGCGCAATTTAATTTTCAAGAATCAGTTAGCCTATAGCCTAACATTCAACAACATAGGCTACCTCATGCCGAAACGAAAAGTAGCCGTGGAATAGTCCTATAGCACTACACCGCTTGCCTCAGTAACACTAAACTACTGCTTTTCAGCAATTCCTTCTTATAAAAATACATTTATTGCCATTATAGCCATTATAGGGCAGTTCCTCATACTAGACGGTTAATAAGAAACTAATTTTGTACATAATTAGCGGCATGTCCGTAGTCTTGACCGACACACGGATCAAATAACCTGAGAGATGCATCTTACATACGCAAGGGAGTCTGAGCTGTGGATTGTCTACCCAATAGTCTGACCGTATTGTCACATAACTTTCGTCTTTGTCATGGTGTGTTCAATCTATAATGGGCTAAAAAAAAAAAAAAGAAAACTGTTTTCCACAGCGGTTAGTCTTCAGTGTAGGGTGTTGAGCCAGACTTCTTGGTAAGTGTCAAGCATTAAAATAAAGCTTTTAAAAGGCGTCCTTATGTCAAGAGGTCAGGAATAAGAATTTGAAGGCCTACGGAAACGCCGGCGAAAATGGTTGCAATCTTGATAACCGATTTTACATGGCCATTCGCGAAAATTAATTCATATGTTCACTTCCTAGACAAGCAGCACTTCAGTTACGCCGGCACAAATCTGTTTAAACTGCATTTGAAAGTGTATAAGACATTCAATACCAATTGAATTTAATGTTTCAGACAGCCGACCGGCGTTTATTAGGGTTCACTTGTGTTTTTAGAGGGCTGACCTTCCAAATAAAATTCGAAAATGCATAAATGAAGTAATCAAAATGTAAAATGTTTATTTAGATGTTTTTATACTGTGCAACAGTAACAATACAATAGTTTTACATACAAACGCCAATACAAATATTTAGAACACTGTGGAGACATCAAAACATTTGTCTTCTAGCATGAAACTGATTTCCTCACATGGTTATACAGAGGTCAACCTTTTCTTCAGACAAGCTTTGTTCATATTTTTTCTGGCTCTATAGTGGCTAGATAAGTAAGTATGCACATATAGGCCTATATACATTTCCATATCTTGAGCCTGACTTCTTGCCCTGCAGTGTTCAAAATGAACTTTGGGCATTTAGCAGATTGAATTGAAGCACTCAGTCCCACAACGGCATAAAAAATGTAGAGCTTATTAAAACTAAACAGCATTAATAACTAAATCATCTGAATGTTTTCAGGCCCCTCATATAATACTTCGCAGTGTGGTCTACATGTCTTAATACTGCTGCTAATTATATAGTTTAGTAGTTGCGGGAAAAATCTTTACCAAACATTTTAACTGCTCCACGTCAACCTCTATAATGTACCCATGTGTCAGTTTTACAGATTTGCATCTATCTGAACTACACATTAAACATTTTACTTGCTTAGACATTGTTTCATCAATAGCAGTTAAATGGGGTGTATTTTTACAGTTTCAAAGGAAAAATTTGGGATCAGAAAGTCTGAACAAGTCTTAACAGTTGAAAAGCCTATACTGCAATGCACATTAAAATAGAGGCAACATATAACACTTTGAATTTGGTGGAGCAAACCAAAAGTTAAAAAAAAACCTACAAAAGTAATCTTCAGTTGCTCCTTTTAATATGAGAATTTTCAAAGCTCCTCTGTTAAATGTTCCTATTTAAACCACCCTACATAGAATATTGTGTGCTGCCTCCCAGCCGACGATGTCACCTGTATAACACAAACTGATCTGTCCATCCCCACTATTCTGACTGCAACGTAATTACATTTGAGTCATAATCTTGCACATACATGATATATTTAGAGCAACAATGACAATGATTAAAAAAGGAAAAATCTACAGTAGAGCTACATTGGCATGGAAAGAGCTGGCTGATCTGGCACTGCAGTGGAGCCTTGTGACAGTCATCCCGAAGATGTAGAAGATCCATTGACAGAGGCCTTGCGTGCTTTGCCGCAGAAGGGCGTCTGTCGGTTAGGGCTCGCCTCCGTGGTGCTCCCGTTGACCGCAGTGGAGATGTGGGGGAAGTGCGGGTGCGGGGACTGAACCGGGGTGCCGGGGCTGGGCAGCGATGAGGAAGTGGAAGGCACGCCAGCTGGGCTGCTGGCCTTGTCGCTTGCAGAGTCGCTCTCCATTGCAGAGCGGCTGGAACTATTCAGCCCCTCCTGCGAGGGGCTGATCTTCATCTTCTTACAGCTGGGACGAACTCTGTATTTCAAAGGCAAGGGTCCATTCTGCAAAAATAACAAAAATTTTTTTTTTTTAAATAACACAGAAAGTCTTCATGAAGGGTGGTAAATTTGATAACTATATGTGAGGATCTGCTCATTTCTGCTTAAAAGCTATATTAAGCTCAGCAAGTTGAAATATTTTGTCAATATTTAAAAAAAAAAAATTATATTTTAGATTTGCAAGGGCAGATTCTGTGTAACCATTATGAGCTTTATCTGTAACACTCAATAATGAAACTAAGCAGGAATGACATCTTTTAGTGACTTATGTCTCATTTTTGTTCGGTTTTGTGACTGCCATAACCATAACTCACAAAAATTGCTTTCTTTTTAAGTCAAAGTTAAGGACCAAGTACAGTAAACTTTACTTAATAGTTATTATCAGACTTCCGCTTCAAGTTTTTCCTACACAATACATCCCAATTCCACTTTTCAGTGGTTTAGTTTCCTTTAAAATTCTTAAGATACAATAGTAAAATACTACTTTTGAATAAAAATGAAATTAAATGTTAAAGTATATTACCCGTCTCCAGGTGTAGATGTAGGCAATATCCATTAATGTGTAGTAATCCTTCAATGGTTCATCTTCGTACATTACTTCAATCTATGTGGAACACAGAGTAGTAGAGTAATGGGACCTTACTTAAACACCATTTTTTTTATTATCAGTGATTCAGTGAACACAGCTGTCTTCAAACACGCTAATAAAGTGTTTGTTCCTCACAATTGTTAAAAATCCATTTTAATTCCAAAAAGGATTCCAAGAGACATCTGCCACTAGAAAAAAATCAGCACCATTCATACATAACAGCAGCTAAATTCTATCACAGGCAATTTAATAACAGCGGCATAACATCTCTGCAGCTTTCATATGCGAGTACTTGCAGGATTGGTAATGTTTAAGACAGCAAATTTGATCTTTAAAAGGGCCTTGAGGTCTGGAACAGAATGTTCAAGCCTCAACCCTTGCTGTTATAGACTACAGCTACAAAAAGCACATTTGTGGCAGTAGTTTTTATTTAAGTAATGCTATTTCATTTTTTGTAGTTTCACTTACAAACATATGTATGGTTGAAATAGAAGTAGCTTCTAACCAAAGAATAAAGTCCTAAAATATATTAGTTAAGGTCCAAGATGGGAGGATTGAACTCAGGTCCCAGAAGCTTGATTTTTAATTGGTATACTGCACTACTATAGTTAGTAGTTAAAGACTGAACTTGAAGTAACAATGAATGTCCAAATGCACAGCTCACTTACCTGAAAGGTGCATGGAACATCCATCTTACTTCTTAGAAATTTCCTCAAATGCATCACAGTCATTGCAGCAGGACACTGCAAATACCTTTTGTTGTTTACCTGCAAAATAGGTTTTAAAATTAGTTTTGAAAACAAATATTTAGGAACTCCAGCACAGATTCAGTTTAACTACAATGCACTTCATAAATTTAGGCAAGTGCTCCTTTTTAAATTCTTACAACATGTAATAGACTTGTCAGCTACAAAAATAAAAGAAAAATGATCAAACTGTAACTGAAAAATGTTAACACTAGCTTAAATCTGTCACTCAACATTTAGCATGACACATATTGTGGGTCAACTGATTCTTGGTCTAAGCAATGTGCTTATGCTTTTAAATACTGAGAATGTCTGTCATACATTTTAGATGAATGTATGACAGACATTTTATGAGCCTGGAGTTTAATATCAACCCTCATTACCTCTTCTTTTGTTTTCTTTTCCTCTGCATTGGCTTGTTTTTCTACCCTGAACAGAAAAGGACAGATGACAACATTTATTAAAGCTCACTATCATACAAGACTGCAGCTAAAACTGCATTTTACTGAATAACACCTCCTTTGTGTTTTGTGTTACTGGAAAACATAAAATTATAGTTGTTGGACAATTCTTTTACAAATAGACAATTCTTCTCAATATCACTTTCGTTGCATTTAAAAGACAGAACGGAAGAGAGAGCAAGAAAGCTTAATATTTCTGGCAGTACTTGTTCTGGTCAAAGAATTCGATGGAAAGGCTGATTATCTCATCATCTGTGATTATTCTCTTGTCCTCATCTGCCACCTCTCCTCGGTCTTCATTCGATCCATTTGCAGCTTAAAACAAAACACAATTACCATAATTGCACATTTCAAAGCTTTTTTTCGCCGAAAGACTGTCTGTCATGGAATTCTGCATATATTTGTGCACATGTGACAGAGAACTTCCCACAAAAACGAAAACACATGGTTGAAATGGAACATATCTATCATTTTTCGTTCTACGCATAGTAAAAACGGTGTCAATGATTATCATATACCACATGTCAAATGTGGTTGGCTATAAGGTTAATTACCATCCACTGATGGGTGCTCTGCATAAAAATCCCTCCTCCGCTTCATTTCATCTGCAAGGAAACAAAAGATTACTTGTTCACACCTTGTTAAAGTTAGGTATTCACTTACTCAGGCTCAAATACATTAAACAGGACACTTACTTTTGAAGAGACCAGGAACCAGCTTATACACAATGTCCTGAAGAGTCTTGTCAGACCTAAACACAGCATTGTTTTGACCTTATTATTATGGTTTGAACATTATTGTGCTACATAACAGATGAAAACTTCTTCCACATGATAATAGAGCAACTTACTTATAATAATTTTTTTAAAAATCAGACATATATATACTCATACAGCTTTGACTGCAATTTAATGAGCGTTATATTTCTATTATAAATAATAAATAATGAAAAGAACACCATGTATATGTATGTTGTTTACCCCGAAAATTAATGATTAGTAAAGTTTGGTGAATAAATATATGGTGGAGTATAATGAATATGAACATGCAAACTATTGTCCAGTTTTTTACTCTTTTATGGACTATTACTCTTCAGTTACTACATTTACCACAGTAACTGGAACAAATGTCAGTCTTATTACCAAGTCATTGAGAGATTCACAAAAGCATTATGAAATTATTAGAATGCATTAAAAGTACAATATATGTGTATTCCATGGGACGGAAATGTCATGTTTACCTAATATTTAGAAGAGGCTTTGTTTTGTGAACCTGGACATCACAAATGGGACAGTATTTGCTGGTCTCCAGATAGCGCACAATGCACATTTTACAGACTAAGGATCAAATTCAGAGAGAAACAATTGAATAAGATTTAATTTGTTATAAAACATGTTTTAATTTTTCATAACAATGAAACAAAAAGAATAATTTTACTGCATCACAAAATTATTAAGAGTTTTCAGTGTGTTTAAATATTTAAATATATCAGCTAGCCTTTTATTTAGTTTAGGCCTACTACTACGGTATGGTACTTACATGAGTGCAAACACTCTATGATGGTGGTTGCGTCTATGAAATATCCACCACACAACACACACATCAAATGCGGATTTAGCTCTGTAATCTTAATTTTTGTTGTTCGATGCATCGTCATGGAAGGAAAAGTCCTAGAGGAGGTGAAATAAAAAGACATACAAATTAACTAAATATAGTACACCTTCGCTGAATTCTTACTATATGTGCATGCTGACAGTTCTATAATCAAACAATGCATGACTTCATCTGAATTGTAACGGGCATCTAGGCTACATATAACGTTGCCTGTTGCTAGCTAGACAACCTACATCTACCGGATGCACGCAGGCATTTCGCAGAAATTATGTTTTTTACAGTTGTACTGCGACAGAGAATAGCAAGAGGACATGCTATTTATTTTGTAAACGTCAGGCAATCGAATATTTCAACAACACAAACTTTCTGCAGAGGCAGCAGTTAGTTTGTACGATAAATTACCTACACACCGCTTCAAATTACGATATGAAAACGTTTCATTACCACATATCTATTATTTTCCATATGCCACAATAGCCAACCTAGCCACGAGGAGACAAAAGGTCAAAGTAGCCTATTAGTTTGCTCAGCAGCGAAATAACCTCCCTGAGAAACCCTCGTTTGCCACTTGTTATATTGTCATCGTTTCCACACTTAATTTGAAATCACTGTATGAAAACGATAAGCGCTATTGCAATAGCCAGGGTCGACTGGGGATCTGTTTTAGACTGTGCTGCGGAGTCGTTTACTGTCAATGTAATTACACTAGCCCATGAAAGTACAAAGTCTCACGTTCAACCATTGTTGAAATGAACATAAAGATCTGTACCGGTAAAATAATGTTTCCTGGTGCCCAAACACAATAATTCTTATTGTTGCTATAGCAACTTAGGTTATACTTGGCATCTTGCCAATGACTGAAAATAGAGCCGTGCTACTAGTGAGTAAGCATGGCTCACGCAGATGTGACGAAAAATAAATCCGTACCTACTTGATAAGCCTTCGTTTACAGATGCTAACTGACACACTCTCGAACACGGGTCTGCCATTTCGCAAGCGATGCCCTTAAAAGCAGTCACAGCTCCTTTCGCTCAGAGAAAAGGATAGGCTACCACTACAACGTCGAAGCTGGTTTCAAGACTGTTTTTCCTCTTTCGGTCAAACGTACCAAGTGCACAAATCACGCCAATTTCAACAAATTGCCTCTTATTTACACATTCGACATACTATGAATAACACGATTCAATAACATGGCTCGACCTTAAAATGTTGTATAATGGTTTTATATCGGTTGACTTGTGTGGATGCGGACAAACGCACATCAAGACAGAAAGACTTCGACAGTAATCTAGGCTACCTTTACGACGAACCGAATTCAACTCTTATCGCCAGAGATGACAATACAGCATGCAGAAGACGTCAGCAAAATAGGGGATTCAAACTGCTAGTCTCGGGTCACTGTATGCTGTCCGAAAACAAACCACAAAGTAGTGAAACCGATAAAGACCCCAGCCTATAAAGAAGGAGAACGTATTCCCAGATGTCAATTTTAAAACCATAACTACAGCTGGGTTGTCATAGCCTACGTTTTTTTTCACCTTAGCCGTTAAAAGTGTTGAAACTGAAACCGCGTTTTCCCCCCACTCAAATATCAAATCCACAAACACGGTGCTTGCCCATTCTGAAGAGATGGAAAAAAATGAATGGTGTTACAGCTGCCAGTATTCGTCTTGCATAACCAATTACAAGAGTAATAAAAGTGCGACTTAAACGAAATTGATATCCATTTATTACGCCATCGGAGGTCGCCCACATTTTAGTGCATAGGCTGATTGAGCATTGTAACTCCGGGAAACGGTGTAGGCTGTACTACACTCAAAAACACCACAGATGATTCTCACTGATGGGCACGTCGAGTATGACGTTTTAAAAAAATAACCGAAAACGCTTTTGTTTTATAAGAATTCAATAAAGTTGTTACACATTCCTCATTTATTAAGCAACAAATAATAATTCTGCCTCCCCTTCTTGGTGAATTACTGATAAATACAATGCTTACAGGCTATTGATGTAATGTTTTCAACCACCATTTTACAATGTGGCGTATCGTTGGGGTAACGGCAGTGTTACAGATTTGTAGGATCATGCAATTCCGTTCTGTAAGCCAGCTCAAATTAAAGCCAAGTATGTACACACGTTGCATGCGAACTCCACATAACTGGCCTGTGACTCAGTCAATCGATTAACTTCCTAGTGTTTGCACAACTGTTAGCTAGCCTACTGTTTCTTCCCGGAGCACTCAACAAAGCCGTGGCTACACAGACATGTGTTTAAATTCGCAGTGGTGGCTTTCTTGGCGATGTTAAAGTAGCCTACATAACACTGTCACAAGTAACAGTTTTGTGTCACCATTAATTAAGACGATAAAATGTCACTTCAAAGAATTCTAGAACTCCGCTGACATAATGTAGCGATATAATTTCAGCCGCTGCTACTACTTAAATTATATTTTACATGCTGGCAAAAGCAATGACCCAACTGCTTGATAGACTTCTTGCGTACAATGTCCACTTTTGTTGTAATGAATAATTACATGGGATGTATTTCCAGCCTAGTCAGTAACAAAGTATTCAGGAACGGGACACCAAATATAATTCTGTATTCTTCATAGCCTAATTACCACCTACACATGAGCACAAACGGTCAGGCCTGTACCTGACAGAAATACAACGAATGGCCTGTAAGTATGGCATATTGCTCATGTCAAAGTAAGCATACTTTGCTCACAGCATAAGGAAACGTAACACAACATGTGTGAATAAGAAAAACGAAATGGCTATAGCAACAATGCGAAGCGGCAAAATTCCAAACCATTTAACTGAGCCATTATCAATTTGGGAATTATGGCCAATGCACGGTTTCCTACTTCAAAACCAGTAAGATGACAGGCTACTGACAACTGGTACTGCACGGTCAAATCCACTAACACTGTAACTGCACGGAACCTCATGAATATAATTAACAGAAACTACACCAGCAATCCATAGGGAACGTACTCTTGAAAGGTCAATCGTACAATTGATCCTGATGATATCGTCCTCAATTTTCAGCACCAATGTTTCACATATAAACATCGCCTCCAACCTTATACCGACTATGGTGCACATGTGCACACTCTGAGTGAGGATAAGCCTGGCATACAACCCAATTATCTGCAAGATGGTTGAGAAACGTGCAGCGTTCATTAGCCGTGGCTGAACTGAACAGTGACAGCAATTCTCGATCTGAATCCAGGCTTTGTTATGTGTAAATCAACCGATAACTCGTTAACAGTGTGTTATGGTCAGTGTATGGTCACGCACGCACAGACCATTGTAACCCTGTTTATGCTAACAGAGAATCATACAATACAAATTCAGGAATACAAGAGCATAGCATCAAGACTTTTTCCACTAGACTTGAGTGTTCCATAAATCAATGGAACTGCAAGAATTCTGTAACCAATGCTCACCCCATACATCAACCTGGGAGAAAACGTAGAGGGAATTTAATTGATGATTAGACACATATTTGTATCATGGTGTTCAACTGCCCTGTTTAGAGTATTCTTATTGTGATAACCACAAGCCAGTAACGTGAATATTTTGGTCAACAGTTAATCTTAAAGTAGTCTCAGCCCCGTCTGTTCTGCAAAGACGTGGGTCGCTAACGGACAACTTAAGTTCATAAAATCGATGGTGGGCTACCTCTGAGGAATGTAACCATCTTATTGTATTCTCAACTATCTATAGACCCATTCTCTATAAAATAAACAAATTTGTTTGAGATAAACTGATGGGGCGAAGCGATTGAATGTGAGTTACCATGAACACTTGCCCCATCTCGCTCTTAATTTATTGTGGACTCCGGCTTTCATGAACGCGTACAAAAACAAACTAAAGAATTAACTAAAAACCATATGTTCAAACATTAGTTTAAATATTGGCCAACACGATATAGTTGTCTCTACAGCACATAAACAAAACCTGTCCGAGAAAGGAACTCAATTTAAAGCATTGTGCGTAGCTTCACTGAGTCCGTGTGGTGTGCGTGAACCACTGTCAGAACCTCGCATCTAGTGCTGCCCTCGTCTCCCATTTAAACCGGAAAAACAATCAAAGCATCTACATAATCCTTTCATAATTCACCCATTAGTAAGATGGAATATCGCACAATACTCACCGCAAAACTCTGCTGGGGGTCGGTTAGACTTGGTAGGGATAAACAATCAAAGTTAGAAGTCGATCAGCAGAAAATGAATGCGAGCCAAGCGGCCATCTTGAAAAGAGCTGCAGACGCTGTCAATTGCAATAAGCGTACGGCAGCACGGAGCTCATTTTAGTTAAGAAAATCCTTATTTCTCTACCGATCTGCACCGTCTGTGAGTTAAGAGCATTGGGTAGCCGAAGAGACAAAACTATGACCGTCTTATTTCAGTCATCAAATTGCTCTCGCAACGAGGTTCGCTCTTAATTCAGTTGTTTGAAAAATGCAATGCTGATGGTTCAGTGGAAACTGACACCGTCCCCAAAATGGCTTGTAGTTGGACCGCCCCGCTCTGTCACGTGGTTTCATTCCTTAAGGGTGGCCAGGGAATTAGCGTCGATGTACAACAGGCAAGAATCTTTACTGTATTCCACCTTTTTCCTTTGTATCACCTTATTCATACTCTCGGCCGAAAGCATTCAGAGTGCGTTTACTGGAATCGAGTTTTTACGAGAATGGAATGTGCGCTTTCACTTGCCCTTTTTGTTTAGAAAAATGTGATGTACAACGAAAGGCAAATTTGTAAAAAGTGTATCTTTAAAACGAACGTTTTATACCAAAAGTAATATTAGCCTAATATAATCCACAGGCATCGGATGGTTCACAGCGTATGCTGTACATACAATGGTCAGCATAAAGGAAACGGTGGATAAAGCATAATTCCAAAACAAGGGTCACACTGGCTGAGCGACAACATAATACTTAGCTAGTGCAGTTAAAGAAAGCGTTTATATTTACGTTGGTGGTGATGTGCACCCTTCGCTTTCGTCCTAAGAATAGGCTACCGAGTTTATGAAGCTTACTCAAGTGCGCAAGCTTGCTCAAAGCGCAGCCGAAATTTTGTTCCACTGGAGTCCGCTACCGAAGTGCTTTCGGCAAACACTTTCCCATCTCAGTATAAGTATTGTAAGATCGCTAAGGATGAGATTGCTCAGAAACAACGTCCAGTTTATTGCTTTAGGTTATGTTGCCCTGTAAATGCACTAGAATTTTTAAATGGTCGCATGTAATGATAGTATTTAATAACAACCCAGAATATAATTCAAAGGCTCAAGTCATATTGCATATTTTAAGATCCAATTGCTATTTTATTTGTACAACTCCGATTTATCTGGTTTAAAGTGGTGCTCTAGACTCATTGGTTCAGTTGCTTGTTCGTGTAGGTACACAATGCTTGAAAACTATTACAGTATACTGTAATATCGCCATTTGGCTACTTACTGCAGATATGGCCACGAAAACAAAATTAAAGTTCGCAAAACTGAAAACATAAGCAAAACATTAAATTATCACAACTGTAACTCAAAATCGTCGTCCTCCGTCATCAGAGTAAAATCGACACAGAAAGTCTATACATATAGCCTAGTCTACATTATATAATATTTCCATAAAATATTTATAGAATTGCTTTGGTTTGATGAATGTAACCAGTAAAAAGCCCATTTCTGGACTTGATCATTTGCATAGTTTATTTTCACTTTGTTTTTTCCAAACCTGATTAAAAAGAAGAAAAAAAACAGCGAATTGTCTGGTCCGCTGGACGTCAGCGCAAGACAGAGCGGGGTCACGCGCCAAGTCAGATTCCCATAGCGCTTCCTCAGGCGCTCCGAGCTCGGGTTTAACAGCGGTGCAGCGTTTTCCACGTCTGTCGTCTTTCCGACGAGATTATGAACAAACGCACCGATAATCTGCGTTCTAAAAAGAAATTATTTAAATAAAAAGATGAACACAATGCGATATCCCAGGAACAAAGAGCATAGCGTTTACTTCATGAAATGTCTATGTTTCTAGCCACTTTTCTGAATGCATTTCCAGAACACAATTCATTTCATGTTTGCCCTCAGTCTGTATTGTCAAATAACCAGGTTGTTTTGTCTAGTTACTGCCTTTCATGTTCGCTTGGCCTCGGAGGGCCACGACAGGGAATCGACAGCATTTTCTTATGTTCATTTTTTTTCCCCACAAATCATGCGCTTTATGCTTGTCGTTCACATTCGCACAAGGGTAAAAGGTATTGCAAAAAGTGACATTTGACAATCAGTCCCCGTAATGCAGTTTTCACTCTCCATGTTTAGTACATTGTACATTAAAAGAGGCCAACAAACAGAAACATTCGCAACGCAATCCAGAGGCTTAAAAAGGTTGTTTTTTCTGTTGAGAACTCGAGGATATTGTGCTCACAACGACGTGATGCATTCTGCGAATTCATCAAGCTGTATATTAAAGAACAGTCTGACATTTTCTAAACAAGATATGCAATATTTAAAGAGGCACTGTGCTTTTTTGCCCTTTGTGCATGATCATGTCTCCCACTAAACTCTTAACACTTATTTCAGATGTGTGGGTAGGCCTAGCCAAAAGCCGTTTTCGGCAAAAAAGCAAATTAACGGTAGTACCGACTTTTTAAAACCGCCAAATGGACGAGGGATATAGTCAATGAACACATAGCAATCGCCCAAATATGAACTAATACCCTACATAAAATAAAATCTGCTCAGGTATTCAGTGCTTCCTACTTCGTAGCCTTCCTACTTCTTGTTGAAAAAAAAAGGCTTCAACGACTATTCCTGCAACAAAAATGTCAATCCATCTGAGTGACCCAAGTTATTCACCATAAATGAAAAAGGATCAGATTGAATTTGTAGGCCTAAAAGATTTCCACATGTGAGGAAAAATCCATTTAAAGCCCAAAATGTAGAAGTTCAGTGTTTGACCCCAAAAGAACGAATTATGACAGACGCGCGATTGCTGTTTAATATATATTTAAATGAATTCTACCAATAGCATCTTAAAGGTTGTTTTTTAACATGGTAGGTACAATCAGGGTCCTAGCTTTTCGTCTTAAGAGCACGCCAGTACGTGTTTAAAGTTCCTCAACTCAAACTATACGTTTATATGGATGTCAAATACTCAAACACTGTTTTGTATGTTAGTTACATTTTATCGGAGTCCAAGTGAGTGAAATGGAGGCACAGCCAGAAGCGATTCCGTTGCATACTCTCAAACAACTAAAGTGTGTATAGAAGCAAAAACACAGCCAAATGACAGCACAATGCTGGGATATATGATTGATGCGTAGATCCTGAGTGGATGTATAAGACCAATTAAAAATGATTATTTTTCTCCCTAATTACTTCATGTGTCCAGCTTTATCTAATGAATGATGGAGACAGGTCACCATCCCATTCATAGTTTTAAAATGGGTGATAACTCATGATCTGTTGGACTTTCTCATTGCAACTTTCCCACTTTTCCTTACAGTGAATGCATTCAGATTACAAAGTCTGATTAACTTTAGCTTTTATCTATAGGCAATATTAAGCGTCACAGTTGCCTTTTCAAAACTTGAAATATTACAGTGTAAATTCATTTATAGGGAAATACATCTACTGTGGCAGAGGAATTTCAAAAACTGTTGAAGTCACTAGCAGTATTAATCATGTCCTTAATTTCCATCCATAATTTTAAATGTGTAAAATCCTGATTTTTTTTTCAAACTTTTTTTAAAAGGAAGTATTGTAAATCCACAATGACCATGACCAAATCAGACATACATGACAACAATACATGTTTGCTAGCTCCTTTATTCATGAAGATAATGTTGAATGACAAAACTCTTACATAATTCTTGAAACTACCAGAACATGACAGAAGAAATGGGAAAAAACACATATACAAGACAGTATCCGATAATCCAGCTCTGTGTGTGCCAAAAATAAGTGAAGTTAACAATTAACTCAACTAATGACTTAATCTGAGTTAACAAATACTGTTAATGACAATCCACAAACTGCATTAATTGCTTTATTTCTCTAACATACAATGTACTTTAATGATAAGCCATGATCTATGAATTATATATTGCCTAAATGAGTTACATATACCTTGTGCTTAGGACATATAACAGAAGTACAACTCAACCATGTATGTTGACATTTTGTTTAATGTTTTTAACTTTTTGCTTTTATTAATTGTCTTAATTTGCTTTCCTCTTGAGTATGACTGCTCTGAACTATGCACCTGGTTTACTAACACACTGCATGACATGCCACATGATGTTTAAAACTATTGCTATGCTTACTTTCAGCTTTGTTTGTAGGTACATTTGAGGAGTTTTGTATTATTCTAAAGTGACCATAGACATAGATGCCTGCCTAGTCTTTTCAAATGTGTATGACACAACCTACATGAAAGGGAATACCAGTAGACTAACAAATTACTCTGCTGAACCAAAATAAATTAATAAAGAACTCATAGAAACTAGTGCTATTGCAATTCTGTCGTCATAGGCCTACGGAATATAGCATAGTCATATATTATTATAAGTCAAATGTTTCAAATAATAATGCTTGCAAAGGCTAATAAACACTTCGTTAAAAAGAAGAAGGAAAACGTCAAGTTCTACTCTGTAGTGCAACATCTGAATTTTCAAATATCCATTCATTTCTAAATATGCTTTTTTAAAACAACAATGAACTCATGGATACAATTCTTCAAAACATGAAATAAATCTGATAAATCCTAAAAATACAATAACTCACCTGTCTAGAATACTGAAATTAATGTTAAATAACACAAAAAATATTTCATAGAGTGATGAGTAATTTTCAGTAGGCTTTTTAATAAGTCATTAAAATGCCATTACATGAGTGACATGGCAAAATACACTTGCATACACTGAAGCAAAGAAAAGTGAAAACTTACATGAAGGGATCAGATTAAAAGGTAATCATTCAGATATTTTTAAAATAATCTTAAAAGTCTTTTAGAAGTAATCTTAAAAGTAATCAATCAGATCATTTCAAAGGTAAAGCTATAACATTTAAGCCAAGGCTACACTTAAAGATATACTTCACTTAAGCATATATTTCTTTTTTCAGAACTAATTCAATGTTTTATTTTCAATCTAAAATTTGCTTTTTTAATGAATTTACCTCTTAGTCTAAAGTGTACTTACCCTGACTTTGGGTTTTCCCAATCACTCGTCTTCTGAAAGGCAAGGTAACATTTTACATTTAATATTTTTCAGAGTGGCATATATGATGCAGTAGTGGAAGGGTTGGACCTAAATTGAAGAAAAAAAAAATTTAAAAAGGGAAAATTCACACATTTCACTTAACACTTCAGTTTCATCTTTTCCTCTTAACAAAGTTTGGTTGTACCTAAGGAAGGAAAGGTCATAGATATGTTTAAATCATCAAAACTTGTACCTCCAACCCTCTCACTCTTGATCTTGAGCTTAAATATTGAGACGTGTTAAATAATCAATTCATTATAAATCAGACCAAAGGGATTCCAATGACATGGCAATGCTGGAAACAGGCTGCTTCTTACCCATATTCTGGTTGTTTCAACACACACCGTGTGGTGCTTCTATCAATTACACAGTTGAATGCAAGACAACTCCATCAGCTTTCTGATATTTTAGTGCAACTGCAAATAAACCTATTTTATTTTAAAAATAAAAATCAAATGACGTTATCTGGCATAACTGTAATGCAGGGAATGCCCAAACCAACCCAGCTGATTTTTCCCAGGATATCACAATTACCGTACTGTTAAGCACCTTCTCTTATTAGGATACTCCTAGAAGGGGCATCAGAGCATGGCAGAGCCAGTACCTCCATCTGTCTTGTTAACACAGAGTTCCATGATTTTTTTTTTTTTGTCTTATTTAGCTGAGGACTGAATCCACAGCTTTCAGCTGGTTCTCTTACCAAACTGTAGGCTTCAGTTCAAACTATGGTACATGGTTCAAACTGATTCAGATTTTTTGCTCAATGCCTCCTGCCCTAAACATGTAATTACCATATGGCACTGTGTTACATTGAAATTCATGTTTTATACATACAAAAGTGATCACTTCCTCATGATAGCATGTAACACAATTCTTTAAATTCTGAACTAAAATTATATAGCGGGTTAAGATGTAATCTGTATAGACATTGTCTAACCCTTTGGGTGAACCCAATTCCAAAGACAAAATGTTTGTAGAGCACAGTATTACCCAGTAAACAAGTGATGACTGACCATCATTGTCATTTGTCTACAGTTGTATTAATGTAAATTACCCATATTTTTTCCTTATAGCAACCTTTCACCAACCTTCCACTTGAGTTCGTCATGCACCATGTGGTTGTAACTTCAACTTTAAAAAGTATATTTTACCCCTACTCCAAGAGGAGAAACAGGGAAGGTTGTGGTCTGGATTTTCACCTTGGACTACAATGAGAAGAAAAGAAACTTTTATACAAACACACTTACTTATGTATATAAGCCTTCAAAGTATAACTACCTTGCCATCCTTCAGAACCACTTCACAAGACTATTCAGTGCAATTTGTTAACTCGCTGTTACAGAAACTATATAAGGTCTCTTACTACAATAACAGTTACACACTATTGAACACTGGAACAAAACAAGATCACCCGGACAGCTGTGACGTTGACTGCATGTAAGCATGTAGAGCATGTAAGGAGATTTTCGTGTAAACAAAGGAACAGTTGCATGTTGGCCGGGTCGTTCAGCATGCAAAAAACATGTACTTGAAATAAATGCGTCGAAGACTTCGTAAATACGCTTGAAGAGTACGAGTATGTCGAGATTTTATTTCGCTACTATAGCCTATACGTAAAATGCTTGCATGTCGTAACTCGTCTTTCTTTTACAAGGATTTTAATAGAGCTTTAGGAGCTGTAGAGAGGGAGTAAGATTATCTCTGCGAAACGAAAATAACCACAATATGGAATATTAATATGAAAGTACATTTTACGTGGCTCTCCTCTGAGGCTAGCTCAACCCACCGTTGCTGAACTGAGTAACTCATCTAGTCGTACAGCATTCCAGTTCGGTACTCATTTATAGCTAATGTCGATAATTGATACATGTAGTATCTGCCTTGACGACAACGTTATGACACAAATATGTCTCAGGAACACGTGCAGGGGAACTTCTCGGCAACGTACGGAAATCGTTCTCATCTTTACTTTTCTCTTTATTGTTTGGTTGAAGAGAGACGGAACTGGTTATAACTTTGATAGTCCTCCGTCCTTGCATTTTTATTCGTATGTGTTGAGAGACACGGAATATCCCCGCAAAGAAAGACGATGTGTAAAAACAAGGAACTTACCTCGAAAAAGTGTCATCAAGATTGCAGACGAATAAACTGCGGATGGTCTGCTCCATCATGCCAAAGAACATTTTCACGTCAAATGTTCCAGGTCTGCATAATTTTGGAGACCTTTCAGTACAAATTCCTACTCCTCCATTATGGTCGTGAAATGACCTCCGACACCAAAGCACGTGACGGGGACTCTGGGGTGACGTGTGGGTTGAATTGAAAAACAGCATTTATTTCTCGCAGGAACAACGGTCGATCATCTTGTGGGGCGGGCGACGGGGCCTGCCGTGCCTACAGCCTAAATAACCTCTTATATGCTTCCGATCATAGTGTGGTTTCATGCATATTAACAAAATATCCAGGAACATTACTGAGAAGGAATAATCATTATGCATCATACTTTGAGCGTGTAACTCTGTTGTTTATGAATTGCGTTTGCGTGTTGCTTTTTAATGTAATTATTGTATTTACATATATGCGTAATTAATAAATAAGGTATAATTTACATTCAGGCAGATCTCATACAATAAGAAGCGCCCAATACTTTCTGCAGGCTGATCGGAAGGGCTTCCAAGGGTTTAGATTAGACTAGACTATTTAACTAGTCTAAAACTAGTCCTTTTACGCAGCCAGTTGGTTTATCTTCTGCAGTGAATGTATTGTAATGCAATACATCTACATTAAGCAATAAAGCATTATAATATTCAAGCCTTTGTGTGCATGTGTGTGCAAACAAGTTTGCCCCGATGGTCATTAAAAATATTAGACTCCTAAACTGCAACAAAGCTTCATTTCAGTTTTTGGAAAATTGACTACTTGACAGACATATTAATCATACCTGATGAAATAGTTCAATCTTTCCATGTATAATCTTTACAACTGATACAGTAAAGCATGTAAGCAAGATCAATTTCATTAGTCTGTGCAGCAAATGGACTGCACTGCTTTCCCTTTGAGTACTAAATAGGATGTTTTCTTTAACTCAGCTACCTTATAGTCACATTTTCATTTCACATATGCATTTCCCTGTTTATTAAGTCAGTATGACCTGTGTAGAAGGCACCATGTTGCTTTCTCTGTAGCTACAGACTGCAGACTTAGCTTATTGTCTTTGACAGTAGACCTTGACCTAATAACAATAGCACTGTATTGCAGACTGGCAGTAATCATTGGGCCTCAATTACCGCTATTCTGCAATTAATGCATTGGTGGATTTAAGAACGTAGTCTAAAGTTGATTGGATATTGCATTGCAGTGACAGAATAGTAGCTGAGCATTGTGAACCACATCCTGCAGGCCCAGAACCCAACCCTCTAGTTGGTGATTCAAGCCAACCATTCTACCTGCCAGAATTTTTCATCTGAGTTAAAATAGGAGTTCAAACGCCTATTTAAAAGGTCACCTTATCAGCTGATAGTTCTCTGATAACTGAAAGGTAAGAGTAATCAGAAATAAAGCATTTTTGAGCATGTCAATGTGCTGTTTGTCCATAGCGACAATTTCATTGTTTAGAAACAGAGTGAGAAGCTAGACGGCTAAACAATAATGATGCTGACAAATGCTTTCAATGCAGGATGACTTGCTGAAAGAGCTAGCCTTGCTGTTCACTCAGTTTCAAAACAATGACATTTTCACCATGCACAAATCACACACTAACATGCTCACAAGTTTTTCTGCTTGAGTCTTGGGCACCATTAAATTGTATGAAAGTTAAATGAGGGAAAAAATATCTTTTTACTCTTTTCAATCTCTGGCCATTGGTAAGGCCAGTTCTAGACAAAAACCTGTTTAGAATTCAGTTGTGAACAGTGAAGTACTTTATGCATATCATGAAGTATATCAACTTAGATTTTTTGACAGGACTCCCCCGGTTGCACTGAAGCACAGTTTTACCTTTTGTGTTTCAGACAACCAACAAAGGGGAAAACAATAATTTACAGTTCATGTCCATTTAATTTCCACAGTCATATAAAACTAGGTCTGTCATGGCATTTTACAACCAGATAGAAAAGAAATTAAAAAAAGATTGAATTGGTTTTGTTCCACTGCATATTTTTGTGTTGTCTTAGTGCACGAGTCTAGTTTAAATAGCAAAGCCAAATAGAAGGTGACTAACGTCACTCTCTCCGTGCTGCTGATTGAACATCAAATGCAAGTTGCTTATTTACTATAATGTTAATTTTTTTCTTTTTTAAAAAAGTTCTTGCTTTTTGTTGTTTGTACTTTGTTATCGATACAGATGTCAGATTCCATTCTTTATTAACCAGTATGAAAATGTGCCACACATTTTATGACTCTAAATGTAGCATACTCAGAACGCCTGATAAAAGACAATAATTCAATCTAAAAAACAGCCCCTCTTCACACAAGTCTTCACGGCCCATGGTACGGGTACGCATATTCTTTTCATTTCACACACATCATCTCCAAATTGTTGGTCATTCAAATTAATAAAACATATTATGTGAGAACCAAAAAATGAAATTCTTGCTTAAACAAGTTATTCAAAGACCAAGGCATTCGGACGTACAGACTACTACATCCCTCCCCATTTTGCGGTTGTGGTATTGGCCGCATAACTTCAGCAAGTAGAAGTACTTCAGAAGTAGCCTACCAGCTTCGCATCAATTAATTACATCAAATAAATTTATAATCATTCTTTGGCCGAAGGTTTATTCTTTTTCGCAACTTTGTCCTGTTACTATAAAGTGCTTTCCTAGACTCACTATAATGCCCCAGTGTCTGTGTAACTAATCCAGTTGTGGCATATCATTGTCATCCATGCCACAAATATTAACCCATCTAGCGATATCTCGTCGAACTTATATAAAGAGGTAGATTTATCTTCACATCTGAAGCTGACCAGACGCAAACTGGCGAAAACACCGGCATAATTTTTGAATGTAACGCCTCTTAGAGTTTATGAGAAAGCATAATAGAAGAATAATTAAATTACGTAATTGCGGAAAAATCGATTCATGAATCTTGCTCATGAATCTGTTGTTATCATGATACCAATCATTGTTACAAATATGGACTTAGTATGGTCATGATATCTTTCATGTGTCTTCAGCTCAATGGTAGTCAATGCTTCCCAGCTACATCATATACGACTAAAAAATAATTTAACGGTGACAATTGACATAATTAAATTTACATATGCGCTCTTCTTTAATTATTTCTTATTCCCCTTTTTCTGTTTAATGAGGTCTCCTAAGTGATATTATTATTATTATTATTATTATTCTTATTATTATTATTATCTTGACCATCATCATCATCATTATATCCTACTTATGATGATAAAGGATGTTGCTCCTTGATACCTAGTGCTTCTGAGCTACTGCTGTGTTCAGGCATGACTAGGTTTGCTGCTTGTTTTCTGGTGGTGCCTCTGTACATTAGCTGCAGGCGCTTCTTAATTATCGACCGATTAATATTAATAATTTGAACCAAAAAAAAACATTTTACATACGCCAATAGGCTAATTCAGATTTAAGAACGATAATGATGAAAGATGTCAGACTTGTGTCCCCTATATGATCACTGCGATTAAGGTTTATTAGATTTACGTTTAACGTGCGGTTTACTAACAATTTTCCACGGACACTTAAATTTAAATCTCAGAGGACATCTCTAACACATTCGAAACTTTATGTTTTTGATAAATGTTGTCCTGTTTATTTTGGAGGAACTCACAACTAGTGTGTTTTTATCTCATTGGTTTCACAGTTTTGGTCCCCACACCCCGCATGAGCTCAGTTCTTCTAGATCAGAAAAACCCATTCTATACCCTTTACGTCTTATACATGTGCTTTTGTTGTCATTAATCCATTTTTAAACAGAAATGGAAAAAATAATGTACCCCAGGGTGTGTAAATTGATAAAAATTCATCTACGATACATCGACTTGAATAAAGGCTCTTGCTTAAGATGAACAATGTTAGCTCAGCTGGTAGCCTATGTTATCAAATACTTCCGACAATTTCTGTGCGTGCGTGCACGTGTTTTATTCTGTCCAGCGCAATTACACATCCGCTGTTCTGTTAGCGTTATAAACTGCGCATGATGTCGTTTATAATTTCAGATTGTTTCGGGACTTATTAGTTTGTGCTGTAAATAATTGCAGTAAAATTCATATAGGCCTATGTCACATAAAACATGCAGATCATAATTACCGTTAATTCAAATGTATTGCACGAATTTGACACGAAGCCGAGCCACAGTAGGTTGATCTGAGCTCAGCTCTGACGGTTGCTTTTTTACTTTCCCCCTCTAATGATTTGTATCAGTTGTGCTCTTTGTATGCTAATTTTAAACCGTGTCAAAACACACCCTTTTGTTTCCTTTTATTTTCAGTGCTGGAGGAGTAAATTTTATAGCTGCTCTAGAAGGAACAGGGAATATATACAAATACACATTGGTTTGTTAGGCCGAAAAAATTATGGATGAATTTATTATTTATTTAGATGTTACACTTACATGACAGTTACATTACAGGTGTAATGTTCCTGTACGATTACATTCTCGTCTACCAGACATCTTTGTTGCTTCTTAGGTATATTCTTAAATATATTTTCAATGCATATGTTAAACATACTATGAGGCTGCAGGAGTTGTATCAGCCTCATGGCACCCTTATGGCAATCTTCTGACAAATAATACTTATGAAAGCTTATAGGGAATGGCGTTGCTTTTGTGTAAAAATTGTGCCCGTATGCTTAAAAACAAAGCATGAATAAGCTCAACTCAGACCGCTTGTCTGTTGTAGTCACAGTTTGGTCTTAATTTTTTCTGTAAACCCTTTACAATATTTATTCATGCCTGCTTTTTTATTACTTGCAACATATTTTCAATTACCTTTGTGGCATACAGGCCCACCATCTTTCATTTCGATTGATAAACTGTGGTGAGCGGAGGACAATTCATTAACTTTGGGAAGCTATTGTATTCTCCAACTGCATAATCTAATGTATACCACGTTTGTGTATTCTGTGTATTTTAGCCAAATCAGTCAAACAGAAAATGGATAAATGGATACATTGTATTTCTTTCCGGTATAATTAACATTTTGGTGACAATTTTAGGTACCCAGTACAACACCTATCACTTCTCAGCCTACGTAACTCTGCTTGATCGCCAGTGCTGTTATTTATAATAATAGATATAGCTGAATAAGAGTTGAAGTTGAAACTAATGTGTTGTAATTCTGTAGGCCAAAATCAAATGCCTTCTAAATTTTTCCACAACTGATTCGGTTTTCAAGCAGGCGATCAGGTATGAATAGATCTCTTTCCCCTCTGCTGGATTTGCCATCAACACATAGTGTAAATAGGAGGCCAAATGTAACATAAAATGTGCACATACTTTAAGCATTTCCTCTATATTCCAGTAGAATATTGTTTTACACGCTTCACTGCAATACAATATTTATGACAAGTGTCTATATGCTTTCAATATTTGACAAAATGCTTAGTCTGCTTGCAGGAACCATATATTTAGTGAAAAGAAGTAGTAAAGTGAATTATATATGTCAAATTAAATACGCCTTTATATGTTTGAATTGTAAAGGTGGTGTAAGGTGTAAAACGTAATATATTTGTACAAAAAGTATGCACTAATGAAATGGTTCGATTATTTTAAACATTTTACAGGTGGACGAATGTGGGAAATGGTACAGTCTATAGTAACTATCGTACCAAACCCACAAAACTGCAAACCGAATCATTCAAAGACGAATACGAATACGAATCTGAGACATAAATAATATATCACATAACGTAGGTGTGCAGTGATTTCAATGTCTTTCTCTTTGTCTGACGCAGATACAACTGGGTTTCTCGGATCAAATACAACCTCACATTATAACGGACTTTCAGCAATTGCAGATGAATGTCAAGTTACCGTAAAAAGATGTAAAAGTTTTGATTAATGTTTAAAATCTAGTAATTATTGCTTCGTTGTGTACATTAAAAATAGCAAAAGTGCAAGCCATTGTTTACGTTTATAGACACGTTTCCAGAAAGTTAGTTTTTCATGCCCATTTCTAAGCGCCATTATGTTTTCCCATTTTCCTGTAATGCTAAGGTGAAATGAGCTTAAGTGATAGCCAATATTTTAAAAAGTGAGATATTCTTTCTAGACAGTGTTGAACCAAGTTGAGGCCAAGCGCCAAGAAATAAAATTCCATCTATTTATCGCCCTCTATTGAGCTGAGTGCACTAATAAAAATAAACACTGTGAAAAATAACAGTGATGAACCCAAATCCAAATATAAATTGTTGAAAGGATGTTACGAATTTTATATCATGCTGTAAGAGGTGGATATAACCTGTCCTATAAATACTCAATTTCAGGCTCGTGATGCCGGAGACTCCACAGGCCAGCATAATGACTTGAGATGCGTTAATAAAGCCAGTTGAAATGTTTGGGCATTCATTACGTCGGGCGCAAACTTTCGGTTTATCACATCAGATAAATCAGATACTTTGCAATTATATAGGAATGCGGTCTGGTATACATCCTGTTGTTTTACACTACTATACACATACTATACTTTTTTAAATTTCATAATTTATAAATTGTTGAAACGTTAAAATACAATAAATAAATAAATAAATCCAAGATTTGATATTATAGCCACGGAATAATTACTTAAGTCATATTTTCAGAAGCACCTACTTATCATGAAATTACTAAAATAACGAGTCAGCTTTTATTATTTACAATCATATTTTTGAACTTTAATATAAAAAACTAGCCGTGCGTATTTCGTTAAAGTTGTGAAATGCGAAACAACCCCAATTAAATTTTTTAAACGGATAGAGACATTTGTAAAATAAATAAATAAATAAATTAATAATTGCGTACATACAGAGTTTAAAAAGTTTTTAAAAATTACGATTAAGTAGATTATTCTTATTGTCATTATTTAGCTTTTTGAGTAATAGACGTCCCCTGATTTAAAATGGTGAGATAAGAAATAAAGTGTGTATGAAGGGAAAGAAGACGGTACACGTTTGAGGACGAGTCATCCTTTATGATAACATTTTCGAAATGGTGATTCATGGCGATGCACGTGTGAAACGGTAAGATGCATTTGTGTACCAAAGCTTTTCCTTCACATTTCACAGAGGATCGCGCCGTAGTCGTGCAAACGACTGCAGCCGACTGAGCCTGAATTACCCAGTGTATAGGTCGATTACAAAGCACACCCCTCGCACCCGCAGAAGTTCCAATATTGCATGCAGCTAGCCAGAAGTCCCGAGGCTTCGCAAATGGCGTGGCGGCCATCTTGGATAGCTGTAAATGCCCGGTGAAATAGTGTAGCCTATTCGACAAAATGGATGTGACAGGTTTTGCGGCTCGGGTGGGCATATTCATCACTTAAGCAGCTGACTGGTTGTTCAAAGTGAACTCACAACACAATTTATTATGAAAAGAAACCGAAACCAACAATTTCAAAACGGTGTTGAAGAATCTTTGGCTGATGAGAAAATTACAAAAAAGCAAGAGCCATTATTATGAAAATGCGAATTTCAATGTACAGCGCCTAGCAAACCTCACTAGAGCACAATGTAGTGAAGACACGCACAGGTTAACGCTTTCAGCGTTTTCGGTCTACGCTTTTCTCCCATGTAACGTCACATTTACAATATAAACTTTGCTTTCTCTATAGTGGTAAATGATCTCACTACCTAATATTGACGTCAGTAGGTTCTCAGGGCAGTTAACAGATACTAAAATACATGCATAGGCATACACAAATGAGTCATGGCCGCGCTACACCATGATGGTTACATTTCATAACTGCAAAACACTAGTTTCTTCGCCAGAATCCGGAAACCGTAGCGCATAATCATTTAACTTAAGTTTCTGTCCAACATGCGCTCGAGTAGAAATGATTCACAATCTAATGAAATTGCGCATTAACGTTCGCTACATTTATTAGCGGGCTTACTTAAGGGTTAGCTGAAGATTCAGAAGATTCTCCAGCGTTGTCAGTCCATACTTTATAGCCTATGATTGATGCCGTTAATAAGGCCTTCTAAATTGGTTTGCAAACCGAGATTAAACGTCTTAAATTATCTTTTATGTTCCGATGACTCTTTGATTATTAATTCGTGTTTATTTTCTGTATTATTTTGCATTGCCCAGTCGTAATAAACAATTCCGAGCATATGCTACTTGGATACGAGGTGCTACAGTAATGAAACCTACATGACGTAGTCGAATACGATTATACCTTCCGTACGGGCAGATGTGGAAACAGAAGATATCCCATCGCATATGCATGTTATAAATTATTCTTAATGGCATATTTCAAAGTTATAAAATGGGGGTGAAATTCTCACCTGTGTCAGGTGGCGTTAGTCGCTGTGTGTATTGTACGCTAGGCTATGTGTTACGTGACCATGTGTGAGAACAACAAATAACATTGTAGTTGTCCTAATACTGCTCAGGAGAGACATGGTGGAGTTACCGCGTCGAGAGCAGTGAAAAGTGATGATACAGACGAGTCAAAGCTAAACTGAAATGTATGTATTGGTGCTGCCAACCATGTGTTCTCTTTCACACCGCGGGATGCATTCCATCTAATCGCTATAGCGGCAACCCTAACTTTGAGTAACGAATTTAATTCGTTTTGATTGTTTTTCGATACTTAGACATAATCGTGACGTCTGTGGTTGGTGAAATTAACGAAAATATTCTGTAAAACAGACGTAAAGCCGGATTAAATTATTTTAGGGCTATAGAGAAGGAGGATCCTAAGCAGCTAGTTTGAAAGCGTGTACCACGAATCTGAACAGCGAAGACACGGGTACTGCTTTATTTGAAGTCCTAATAAGAGCTAACATGTGGATCCTTGAAAGCGAAACTGAAGTATAGTTATCTGGAAAACGAACTTGAAATAAGTCATTAATACAAAATAGGCCTAGCCTAGCCCACAGGAACATTTTGTGAATCAACTGTATAAAGACTTTAAAGTTTAACACGCTATACTTCAGAAAACTCCAATGATTTTTTTCCTGAGACAGGAAACACCTGAGTTATTTATTTTTCTAAAATGACCGTTTTTGCATGACAGTCCTTATAGACCTGCCCAAGACATAATTGCCGTATATTGCTTAAGCAAATCGTTTTCAGGTTAAATAACCCCATTTGTTTTTGTTGCCATAGGACATGTTTTCCCCTCTATTAGGCGATTTGCCAAATAAATTCAGAAAACAATCCCTTCTGTACGTACTGTAACAGATGTCTATTTTTTGTCAGCATCTCGCAACCAGGTAGATACGGTTTCATTTTATATCGACCATTGTATGATTAAACAATCGTATTGATTATTTGTGTTTTAGCACAAATATTTTATAATCTTTCAAGCACCCAGTATGACATAGAACATGCGCAAACTAGGTCTAGAACAGCCCTTCCAGTGGTAGAAAAACTGTAAAATAAATAACTCATTTAACGAACTGGTTCGCCCAAAATATTTCAAATAAAATTTAACATTGTTTAGGCTACTTAAGTACAGAAAAGAAATGCATTAGTGTAGGCCTACCTCGCATTGTTAATATACATTACCATATGATGACCCGTTATTAACTTGTTTAAAATGTTTAATTTTTCTTATATAAGCTATTTTCTCAGGTCTTCATTTGTAGAGATATCGGTTATTGCCTTTTCACAGTGTTTAAATTTTGGACTGCTGATGGAAAGTTACATTTTTACTTTTTCTTTTTCTTCCTGCTTCTAACATTGCAGTTCAGTCGCAGCCCATTATGATAGAAGTCATCGTTTTACACGATAAAATGCTCAAAGCATCAGGCAATCATATGATGTTTTCTATTAACGTATCACTTTAATCACAGCAACCTTAGATCAAGTTAAGTATAACAAATCGCAGCAATAATGCTTCATCATGACTTAGTGCGTTTTAAGACGTTAAAGTAGTAGGCACAAAACAGTATCCTTTATAAGATTCACACCACGCAACTGTTGGCATCCGTTCTCCATTTATTAAATATGCAATATTTTCACATTTGTTGATGCCCATGACTAAATGGGCAAAATGCCATAAACGAAAAAAAAACATTGTATTTTTCTGCTTCATTGTTATTACTACTATTATTGATACATTATTATATTATTGTTGTAATTTAATGTTTAATTTACTAGCATCACACAGAGCAAATTCAAATTCAAATGCTGAAATTTAATCCGGAAAACATGGGGCTCTGAAAGGCCTCCTCTTGCCCTGTGAGATAAAAGGTGGTAACACATGCAACATCTTCGTCAGTAGTATCACAGTTAAGGCCAGAGAGCTCTCTGAAGACTGCAGGTGCATGACTGATTGACCTTCAAAAATTGGAAGATGGTTATAGAGGAATTCAGAAACAGCTGAATTTTTCACTTTATACAGTAGTTTCCATTAAGGACTAAATGTATGTAGGCCTATTGGTCACCCTGCTTAGAAGAGGATGCATGTCTATCAGGTAAATTGTGCTGCATTTTTGTGTTGGGCCAAGTGCATAGTTGTGGCTCAGCCTTGTGTGTTTGACACTGGCTCTTGCTCATGTATGGATGATGGTTTTCTTGTTCCTGCAACTTTTTGTAGCATTTTGCCAGATGCCCTTTGTGCTCAACCTTGGTTTGGATGAGGGCATCTACTTGATATCAACAATGTAAATGTATTGTTAAATGTAGCTACTCATCTTGTACATCACTCTGGATAGGAGCATTTGCTAAGCAACAAAATGTAAATGTGTCTCCCCACCATGGGTTGGGAGTGGTTCAAAAATCAGCTATAAACCAAAAGGTCACATTTAGAGATCTCCCGAACAAACTGGCATCTTCAGCTTACAAGGTGTTAAAACAGTCAAAGTTGCTTGCATTCATGGCTGGGTTACAAAGAAGGGGTCTTTTTTGAAGGTGAGCCATACGAAGAGTCAAATTCAATTTGCCAAAATACAATTCAGTGACAAATATATATAGAAGCATGTCTCATGGTTAGATTAAATGAAATTTGGGCTTTTTGGACATGCTCATCAGCTGTATGTTTGGTATAAAAAGGTATAGTTCAAGAAGAGTATATGCCCACTATGAAATATAGTGATCGGTTTATTCTGTTTTTGGCTTGTTTTGGACATATAGGTCCCTTGTTAAGATAGACAAAGATATGAACTACAATGCATATCAGGACATTTTGGATAAACTTAGTTCCCTCTGGGTGGACTAGGTGAAAATGGAAATTCTAGTATAACAACGATTCAATGTATTCATCCAAATCTGCCGAGTTATGGTTAATTGACCACAAAATCTAAAATTCACAAAATACAATGTTAAATATAAAATATTAAAAATGTTATTAACTGACTCAGTGTCCAGAGCTCAATCAAATCGTACCAAGTGCCTTGCAAAAGTTATCAGACCCATGACCAATTCTCACATTTTACTGAATTATACTAAATGATCCATCGAAATTTTGTTCTGTATGATATTTAATTTAAAAACACTGAAACTCAAAATTAATTATTTTGAGGTGACATTAATTTTATGTCAGAAAACATTTTTAAGGAAAACTGAAATAGACTTGCATAATTACTCAAGTCCCACACAATATTTGTTAGAGCCACCTTTTGCTGCAATGACAAAATTAAGTCTTTTGGGCATTTACCAGCTTCGCACACACTAATTTTCAATTACATTTTACAAATATAAGACATGTCTTTACTTCTCAAACTAAGGTATTTACAAAAAGAACCAAAATAACAGAATTAACAAACTAGTTTATTTTTTAGCAAAAGCATATCAGTTTTCCTAATGGTATTTTATCACAAACTAATTAATCCCAAAAACAAACAAAATACAATCGTTGTATGTCACATAATTCAGTTACATAATTACTTAGGTCACATTTGTATGATTTCAATGTATAAATATATCACTGATTCTTGGGGGATTTTCAAAAAGCACAATGTAAAACACATGGAAATAAATAAAACATATAAGGTAGTGTTATGCAAGCAAATTATATAACACTATATATTCAGCATGCTCATAGAAATCACACAAGTAAATCAAAATTACACCTCCTTACAACTGATAGAAGTGAATATCCTTATCAGTAAGCTCTAAACATTAAAATTACATTTTCATTCAGGGGAGCTCATTGTATTCCCCATAATTATATGGCAAGCCAGCTGCCAATCAAAATTTAAAAATGCAATGTTAATGGAAATTGTTTGGCCCTGATGTTGCAATATTTTGAACCATGCCACTCTATTCAATGTTGTCTGAAGGGCTGAGATTTGATGCATAGAAAAAAAAAAACAGATAACTGGCCTCCTTTGATGAAAATTGAATAAAAATGAGTGGACCTGTTATAGCTGTAAATGGACAAAATGTCTTGGTTAGTGCCATGTATGGATATATTCAGTTTACCCAGTATTATGTTTAAAAAAATGTAGCTGTAGGAAGAATGTAACTTTGGGTTTAAAATGAGAAAATATTCTGGAGAAACCAACAGATGAAAGATGCACTTAATGTTGCTGTGCTATTTATGATTTCAAAGTTGCAACATGGTTGGATTAGCCCAAAATTAAACAGACAAGAACCTCAGCGGACCACCCTGAAAAGGCAAAAATACAAAAAAAAAAAAAAAAAATATATATATATATATATATATATATATATATATATATATATATATATATATATATATATATATATATATATATATATATATATATAAATAATATATAAATATATATTATATAATAAGCAGGTCCTGTTTGCAGTTCTCCAATAGCTGTTCACTGTTGCACTGTTTTGATGTTTGAAGACCTTTAGAAATTTTGATATAATTGAAAGATATCATTGGGCCAAAGCAACACAGATCAGGATACACACTTAAATGTTTTTCCGCCAACACAATGGGCATACAATTTTAAAATTTGAATTTAAAGACACCAAAAAACCAGACACTACAATTTCAGTTATCATTTAGCAATGGAGAATATAGAATGTTCTATGAAAACAATAATTTTCAAATATTTGTTGGAATTATTGAGGTTTTAAGTATTGCTTTCTTAAGTCTCATTTTTGGTTTACATATTTGTTCTGTTTGATCCTCTTTTTTAAACCTTAAATGACAAAATTAACAAATAAACAAAAACTTACATAGCGTGACTGAACCTACAAATGCGCAGTTGGCAATAAATAACACTGTAGTATTTGTAATCAAATCAGAGGCAGAGAAAAAGCAGCATTCTGCGTCTTTAGGGGCCTCAAGAGAGGAAGAGCAGAGCAATGGTAGCTTTCAAAATAGTCATTATTCACTGCCACTTATAAAGACCCGACTCCACAGACAAAGAAGGATAAACAGAGGCCCCCTCCCCCTTTTGCCCACATGCAGTCAAACAAAAACTGTTTTTAATCACAATCTTTGCATGTAAGCCAACAATGATGTTGAACACTTCCATGGACAGCAATTGAAAACAGTGTAACCTTTCCTATGAAAGCTGTAAAAATGTTTCATGTGTATTGTACAATGTGTCAGGTGAATTTAGCTGTGAGACATAAAACACTGGACACAGTGTTGCTTTCAAATGGCAACTCGTCATATAAAATGTGCCAAATATAACCACATTGTGCACATAAGAAACAAATCATTCCTTTAGATCATCTCTCCCAGTTAATATGCCCGTCTCCCTTCATCCTTGCTCAACTCCTTGATCCGAAGGAATCATGAAAGGTGATCCAAAAAAAAAAAAAAGAATTACTAGAGTACTTGTGCGAAATATGCACCTCAGACTCATGAATTGAATTACCCAAGCAGCTCAGCTGGTGTAAGTACAAAAGGTTACTACAGGATATTATGGCCTTGATCAAAATAGGGGAATCGGAAAATATGAGAAGTTCAAAGATGCGAGAGGAATGACCTGATAAAAACAACAGCTGCAGTAAAACAAATTACTATAGGCATGAAATCACACAAGAGTATCCACTGAACTGAAATTAGGTCAGTAGACACTCACTGAGTCTGAAGTATTGTAGCATGGGATTGTGCCAGACTTTCATATGTATGTGCCAAAACTCTGGTTTCCTGCTTGGAAGGTTATTTTGCCAAACCTCCTGAAACTCTAGCTAATGATTTTTATGAAAAGTCTGGTGAGGGCTACTTCCATAATTGACCTTTTAGAGTTTATTGGTATGTGGATGTGGACATGACTCTATGATATCTGACAGATAATGTTGGTCACCTGTGGGGCAACCAGCATCATGACGCCTCTATTCCTTATCCTGTCTCATGCACAGCAAATATAAAACTGTAAATATTACCATTAACTTTCTATCCAGGTTAAGAACTTGTCTGTTTTATAGCTTAGTGTTTGAACTAATCTAGCTACATAAATGGTACTTTTTGTAGCTCTTAGCTAATATCACAGCTAGCTAGCTTGTTGTCCACGAGCACAATAAAATAATAAAACAGCAATCAATCAGGTCTTTATGTATTTACCATCTAAAATATCTATCATTGCAATGCAATGCACATTAGTGACTACAAAGCTAGCTTGGTTGATTGGTAGCTAATTATCAATATTGTTTTGTGGAAACTTCCCCTTTAATAAAGTGTTTTCTGGGCTGAAGAATATCTATCCTTTATGTAAAGCTATCTGATGAAAATGAACATATTTAAAATAAAATGAATGAGTTTTGCATTTAATCTGTGATTGGGGAATTTACATGACTGCCCTAGATGTACTCACATAGGCAGATCATCAGAGTCCTGCCACTCAGAAAATGTTTCTGTGAAGATCAGGGGTTTGACCTTGCAAACTCAATTCCATTGGAGGTGAGAAAATTAAAAACATAATGTATATCAACATGTTATATTCAATAGAATATTCATGCTTAATAGCTCCTAATTTATAAACTCTAAGAACAAAATCACTGATAGAAAGTAGGTTATAGGAATTGTCAGTACAGAGTGCACAGGTTCATTTGTTTCTTTTCTTATGCTATCTATTTTTTCAATGCAAATAAACCAAGAGATCAATCAAACAAGAAATTGTCACATAACATCACTGAGGCCATGGCCTTGGTGTCCTCTATGTAACTTGTGGCCATGTGTGAAATATACAATAGTAACAGAAAAACAAATTGGCTTTGACTGAGTAATATTTTTTAAATTCTGATGTAAAACGTTTTGGAAAGATAGAACATCATTTGCAAACCATATGGTGGGCCACGGTAAAAGTGACACAATACATGTTAAACAGATGAAATGAATTCAGATCCTTCCCTTTCTTGTGTATGCATTTTGCTTCTGTATGTTTGTTGTATTGCACTTGTGAATTTATTGTGGCACTTATGTATGCATGATAGCACACACTGTCACAACACTGATTGCTGGAATATCTCGTTCTGGATGTGGTTTGTTGTGTTCCGTATGCGCTCTTAGTTCTGTATGCAAACACCTCATTTCATTAGTTGCACTTTTGTACTCTTCCCTGTGATAAGAACATCTGCTAAGTGACAGGTGTAAATCAAACGCATTTTCTCTGGCAGATTGTTGAACTTCCTGAGCTGACTGTATGTGCGTCATCGCGTACAGAAATGTAGGGAAGTGACGACAGTTGGGAGCTTTTGGGGGATGAACTCCGGGGGAATATACGCGTGTCTACTTGAAGGCAAACTCGGAAAGCAAAGTCGCTGTGGAGGAAAAGCAAGTGATCTCTTTTATGGCCTATCAATTTTTAAAATATATGTATAAGCTCGGGGTTCGTCGTTTCTGCATGACAACCAATTCAACATCTCGCGTTGATAAATTGCGAGAACGGTTGTAACTTAGGTGTCAACATGTCTGTATGTCGTTTGCTTCTTGTAATGAACCGGGTTCCTGCGTTTCCAGGAATAGCGTTACGGACATATCTGCCGAAGTGGAAGGAATTCTCTAGAACTTGTATGGATTTCGATCAATGGAGCAGGTAATGTAACTCGTATTTAAACTCGCTGCGGTTATGTAATGCTGTCCAGCTGATAATGTTAGTGACTGTTTATTGGCAGTAAAGGGAGATATAGATATTACTTTTTAAGTTGTTTTTTTCTGGGGAAAGTTTTGAATCTTGCAGGCAAGCAGATTAGCACGTTACTTGCTGCCAATTGGAGATCCAGCTGCGTGTTATAATCCTTACGGACCCAATGTACTTTGTGCCGTAGCAAGCTAGCTAGGTATCTGGGTCTGTTTTTAAAATGTTGATAGATAGTTTATGTGGTAGCTATCTAGCCAGACAGAAAAAAGTGGAAAAAGTTGAGATCAAACCCTGTAACTTGCTATGTAGCTAGTTTTCTTTTTCTTTATTTTTTGAGAAAGACTGTATAGTAAGGGCCTTGTAAACTGACTTGCCTAAACTGGCTTTCGACCCAGAACCTTCAGGGTACACGCACACAAGGCACTCACACGTTATGTACTAAATCATGTTAGTACATAAATATTATCAACAATAGGTGGAAGGTTAGGTAGCAAAGGAAACAATGTTGCCTCTTAAATATTACACATATTCACACATTGCACCAAGTCTTTTCTATTGATTTATAGAGAATATACAAAGAGCTTGAAAAATTCGTTTTGTATATGCATGTTTTTATAATTACTCTTAATGGTCTAGATTGATGTTGCCTTAACTTGAAAGTTTATAACCTACCCTGTCAAGTGTGAAGAATGTCTCTTCAAGTTTTTGCTACCTTCCATTGAAGTCTGCATGTTAAATTCTGCAGTTTGCATGACACCATAGTTATTTTAGAACAGGACTCCAAAAGAGCCTTGAAGTATTTCAGTATATCTTGGAGCAGGGTTTGCTGCTACCATTTTTAACCCACAGATTGTAGCTTTACCTGCAGCTGGCAACAAGTAGCAAGATACTGGTTGTGAGGCCTCATCCACTCCTGGGAATTCCTATTCAGACCTGAATGCAAGATTGTCATCATCCTCTTGAATATTGCTTCAGTCCATACAAGGAAAGTTAAGTGTGAGTTTTCAGGTCCTGCAACTCTCACTGCTTCCTCTGATGGAGTTTACTAAAAACTATATGACAATGTGATTGCATACACTATTAATAGGGCTCTGAGTTTTTCTCCATTTGTTTTCCTGCATGTATTTCAAACCTCTCAGTTACAAACCACCAGTCAAACATTTATCTCACTAAATATAACACTAAAATATGAAAGTCGTGTAAACCAAAAGTAGACATTTTGTTTACCTGCAGAGGTAAAGCAGATCTTTAAATGGTGTCCCATTATGTGACTTCCCAGCTTCCTGGTGATGTCAAAATATACAACACTTTCTCTGCCAACATTTATTGATTTTTCAGGACTGGACAACATATAGGTTGTGGGGGAAATTAACTGTGAAACTTTATAATAAATATTTTGATGGTTGATACATATTACTGGTACATATGTTATTTCAGTGTGAATATGTGAAATACTTGAGTTGTTGATATACTTGATGGGAATATTGTGAATGAACAATTTGTTGGATAATTCTTTTTTTTTTCTTTTATTTGGAAAGTTCAAATAAATCTAGAGAGGTCCTGGGTGGTTAGAGACAGGAACCCAAGTAAACATCTAACCAGCACGTCAGCATGGAGAGAGAGCAGAGAATCTATTCATTGAGTAGACCTCTGGTGGGTCATCAACTTTTCAAGAAAGCAGTGACGGATGCATCAGCTAATAGCCAGGGAAAGGGTAGTTGCAAGTGGGAGAATATATCATATAGCTGGCAGGTGGATGAGGGGGCAGGCAGATAGCTTCCCAGGTGAGATTGTGTGTAGCAGCAGTCAGGGTAAGCAAGCAGGCACAGAGGCAACACAGGTTTAGCAGCAGCAGGGCTGGCAGCAAGGCAGACCTGTCGGTAAGGCAAGTAGTCGGGAGACAGCGACAAGCTGTGTCACGGGGGATGCAGTGAATAAAATATTTTAATGCTTTCTCTGCTTTATCAGCCTTAACTTTAGAATAGCCAATTACACAGTATGTTGCCTACACAGTCACCTCCTCTGCACTTTCACAGGAGCACTCGAGCACAAAGACTACCGTCCTGGTGTTCACATATGCAGCCAACACTTTCACACAAGTTTGTCAGTGCATCTCCACTGCCGTCATCCGAATAACTTGTAGGCGCCTGACGTGTTGCTAGAGGCTGCTAATAGATGGTGAGTGAGGGGACCTTGGCCACTGTAATTCAACCTGCCCTGAATGAAATTAAGTCATTGTTCTATTCCCCCAACCCCAGTCATTGTCTGCTAATGACACAACGCAGCCTTGAACTTGGCTCTGGGCTGTGGCAGAGTCTGCTAAGAACAAATGCTTTGACTGACAGTCATAAATACAATTATTAGTAAATGCTTTGTTGTACATAATTTAATAGTATTGTGCATGCGTATGTCAGCTTTCCACTGCCATTTATAACCAGTCAGTGAGGTCTCCACCCATGAGGTGGGTACACTAGCAGATCTGCAATCTTGATCTGGAGCTCATTTGATTTCAGAAAAAACAACCATGAACATATAAGCAAGTGAAAAGGCACTGACACACCAGTGTTTCACAAGATCAGACAAAGAATTTTACCCACAAGATTGTTTGCTAAAACTGGCCCCTTTAATGCACAGACTCCTTTACTAGTTGTGATGCCGGAGGAAATCGTATAATACTTACTCCCTTAATAAATGTCAGATGTGATGACACATTGAACTCGGCATGAACACTTGTGTAATGTAACACGAGGAACTGGAATCCAGCTTTAAAATGCAGATGATGCCCAAATGATATGTGGCTGTTCATTTATTAAAAACACACCAGCAGGGTTTCCATACTTTGCAAACATTAACATTCTGTTGAATTTGTCTCACATTTGATCCACACTGGGTTTTCTAGGTTTTTCCACTCAAGACAGTGTCAACATTGACCTGTGTAAAATGTTCCTGGAAACCCACTATTAAGAATGGCGTATAGTTTCACAGCCAGTTGTGGTGTTTTGTTATGTAGAGCCTTGGTGAGCCTAATCAGCTTTGCTTGTTCAGTTGGCTTCATCCACAAATCAGGCTTTGAAAAGCTTGGCAAGCTGTTTGTCATGCTCAAAAACACAACTGAGACAACAGATGAATTTGCTGTGGTTTCAGTTCAGAAATGGTTTTTCCAAAAGTCACATGAATTGTTGCTTGTAGGTAAAATTCTTCATTAGATGGTAAATCATTTTAGCAAATTAACAGGCTTATTGGTGTATTGAACATGAATGGCTGTTTTAAAGCTGAAGATCAGGACACAATGGGATGGAGGAGGAAGAAGCAGTGTATCCGGTTTTAATGGCTGAACAAAACCATAATATGTAGTTGTTCTGGTGGCTACTCCTTGGAGAATAAGCACAATGCCATTGCAGTGAATTTACCTGACAAGTCATTAAAATGTGCAACAAACTGAAGCATGAGTAAAAGAAATGGAAAGCGATTTCAAAAAGCAAATAATTAAATGCCATAAATGCAAGGTAAGTGTAATGGTGTTGTGTTCACATTAAAATGTGACCACTTATCAATACTCTACACCTCATTTTGACAACATCCTCTTGCTTTGATCAGATAGATACTCTTCAAATTAGTTTATAACCAGATCTGCACTGTGTCTTTCTATACAACTGAGCAATGATTTTGAGAGCATAATGAAAACATGATCATAGTTTTGCATTCTAATCATGTGCCATTGAGTGTCCTTCACAAGCAGACTGTAGTGGAGCGCAAATGGAGCTACAGGAGTCCTTTCTTCTCTCTTTCTCCCTCCTGATGCTGATAATTGCTTGACCTCCTCTGTTTTATGAGCCTCTTTGTTGTCTCATCCAGTGAGCTCTAAAGATTTTATTAGTGAGGTTTGGAAAATCGTGCTGCTTTTACATTCCCCTTCACCCTCGCAGGGTTACCGGGTAAGAGCCGCTGTCCTACAGGCTTCCTTTTATGGCCCCCTCCTGTTGCCAAGCTGTTGATTTGTTAACAAGCAAACAAGCCATAAGAGCATAAAATAAACAACACCCCAAAACAACTCCACTGCCCCCGGCTTGCAGTGGGTGTAGGGCTCAGTATCATAGAGTATACTGTACAGACTGGTCTCCCTTTATGCTCAGACTTAAGAGTAAGAAGAAATATATATATAATTATGTGTGTGTGTGTGTGTGTGTGTGTGTGTGTGTGTGTGTGTGTGTGTGTGTGTGTGTGCGTGTGCATGTGCACAGTGCCTTGCAAAAGTATTCAGTCCAAAAGATACAATGAAATTTCATTCTGTTCATTATTCAAAAATACTGAAACTCAAAATTAATTATTTTGAGGTGCCATTTGTTTTATGTTAGAAAATAAGTCTTTTTTTAAAGAAATACTGAAACAGGCTTGCTTAAGTATTCAGGCCCCATAAATTAATATTTGGTAGAGCCAATAACAGTTTTATGCTGCAATAAGTTTTAAGTCTTGTGGGTTAAATATCTACCAGCACACTGTTTGGGAGTGATGTTTGCCCGTTAATCTTGGCAGATTTGCTCCAGGTTGTTCAGGCTGTTTGGATGGTGCTTGTAGACCGCAGTTTTAAAATTGTGCCAGGGATTCTCAATGGGATTGAGAAAGACTTTGACTGGGTCACTGTATGACATTCACCTTTTTTGTTCTTGAGCCAATCCAATGTTGTGTTGGCCTTGTGCTTGGGATCATTGTCCTGCTGAAAGGTGAACCTTCTCCCAAGCCTCCATTTTTAGCAGACTGAAGCAGGTTCTCTTACAGCATTTCCATGTATGTTGCTACACATTGCTACGCAGTTGGAGCTTTTTGGACAAAACCCAATCTTAGTCTCATCTGACCACAAAACATTTTCCCCACATCCTGCTTTCTGGCAAACTCCAGACATGCTTGTAGATGGTTCTTTTTGAGTATTGGGTTCTCTTGCCACCCTCCCATACAGGCTAGTTTTATGCAGATCTCTTGATATTGGTGACTGGTGCACCTTTACTCCACTCTCAGCCACTCTCTGTAGCTCCTTTAAAGTGATAGTTGGCTTCTCCGTGGCTTCTCTCACAAGTCTCCTTCTTGCTTGGACACTGAGTTTTGAGGGACGGCCTGTTTTAGGCAGTACCTGGGTGGTATGACACAACTTCCACTTCCTCATTATTGATCCAACAGTGGTCACTGGGATATCCACTTGCATATTATTTTACCCTCTTCCTTATTTATGCATTTATATTACTTTAACTCTCTGACTTTCATAGAATGCTATTTAGTGTTACACCTTTCCTTCAGATTCACAGCCTGACCAATGAGCAGAGTTGGGGTTTTCTCCAGAAAATGTGACAGTTACTTTAATGGTTCACAGGTAGAAGTCAATGGTAACACAGTCGTTGTCAGGGCAATTTTTTTTTAATCTGCAAACTCGCGGCTTCCAGAGCACAGGGTTCGAATACTTATGTAAAGAGCATATTTCAGTTTTTAAAATTTTCTAAAATAAAATACTAAACATTAAAATATAAAACCTTAAAATAATTAAAGTGTTTTAAAATAAAAACACTAAATATCACACAGAACAAAATTTCAATGTATCATTTGTAATTCAGTAAAATTAATTACAAATTAATTGTGCCTCTCAAAAACAAGAAGCTGTGTGACCCTCTATGTCAGGCAGCAAGTGAGAGAGTGAGTGTGCCCCCTACAGGCAATACGCAGCTACAGTCTGTCTCAGATAAGATGTGGTTTGTGAGGACAACTAGTCAGTTGATAATTCCATCATGGATAGTTTTTATTGTTCACTGCCTCAATAAATTACATCTGTTAATGCTTTATCATTTAAAAAAGGACTTGAATTGAATTTCAAATACTTTGAATACAACACGATGAACTGTTTATATTTATATTTGAATCTCTGTTTTAAATTTTCAATGTAAAATTGTGAAATTACTTTAATGGTCTGAGTTGAATGTGGTAAAACAAAGCCATTTGTGTCAATTCCACTCAAGTGAATGACACTGATGGTGTGTCCTTTTTCTCTGTTGAGACTCAGACATATAATCTAAAACATTTTTCACAGAGACTCCTGTACTTTTTAGAAAAAGCCTATTTGAATTATTTGTGAGAGGAGGCAGTGTAGAACATCTTGGCATGGCAAATTTTTCCCAGCTGTCTTTTGTGTTCCACAGTTAACTGTCCAACAGAGTGCTGCTGACTTCATTTATAATCTCTCCTAATGATCAAAAGCTGCAGTTCTGATTATTAATTTGGCCACCGGCACTTATTCCAGTGCACCATTATTTAAATCCATCATAATGGATGGCTAATTAGCAGATACATGATCTATAATAGATATTAATGCTTCATTAATATTAATGCATTCTGTAACCTCAACTAAGGAGCAGGATTGTACAAATGTTTAAGCCAAGTTACATGTAGACATGATGAGTCAAAATAGTTTCTAAAAAGGTAACAGGCTGTAACAGTATAAGACTCTTGGACTTTTCCCTTCCAGATGAAATTAAGATGCCAGTTTTCCTAGCGCTATATATAATATATGGAGACATTCTTTACTCAGCTCAGTAATATGAATTGGTTTGGTGACTTTATTTTTTAAACCAATTTGACATGTCTTCACCATACAAATATGCAGCTGCCTTGCTTGTGTATAGATCTGAGAGAAGAATAGATTGAATTCGACAGAGTGACAATGTATATTTATGACAAACAATTTGTGGATAAAATCTTCTGGGAGGTATGGAAACATCTAGTACCTTCAATTTCTAGTTTGCCTCATGTTTTAAAATGGGCGCCAAAAATAAATTATGTAACAAAATCATAAGCCAAGTAATTAATAGTATGTGAACAATAATAACCAATGTCAGAAAAAAACAGCTTCACCATGCTCTGAAATGCTTTGAGAATCAAGAATCTTGTCCAAAAGATTGTTCAGGCACATCAAATCACTTAAGAGATAATTAGAACCATAACAGGTTTATGGTTGGGTTAAAAAGCATATGTGAATATGCTGTCCCTGTCGCTAAACCACAGTGACCATCCTTCCCATCGTGGGAAACGTTCTTTTGTGGAACGCTGGATTTGCTGCTGGATTTAGAATGCTCGGTGTTGCTTTATGTTTTTCCTCACCAAAGTTTCTGTGTTTTAAAGCGGCACAACCAATCCAGATGGCTACAGTTTGAGTGTTACCGTTCTTTCCAAGTGGTCAGAATGAACAGTGAGGCCTGAAAGCTTAAAAGCCCTGCCGCTGCCAGGTTCCAGAACAGGCTGACATTCCCTGCCAAACACAACAAACCAGTATGTGGCCTGTCCTAAGACACCACACTAAATCTTGCAATGCATTACTCACCCTGCCCGAAACCTTGAATCCCCCCACCCCAACCGAAAAACTTTGATGCAAGCCCCTCCACCCAAAACAGCAGCCCGACCTCTGCTTTGCCCCACCAATATTCATCCCCTCTCCCCAGCCCAAAGCCTCCATTCTCCTCATGAAACCCACTAAGCCCCTCCCCCCCTCACATCAAGAGAACCCACAGCCCAGCCATTTAAAGGCCTGAGGGCAGCTTTAGCTCTGCACATTATTGATAGCAATTGCTAGGAAGCAATTTGTCACTGAAGCTGCTAAAGGAAGCATGTCAAGCCATATTTTAGACTTATATTGATGTTGTATACCCACTGCAGTCATTTTAGGGAGCACTGTTATGCAAGAGGTGTGCAGAGAGAATGTAAGTTTGCGAATGTGTGTTTTAAAAAAATATTTATGTGTGTATACCAGTTTTGTCTTCTGCATGGGCATATTACTGATACTCCATTTTGGAAGAGTTGGAAACAGAAAAGATATTCTCCCTGTATAATTTGAAATAATTACCGTCTTAAGCTGTCTCATTTGCATGTCCAATTGAATTAGAGAAGTGTGGTGGAACATTATCTTCATACTGTCAGTTATGCATGGCCCCCTCATTGTTCAGAAAAAATCACAGCCTTTTTCATTCATCTTATAATCAGCAAGTATACACTCTTACAAGTCTGTGCTTCCGTGCTGCCTAAATATACACAAGGGTTTACTCGTGCACATATTTTTCTGTGCTATTATGTGTTATCATGTGTCTGATTTGTGTGGATATCCCCAGTGCTCGCAATGCTGACATACATGTACGTCAGCCCATAACATGGCCACATGCACGCGACGCGCGTGCTCAGGTGGCCACTGGATGGCAGTGGTGTGGAGGGAGTGATGAGTAGAATTGGCGCTAAGATGAATGGAGCATGTAGGCCGTATTGCGCTGTATCACTAAATGGAAAGGAACAAAGATGGGGGTAGGGAGTTCCACTAAATCGTCTTTTATTTTGATACTGTGAAAGAAAAATCTCACAGATTAATACCCACTGGCTGTAAGTACAACGCAGGGATGCCTTTCGGTTAAACATCAGTCACACACTTTATTCGAAGTGGCTCGATGTCCCGGATAACGGATGGATAGAATCATAATAATGACTACGGTAAAGGGTAATAACAGTCATAATGTTAATAGATTATCAATCTGTAGTAAAAGCTTAGCCACTGAACTTGGTACATGTTCCAAGAAGCTTAAACAGTTGCATTAAGTCTCTCTCCAATAATTATCTGGGCATTTGACCAGTATTACATAAGATTGTTTGATACATTTACTTAATTTCTTTATATTGCTTAATTACCTATTTGGTTACGATGTGATCTGATGTTGTTCAGTATATCTTTTGTATTTCAAGGTTAGACATTCTCATATACCAGAAGCCCAGAAAAATACGAAAAGTTTGGAATAGGTGGTCAACGAGGAAAGGACACTGATCAGATAGAACCATATTTGTCTTTTGTAGTTCTATACGGTTGTTTGCTGGTGATTCATAAAATTAAATAAAAATAAACCAACCGGTCATGGTGCACACTTGGTCTACCCTACATATGTCATAAAAAGCTTGAACAATGCTTACAGTAATTTGCTGACAAAGTGAGGGGCACTCAGAATATCTTGTCATTATCGAAAAATTTAACGTTGATGAAATGTAGCCCGTTCTGTTTTCTTACAAAAGCTTTTAGAGATCGCTTTGTAACGTATATGGAGCAGTGAGGTTGACTTCTGTACGAAAATGGCAAACAACCAAGATGTAAGTGCTTCAACAAAAGTCACGTTTGTGGTGTCTTGCACTGAATCTGGCAAGAAACCTCGACTGTTTTTATCCTTTTGGTTTCAGGTATTTTTTCAGCAGTCTGTCCAGTGCTGCAATTCCACGATCCATTTCGCCCATTTATCTCGAAAAACATTCATAAATTTACGAAACGTAAAAACGTGTAATGTAGACTAATCGGCCCAACTAAAACATTTTTAAAACTACGCCGAACTGCAGTGTTGTGGTGTCTTACTAGAAATGACAATTGCAAACACTACACCGTTCACCATCATTTCCACACATCATTCAAGCAACATGTTAAGCCATAAATATTTCGATTATTGCGTTATCATTTCTATTACCCCTTTGTCCTTCGCACTATATTTTCCTTCTTATTTCAGCCTGCCTCCATTCTTTGGAGAGCTGCGGGAAAAGCAGCTAAAGCCTGGTATTCGCGTTCGCCGCGCGGTAGACAGCGCCAATTTGTCAGCCTTGTCGGTGTATTTCAGGGGACAATTGACGGTCGACATTCTCAAAAAATAGTTGGTTGAAACGATGAGTTTGTGACATTTTCCTTTTGCTACTGGAAATAGACTCGACGTGCGAGTAAAGCTGTCACCTAATTTTTATTTGACCTATTGTGGCGTGTGGTATCCGTGCGACAGAGCGGTTGAAAACCATGAAGGTCTGACCGGGCCTGGAAACCTCTAAACTGCAAACTCATTTTTGTCCTACATCATTGCTGTTATTCCGCTTATTGTGCTGGGAGAATTAACTTGGAGACATTTTTCAATGAAATTCCTCGCCACTGTTTTGACGATTCCCCGAAAAAAAGAAATCTGAGCCTACCTCGAGCAGTACAACTAGGCTATAGTGTCATAGCATCTCTTGTAAACCAAACCATATTCATTAAGTAGACCTGTAGGCTACGTGGGTTGTAATGGAAATTTCTGTACGTTTTCAGTTATAAATCAATCATTGTTATGTATTTTTAAATTATGATTGTAGTTGTTTTTCCTTTTATGCTTTCGTGCTGTTGACATTGTAGGTTGTCTGTTATTGATATGAGTGTGTCATTACTGGCTATCATTTGTTTTGTTGTGACTAGCTGTATATTTGCAGGTCAGCCCTATTGTATGTTAATTATAACTAAAGTATAATTTTGTTTAAAGAAATGCCAGATGACATGCAGTTTTCAGTAGCTTATATCTGATGACAAATGCATTTGATTAATAAGATGAAGAAATGTTTTGGTGTGGCACTACATTTAAAATACTCTCCTTTTTCAGTATTTGGAGGATTTGAAATTACAAGATGTAAAGGATAAACTATGCATTAGGTCTTACCAAACCACCAGTACTTTGCTGGTCATAAAAGGTAATATCACAAACAACACTTCTTTTTAATTTTCAGAAAAGATTTGTGCCATTGTTAAATAAAAGGTAGTATCATTCTTCTGTTTCTGAAGAACCATATGAGTACAGAATATCTACAATTCTATACATTTTTGCTGAGATATGTTTTTTACTTTGTAATATATGCAAGTCTCACTCTGTATCTTACTCAGTTTGGTATGTCTTGGAGTTATTTTGACAGTGGTCACCATGCACTTTAATGAACCTCTGAAAGGCCAGTTTAGAAGCCTGAATATGCAAGTCATGCTTTATTTGAATTTTAACTAATAGGTCTGTGTCTAGGAGAATCATTCTCAACCCTGCATTAACGGATTTTAAAATGGGTCATTTATATTTGATTCAGAGTTTTCTGTAGAGATAACAAGAACTTGCTCATCCTTCAGATTAATTTACAGAATAGAAAAATATAACATTCTAAGTTATAGTTAATTCTGTAATTTTTATCTATTCTTAATTTGGAGAATGATTGTTACTGGACAGGTTGTAAATGTGGCATACCCATGCTTGAATTACAGTGACTCGTAGGAAAATGTGTTTGTGATTGTGTGTGTGTGTGTGTGTGTGTGTGTGTGTGTGTGTGTGTGTGTGTAAATGTGGCATACCCATGCTTTAATTACAGTGACTCATAGGAAAATGTGCGTGTGTGTGTGTGTGTGTGTGTGTGTGTGTGTGTAAATGTGGCATACTAATGCTTGAATTACAGTGACTCGTAGGAAAATGTGTTTGTGATTGTGTGTGTGTTTGCATAAAAGAAAGACAGTCAGTGCTGTCTATCAAAGACTGATACAGGATAGCTGAATGAAATGCAGCCTGTATCTGGAATTACAATGTAAATATGACTATGTATGGCAGAGATGAGAGAATAAATGAATTGTACAATAAGCAACTACTACAATCATAATTGCCATTTAACTCACTAACAGGTACAGAAGAGACAAGTTAGAAACCAGCACCAGTTAAGTATGAATTGAGGAACCAGACTCATTTTCTCTCTCAGAATGTTTGTTATGATATGCCTATAACCATACCAGAGGAGTGGGAAAAAAAGATATTTGGTATCATACTCTGTTGGTTCATTTTTCTTTTATCATTATTATTTTTGTTTTAGGGAGTTCCACTTATGAGTTTTGCCTTTCCTTGTATGCATTTAAAGCATGTGAGCGCATTTGATGAAACATGACAGACTCATTCTGCCCTCTGTCCTTCTGGTGGACGTACAACTGAAGAAGCCAAAAGAGGATTTTAAGGTTGGAGGGTCTGTCTCCGCTAAACGAAGGGCTGTTCCTCTTCTGCAGTCATTGCGGATGTTGTTTCTGCCCAGTCCAGGACTCTCTGACCCAGGCTAACAATACAGTGTCTCCTCAGCCCGTCTTTGTATACAGAAGCAAATTAAACTTCAAGGCTTTTGGTTCTTGGAGAAAAAGAACTTGTCATGCATTCTACTTTGTTGAAATCACGCAGATATTGCATGGGTTCTCAAGAAATTCTCTTTAAACATGAAGGATAATATTGTTTTCCAGCATCTTTAACCTTTTTTAGAGAGCTTTTAAATATCTTAAACTATAAAATAATAGATGGTTGTGAAAATAAAGAAGAACCTGGACGTAAGTCTATTCCATTTTGAATGCATCCAGTGAAACTGGTCTTTATTGAATATTTGTCATGTAAAAAAAAAAAAAAAAACATTTTCACACATAAAATGATTCTACTGTAGTAGTATCACACAGATGTATTTTTGGCTTACTAGAGAGTTGTTTGCTACAGACATACTAAAAATAGAAAATGTTGTAATTGTAAATCACAATAAGTGGAACCAAGCTGTGTGATTTGTAGGCAAACATTTCAGTGTTTTCTTTGTTTGATTGTTAGCAGACTGATTGAAAAGCTGATCATTTGTCTTTACCTTTCAGTATTCAGTATTAAATGATAAATGTCTTTGTTGTGATGTTAAGTGGTTGCTTGGCACTTCTGCGAGATGCTCTGCCACAAGAACCACAAGTGTATGAGCTTCTTTTTTGAAAATGTTGTGAGTTTGTGAAGGAATATTCTTCCACTGTCAGCTGTTATTTCAGAGTTAAATGTGTACAAATAAAGCAACCATTTGTCTTCTGGGGGGTGGGGTTGATAATATGGGAGTCAGTTAGAAGATTTAGTACAGTTGTAGATAATACAATAAACTGTGTTTAAGTTGTTTAGTTGCAGCTGTTATCAAGATAGTGCTTGTGCTGGAAAAAATCATAGTTGTGCTGAACAATTGATAGCAGCACTAAACTTTGTGTTTGTATTTATTTTTTGTTTATTTGTATGTCATTTGTATTAGACTTAGTATTCATTATAAAACTGTCTGCCTGCTAGAATGTTCGTATCAATGTCTGGAATATCAAAATGGGCTTGTAGGACAGTGCTACTGACAACCAATTACAAATATTTTTCAGCAACGTCATGATTTTTTCAACATAAGCGAAGGCTGAATCTTCATATCTTGCATGTACTTATGCTGCATATGATTCATCTAGATTTTTTTTTTTGTTTGTTTTTTTTGATTGACTAGGAAGGACTAGGCACCCCGGGGCCAAATGTAAAGCTACATTTATGTGAACGACATTCCCATGCTCTCAATTAGACATTCGGGCTGCGTGTTGCTTTGCAGTGACTGCTGCTATTCTCACCTTGCTCACTCACGGCCATGTGAAATCTCCATGTGTTACAGCACAAATGTAAGCATTAACACTCTGCCTCGGGAAGCCCAAGTGGCTTGGCCAGCGGTTTGAAATTCCTCCTGCCACAGGAATGCCGCCATATGCGCTGAAAGACAGATATGCTGATGTATGAAAGAGAGGGCAATTTCTTTGTTCAGGTTGTCTGTAAAATGAATGTGTCCCCTTATTGTCTCATATTCCAGCCTCCCTCTGTTCCCCCTTAAGCTTAGAGCATGCAGTATGATTTTAGCCCCTGACAGTGGCCCAGTGCAAGTTTCTTCACTTTCTTGTTTGTACTTTGGCTTAACGACACAGACCTTGGACTGTGTCAAGTGCTTGCATGCATTAGCTGTAATTAAAATCTTGGTAAATCAGAAATGTTTCATATGAAACTTGCTCAGTGACAGGTTTCTTGAGCTAAGCTTATAATAAGGACTGCCGGCATAATGACCATCAATGAAATGTTACAGCAGCTGTTTCTGGTCAGCTGTATCTAGTAGCTGTTTATCGTAGAACTTTAATGAAAAGAACCAATAAGAGAGCTGCAGCAATAGAAAAATACAGTGACAATTAGCACCAAGGCAAAAATACTGGACTGAAGCAGAAGATGGTTAGATAATGAGCTGTGGCAAGAACATTAGTGTTCCTGTAATCCTTCCACAGAAAGAAACAATGGAAGTACAAGAAGAAGAAAGAAATGGTCCAACAGCTTGGTAGCAATGGAAGAATACATGCTTTTGTGTGACCCAGAGTTGTTCTGTACTTATCCTCTAAACATGCTAGCAAGGAAATGGCAAGCTTGGTAATAATTGGAGGCACTTCATGAGGTGGTGATACATACCATGACTTTTAGATGCCAAAACATGTGACAAAACATAGCCCAACCTCCACCGATTCTGGAGAAGTAAGTTCTGGCCAACTCGTATAGCGTGACATACACACTCACATTACACATGCATGTTTCAGAAAATCATGCTGTGTGTTATAGGCTTTAGCCTCTGGCACTGTGGAGCCCTGGCCATAACTGAAGCTTTGAAAACATATTGGCTATCGTCCTGTTAGGTGCCACGTAATCTTGTTTTGTCTGTAAGGCTGGAGACGATTCCTTTTGTTTCACCAATAACCAGTCTGCCACCTCACATAAAATATAAGCGGCGAGTGCGGAAGGAACATGATGTCTTCCAGATGGAAGTGCATTGAAACTACTGAGTGGCATGGGCTGTTTTTTTTCGCCCTTTACATTTCCTATAAAACATCCTATTGTATTCTTACATATAAAATACAAAGAAAATGGAAACTTTAGGAGGATATTTCTTCAAAAGCAGAATTAGGTCTGTGAGGTGAGTTATTGACTGTGACTGTTATTTGATATTAACTGAAGAATTTCTACTTGTATCACTCTTTTACACCTTCATATCTGTCTTGAATAGCCCCACACACTCGTATTCTGCAGACCTTTGAAGTGATCATGTTTCCGACCTAAATTCAACAAAACCTGCCTGTTTCTTGACGTGTTTTAGTTCCGATGTAATGCTGCTGCAATATACATATTTCTCAGACATGTATAGTAATAATCATACAGTTGATAAATGATGTGCTGAGGTTAGCTCATACGTAAAGGCTGCAGACACTCCTGAACCTCGAGCAGACCTCCTTGCGTTCATATGATTCTTGCATGCGGGCTCAGTTCGAGACTGTACATGCGTGACTGTGCAGCAGGAGTGCAAGTTGTGCATCGATAACCGGGACAGAGAATGGTGGGAGCATGGGGGCATCAAAATACGCATCACCTATCCCTTGCTCCCCTGCTCGAATTACGCCCCCCAACCGAATCACGGGCAGATCCACGGAATCTTCTGCAGGCGAAACAAAGCCACCGGACGAGCGCGGAGCAGTCTGACTGACAGGCTGTGCTTTGTGTCTCTCTCTCTCTCTCTGCTCATTAAGGACGCCTCCTCCACTGTTATCAAGAAGGCCCATCACAGCCTCTCCCTGACCTTCCACCCCGACGAGAACAAAGACAGCGGCACTGCTGAAAACACCTATCCTGCTCCCCTTCCTCCTTTTGTGTTTAGGGTCTTGCATACGAGTCATTACGCTGCGATACGGGCATGCATCTGAGAAAGGACACAGGTGGAACAATTTGAGAGCTAAGCATTTGTGTTATGGACATGTCTCTTGTGTTATGAATGTATCCTACTCTCAGATGGCATTTTATTCAACATATTAATGGAATTACCATGCAGGCAATCAACTCCTAAACAATAAGAAAAGGAATAACAAAATATGAAAAAGTATATAATGAAGGTGTTCTGTTTCGATAAACCAATTATGCACTGAAAATGGAAAATGGTGGTACAGAAAACTCATATCTTTGATGAAACTCACATAATAATGATTGTGTGTCTTGTAATGCAGAGACTATAGTTTATAGTGATGTGTCACCACTTGGAAAATTTTCAGTTGATTTCTGTCCAGAAAATTCTCCTTGGTGAGCATTGATAATGGTGCATAGTGAGATGTTCTGTTTTTTATTTGACAGCAATTAAGAGGAGACTGTGTCTTAAGAAAGAAGACACTAAATAAGATTCTATAAAGATTCTTTCTTTTGGACCTATTTGCACTTTTGTAGCTTCCATTTTAATTAATAATGTTAATGTCTGACAAATATGAAGAATGGATTTTTACTTAAGATCAGAGGTTAGTCTGAAGCAGTCTTCCAATGATTGAATAATGCAAATGACTTATTCTTGACTTCATTAACTCAGTGAAAAAAGTAGGATTAACCATTTCATCAATTTTCTTTGGGCTTCATAAAGAAGCATTTGTGAGTGAGTACTTTTTCCAGTTAAATGTGGTATTTGAATATGTTTTAATTTTTGCAGGTTAAACTGGTTTTACATACATTGTGAAAACTGGCTAGATAATTTCTTCATTACTGCCTGATGAGGCTCTCCAATGCTTATAAGAATGCTTATAATTTCCTACAGTTCCTAATTTCCTAGACATACCCATGTGAAATGCTTCACCTGTCAACCGCTTATGTGCCTCCAGTCACACTGGGCAAATGCATTTCTGGAAAGAGGTGCAGTGCACTATTGACATATTTAATTTTTTTTATTTGTAGTATTCCTTGTGCAATATTTTCATAATCATCTTGGCATTGAGTGCATATAAATTTTGCCTTTTTTAGTGATGTGTAAAGTCCTGAAAGATGAACAGTGAAGCCAGAGGCTAGTTTGATTTGACAAGTCTCCATGTATGTGTGCCTGCGTGTGTCACATGGTGATGTGTAGACTGCACACTGTTTAGGAGCAGATGACTAAGTGGCTTTGGTGTGCTGCTGGAAGGTGGCCCCTCAATCTAGGCACCCTTATTGACTGGGCATTAGCCAGATTAACAGCCATGCAGTGTTTAGCCCCTCAAGATGTTTGCTGCCTTGTGCAGGGCAGCCTGACCCCTAAGTGCAGGCATTGGGACCTCCTGGCAGATTCCCATGTGACTTTGACTAAGAAAAGCCTGTTGTTATATACACACACACACACACACACACACATCTATGAACAAATACTTTTTGAAGGGAAAAACAAAATGAATGAGGAAAAAAAAAACATTGAGAAAGCATTTTAGTGTCAGTGTATCAAGTCTTGAAGCTGTAGACTTTGTGCAACCCATTGAAGGTGAGGTTCACCAATTAGCTGACTGACTGGTGCTCATTCCCGATAAGTCTCTGGGATTCGGGCGAGGAAGGATAAGAGTTCACTCCAAATGTGTTGCAGACCCATTACAGGGTGAGAGGATAGGTAGCGCCAGTATGCAGGGACAATAGGAGCTTGGCATGCAACGTCAGGAGATTTGCCTGAGGAAGAACGAGCAAAAAAGCCACGGTGTGAGCCCCCCTGCTTGCTCCCAGCCTGTCTAATTTGTCTTCACCGCCAGCTTCCCCAAGTGTGCACCCTCGCCCCCTGCCTCAGGTGTCAGTCTCTCGTCTGCCTGTGCAGGGCCTGATCTGCGAGGCGTCAACAGCACAAATAACTTCATATCACAAGTCAGGACAGCGGAGGGACGCGGGAGAGACGGGGCCCATTACGGGCAAGGAGAAGGACAGGCGGGTCCTGAAGGTTCACCGTGCTGCAGCCTGCTCTGCATCTCATCCCGAAAATTGAAATTTCACAAGACAAAAAACGCGTGATTAGACATATCCTAATATTTATTAAGTGGCTGGCTTTAGGCAGAATGTGCATCGGCTCACGGGCTCTGGAGGACTGGAGGGGCACACTGGAGGACATAAGTGTCTGCACGTAATATGATGCAGTTTCCACTGGGCACAGATCTCAGAACTATATAGCAGCGTGTGGACCGCACAGCTGTACTCTGACAGGGAGTCTCTGTTCAGGGCATCAAGTGTGTTAGGTTCAGTGGGGTGGAGCTTTGTGGATATGGGGCCTGCCCTGGACTTTCCAATACAACTGCATGGTGTGATATGGGCTAGCCCAAGCATTCTATTCCCCAGGACATTCAGTGTCATGCAGATGTGCAACTGCTTGCAGTAGCAGTTTGGAGTGTGAAATTGGGCTGACATTGTAAAAAGACTTGTTCTTATACAGCAAAAACTAGCAAACAGATATCCCTCTCTCTGTTTATGTCCATGTCACTATTTGTTTGTCTTTCTTCTCTGCTCTACCACTGTCCTTACATCCCTCTCTATTTGTTCAGATACTCCACCATTCATTTGCCTGTCTTGCTGTCAGGGCCCTAGCAATGATGAGGCCTCTGTGTCTCTCAGCAATGGACAGAGCATGTAGCACAGAACCAATGGGATGCGGGAGTTAGCATGCGGCCGTCTGATCCATGATAATGTCCATTGATAGGAAAATCGATGCGCCATTGATCTAGGGCCCAGGGGCCGTGGAGAGAGTCACTCACAATGGCCGCCACACTGTGGGCCAGTAAATATCACGCGCAATTCAGAGGCCTTAATGCACAAGATGCTACAGGCTGGAATGGGAGGCAGCTCTAAATTGGAATGGTGGTGGTTGGTTGGGGGGAGGGGGAGGGGGAGGGGGGCAGCCTATTTTTGTCCAAAGCTGCATGTTCTAATGGTGGCTTAGAAAAGAACTTAACATTTTTCTCTTAATTGCCAATCCGCAGAACATACAGGCTGTGCCCCCTGGTTGGGGTTTCACCCAGTCAAGGGGATGCTTGTTTTCACTGAGGAAATAAGTCCTTTTGAGTCCCCATTTTATTTCTGCATTTCTCAAAAAGCAATTAGATCATCAAAAATAAAATGTTGCTGTCCACACGGATGTTTTGGGGAAAAATTCATTTTGTCCTCAAACCAAGGCACAGCACTCTCAGATAAACATGGCTGAGATGTTTCTTGCCTATGAATGGTGAACGCTTGCTGGCTGTTTTGTATGCCTCTGCATGGGACCTTGGGTTCTCATTGTTTGTGTAGGCCTAACACACCACAAGTTAGCTGGCCTCATCAAACACAGACTCACACAGGACATAACTGAAGATAAGGTGATTTTCAATATTTTAGCATTCATAAGAATTTTTCTGAATGTTATACCCTTTCATGCTTTGGTAAGCACTGGAGCTTTTTCTTGGAAGTCTCTCCAGAATTGTTTAGCAGTTCAGCAGTATTATGGCAGTATATAAAACGGTCCCCAATATAGCATAGGTTCAAACTTCCCTCTGGGGTACATAAATTTGTCATCCTAAGATTATTTTTGGGGCTTATACAGTCCCTATGGTTTGAGAACAGTAGGATGTAGTATGCAGGCAAGTAGTAAGAGCAGAGTTGAGAGTGTCGTTTCCCTTTGAAAGCTCAGACCCTCTGCGCAGGTACAAAGACTAGTCTTGAGGCTGCTGGGCAGGAGGAATCTTCCTCACCCAGGTCTTCTCTCAGTGGGTGGGGACAGTGAGGGGTGGAGAGCCAGGCTCTCTGCTGCTCTTCACATTGACTGTGGGTGCTTCTACATAGCTGGCTGGTAGGATTTTACTGGGTGAATCATTTAAACATTTGACGCTGCCAGTTTAGAGAGAGAACCAATTAGCCATAAATGCACCTTGCCGTCTCTTGTACAGCTAATATACAATATATGCTGTAGCTAATATACACTGTGTAGCTTTGTCTGTGTAAGTCCTTTTAAGCCGGTTTGGAAGTTATTCTGGATAAGGGTGTCAGCTCAGTGATGAAAATGTGAAATTTTGCTTAACCTGGAATCAGACCTCTGTAACAGGATACATTCCCAGTTCCCTTTTTTATGGAGCGCTCACAATGCCAACATGAGCGAGTGCTTGAGACAGTGATGAAACTGATGAGACTCATGTAACATGTAAGGAAGTTGCTGCCGAGAGTAGCGGGGTGTCTCCATCTCCATGGAGATGTGCAGCTTCTCTCACCGCTCATTGCCCCCCCCACCACACACACACACACACACACACACACACACACACACACACACACACACACACACACACACACAACTTGCAGAGGGAAAGTGGGTGCCATGGCGACGGCCTGCACTGTTTTCAATGCACAGTTTCACTTCATCAGGAACTGTTGATGAGTTCAATTTGCATATACCATTCTCTGAGCTGTTTGGTTTTTGCACACACTCTGCAATATGAAAACAACGCAAAATGAGTCTTTTAGATGAAGCGGGCTTCTCCAGGGCTGCAAATGAGTTATTTATTTATTTATTTATTTATTTATTTCATTTTCCAAAAGGATGAACTGCAGAGCAAAATGAAGAAAAGTCAAAGGCATCTGCTGATGAGCTTAGGTTTATGGGGCAGGACACAACTGAAAGGTAAGCAGACTGACCAATTTTAGCAGTAACAATCTTTTCTAATGCTTAGATAACACCCTGCCTCTGATTCCACAGCATCTGTGTTGAACTCCCTTGTGCATCAGTAGTGTTTACTGTGTCACAACTTCAGTTCTGCTAAGGTCCTCTTAACCAGGTCTCCTCTAATTAACATAAGTGGAGATTGAACCTGGAATTGAATATATTTTGAATAGTAAAGTATCCTAAATGAAAATGTAGTGAAAATATATTTCTTTCTTGTGGCAATTCTTAATATGGGTAAATTGAACTTCTCATTTATAAAGAAAAGCCCAGTTTGGATCACCTGCCTTGACACAGTGGAATGCCTTGTCAGTTGACTTATTATCCAACAGTGTTTTCAGATTCCATCCTGTAATGTCATATAGTACAGCTGCCGATTAAGAAAATGCTCACTCTGATTGGTTGGCAGTTGCTCTCAGGTGATATTATGCTCCAACACCCAGAGTAAAATACCTAATGGTGTGGATGTGTCTCCAATTGATAGCCTTCTTAGACATGTAAAAATTGGAGAAAGGGTTTCAATGGAAAACCAGTGCAAACAGCCCCAGCATAACAGAATAGAGCAGCACTGTAATGATTTCTCCTGATCGGCTTTTGCCATATATGGGGTAACAGGAAAGGGGGAGAGGATGCCAGCTGCATTTGTCTTGACTGATAATGAGACTTAGTGGTTTGGTGGTCATAATGTTCAAATTCAAAAAGAGAGAAGTGGTGCCTCTTTACATAAGAACACAGTAGGGTGTGGCCACTGTTCTCCAGGCATGGAGCAACATCTTGCTCTCTGGCAAGACAGACAAAAAAAAAAAAACTTTCCTGAACCGGGAGAGGGAATCATGGGGAAAATGGACTTGGGGGTGGCTCTGTTTTAGATCTCACACTGGGATACAAGTTAGGGAAATAAATTCCTCCCAAGGAAAGCCATGAAATGATGGCCCACCACTGTGCCTGGGCCATGACACTGGAGAAGGATGCTGAGCCGTTTTTAGATTGGTCATTAGCTGTAATTTAGAAATTGAAATTGACACACCCTGGACCTCCAGTTGACGATAATACAGGCATGACTGGCTGCTGGTGTAGGTACAGAAAGCCCTTGTTTCAATTCTCATAGTCATGGCCACATCCCCCTCCCACTCCCCTAGTGTGATTATTAATCTAGCCATCTGTCCATGTACCATGTACCTCTACCTGATACCTGTGTGTGTGTGTGTGTGTATACATACATATATATATAGTCTTTGTCAAGCAGCCATAGCTATACAAACATTAGATAAATATTAAATGTTTAAATTAAGGCATGTAATGCGTGTGTGGAAACCAGAATGGTTACCATGGTAGACAGCCGTTTCTTTTAGGAAATAACTCTTTTTTTAATGTCTGAATCAAAATAACTAAAATTTGTTGATTTGTTATCACGGATCCCCTGTAAAAATATTTTAAAAACTAAAGAGCAAATAATGAATGAAACCAAAGACTCATAATGGGATAGCATTGCCTGTCTGGGTCTGCCTGCTACTCTCTCCTACTCTTTCACTCCCATCTCTACAGTTGTTGCCTTAAGTAATCAGACCTTCAGCATCAAAACACCCTGTTAAACTTGGCTTACTTACTGCATATTTATGGACACTTTTTTGGTGTATACTAATTCATTGGCAAGAGCCCATTATTGCTTTCAGTTAGTCTCCCATTTCTAATATTTTGAAAAAAGAGGGGTACAATTCCACTGGAGTCATTAAGAGTGATGCCATTTTGCCATTTTGTTTTTGTTGTGAAACACACTGAAAGGTCAAATTTAGACAGTAAGATTTTTAGTCTGTTTAATGTGTTTGCCAACAGACTAGAGTCAATTTGTTGTATTATATATTCTATAATAAGTATAATTATAATAACTACAATTGTATGTCTTAAATCATTTCAGCAATGTTGCATAGTGTTTAGCATTAACGTTGATACACATTTGGATTCAGGGAGATATGTGAGCTTTTAAAGTAATAGTGCAGATAGCAGTGACACATCAGATGTTCACTATTTGGTCAGTGAGATTGCAGCTAGTAAGTTTACTGCAATGCCTTTTGTGTGTGTATCTAGATAGGAGGAGTTGCCAGACACCATTGGACAGTGCTTTTTGCTTGCCCTGCTATGTGACTGTCGACCTGTGCAGTGATTTGCAGAGCATTAATGTGCACATTACGAAGCTGGAAGTAGGCTCTTTGGACCGTCAGCAGTGGGAAATCTATTGCACTGACCCATTTTTGTCATTTTGACCCATGTTAAAACAGAAGCTAGTGGAGAGTGTCACCATTGAAGAGGAATTTGAAATGCAATGATGGGCCTCATGCCGATTGTAATGTGAATATTTCTCTTTCCAAAACAATCCCTCAGCATCATTTGTGGTTATCTTAGTGATTACAGAGTCATTAATTATGAAATGTCTAATAAATGTCTAATATGACAACAATATATTTTTCCTTCCTGCAGAAACGAGAGGTGTTTTCTGTAGTGAGATTTTTTTAATACACAGAATCTGCCTTTTCCTTCCACTTCCTGCCCTCTCCCTATTCCTCAATTCTTTGGAAACATCGACCATTCTGTTCTATTAATAGGTGTGACCTGCCCCCATGCCCACAGAGCTGTCTTTGGGTCTGACTCTAGAATTAACTGATAGTGAATGGAGGCCTCAAAAGATAAGAGACAAGGACATTCTTTATGTTCACCCTACAAGAAAGGTGCACTTAAGATTATATCAGTTCAGATGAATCCATTAAATGTACTTGACAAAGATAATTCTGCTACTTTGCACCACAGATCAATTTGACATTTGACAGTTTAGTGAAAATACACACGCCTTCATTGGGCATGCTAACCTTGGCATGTGTCTCAAAATCTGTTTTTTCTGTCGACACCACCTGTTTTAATACGTCACACAAACCACAGCCTCAGAAGGTGGGAAGAACTGATAAGGATTCCATTGGCCATTGGCCTTTTTTATATATTTATACTCGCCCATTTTTCTCCATGTAAGTTAATTTAGCTCAAGAATTAAACACATTGAAAACAGTTAATGTAAGCAACCCACCATGTATGGTACTCAGACAATTTACCTTTTTATGATGAAAATGTGAAACCAGTTAGCTGGAATTTGCAATATTGCAAATTAGCATAGTAGGCTCTGCCCTTTTTCTTCATTTTAATTAGCTGTACAGTATCTAATCATCTCTGATTGCCATTTCCATGGTCATGTTTCTTTCATTTCAGAGTGGTGCAGTGTTCAGTTGTGAATTGTTTGTTTGTCATATTTAATGTGAGTCATGTAACCACATTCGAAAGGCTATCAGCACATGTTTCCTGATAGACCTGTCTATAGTTTTGTGGAGTGGCTCAGTTTGTCAGATCCACTTGAAATGTAAGGCAGGTGTTTCTTGGGAGAATGGGGATCTGGCACAGATGTTCACCTGCCACATAAGCTTCAGGGTCTAATAAACTCTACCCACAGAGCCATAGTAGATGCTTTACCTTTAATTATGGCACCAGGGAATTAGTTGCAATATTATACTATTGTGCTTACTTAACAAAGTATAATGAGAGAGAAACAAGCAGAATGAATGTAATGGTGGTCCAAAGGAAGTGAAACCATTTAGCAGATTCTCCTGCACATGTAGTTTGCCTATGTGTTCTTGTCTTCCATTATGGATGTTAAGTGTTGCTCGCAAAGCTCAGGAAAAAGGCAAAACAAACAAACCCCAAAGAAATTTGCAGCAATAAACAGACGCAAAACTCTTGAGTTCAAAAAAATGTTAAAGCTCACATGACAGTGAAGAGCAACAGCCACAGGTTCTTTGATTTTATTTTTCCCTTTCCCAGCAACATAGCCACTGAACCCTTGATGTTTGTTGAAAGGAAACTGAGGATGTAGGAAGAAAAGTTATGATTTGTGTTTTTTTGTATTTGTGTCTGCAGAATTGTTCCTAAAACTTTTAAGGTATCTTAATACCACTCAGACCCTGACATTTTTTTAAATTTTCCTTTTTATGTACTTTCATCTAATAGGAGTAGTTGTAGTTTTGAATCTTTTTTCTAGTTAATTTGCTGTATGTAAAATTGATTAAAAGCATCTGGATTGCGAAGAAAACTATCATGAGACCATGAGGAGAGAGACTGTTTGGTGTAAGAGGACCTACCGACCATTAAGGAGGTACAGCATTTCGTCCATTACTCAAATTACTGCTCAAGTGAAAATAAATGGTAACTTGGAGAGGGCTTACATAGTAAAGCCAACTTTGAGGTCAAGAGTTTAAAAATGTGTAGAATTCCCATCCCATAGATTCACATAGCATCTTCAAAAGTAGTAGTCTTCTAAGTTAGATTCCTGTTGGTTTTGAACAGAACGGTGACTTGGCATCTAAACCTATCCTTAAATTTAGCAGTGGTAAAGATGCATCATCTTTTTTCCCCCCTTTATAAGCCATTTGCCTCCTGGTAGTGTTCGTTTCATTAATTGAATTGATACATGTAGAGACAACACCATGCACAAGTCTGAGAATACACAGTCATTGTGGTATGTGGCCTTGAATGCCTTGTAAGTCCAGATTGCAGAATGACATTGTGCTAAGCCACATTTGCTCACTGTATTCTTTGAATTGTGGGCCGTGAATAGTGGGATTGAATTATATTGTGGGCTGATGTATTGAGCGGTATCTGCTGCGCACTGCTTACATTGTGGTCTCTGTGCATATTTCAGATGAGCATGTGCCATCCAGTCCCATTGGTTTTTGCATCCTTGCTCTGGAGGGAGAGAGAGAGAGGGAGTGAAAGAGCAGCCCAATAGAAGTGCATTGTTCCAGGCCAGCTGTCACTTGGGGACACGCAAAGCCTTTCCTCTGTCATTCCCCGTCACCCCTGTCCCACACAGAGACCCCTGCTGTGGCACACACCCCCCTTGTCACACCTGCTATACTCACAGGTCCAAAAACTCATCAACAGGCCTTACCAGCCTGTTGCCTAATTCTCAGATGTTCTGCTCAAATATTCTGGGAGAAATCATTTATTCTGAAGAGTTTTTTTTTTCTTTTGAGGGATTATTAGCAGGGAAGACAGTGAATTTTTCATTGCTTTGAAGGTAGTGTATTTTAAGAGTATGGTGTTCAGTTAGAAACACTCACTGAAAAACATTGTACAAGATGCACTAATCTAACAAGGGTTCAACTTTGTCCAAATGTGTGCTCGTTTATGGGAAGCCTGGTCTTGATGGAGTCCTAATTATGCAGCGAGTTCCTCTGAGGGCCTTTTTCTCTTGCGAGTTATGCAATCACGTCCCAAGGCAGCCTTTCACCCACTGGAAAAAAAACCATTTGCTGCTGTCTTTCTCTCATTGTTTTTTTTTTCCTCCCCTGAAAAGCGGATTTCTCCCTCTCCCCTCTCCCTGCCCTGACGGTGGCCATTATGTGTGCTGTCTGTCAGTGAGGGCCGAACAATGCGGAGCGGCTGCCGCTAATTGTGGGTGTTGTGTCGGCGTCCGTGTTCGACCAGCCCTTGCCCCTGCCCTGGGAGGAGCCCTCCTCCTCTCTTTCTCTGTCTCTCTGTCTCTTCCTCTCTCTCTATCCCTCTCTTGCCCTCCTTCCGCTGCAGCTTGCATTCCTGTTTCCTTCGGACCTCTGCCCAGGGAGGGCGGGGTGGCGGCTCTGACGGGGGAGAGGGAGAGGGAGAGGGTGGGTTCGGGGAGCACACCTGTGGGCCGGCTCCACGGTCACCTCCTCTCGCAGTTTTGCCACCTGCTCTGCGCTGCGGGCTCCCCTCACATCTCATCTGCACGTCTGGGAAACACGAGAAGGTCCCCCTCTCCCTCCCGCCCTGCATGCCACAGCTTTCTGCTCTAAATGGCTCGTCTCCTAAGATTTTTTCCTCTGTGTACTCCCCCAGACCAGCTCCTCTTTTCTTCTTCTGGTCTTCTTTTCCCTAACAGCCCCAGCCACTTGTGAGAGAAACACAGAGAGAATGATGGAGAGACGAAAGAGCAAAGAATGCTTTGCCTGTCTGCTTTAAAAAAAAAAAAAAAAAAAAAAAAAACGTATGCAGCTTGCTTGAAGGAAGTTGCCTGTATTGTTCACCAGATGTCCCTAGCCATAACTGAAGGGAAAGCACACCTATTGATTTTTCTCTCTTTCATCTCTTTGAGGATAGAGGAATGGGACGTCAACGCGATACATCCTCGAAGTTTTTGGTTTGAAGCTCTGGTCGTCTTAGTTCAGGAGGTGTACTGTTTGCGCTGGCTCTTACATTGTGCTCAGTGTAGCTCACCTTTTTTTTGTGCTGTCCCTGTTCTTGGCCTCCTCGAGGAGCTTTGCTGTCAGCTCAGTCAGACAGGGGAGCAGGAGTGAGGTCTCAAGGGTGCACAGATTACAGTGACAGAAATAAAGGCTCACCTGGCGTCCACTGGCCGTTCTCATCTTTCTCTTTTGTTCGTTCTCTTCTGCCTGTTTCTTCCTCAAGGAATCACAATGTCTAATACAGAATTAAATTTTAGATTATAAAACAAGTGAATTTATGTTTAGTCTCTTATCTTTATATATATATATATATATATATTGTACATATGTATATATAAGGTAACAGGCTGAATATAAATTCATTTGTTTTCTATGTTTAATATATTACATTCTATGATATTGTGATATTGTGTGTGTGTGTGTGTGTGTGTGTGTATAATAATGATTTGGGTTTTGTATGGATATCAAGACCTGCAGTTTGTAGGATTTTTTTAAAACACATGACAGACGGATTTTGAGTTGTCAATATTTTTAAAGTTCTTAATACAAATAGTTTTTACAATGAAATGTATATTACTGTCAGGGATGATGAAGCTAATTTAAATAATTACATATGTGTCTGTGAAAGCTGTAAATACTGAAATATTTTAATATTATCTATAAAATGGTGTGCTATGTGAGCGACTCTCCCACTGTGAAGATTACCATTTTGCTTACAGTATTTTGTCAGATCCAGAGAATGTCAGCGAAGTATATTCCTCGGTAGCAGTTGCCTTTACTTTGCCATCGATCAGTCTGTTTCTGGCATTTCATAACACAAACCCCCACTGATCAACATCAATGGTGTGCTTGTTGGTGTTTGTCTCTTTGTCTTGTCACTTGGTTAATTCCTACCTTACACAGGTGAAATGTAGGAGTGTATTCTCTGGCACTCTTAGAATTTGGCTGTTTTAAAGGATAAAGATATTTGGTAGGTTGCTGAATGAACGTGCAGGTTCAATCAAGTTCCACATCAGAAGGTAAAGGTTATGGTAGTTACCGTCTGATTTAAAAAAAAAAAAAAAAGCCCACTTCAGTTTTAGTTTTTTTTTTTCCACCATGGCAGTGCAGCTTTTGTGTCTGGAGGCAGTGCAGGCCTTGTGAATGGCTGATTTAAGTGCATTACAGGCCAATGCCATTTCTTTCAAGGTTGCTTTAAAAAAAGGTTTCAAAAATGATGCTTACACAAACATCCTTTAGGAAAACAGGCTCACACAGGACACCATTTTATAAATAATATCAAAATATTCCAGTATTTACAGCATCTAATAAGAACACCATATGTAATATGATAACATTAAATAATTTTACAACATAAATTAGGGACAAGAAGAACTAAAGTTCTAGTCACATTTTAAATATTTAGTGCTTTTATTCAAAATGGTAAGACTGGCTAAAAACGTAAGTGTTTGGATGCCAAATAAAATGACTGCCTTTAGAACTTTAGCTCTACTTGTCCCTAATTTTTGTTGTTATCAGATATGCCCACAGTAAGTTTTAAGGCAAGAGGAAAATTGGTTGCATTAATAAACAGGGTAAACCATAATGCATTAAATGGGTGTTTTCCCAGAGTTTCCCAGAATTTTTCAGTAAAAATACAATGGACGGCAAGAACACTGTTTCTCACTCTGTCAAGGCAGTTGAAATGAGCAGTCCTATGTGAAGTTAACGACAGAATGCGGATATGTAAACATGGCTGTTGGCCTGCCTGGGTCATTCTGTTTTCTCTCTCTGCTCCTGGCTCAACCCTACACTGCAAACCTACTCTCGCGTACTGCTCTTCCCCTCCCTCTCTTTGTCTGCCCACACTGAAGCCAGCTGCTGCAAGCCCCTCCCCTTGTCATTTCATTCCTGGACTGAGTTAGCCCTATGTGCATTTCTCTCATATTCCCCCCCTCCCTGCATCCCTATTAATGATTTACTCAGAATCTGCATTTGTGTGTCAGTGCCTGTAGTTTCGTAGCAACACGCCCAGGACATTCAACATGTAGAGGTCACCCGTAATGAATATCCAAGAGCAGCCGGACCCTTAGACTTGGGGGCGCACGGAAAGGGGGCGGCACGTCGTATTGGAAGCCCTGTGTAAATAATTAATGGAGGCCTCTGATTGGTGCAGAGATCCTGAGGGTGACAGACGGGCTTGATGACGGCGTGCATATTTACCGCGCGTGCTGTGCTGCAAAGCCCCTTCCTGTTTGGATCTTGGGCTCACCGTACGAGTCCAAGAGGGCTAATCCAAGGTGCCATTTACATAATTAACACGGTATCCTGCAGGTGAGATTATCACTGCATACCTCCGTGTCCCATTACAAAATTAATGGCTCTTCCTGTATCAGGAATTATGTATAATTTACATCCTACTTTTTGACATGAGGGGAGAGGACTAAATTGAGAGAGAATGATTTTACCCCCTTCCTGGATATTTTATTAATTATTATGAAGACTAGTCAAATAATGAACCAATGGTGTATCTATTTTTACCTGATTTTGTGTGATAAATGTTTCAATTCTATATCCTATCATATCTACATTGAGTGTAGGTCGAATACATCTCTGGCATATCATTTAAGCATTCGCCCCTCTTCTTTTTTCATCTGAAAAGCATATGGTCTGAGGACTGTAATTATTCTCATAAGCTGTAAATGCAGAGTGCTAGACACAATGTGTATTGTAATCAATATGTGATTACATTTCTTATAGCCATGGGTAGAGGAATATTAGTACAACAAACCATGATACATAGTAACATGATCCTGAAACCATGTAAGCAATTATGAGCAGTTTTATATACAGGTAATGTGTACAAAACCCCACCTCCTTAAATTTAAAAGTTAGAAGTTCGAATTTTAAAAACTATTTTAGCAGAAAAACTTTCAAGCCCCGAGGAGAAATATTTAAGGGAAAAAATGCAATTAACAAGATAATTCACGATAAGCCAAAGATTATTCCCCACACTGAAAACTTAGTAAACAAACATTTTACTTGGCTAAGTAGTAAGTTTTCTTTACCAATGTTTGCGTTACCATTTGCTTATAGAAGGTAAAAATGCGGAAGAACTCGCTCACCGCTGCAGAATTCAAAACATTTTTATAAATATATATATATATATATATATATATATATATATATATATATATATATATATATATATATATATATAAAAATCAAGTATAATAAGTGAAGAGTGTTTAATTCTTAATCCTAGGTTTCTCCCTCTCTCTGTACCACAAGAAATTGTGCCTGAGGGTCGCGCCAGAAAACTGGAATTCCGACCCCTTTCCTTCGCAGGGCCTCTCGGTAGCGGGCGATAGCCATTTAGTTCATAAAGAGGTCCTCCGCACTTCGACAATAGGAGAGCCATTTTGCCAGGGCAACGGCGACTAAGACTGCCTTGCGATACGGTAGCTCGGTTGAGAATCTAGTTCTGTGGTTCAATTTAATACAGCATACAGCTGTTCTGTTTATAGTTCATGTTATTGTAAACATGGCGTTTATTGTGTACATTTTACTGATACCCGCTTTTTCATCCGTAATGATATGGGTAAGAGCGGCCCAAATACTGTAAAAAGCAAATTAAAAGGATTGTTATATAAAATCTTCCCAACTCTCTATTACTACCGCCACTTAAATATTACTAATATTAGTAGTTGTAAGAATTATTGGTCATTCGTTTATTATGATTATTATTATTATTATGATTATTATTATTATGTCTTAGGATATTTTAAGGCGTTTCTCTTTTATTATTTTTGCCTATCTATTCCATTCAGTGTGAGTGCGCACGCTGTGTGTGTGTGTGTGTGTGTGTGTGTGTGTGCTCTCAGCTATTCCTCTTCGCTTCTCCTACGCCGCCATTGAGGGGAATAGCAGCTTTGCACAAGATTTTTTCATTGCTGCGACAGTTTCCGCTTGCAGTCGCATGGATGTATCTGTCGCATCGTCCAGAGAAGTCGTTGCTGACTGCATAAATAAAGTAGCATATCTAGCAAACAACGATGCGGGACTGTGTTTTAGAACGTACACGTACTACATATTTCAATGCAGAGAGCAACGTGCTGGCTTTTTTGACTGTGCGAGTGTTGTAAATAAATACATACAAACCATCTATTTCTGTCCTGCACCCAGAGTGAATACGGTTTACTTACCTGGTTTTTGACCATGAATTCGATTTGTTTTTTCGACGTTTGTCACTTGGTCGTGTTTTACTTGTTTAGGTGACACTTCGAATCTACTCGGCTGACTAGAGACGGCAATATATCTGTGCTGAATTCATCACTGAGATTTTTACGCCGATAAATTCTTCCTTTTGCATAAATATTGGTGTGGGCTTTGGGTCAGTATTCGACAATACGATCTAGAAATATGGAAGGCAAGACTATTTTAATTGTATTGTTTCATTCATCCATCTAAGTTAAAATATTTTTTTTCATCAGAATAAAAAAAAAATACGTTTCAGAAAAAAATGTGTTTTTTGCTTTTGGCAAGTGAAGATAATGCATAATACAAAATTGTTTATTTTAGATTCAGATGTCTCTGGTTATTTTCCTACATGCAATGAGATAAATTACAATTTTAATTATATTATAAAATATCAGTGTATATATGAAATATTACTGTAGTGTAATAGTGTAGGCTATATATAAAATATTAGTGTGTATAGGTATGTAAGTTACGTATGTTTACATATGTGGACCAGAGAGCCACAGGAGTAATCAGGCTTTTGCATTCCCGGATGCAGCAAGAATGTGAGCTCAGGAGTGTAAGAGGGAAGGAGAACAGAACAGCAGAGAGGCACGCTTTACAACTGCATGCTAATGCCAGGGAGGCCTGCTTTCTGTCTTCTACCTTCCCCCCTCTTCAGCCTGTGAAGAGGGCCTTTTGGAGCAGTGACGGCAGTGCTGTTGCGTGTAGCGGGAGGCCTGCCTGTTGTGTGCGAGCAGAGGGAGGAAAAAGAGGGGGAGGCCGTCCCTTTCAAGCCCGCTTGCGGAGGAGGGAGAGCAATGGAGGGAGAGAGAGAGAGAGAGAAGAAAGGCAAGCGCAAAGGAGAGAAGGGCTATTGATCAGGGCAGGAAGGGGGAGAAGAGTGGCCAGGAGAGGCCCCTGCGCTGTAAGCTCTCAGAGCGGCAGGCGGATGTCAGCGTGGTTAGTGCACAGAGAGAGAATGACAGGGTGGATTAGTGTCACACAGGGGCTTTGCGTAACTGTGGAGACTGGCCCCCCCCAGCCCGGTTGTGTAGAGGTCAGTCACCTCTGACGGCTCCCTCTCTCCTCTCAAGCTCTGTGATAATCCAAAACTGGGTTGGGCCAGGCGCACAGAATGACCCAACAGAGTGAACCTTTCAAATTACTTACATGCGGCTTTCACTTGTCAGGGGACATCCTGCCTTGCCCCCCAACCTTGTTTTCTCTCCTTTCAAACCTTTTGTTCAACGCCACTTTCTCTCCTCTCCAACTCTGCTTTTTAATTGTCGTGCACATTGGTGGAAATCTTTTGGGTTTATTTTAATTTATTTATTAAGTCATTCAACATTCAGTCTCGTGCAACTCGCTGGCACTTGGTTGTTTCTCTGCAAAATGACAACATCCTTGCAAGCTGGGTGGCTTGTTAAAAAAAAAAAAAAAAAAAGGAAAAGTACTGGCAAAAATCCTGACATGGCCACATGTTCCTGACAGGGAAATGGAGAGGAATGAAATTGACCACAGCCCACAAAATGCTTCAGATCTACCCACAAATGCACATGTCTTACTGAAGAGTAAATATAAAAAATATCCATCTAAATTCATGAAAAAGCTGAGAATAATTGGATACTTTTCCTTTTACAGTGTTTATTTAGTACTTGTTTGTGTATTTTCCTCTATTCTTTATTGTGTTTATCCACGAAAATTCAATCCATGCAATGCTATATGTTGTCACACTAAAAATGCCTGTGGCAATGTCTAATAAATGTAAATGTCATGTAATAAAAACATCATTTCAAACATTTCCAGCAAGTTCTTAATTGTTTACATGTAAATTTTAAACAAGAATAAAAACACAAGGTTTTGTGAGCTGATACAAATTTGGAAAACCCAAGCATTTTCTTGTACACAAGTAGTAGTACCTATCTTTCCTTCTGGTCATTTTCTGAGATCAAAATTAAAACTCTGAACGAGGAGACGCATACTAAAATCCAAGATGGTGTGACTTAAGATCGGAGGTGGGGGGTTGGAAGGTTTTTAGAAGAATAAGCCTGTCCGCTAATGAAGAATGACGTGTCTGAAGCAGTCCCAGTCAGACTTGGTCCATTATCCACCAGTAAAGAAACCTGTGGGGATTCAGCTCCAGATGGGGTGAATCCAGACAGAATTAACCCCCTGCTCCTACTCCCAATCTAGCGCAATCAAGGGGAGGCTAGATAAGCAGAGGACAGATAAGAAATGCCAGTAGGCACGGGCAGATTTGAGTTCTTTGTTCTTAAGCGGAAGACTTTCGGGCCCTTCTCCTCTGCGGCGCGGCGCAACTTCTCACGTTACAGGCAGACAGAGATGGAGAGGTGGACAGGGGCGGGAACAATGTACGAGCGCATGGGGTTGCTGTTTTCACAGTGATAAATGACGAGCTTTTCAGGCCCTTTATGAAGACCTGGGTCTGCATGCTCCAGAGTCTGACCTCACGCTGGAGTTTCCCAAAGTTCTGATTGGAGTGTCTCTCCAGGAGCCCCATAGTCAGCGTTTGTTCCATATATAACTGGTGTCCTCTATCTCGGAGATCATCAATTTGGTTATTTGCTTTTTTTTTTTCGGTTGTTTACTCCAAGTTTGGTCCGCTCAGTTTCTGACTAGGTATGCTACTAGATCAAGCATGGAGCCACAGCGTAACTTTAAAAGTCATTTCTAAAGTAAACTTTCGAGGTACTTCCCTTGCGGCTGAAAGCAGTGTCTGTAGTGCTGTAAGGTACAGTGTGTGACAGGCATATGAGACTTTTGGTACAAGGTACCATTCCATCTCTCTTAGCCTAGGAGTCCACTATGGGAATTTCACCAGCTGCTCCTCTACTAAAAATGTAAGTGCCCTTGACAGTCGGTCCTATCCTGCATACACAGGGCTTTGTCTGCAGTAAAGACCTATAGCTGTCAGACACCTCCTTGGGATTTATTTCCATGGATTTTCATCTCTAATTTCAACCTTAGCCATTGGTGGCAGAGTATGGAACCCTTCGGAATATAGTGTTCCCAGAGAAAAAGTCCAATAGCCTTTGCCTTGTACAATATATATATATATTTTTCATGTTGAGCAGTAATCGTTTAAGGATGGATCAGCTGCATTGTCTGTCAGGGTAGGGAAACTACCAACATTTAAATTAACTTTAAATTAACTTAATTAAGTGGACTTTTAAAAGTTATATATTAAAAATGTATATATTAAAATTTTGAATCAATGAGAAGCTACATCAGTGGCAGTCGATAGCTACAAACGGGAAGAAAAGAGCTTTTTTTATGGGATAATTACCCACAACCTGTTTTTTATTGTTTTACATGATTAACAAGCACGCTGGATTTAATAAGGATCACCCATTAGTGGATCATTCCTTTTAAAAAAAACTTAATATGAAGTAAAAAAAAGGTTATGTTTCTGTTAAAATCTGTTACAAAAAATATCAAAACAATTACGATAATTTCAATTGTTGTATTGGTTGATTTTAGGATGGACTTTATTGCAATATTCCCACAAGAATAAAAAGCACAGTGTGGTTTATCATAATAATTATCAACAAAAACAATTGTTTTAAGCTTGGGTCCATAGATCAAATAGAAATGTTAAATTGTTTTTTGGAATTACCACAGTATTTATTTTGTCTATTTTCCCTACTGGTGCCTGTGAGTAATTCAGCAGACATACTGATGCCCTGCCATTTATAAGTGTGCACTGGTGATAGTGAAATAGACGTAAATGTTAATGTCATTAATGCTGTAGTACATCAGGATTTTGGAGATGCTTGCCTTCTGAACCCAGAGTACAAATTAACTGGTGTGTTTGGATATGCTTATAAACTAATGTGATATTTTCATTTATTTCAGTCAAGCATTTGGCTTGTATGGCTTGATTTTCTGAAGCAGTTTATGATAATGAAGCATTGATTACATGGCAGGATAAAAAGCATATTTTATCATAGTAATAGTAAAAACAATATTTTTTTAGCCTACATCCATGCCTCAAATAGGAATGTTCAGAATTCAGAGTTCAGTTTAGAATTTGTAATTTTACATTCAGTGTAACATTTAATGGAAATTTCCATGCAATGTCTGCTCGCTTCAAATATCGTAAATACATTAAAATGAACAGTAATTTTATATCTCTGCCTCAACATCTGTGAAATAGAAAGTCTGGCAAGTGAAAGCCTTTCATTTTAAGTTGGTTCCAGGTTGTGTGTGGACAATCTGTAGAGGCGCTGTGAAATGATCAGTCTGATGTTAAGGGGTAAATTGATCATTTTCAAAATGGGAGTGGTGGTCGATTTTGTGTGTGTGTGTGACTGTGTGTGTGGTGTGTATGCACGTGTGTGTATGCATTTCTACATTGTGTGTGTGTGTGTGTGTGTGTGTGTGTGTGTGTGTGTGTGTGTGTGTATGTGTGTATGCATGTGTGTGCATGCAAGTCTACTTGTGTGTCTGAGTGTGTGTGTGTGTGTGTGACTCTGTCCTGACTCTGGTCCCATGGTGCACTGCACATTATTAAAACAATGGCTCTTCTCTCTCCTCCTAGGCCCATGTGTCCATACAAATCTGTTCATTCTGCTCACTCTGCACCATCACAGTCAGTTTTCTGCTGTCTGCCGTTTGGGCTTCTGTTTGAATTATTTATCTTCTCTTATTTAGTCTGGTTTGTCTGTTGCTGGACACTTGGTGTGATAATAGAGGCAGGTCCATTTCCTGATAAATATGTTTTGGCTGTAGCTGAGAGTGATGATTAATCTTCATCAGAGGAATTTTCCCACCCCCATCCCCCTCACCCCCTACCTCATGCACTCCCCCAACTCATGCAGGCAGTTCACAGCTCACTGGCCGACTCCTGCTTTGTGCCCATTTCTCTTCAGGCACCTGGGTGGGCAGCAGAGGACCTCAGTCAGCTGACACGCGGCATGGCCAAGTTCCCCTGGGGGCATGTCAGGTCAATGGGAGATAGCTCGCAAGTCGGGCCAATTGGTGACGGATGTGAGTTCAGCTGGGAATTGGAGGGGGTGAGGGGGCGGGTTAGGAGGCTGGAGCGGGAAGTTGGCAGTGTTCTGTGATTGGGGGTGTGTCCAAACTCCTTGGATGTGAATGAATAGGATTGGGGCAGGTGGAGGGGGGGGGGTGCAGTGGGGACAAAGCCTAACAGGACAGGAGTGTAAGGCAGTGTGAGAGAGGGGGTGGTCAGAGGAGGGTTGGCTGTTTAAACAGCCTGGATATGAGTGACAGAGCTGATAAAGAGAAGGGGGGTAGATTGAGGGCCTAACTGGTAGAGGGACAGAGGGAAGGGAGCTATTAATTAGCCAAAGCAGAAGCAGATGTGAGCGAGTGGTTCTCTCTGTAGTCCCTGGGCAGCTGGAAGTCATCAGGAGAGAGGGAGTGGGGAGAGGCCCCAGGAGGGGAGGGGGCTGGTAGGACAGGGTGACCCTCAGCTGCTGGAACAGGGGCAGCAAGATTAAACATTAAACAAATGAAAAGGCCATGGATTTCAGAAGGAGGAAAGAGTGGCAAAGCTGGAAATGCAGCAAAAGAGCCACTTAAGACGCCCACAATGATTTCAATGGTCAGATCCAAACAGATGTGACCGATGGAAAAGTAAAGTGAAAAATAAGGGAAGTGCAACATTTAACCAGATCATCTTCTGAACATAGACAGAAGACAGAGACAATGGGGAGAGGAGGAGAAATAGGAGGAAGGCCTGCAAGAAAGGTAGGAGGAGAAACTCAGAAGGGGGCGGACCTAAGGAGCAGGAGAGGAAGGGATGGAGAAAAAGATAGGGCAGGATGGGAGGGAGAAGGAGGAAAGAGAGAGTGTATGTGTGTCGGGTTTCAGTGTTTACGGGGGGGGGGGTTTGGGGGTGGTGAAGGTTCCTGTGGACTGACCCCTTAATCCACTCCTGCCACTCGTCACATCTGCTGGGTAACCCCCGATGCTCTGGGCAGGCACACCCCGCCTAAGCTGCTGGACACCAGAGGTCACTGCAGCCAGCCCTCTGACCCTCTGCCTCTGAGGCTGACAGCTCTCGCAGACACATGGGCTCGTTGGCAGGGGCTCCGTGGCATCCTCTCCGCCCCAGGGGCAATGCTGAGCCATGAAACACTGACCGACTGACCAATTGGCTAATTAAGTACTCATAATTGCATCCACCATGATGCGCATATTTCAGTCACGGATGACATTTCACTTTCTGTGGAAATGGTAACCTGAAAACGGAGAGCAGAGATTGGTCTCCTTGCACAGTCTAACTAAAGCCGTCTGCAAAGGGGCTGGGTTTCACACCGAAGCCACTAGTTGTGATACATGACATGCGGCGTAATGGAATTATGAACCCCTCCAAGGATTTTATTGTCTGATTTGATTCAACGCACAGATGTTCGCCCAATACCAGTTCTGAGTCACTGGAGCAATTGCAATAGCAAATCAAGGACAGTGAACAAACTGGGCAGGGCCTTAAAGCTAAACTAAACCCCCCAAATATGGGCCTATGCATCAGCTGGGGGTCCAGGCGAGCCCTGTGATTACTCCGTACAGCGGTGGTAAATTAGGCTGGCCCTGCTTGTGTTACCTGTATGTAAACTGAGCATGTCCCCCATGACCAGTAAGAGTGAAACCTGATCCCTGTCAGGACTGGCGGTGCCTAATTTCCCCTCATACTCCTGCTGCACCTGGTGGAAGGGTAGCATGGGGCAGCGGGGGTGTCTTTAATAAAGGGGTATCAGCCTCTTTCGCGACCTCTGACCTTTCCCAGCCATCTTTGGTATTCATAGGCTCACTGACTTTGATTTATTCAACAAGTTCGGACCATTCGAGCCCTGAGTGTTTCAGATGTACATTTCAAAGAAGATTAAAGCCATTGAATTTTGCTGTGTTTATGCTTGTTTAATGCAGTTAAATGATAATGCCAGTCACCAAAAAGTAGAACATGCTGAACATGCTGCATTTGTTTCTAAATTATCTCTGCGGTATGATACGTGTATGGCAGCAGCAGATGATAAGCTACAGGAGAAAATTTTTTTATGATTAACAAGCTTGCTAATTTAAGTAATTATCACCCAACAGCTGATTTCCTTATTACTGAATTGTATTGAACATGTTATCTTTGTAAATTATTTTAAGTGAAGTGCATAAAGATATGCAGTTACATTTAATATTTTTTGTAACAGATTTTAACAGAAACATAACTTAATATGAAGTAAAAAAAGGTTTTTTTTTAAAAGGAATGATCCACTAATGGGTGATCCTTATTAAATCCAGCGTGCTTGTTAATCACGTAAAACAATAAAAAACAGGTTGTGGGTAATTATCCCATAAAAAAAGCTCTTTTCTTCCCCTGTTTGTAGCTATCGACTGCCACTGGTGTCAAGCTACAATGCCAGGTTTTAATGTGGGCAAATATCTATTTTCATCATTTTTGAGCTCATCAGACAGCACAATATTTAATTTTAATTGGCTAACATTAACTACAAGCATTGTCCTATTTAGCTTTGAGAGCAAGCATGATAATTTCCCTATTAGTGCAGCATTAGGGGGTTCAGACAGATCAGTCAGAATCATCTCACAGAACTGGACTGCATAATACAGTGATACAGTCATGAACACATTTAGACCCTAACTCACCTAAAAAAAAGATTCATTGTTTCAGCTATGAGCTGTGGCTTGTTATGGTTTTGTACCCCCTGATGTATGACTGGCTGGTTAGATGAACTGGGTGGTGAAGACAGCTTTAAAAAAAGACTAGCAGCATTGTTCCCACTGAATGCTATTTTCTGAGTACAAATTTGCAGTTAAATGTTGTTTGATGCTTTTATTTGTATATACATTAGAGGACATCTGACATTGACTTCTGAATAGCATTAGTACAAATACAACTGTGCGCGAGAAATCGGTGTAGGTTGTTTTCAGAGGTGAATAAACCATGCAAACGCAAGTGTTACATTCTAGGTAAAGCAGGTGAACGTTTTGCATGTAAAAATGCACAAAAAGTGGAAATAAAAGGGGCACATGGATGACTTTGAAAGTGTTTTTGTTCCAAGACTTTGGTTGCGTTTCAGTGACTCAGGTTCGAACAGCGGCAAACCTCTTGGTTTGTGAGCTTCTGTTTGAGAGCACTGGAGCAGAACTGCTCCGTTTGAGTTTATTTCCATCCTCCTCAGAAGCATCCATGTTTTGATAGTGACCACAGAGGTCTGAGGCTCAGGCAAAGGAACAAATCGATTCTCAGACAGGGGGGTCCTTTGATGGTGGAGATAAAGGAACAGTGCTTTAAAGTTGCATGCTAAATATGTGAATTAACCTTGTGGCATGGCCTTAAGCGGGCTGCAGAGACGCATGAAATTAAACGTTTATTTTTTCTTGGCAGCAGCTGAGAGGATAATGACTGTTACTTGAGATGCTGAACACTGTATTCTCCCTTACAGGTGACTTCAAAAGTGAGACGGGTCAAGGCAGCATCACCAGCACATTGTGCTGCCAGTTGAGGTATGCACTGAAAATGAAGGGGGAAAAAAATCTTTCATTCATTGTGTTTAAGTATGTATACATGTTGGTTATTGGAATTTTGTTGTCTAGATTTAAATCTGAAATGTTTTAAGACAAATAATATATTCAATACTTATTTTATTGTGCTACATGTCATTGAGTTATCACTACTACAGTGGCTTTGGAAAATATTAAGGTACCTTAACTTTTTGCACTGTGTTGTGTTATCTAAAACGGATTAAATGTATTCTGTTGGTCATCAATCTACTCACAATAACCCGTAAGTAAAAACTTGAAAAAATTTTTTGGAAATTTATTTAAAATCAAAAATTGAAATATCTCATTTATGTATTCCGCACTTTGTTCACTGTAAATGCTTTAGCCAATAAAAACCACATTGCCTTTCTGGGGCATATGATTGTACTGTCACTTACCAACAGACGTGAATGCTTTTGAGTCTGTCATTCTACATATTTTGCCCATATAGTTTCAAGATGACAAAAAAAGTTACTTAAGGTCGTTTTTATGTAGGCTACGCTGTTCTTTTGTCACTAGTTATTTCGTGATAGTGGTGCCATATTGTATCAGTATAACACTCCAAAAACACATTGTCTCACCAATGTTTGTGTCTTTTCAATCTGGCTGTGTTATGGTAACATGGGGTTCGCCACAGGCTCTGTCTCACATGGCTGGGGAAATGCAGCGCTCAAACTGGAAGGGGTTTGAGGGCAGGCACTCTTGATGGACAGCACTGTGATGCAGAAAGAGGAGAGGCTAGAAGAGGAAGAAAAAAATCCCAGAGGTCACAGAGGGATTTTGACCTCAGTGCTATGCAAGAGGACTGTAGGGGGAAGCGGCAGCCGATGAGGGAGAAAGCCCACACAGCTAAGCACAATTTCCTGGAACTGGTCATGGAATGGCACACGCTATCTGGGGCCACCACACGTACAGCATGTGGGCACATTTTTGTATTATTTAATGAATGGCAGTCGAAACCAAATACAAAGTGGAGTTCCATGCTGCATTCTGTTGCGGTGGTGTCCTGATTTGCTAGACCCTGGGGAAAAAACCTGTTTTTCTTGTGACAAGCCCAAGCACCTCAAAATAGCTTAATGTATGTAATAGCTTAATGTTCACTCAGAATACTTCTGTGAAGGGGCAGAAGTTTAAAGTGATTACAGTTTTTCTCGATTGCTTACACAATGTAACTGGGCCTATTAACTAAACATCCCAAACCATGACGCCATCTACCAAAGACAGACCCATTTCCCAAAAGTATAAACACTATTCCCCTGTCTCACACATGATTCAGATTTGTTGAACTTTTTGTGAAAAACTCTACACACAAATCCCTTCATATATCACTGGCTGCACCATGTGCTCATTTAGAAAGCACTGGCATTCAATATCATTAACTCAAGTCATCACAGCTGGAACCCAATTAACACACAATTCCCCAGGTGGAAACACTAAGGGTCAAAATTGTTTACACACCAATCAGAACCTCAGGATAGATAGATAAAAGGGCCATTGGTCAGTTCACTTGTTTTGGAACAATGGATCCACAAAGATCTGAAGGTAGAGGAAGAGGACACAGGAGAGGAGGTGGAAGAGGAAGAGGAAGAGGAAGGGCAAGGAAACAAATAGTTTCTGATGAGACTTGTGCAACTCTAGTTGACCATGTCCTTGTCCATGGGATGTCAATGAGGGAAGCTGGGCAAAGAGTGCATCTGAATCTGAGCCACTTCACAGTAGCCTCTATAAGCCAAACCTTCAGAGAGGAAAATAGGAAGGCAATTTACATACTGCTCTCTAGAACATACAGTACATGTACTGTAGCTGTTTGCTCTATTGTACTGTATGCTGTCTGAAATGCATTGTATTACTGTACCATATCACATACAGTTAAATTGGAGTTACCGTATGCTCCTATTATGTAAAATGGATGGTTTATTGTAATCCTGGTATTTATCTATTTTTGCAGAACTGAGACGCAAACTGATGCAGTCAGCATCTCAACAATTGACCGCATTCTTCGACGGAACAGGTTGAGGATGAAATAGCCCTATCGTGTTCCTTTCGAAAGGAACTCCGATAGAGTCAAAGACCAGCGCTTGGAATATGTGCAAGTATGGTTTTTCATACTGTATCAAGTATTTGAGTACAGTTATGCATTACAGCAGTATATACTGTAGTACAGGCTATATGATGGCCTACTTTTGTGTACTTACCAATGTGTTTGAGTAGTCATTTACTGTACTGTGTTTCATCTCTTTTGTAGAGAATCTTTGATATTGATGCCAGAGACACTCCTCATGAACCCATCTTTGTTGATGAATCTTACCAAAAGGAGGAGAAGGGGGAGGAACATAATTGGCCACCGGGCCATTGTGAATGTCCCTGGTCAGCGAGGAGGGAATGTGACCATGTGTGCTGCCATCAGCCACGGTGGGGTCCTCCACCGCCATGCCGCCCTTGGTCCATACAACACCATGCGTCTGCTGGCTTTCCTCGATGGTCTGCGAGATCACGTATACCGACTAGACCAGAGGGAGGCAGCACAACCACAGCAGCCACGCTACGTTGTAATTTGGGACAATGCCAGTTTCCACCGGGCTGCTCTAGTTCGTGACTGATTCACGAACAACCCAAGATTCAGCAACATCTTTGTACCTGCATATTCTCCCTTCCTAAACCCCATAGGGGAGTTTTTTTTCGGCATGGCGGTGGAAGGTCTATGACTGAGACCCCTACATCCGTGTTCACCTCCTCCAGGCCACGGAGGAGGCTTGTTTAGATATTACGGTTGAGGCTTGCCAGGGGTGGGTAAGCCATACAAGGGGTTTTTTTTCCCCCGCTGCCTGGCTAGGGCTAATATTGCCTGTGATGTTGATGAGACTCTCTGGCCTGACCCAGACCAGAGACGGGATGCTGAGGCAGAATAGATGTGATTTCTTTCTTTATGTACAAGCTGTTTTTTTCCATTGGTTTATATTGGTAAATACATGGAAATTATTTTACTGTATTCTATGTTCATCAGTTGCACATTTTTACAGTACATTTACTTTTTCACTCAATTTCAGTTTATTTTACTACAGTACATTGAGGTATAAATTTTCAAAATTAATGTGTTGTGTCTTTATATTGTGTTCATCATGTAAAGAGGTTGTTCTAGGGGAAAACCATAAGCGCCATTATTCATTGCAGTAACAAGTTTTTATGGTAGTGTTTTGAATTGATCTCACTAGTGTGTAATGGCTATTTTGTAGTGTATGTGTATTTGATGGGTTTTGTGTGATGTCTGAAGGCAGTTTGGTTTAGATGTAAGATCACATGGTTTTGAGTGGAAGTTGAGTTTTGACATGGAAGTTTGAAGATGAGTGTGCAGTTACGCATTTGAGTTTTGGGAAATGGAGCATAATTTCAGGAAACGTGTCTTGGCAATCAAAAAAACTGTAATAGGTGGGATGATACCAAACTCAAATCTTCAGTGAAATGACTGTAAACACGTTAAACTAGTCTGCCACAACATGAAAGTCTAATTTGTTCTTACGTAATGAGCCCTCTTTCTGGCTGGACAAGCTCCTCTCCTGCCACACTGTGCCCTGTCTCACGCCCCCGTGACAGCCCTTTCATCATCATAAGCCCCGAGTTGCATTTTTCTGCATGTGAACCTCAGCGAGGCTAGGTGTTAACCGGGAGTCACAGTCAGACCACTTCTGGGTGGAAAAACGGCTTATGAGCGAACATGTTGTGATCGGACTTGGTTCAGTCCCAATTTCACATTGAAGTCGGCACAGCAGGTACTGGAACCTAGCTCTGATGAGCAGTATGTGCAAGGGAACGGCGACCATGGCAGGTGCCACACATTACACTGAGAATTAAAAATATTTTAATTACTATTAAAATGAAGATATTTGGAAATTGGTTTGAATACCCAGTAATGGGTCAGGTGGAAATAGATGCCACATGCAAGTCTCAGTAATTAGCTTTGTTGACATTTCATTAACCTGTTGATGCTTGAAGCTTGATGTATAATGCTACATTGCCTGGAGAGCAGAAATAAAGATGTATATATTTGGTCATATTGAAAATAAAATACTTTTTCCATGGAAGTATATTATAGATGTCTTTGAAGATGCTTCTCATTTAACCCAAAGTAGTTAACATTACTGCCTTGTGGTCATACGCCAGTTCTGAGACAGCTTCTGAAATTGCAGAACTGAAACGGGGAACATTAAACACCTTCTATTTACTCCTGCAAAATTAAAATTTTTGGGTAGTTGTGTATTTTCCTCTGTAACGGTAATACTTATTCAAGCTAGGTGTGAAGATGCACTTCACATCATTTCATATGCAATAACAATTGCGATGGCTTACATTAAATCGTTGAAACCCTGGGCACATACACACTCTGCTACATAGCTTTCAGTGTTAGATCAACAGATCTGGATGTCTATACTTTTACAATGTCCTTTTAGTGTATTTTACATGCATATATATAATTTTTAACAATTGTATTGTAATCATGTCACGCAAATCGAAGTCTGTAAACAAGTTGGCTAAAATGCTGAATTTTCACAATTAAAACCCTGTGTCTTCCCTCTTGTATGAACATTGTACAATCCATTACAGGCAGAACTGAAAGCTGAAGCAAGCCAACAGCAGACTCTTAGACCACAGGATGCAATTCTACTTACCTCATACCTAACACAGCATCCACACCAAAGTTCAGTTTTTTTTTTTTTTTTTTTTTTTTTTTGCATTATGTGCCCATACCAGAATTGTGTGTTACAAGTGATTTTAGAACAGAACCATGGGTTGGTTCATGAGCTGGCCCTTGAATATTGAATTTCTAACCCTTGTTGCCCATGTGACTGAAATCCAACCAAGCTAGGCAATGGTGTAACTGGGAACGAGCCGTATAGCAAAAACAGGGGCACTGTGGAGAACACAGACTATTATGCAATGCACCCCATGGAATGGAAGCCCTGTTAGTTCAAGTGAAGCAAATGCAAGTGAACTGAAAAAACCTTTACCTCCTGCCATGAAAATGGGAAAACCTTGACATGCTTCAAAGAAACAGCACTGCTTTTAATAACAATTTTATCATTAATGAATATTCAGACTATCTGCAAGCAATTTGTCCTGAGCTTTGAGTAACACATTTAAGTGATGACATCCTTCATGCATTTGCCAAAGTAAGATTTTGACATTCAAGGCTGAGGACAAAGTGCATTGTGCCTAACATTTACACCATCTATTCAGGAATGGATCAAAGCAACTCAGAAGAGGCAAGAAAGAAGTTTCAGGTTTAAAATCCAGATTACACAAAGGTTACAGATGTACTGCGACATCATTTATCATTTTTAAACAATTTCTTTACAATTTCAGAATTTGAGGGTTCTTGCTACAAACAGTGTAAATCAGGACTTTTGCTGGTTTTCTTCAGTTTTTTTCCTCCAAAGAAATGTTTTTGGTTACTTTGAAATACAATCCTTAAAAATCAAATACTTACAAAGATTCATGTACACACCTGAAGTGATAGGTATTCTTAGAGAGCTAAGGAGAAGTACAAAATATGCAAAATATGCATGTTTTTGTATCACAAAACTGGTACCAGACTCCAGAGCCATCCTTACATATATAAAAAATAAATTATTTTGTGTCAATTTCCAATAGAAAAGCAAACACAAACTGATGCTGCATCAGGACCTCTTCACACCAAGGAGAATCGAACACATTTACACAAACGAGGTAAGGCTGCACTACCACCCAGACTGTTGCTTTCATTCTGTACATCTAGGAGACATGGGGTATTTACAAAAACAAGTCAACAACTTCGCCTGTCAAGTAGTATCTTTCAAATCCAGCAAATATATTTTGTCATTAAAATGTGTACAATAAAATACAAGGTAATCTAAGCTTCATGTCTTCGACAACAATCTGTTCAGTAGTAGAAAATATGCATGAAAACTGGGCATTTCAAATATATTATCTTCTGCCCAACACAAGAATGTAAATAAATAATAAAAAATAATATACAGTTGGCTTCAGATTCTTCAATGCAGCACAATACTTAAGATTTAACAGATTCTCAGTGTATCATTTCTGGAAAGAGGCAGCGCATTTTTTTCGGTCTCTTCATGCATTCGATTGTATTGCCTGAGTTACACAGATGGATGTGTACGGGTGAGAATCGCTGGCCTGGGTGGTACAGGAGCTCGAAGTGCAGTGCCTCCTCAGCTCCACGGTCCATTCAGATGACGGACCTGACACCAGGCACTTGTTATTCAGTGGTCCTGGGACAGCAGAGAGGGTACTTCCACCTCCGCTTTGTACAGGACCTTCGGTGGTCCCTTGGCCGAAGGGAGCCAAGATGAAGCGAGGGCGAAATCTCGCACACCTGCGAGCTGCAGCAGCTGCCTGCAAACTCAACTCATTTCGGCTGTCACTTTTGTACTCAGTGACTCAGATTCAGGTTTCTGATACAGCAGCCAGGCGTCAGACAGTCTTCCCAGCTATCCACTTCCTGCCCTGTGCTTCCCTCTTGCGCTAAAGATACAAGTCATTGGTGATTATTCCTCTTTGCTGGTCTGTGCGGTCCCTGATGCTGTAATGGTAGCCACTTTGATTCTGGTTTACAGTAGTGCAACATGGAGGCGTCACGTGCTCAGCGAGCCTCTGCCGGGTGTGCTGTGCTGTGAGCCAATCCGCTGGCCTTTGCTCTGAGATGGTCGGGCCCCTGAGAGGGTTGGGAGGCGCGCTCCTTGAGCGGACAAGTCTTGTTTTGCGAGGGTGGGGGGGAGGCGTCAGCTCTTCTCCTGTCCTGCCACGGCTCCGGCCTTCTCTGCCAGCCGCTGCAGAGAGAGAACAGCACGCGTAGCCCGTTATGGTCCGGTCCGGGTGGGGAGGGGGGTCATTCTATCGCGTCTGTGTGCATCCGGGGCGCTTTTGCGGGTGGCGCTGGTACTCACTGCGGTCTTCTGCGCGCCGGCGGCGTCCGCGTGCATGGCCAGGAAGGGGTTGGCCGCGATGGCGCCCTGCGCGGCCGGGAGCAGGCTGTTGATGGGCAGCTGCGAGGAGGAGAGCTGCTGCAGCTGCTGCAGGTCGTGCTGCTGCTGGTGCTGCTGCTGCTGCTGCATCAGCTGGTAGAGCAGGGCCTGCTGCTGCTGCTCCTGTGAGAGAGACCAGCCTGTGAGCGCGGGCCTGTGAGCGCGGACCTGTGAGCGCGGGCCTGTGAGCGCGGGCCTGTGAGCGCGGACCTGTGAGCGTGCAGCAGTCACATCGCCGTGCCCTCTGCAGCAAAGTGTGCCTGTGGCTCAACTGGTAGAGCGTGGCACTAGCGACGCCAAGGTTGTGGGCTCGATTCCCAGGGAACGCACATAATAGCGAAATGTATACCTACAATGTACTGCAAGTGGCTTTGGATAAAAGCGTCTGCTGAATGAATAACTGTAACAGCAAAGCGTGCGGGAGCCTCTTACCTGGGTGGGCTGTGGTGAGGAGAAGAGCTGCTGGAGCTGGTGCTGGTGCAGGAGGATCTGCCTCTGCTGCTCCGAGAACAGGCCCAGACGCGCCACGCTGAGGGAAAGAGAGACAGACAGAGCGGTCAGGGCTGCGGTCAGGGCTGCGGCCAGCTCCTCCCCTTCCCAACAGCACTTAACTCATGCACCAGGAACGCGCTGTTATCTGGGGCGACCTTGCAGAATGCCGCAACACGCGCAGCGCCCCCACGCAGCAGTCAACACACAGCATGTAACCACGTCGAGGCGAGTTAACGCCAATCCGGGGCCAGTCGCATAAAACCATGTACGGCCAATCTGAACAGCTACACATTCATTCTGAACAGGGCAAGTAAGGGTTTTTCCTTATTGCTTAGAACTAACTCGATTTGGTATCTGGTACTTAATGTGTTACATAGTTTAGGCAGTTTTGCATGTTTGATTTAGACAGAGCCATATTCAAATGACTAGCTTTATGCAGCCCTCCCCGGGACTTAAGAATCCACATTCATTTCTCACTTAAACATCAATGCGGAATAAAATCACAACACCACCATTAACCAACTTACAGTACACACCCACTGCACATGCACAGATAAAACACAAAAGCACTGACACAATGATGGATGCCGAATGTTCCACCCAGTGACTCAACGACAGACATCAATATGGACAAGAACAGCTCAACTGACACGCTGTATAGGATCAGGAAAATGAATGCTTAATCAATTGCTGAAAACCAGATGACACTCAACCTGTTGCCTTAGCTATAGTTCTGCCATTACTGAGTTGCTCACCTGGTCTTCACAGGTGCTGTGCTGCTGCAATCCAAGGTGAACAAAACCAGGAAGAGAAAACATGCAAGGAATCAAATTCGAGCTTAGGTTTGTTCAGATACTCTCCACTCACTGGCTTGGCGTACCACCCGTTACAGAGTTATGACCACATTTCACCAACCAACATGGAACACAACCCTTACAATGTTACCGAGATGGATTTTGTGAAAATTACTTATTAAATGCACATCCACGTTGCCTGTTTACATACTGAGCAGAGGATCAGTAATGCAAAGAAAGTATAAGGCACTGAAACTGTTATCGCTATTTGCTTTTGATTGTTAGGAAGAGGTATTTTAATTAGCTGAAGAGGATAGATGGTAGAACAAAATGGCCTTTCATTTCGCGACAGACAACCTTTTTACCGACCTGGATCCAGACAGACTGAATTGTTATGGTTTATTTTCCCGCCGATATTAAGAACAGAGAAGCTATAAATGTTTCCTTTAAGATTTTGTGCGGTCTCTAACTCGCTTAGACCAGACCGCTGCAGCTCTGAGCTCCTGCAACAGCAGGAGGCAGCAGCGGGAACACTGACCTGTTGTTGAGAGTGCTGGGAATGGACAAGGGTGCGCTGGGAACCACGGCCGGGTGGGACATGGGGCTGCTGTTCTGCGCCAGGCCCGGGGAGCTCTGGATCACGCCGTTCAGGGCCCCCACGATGCCGCTCATGGCCAGCGGCGCCCCCTGGAGGGTGCCCATCAGCCCCGTGACGCCCGGCATGCCCGGGAGGGGTGCGGCGGCGGCGGCGGCCGGGGCCACAGGCTGCATGGCTCCGCCCGGCACGCCGATGCCGTTCACCTGCTGCTGCTGCTGCTGCTGGCTGGGCTGAGGGGGGCTGTGGGCCGCCGAGGGCGGGGTGGACAGAGAGGAGGAGCTGCTGCTGTGGCCGCTCGAGGCAGTGTCCTGCGGGACAGACGCACGGCAGAGCCGCGTGAGACACTCCCGCTCGTTCAGTATACCTAACACAGGCAACCCGGCTAATCAACGCAATACTGCTGCTGTGACACGGGGAGACAAGAGAAATGCTTACGATTATCACAATGAGATCTGACCATACCAGCTTTATACAAGACACGGTGCCTTGCAAAAGTATTCAGACCCTTGACCAAGTCTGACATTTTACTGAATTACAAATGATACATTGAAATTTTGTTTTGTGTGACATTTAAAAACACAGAAACTTGAAATTAATCATTTTAAGGTGACATTGGGTTTATGTTACAAAATACTTTTAAGAAAAATAAAAAACTTAAATAAGCTGTTATGTATTCATCCCCTGTGCTCTGGAAGCTCCAAGTTTACACAGATTAAAAAATTGATGAATAAGGTGAGTTGAGATGGAATGAAACAGATAAATCAGGACACAACTGCCTTTCCACTAGCCTCTACCTGTGAACTATTAAAGTAACTGTCACTTTTTCTGGATAAAAACCCCACTGTTTAAGGATCATTGGTCAGGCTGTGATTCTGAAGGAAAGGTGTGAAAATTAAGACTAAAGAGCATTCTACAGAAGTTAGAAATAAAGTGGTACAAATGCATAAATTAGGAAAAGGGTACAAAATAATATCCAGGTGTTTGGATACCACTGATCGATAATCAGGAAGTGGGGGTGCATCACACTACCTGTCCCTCAAAATTCAGCGTCCAAGCAAGAAGACGACTTGTTAGAGAAGTCACAGAAAGGCCAACAACACTTTGAAGGAGCTACAGAGTTTGGTGGCTGAGAATGGAGTAAAGGTAAACCAGTCAACAATATCAAGAACTTTGCATAAAACTGGCCTGTACAGGAAGGTGGGAAGAAAAAAAGCCATTACTCAGCAGAACCACCCCAAAGCATTACTGGAATTTGCCAGAAAGCATGAGAGTGACCCTGCTAAGATGTGGGAAAACCAACCTGAACAACCTGGAGCAAATCTTCCCAGAAGAAAGAGCAAACATCACTCCTAAACAGTGTGCAAAGCTGGTAGATACTTACCCAAAGGTCTTAAAGCTGTTATTGCAGCAAAAAGTGGCTCTACCAAATACTAATATGTGGGAGTTGAATACCTATGCAAACAGCATATTTCATTTTTAAAATTTTTAAAAAATATTTTAACATCAAACCAATGTCACCTTAAATGAATTAATTTTCAGTTTCATCATTTTTAAAGGAAATATACAGAACGAAATCAGTAATTCAGTTAAATGTGAGATTTGGTCTGAATACTTGTACAAGGCACTGTATATAAAGGTCTAGCCAATGCCAAAAATACATCTCTAATATTTTACCAGGTTGTCAAGACAACCAATTGCTCTAAAATGAAAGCTTGCCTTGCTTTCTATTTCCCATTTAGGTATTTTAGCTTCCTAAGACAACCAGGTTTTTCAAAGAAAATGTAAAGCTTTCTCATGTCAAAGTTATTATTTATGGAACCATTCGCAACCTAAATTTCAGGGAAAGACAAGAGAGAAGAGTCCCATATGTGCTGCGACTCGGTGACGGTGGTAAGGTGAGAGGTACCTGAGTGGCCAGGTTGAGACTGGAGTCTGGCAGGAAGCTGCTGCCCAGGTGAAAGCTCTTGCTGCTGTTGAGTGCATCTGGAAGAGACGACGACACTGTCAGACACAGCCATGCACGTCAGCGCAAACAGCAAAGAACAACAGGTTTCAGCTAAAGACACCATGCCTCAACAACTGAACGGTGAAACATGTTTTGGTGTGTCAAATCATGGAGATGATATTTTCTAGCATGTGTTTTAGTGTTTTTAGTGTTCACATCTTTATTTTAATTTTGGGGCGTTACCTTCGTGCTTATATTTACCTATGAGCATGTTTGCGGTTGAAGTATTACATCACTGTACATAACATTACTGGCATTTAGCAGACACTCTTATCCAGAGCGACTTATATCAATTACAGGTTTTTACAATGTTATCCATTTATACAGCTGGATATTTACTGAGGCAGTTGTGGGTTAAGTACCTTGCCCAAGGGTACAAAAGCAGTGCCCCAGCGAGGAATTGAACCGGCAACCTTTCCGTTACGAGTCCTGCTCCTTAACCACTATGCTACACTGCCGCCCCTTGGGTAGGGGCATTACCTGCGTGTTTATGTGTATTACCTATGCGCGTGTTTGCTGGGAGCGTGGGTCATACCTGTGGGTGTGCTGGAGGTGTGCAGCTCAGGTGAAGAGGAGGTGGCGGCGGTGCTGGCCGGGGGGAAAGGCACGGAGAGCTGGGCGCTCAGCAGCTGCAGGCGCTCCTTCTTCAGCGTCAGGGTTTTAATCTGCTCCTCCAGGCGGCGGTTTTCCACCTGCAGCTGGTGCAGAGACCTCAGCATGCCGAGGACTGCAGGACGCGCAGAGGGGAGGGGAGAGAGACATCAGTGCTTCACATTCCTGCCACGAGTCAACAGAGGTCACGAAGATAAAACCTCTCCTCTCCTCTCCTCTCCTCTCAAGTGACGCAGACACTTTTCGGTGGTCGCTCGGCAAAAACAACTCTGCCTGCACCATAGGACAAGGGTGCTTTGAAATGGAGGGTTTTCTAACTTTGAACTATTACTGAATATCATTTCTCACCTGCACAAGTTCAAAATGTTTAAAACATTTAACAAGGGTTTACAAGCTCTTATCTAGGTACTCAGGAAAACAAGACTCATTTTTTCCAGAATGGAAAATGACTCTAACCACCCTTTTTGTGAGGCACCAAACAGCCGCACAATTTGAGCTCGCGGCTGTTGCTACTCCTCCCCCGACCTCTCATCGGTATACAGAGAGCAGTATCTGAGCGTAGCCTGTAAGCACGGTGCCCTCTGACCCCTGATTTTTGCGATTCACTGCCACCTGGTTGCTTCCTGGCCCTGCCTCTTCACTCTGCTGTTGTTGGAATAACCCATAGCAGCCAGAGCCGCCCTGGAGCCAGCTCCCAGCCACTCAAGACTAACAAGATTAACCCGGCAAGCACTTCCTCGCCTCTTAGTATGTTCATCACAGCTGCCACCCATGAAATGGAAAGGGGCAGAAACAACATTGTGCCCCATCTGTAGTGCTCCATGAGTGTAGCTGCCAGAGATGCCGCCTCAGACACCAACATGGAGCTTTAAAACTCTGGCCTCAGGAGAGCGAGGGCCATAATTCTGTCAGCTCTTGTAACAGATGAATAAAAGCCTCCAACACTGTTTACGGGTATCAGAGCCAAAAAACATACTTCCACATAAATGTATTACTACAGCCATAAATATAATAACCAAATTAATAAAGACGTAAATGCCATTAAATCAGACTTGGAGTCAGTTCTAATTAAACACCACAGCATTGATTTCAGTCTGAAAGACAGTTACTCTCATTTTCCTCATTTTTACTTAAGGAAGTAATTACATATACATTAGAAAAGTAATAAAACAGCAATATGACCACAGACACCCCGGTTCTTAGACATATTCATTAAGATGGCCATGCATTCAGTGACTGGTGAAATATGGGGCACAAGGCAAGTGCAATTACTCAATATCATTACAAATTAATTTGACATTTCATTTATTTGCCATAATGCGACATCCATGTGAACCTTAAACTCTGCCATCAAACTGGAAAATCAGCATACCCGACACAGATTTACTATTTAAAGCAAATCAAAAAATACTGATTCCATTACCATCTCTTCTTAAAAAAATGAGAACCTCCAGGAACACCCTGACACATGACACACACCCAGAGAAGCATGACTAATGGATATTATAGGCCATGTGCTTAACACTGACTACTCAATAGCAGGTACGGGTGAATTCATCCCTCCCTTGGGGGTTTCTGCAACAAAAAAAGTTTCCTCAACAACTGAAAATGCAAGTTATACAAAATGTCTGTGTTGTCTTAACTCACACGATTAAGGTAAGGTGTATGTGCTCTTAACTTACTCTTCACTGCCCTGTATAATTTTAAGGGTAATTTTAAGGGTATGTATTAGTTCTCGGTACAAACACAAAACAAATGTCCTAAAATATATGTTGTCATACATTAGGACTGAAATATCAGATCCACAGACTATTCTTGGTGTACTGAACTACCACAATAATCTCAGGTTTTTCCAGTTTAAACCCTTGTCTTTATTTCATGAAATTTTACACACAGGTACAGAATGAGCAAACTCCTGAAAGCAGGAAAGATGTGTAAAATAACATTACAACCGAATCAAATGTGTTCTTCACTTAGAGGAAAATTACTGTTGTAATTTTAACATACAGCAGTCACATTTTAATGAGACCTCTTCTCATTCAGCAATTACACTACTAATTTATTCTGAACAGCAGGGTTCCTCGGAGTACTGACAAAAAACATGCAGTTTAAATTTAAAAATCACATTTTCCCTTTCCTTTCTGAACCCCTCCCTAGCCACTGCAACAGCACTGCACCAGTCAAGTAAAGGGGAATCGTGTTGCACTGTATTTAAAAATGTTCACAACTGTCATTGTTCATATGTTTTCATAATAAATGAAAAGTAAATTTACGACAAATTCAAATAAAATAAAGACGTTCTAGCTTCCCGCATTTCAGCCAAAGCTGAAGTGATGCTCCAGTCTGATAATGAAACTACCCTCTGTTACCAATTGTGTGCCAGTAGGATTGAAACTGGAAATACACTGCTTCATACTATCTAATTTAGCTAACTAGCTAATTTTGCTGCCCTGTCATTAACTGTAAGGCATTTCTTCATTGCCAAGAATGTTTGGACAGTAGATAAGCCTTTGCCAGTTATAACGGCTTACATTTAGCTGGTTGTAACTACTGTCATTCATGTTCACGTTTGAGATCTGCACCAGGGATGCCAAGGAGGGAAATGAAAGCCGTTTGTGGTTGTTTTTCGAACATCAAGCCAAATTATTTCCAGATTTAAAAAAAAAAAATCTCAATTTTTTAATAATCTCTAGTTTTCTAAACAAACGCTTAAAGAAATTACAGCATTTTATTTACACAAAATCAGAAAAGTGGTGCTTAACTATACTGCTCAAAACTACACAAGTCAAACTCTGGCCTCTGGAGAGCTAGGGCCATAATTCTGTCAGCTCTTGTGATGGATGAATGAAAGGCTCCGATGCTGTTTAGGGGCAGCGGAGTTGTTTTGGTGAAGTAGGAGCTGCTCTAAGCACGTGCGGGAAGCAGGAGGCGGGCCTCACCATCTCCTTGCGTCCCCTGCTGGAAGAGGAACTGCTGGCCCTCGCTCCACTGCCTCTCCAGCAGCTGCTCGATGCTGGTGGCCACTGGGGGCAGCGAGTCCGTGGCTCCGGCCCCCGGACCGGGGCCCACCAGGCCTGGCGGGTCGTACCGGATCTGCAAGCCGCTCCCTGGGGAACTGCAGGGGAGACAGACAAGTGCACAGGGGTTTAGGATTCTTACAGGTATGCTGCTTATTGTTTTTTTTTTTTTTAAATTAATGTCCACTTATGTTGTAATTCTGCACTGTATGAATCAAAGACAATTGTCAAGCTCCTGTTCTTCATTTAATTTCATTAAGTACACACAGCGGTTTACATATGCTGTTTATTGTTAACGCCACATCCTGTACGCGAGTCAATTCATCACGGCTAGTCTTGCGTTATATTCCGCTCTGTGCGGACCTTTAGGAAAGCTCTGCTGGGGCCTCCAGAGCGTTGTGAACAGAAGTGAGTAAACAGAAAAGGGCCGGGCTGGAAGGCGGGGGAAACACGGCATAAATGCTCACAGATTTACCCAGTCAATTAGAATTGTGAAAACGCTCCGTTTCCTTGGGTGCGCGCAGACCTCTACGCTGACCCGTTTGCACTTCTGTACGCTAAAGCAGCAGCACTGATGGAGGGCGCCCTGGACCCCCGCACCCCGGCGCAGTAAATCTCCCTGCGCCCTTGTTTGGACAGGGCCTGATCTGTGTTATTATGAATATGTCCGACGTCAGACACTTCATCAATACTGAACGCGGGCGTGAATCCATTTCCGTGGTAATTACGCTGGTACGGAGAATGGCAGCGGTCAGTCATTAATCTTCAACAGTCACCGGTCCTGTATTAATATTAACTGGCCTTCGTCACACTCTGCCCTCCTGAACGGAGAGGTGTGCACTTACGTATGGACCGAGGGTCAAAAATAACAACCGCATCCATGTTTCAAGTGTACAGTATAGAGCAGGATTCATAGCTTTTATGTCTTGCTGTTGCTTTCTGTACTAAGGTATGCTGTTTGAACACGCACCTACATAACACAGTCCACGTGTTCAGTGCCTCACTACACTTTGTCAGTATAACTCAGCACTGTTGGCTTTCAAAACTGTTTCAGTTTTGAGAACCAGCACAGAGGTACCTCGCGCAGGGATTTATGCTTGAATTTAATGCAACTTTTACATAGAGCACGTTTAAAACATACGCACATAATATGCACTTATTTACTGCTTTGAATTTTAGCAACAACAATATACAATATACAATCATTCAATAAAAATAAAACGTATGATGTAAACACACTGTCTGTGCACATGAAATACAAATTCAATCCAATAATTCAAAAAAAAAGAAAAAAAAACAACACATTAAATAAAGTCAAATATACTGAGCATTACCAATACAATTAAATGAGATTCTTTGGTCTATTCTTTGGATTTTCATCCTGTACTATCCAAACAGTAACAGGATGTTAAAATTACACAAATACTCCAAACGGAACATATGACAAATTTCACACAGCTTCAAAACAACAAAATTCAGTATCAACCTTGCATAGAAAAACACTGAAATTCAACTCAAGACCAAATGTTTGTCTTTCAAGGATTCTTTTTTCCCCCCAGACTGAATTAATGAGAAGTAATTAATATTTCCAGAACTAATGTTGATGGATATGCCAACAAAGCATCCTAATATTTCATGACTACTCCACTAAAATACCATTTTACTAATAACTAAATTACACACTCAAAATTAAAACTACTTTAATTAACAGAATTTCTACTGTACTTCAAACTCAAACACTACCTATGAAAATATTATAAAATATTATATTATTCCATGAAATACTGGGTATAACAAAGATAAACAACAGACCACATTACAATATGTTAAAATACACCAGAATATGTGATTTTATTTAAGGTGCACATAAATATGAACATAAAAAAACCTGGCCCACACTGAAAAACAAAAATGAAATTGTCCAAGAACTTTCTTATCATTAAACACTCTCTAACTGCTTTGTAATGCCGACACAGGCAACTTATCAGCAAGTTTTTTTTTTTCCCCCCCCACACACAAACACACACACACAGACACACAGACAAATTGTGCTCAGTGGTTAAGAGCTGAGACACTAACCGCAGGGCCAGGTGATGGGGGTCGAGGTGGGGCTGCAAGTAAGCGCAGGAGACTATCTTTCGGCACTGGAATGTAAATAGGACTTACCGAGGGGAGAGGTTTGCCTTTGGAGAAGCGCCCCTTCCAGGGAAGCCGTGTGCATTGTCTGCCGGCTCCTGATCTGTAATGTAAACAGAGCACAGTCAATAAAGTGCCTGGGCGCGGGCGTCGGGCCGAGCGGCGACAGCCTGCCGGTGCTGTCCACCCGGGGCCCGCGGACCAGGGGAACCCGGGCCCGACCGCTCGCCGCCCTCACACAAATCCATCTTGGAGTCTAAAGTGTCGTCTTTGGCAGCTCGACCCACGCACTGAGCCCCTGCGTGTCTGGCGGGGTCCCCTCTCTCTCCCTCTCCTTCCAACCCCTGCCCCTCCCCCCACCTCCTCCCCTCCACACACACACACACACACACACACACACACACACACACACACACACACACCAACATTGCCCTGCCTGTAGGCCTCACAACAGACATTTCTTTTCAGTTTCTGCAGTGAAAGTAATGAATCACATGTGCAGTCGGCTTAGGTCCCCCCCACCACCACCACCACCCACCCCCACCACCCTCCAGTAAAAGACAGCCAATCCCATTTGTCTCTCCTTAGCCCCCTTTTTTTCATTTTAACACTTTCCAGCCCACCTACTATTGGACCGGGCTTTGCTCCGGCTTCACCCCGGCTCAGCATGGCATGTGCGATACATCTCCCGGGCCCCCGCCTCATTACGTGCTGACCCCTGCGGGTCACCGGATAGCAGGCCTCTGCCACAGGCTGAATCCAGGAAGCACTTTACTGCTCCGCTCCCAGCTCTGGCTCCAGAGAGGCCAGATTAGCAACGGTCCGAGATCTGCTGACCAAACTCGACGCTGGGGGGGTCAGCGGAAGATTAACGCTAAATAGGTGTGCGCCTCCTCGATTAGGGAGGATTCGCGTCTGATGTGATTCATCATGCAAATGCATTCCGCGAGCATCGAAAACAGGAAGCGTGTATTACGCGCCCGTGTTAACGTGTGCCTTACGCGCAAGTTCCAAACGGTTAACAAGTGGTTTTGTCCATGCACGGCGCTAATAAATTAATTTTAGTGAAAGTGGAAGCGGTTTTGCAAAGCGGAGCGAGTGGGACCGGGGATGTGGTTTCTTTAGAAAGGGCTTCTCTTTCTCCTATTGTTAATCAAATGGCCCCCATGACCTCTCTTTGAGGCAAAAGGCATGACTGATCCATTATTTCTCAAGTGCTATAGCCCTTCCCCCCCAAGTCCCCTCCCCTCCTGCTCCCCTGCCATGCACATGGCTATAGGGTCTTGCAAAAACACTCTGAAAACAAAACGCTCCCATTCACCGCAGGGAACAAGGGGAGGGGCGGGGGTTCAAACCACGCTGCACGGCTATAGTTATGAACCCAGCTCGTTTTTACAGCCCATGCCAGAATAATCAACACAGTTAAAGATTCAGGACTACATGGACTCTTCTAGGGTGAATTAAACAGTTGTGTGTATGTCTACGCTGCTTTTACTATTTCTCTCCCTTTGACGTGTGTGTGTGTGTGTGTGTGTGTGTGTGTGTGTGTGTGTGTCCACTGTGATGTTCCTACCACTCTCATTCCAAAGGAAAGGGAATGAAGAGTTGATAAACAGCCGGACAGGAGAAATATTTCATATTCTTGTGTCTATATGAAACAACAGCAGTAGGCCAGACATCCTTCCATGCGTCTCATATTCCTCACAGAAAATATACAGACCTCCTCTTCTTACAGATATACTTAAGCTCATGTGATTGCACTACTTAAATGAACAGACTGGTGACAGCGGTGAGGCTAACTGCACAATTTACATGGTCAGACTGGCTGCACAGATGCAGATGGCTGCACTGTTTAAATGAAAAGTCATTCGCAGGCCTTACCCGTGGAGACACCCTCCGACTGAGCGATCAGGGCAGCCATGGCCGAGTTCGGGTTCAGACGGTTCCCAAACATGTGAGAGGGGGCCAAGTTGAGGGACGATCCAGGCAATGCATTCGGCTGTGGGGAAACAATTATATTGCAAAGCATGAACATCAGAAATTGAGTTTTTTTTTGCCATAAAATGTAGCCGCCAGCACAAAAATAAAGCATACTCGGTTCATTCATAGTTTTCACTGCCACACCTGCTGCTGCTGGCTGAACTTTGACATTTTCACGCAGACGGCGCAATTGTATGCTTCTGCTCGAGAAAACAAAAATGGCAGCGACAAAAACCACTGGGGCCAGCCACTTCGTCTGCGCAGGAGCTGCGTGGGGTCAATCGAGTCCATCTGCGCAGCCCGGCGCAGACAGCACCTCATTCGCACTCTACAGTATGGCGACCATGTGCTTCCCATGCTAATTGTTTAATCCAATTAAACCATTTCCTAAATAAGAAGTGAGGGTTTTGGGGGAGGGGGGGCACAGGGAGACAGCATATGTTGGACAAAATGCCTAGCTCCTTAGCACGGCGGGACAGCCTGTGAGGTTAAACCACCAAAGCTAAGCTTCTCTTCCCCCCCTCGCTTCTCTGCACCGACTCTGCTGCTGAAATCCACCCCCATCTCCGCTGCCTCTTTAAGATGGAAGCCGGACGAGGTCCGTTTAGACGCTGTTAAACCTGCGAAGCCTGGAGGGAAGAGGGGGCTCTTTCTGTTTTAAAACACGGGGGCGAGCTGGGGCCCGCGTGGCGGGTGCCCCCCTTTGAGACCCCTACGTCCGAGGGGGCAGGCGGGAGGAAGTCTGGCTGATGTCCAGACCTCTCCTCCCGTTGCATCGCTCCCTCCTTCAGCCAGCGGCTGCCAGAGTCTCCAAACCCAAGTGTGCCTCCATCCTTAATTCATGGTCCCCCCCCCCCACCCAGCCTCCAGAGGCCCCTAACGGGATGTGGGCCAAAACGCCAAATGAAGTCCCTGACACATTCAGAGCGAAAACCTGCAGCAACCCAAAAATGGTTGCGTAATCAGGTGCGATAAAAATGCCTCCACTTTGGCCACGCGCAGTAACTTTTCAGGGGCTTTGACTTTCGAAGAATACCATTTTTTCCTTTGTCTGGCCCAGCTTTCTTGTTTATTGCTCTCTCCGGCGTGGGCTTCCCAGCAGACACACATCTGGTAACAATGTAAAAGCAAGCTGAGGTAGATTAGGTAGAATAATTCCCCTCCCTCCCCCCCCTGCTCTCCAAAAGCCTTTCATCTGCACTCCTTGAAATGGTCACAACGCTCCCCCTCCCACAGAAACCACGCAGGCCTGCCCCATCTTGCCTGGTGCTACAACTCAGCCACAGTGCAAACATGTTCAGGACTCAGCTGAACCCCACCAGAACCTGCGTTGTTTGCAGCACAAACAAACAATTTTACTGATTTCAAGCACCTGCAAATGATATACTGAATAAATCCCAGATATGAGTTCACTAAATACATACCGTTTTAAAACATAGGGGCTCAGGTGATGACATGACTGCGGTAGCTTTTAGAGGGGGGAGGAAAGTCCACACACACAAAACAAAACCATCCCTAAGCCTCATGAAATATATGTGCTGATAGAATGCACATAAAACACAACACACACACACACACACAACACACAATGTCAATGGTCATGGGTGTCAAATGCCTTTCCTCCACTTGTCTGGTGACATCACCCCCCAGAGGATTGTGGGTAATCAGAGCAGGTAGGCAATGGAGCCACAGCGTGGCTGATCTCCAGTCAGCAGGGAGGATGAGAAACACACAAGACATTCCAGCCTCATTTCTCCCCTCCTGCTTTGAGAGAAACCGATGCATTATTTACAAGAGCTGCAGGAATTAAGCAGCGGCTACATTTTGTTTGACGGTGGGGGTGGGGACGGTAGGAGAGGAGGGGGCACTTATAAGTTATTGGTGGTTTAAAAGGCTAGAGATAAGGAGAATTATTAAACACGCATTGACATTTCTGTCAATAGTGATTAGAATCGCTTGGTAGTTGCCCTGTTTTTTCTTTTGATAGACTTTTTCATTGTACAATTTGTGTATTTGGAGTTTTATCTTTCCATCTATGCATTTACTCTAGTGAAAGGTCATTCTGCTGAGGCATATGGACTTCAAAAACAGACAAACCAAGTGTTTGTCATCAACAATATACACCTCCCGTGTCGTGCATGTTCAATTGTCTGAGTCTGAAAAGCACTGCTAGATGACCAGTGTGGAGATAAGTCACACGACCCAAAGTAATAGTTTACCACTGCCATTTGACTGTGGATTGAGAAAAATGACATGACCCTTACAATGAATGCATATTGATGCCTTTGGTCAGGTGAAAACAATGTGTACCTAACTGTGGAATTTCACACTTACAATAAAGTTTGTGTTTTTCATTAAAATATCCCTAAAATAAAAACTATGAGGACACACATATAATGCCAACTGACAAATATACTATTAAGTATGATCAGCATTTCCCATTTCCTGGTGCAACATAAATCCACAAAATGAATCTACGAATATCCATTTATTCATCAAAATATCCATAATGTTACTCAATAGCTGTAAGTTATGTATAGCACATATCTCTTATAATATAAACCTCCTAATTTTCTCAGAAAATGTATTTTTAAACACATCTTACTTTTTCATTGGACCTACACTTCCTAAACTCACATAGTTACAAGCTGATGTTGCAAAATTTGAGTCTTCAGAACTGTCCAGAACATTCCCTGACACCCCGACCCAAAGGAACAAACTGGTGCAGGGCTTCACAGAGGGTTTGACCAGCTTTTGGTATGTCATAGCTGGCATACAGTGTGCTTGCAGGTTAACTGAAAGGTCACTTCCACAAGCAGGACTGACAGGAAGCGCTGAGAGAAGCCAGGGAGCATCCTGTGTCCCCACCGCTGATAGTCCTTGGCTGGTTTTCTTTTCCTGCTCCAAATCTGCTCAAGCACAACATGGTGTAGGGACCGAATGGCAGACCACCTCGGGCCATATTTCTTCCACTTCTTCCTGTTTTTCATGAGAAAGAGAGCACTATCGTGTGCTCCCCTGGCCACACGAGCCCCCTTTTCCACATACACATGAACACACATGTTTTCCCACATACACACAAACACACATGTGACACACACACACACACACACACACACACACACACACACACGCACACACACACAGGGCCCCACCCAGAGTATCCAGGTTTTTTAAAATGCAGTATGGGACTGGAGATGAAACCAAGTGTGAACAGAACTCATGTCCCAGGAGCAGCTCCCACTGTTGATGCTGTCAGGTTCAATTGCATCACACAGCACAGAGCGACGGGGGGAGCGCGGGCCCCCTCACTGTTCAGGGCTTAACGTTTTCGGCGCCATTGTTTACATCCGTGTGTAAAGTGCCCATGGTGCACTGGGTGGAGGGGGGTTGGCATAAAAGTTGGGGTCAGGGGTCATGTTTGCCCACCACTAAAAATTTCTCCTGTATCGTCTTGAAAATTTGAAAAATACAACGCTGTTTCAGACAACTTGAGAAAGGTGTGAGACAGAAATAGATGTATGACTCTTGGTCATATACAAAGATGAGGATCTACATAAAATGATGCAGCCGCAGGTCTATGAACAATGGCATTCATAATATTGCATATTTTTCTTAACACAAAAACACAATAATAAAGGAAATAATATAATGCATAATTGCCTTACCACTGCTCTACCTTTGAACCATGAATCTGAAGGAAAGTTTTTAAATAAAATATTACACAGGAAAATGTGAGAATTGGTCACTTATATATATGTAAGTAAATAGAATATTATGGCAAATGTACTAAACAATGTAAATATTTTCGCACACTTCCACCTTATCCGTCTGACTTGAAATACAAACATGCCATTTTTAACCAATCTGCTTAAACAAGAACAGAAACAGAAACAAAAACAAAACATCAGGCTGCACTGTCACTAGCTAGTACTGTCAGATTCAAAAGGGTTTAGTGAATAAAAATTTCATACGTTTCCTCAAATGCTCTTCAGTCACATGCTGGTTCAAAACCACCGTGCCTCTAGCCTACTGAAAGAAATTCATCTCACTGATGACTAATAGCAGTTGAAGAGAAACTGGGCTGGCAATTTATCTGTTAAACTGCAGATCATTATCCATCGATGAACCATTGTGTGATGCTTTCACGTAAAATCCTTAACGTGCTCGTACAGTGGCGCTTGCCACTCAGTTTCTAAGTATTATTCAAATTGTTACTTTTAAATCATACATTTTAATGAAGGTGTCCAGCAGTGCAGCATAACTGGTGAAAGACTCCGATGTAGGACCGATGTAGGACTGACTGACCCACCCATATGGACCCTAAGAGGCCTAAGCCATACGGTGCTACTTTTTGTAAGTTTAGTCTACTGTATATCATTTGATGTGGTACGGGAAGGTGACATTTGAGAGGGTTCTGGTATTGCGTGGTGAGACAATATGTATGTGTATGTGGTTAAATGTGCACATATATATGATTGATATTAATCCATTAATGTCATTGTTACAGGAATACATCCAAAGCTATCTGTGACTTTTGAGACAGAGAAGGCACAGGTGGGGGGTACTGCAACACCAAAGTCAGCTAAGCACAACTGTAGCGCCCCCACAAAGCCCCTCTCCTTCAGACTGCAAAAAACACCGTTGGCCTACTGCTTTTCCACTCTGATGTTCAACTCACCATCTTCCACAAAGTGTCATTTTCCCCCATCACACATGGAGGGAGGCCGTGTCGTAAAATGCCATAAATTGCCACTGGGGATGTGGTTTGAGAACCATCACCCTTAATTTCTCCTGTTCACCTTACAGCCCATTACCCATGGGCAGTTTGCATACCTTGTGAAACCCAGAGGCCTCTACGGATTTCTCACTGCTCTGACAGTGAACAGGGAGTGAGGCTGACCTCCTCTAAAACATGGCACTGGAACCGCACATGCGGTCCCTACCATCCAGCTAAAAAAATCAGATATTCTTCAGCCAAACAACAGAGCTCCCCGCCCCCCTTGTCCATTCCTGACTACCCCTGCTTGGGGCCGCCCTGCATGGTAGCAGGGCTGCGCTGGGCTCAATAAAGAGGTCAGTTGCCAGGAGACCGCCGGTTGCTACGGCAGCGTGAGATAAGAGCGAGCTCACAGGTCTGAGAGAGAGAGAGAGAGAGAGAGAGAGAGAGAGAGAGAGAGAGAGGGGGAGAGCTAGTCCTCCCTGTCTCCTCCTGACCGGGCTCTCAGATAACTATCGTTCACTGCGTCGGAAGGAACACCCCCACCAATCTTAATACATTCATTTGAATAACTCTGCATTAAATTAACTGAAATGCATGGGGTATGCATTAACCAATAACTTCAAGACAGGACATTAGCTGAGTACAATAATTTCACCATCACTTACAAAAATACTCAAATTTGGATTTTGAGTACAAAATTTGTCTTTTGTATGGATACCAAAACACTATACACTTAAGCAACCATAAACAACTGAAAGAACTCAGCAGGCTTCAGGATTTGTAAAGATGCTTTTACACAGTAAAAATGTTTTCATTAAATTTTTGGTTGTGGAGTAACCCCGGTGATGTCAGTACCAATTTGAAAAGCAATAGTCTGCTCCGAGAACAGAATGTGCAGAATTCAGACAGAATTCAGGGTCAAAAGGGCAGGTGTGTTTGTATCTGAACGGTCTCCTTGCAACTCAAGTCCCCTAGGCTAAACAAACCATCGGTACCACCAGCACCGGGGTAGGTTGTGTGTACATCACATGATTATATGGTGCATTGAGAATCGGCGCAATAGGCAGTGTGACAGAGGACCACTGAGACACAACAAAAAGTACTGTGTAATCTGACCACGTAAACCATATAATCTGACAAACATCCACCAGGAGAAACAGCTGGTCTTCAAAAAAACCCAGTCTAAACACAAACACCCTCAATTTCTTCTGAGAGGTGGGTCTCTGAAACTGTAATTACAGTTAACCCTAGATCAGTGACTGTTTCCTGCTTGACGTGAACTATAAGAGACACCCCAATTTGTTGGGCAGGATAGGAATATCACACCATACCCTGACAGGTGCGGTAGCAGACACACCAAACCACAGGTGGTGTTATGCTGTCAACAACAACTCTAATTTGTGTGTTGTACAGACACAGTCTTTCTACCCAATTAAAAATTGATTGGAAATTAATTAACACCAAAAACACAAAATATCTAGTGCTATCCTCATGCCGGCAAGTGATAATTGTGGTTCATGCTGCTCATAAATAAGAACTTTGTTTATCTCAGGTTACTTCAGAATAGATTACAGTACCTTTCCACGAGAGTACTCAGCCAGTTCAAACATGAATGAATGTTAATCCATGCACTTTCACGTGCAAGTATTTATAAGATCAAAACACGCATGCGTGCCAAGCCAGTGCAAACAACGGCATACAGAGTCAATACTGTGCCAATCAATACACCATCAATACTTCCCACGGAGTGCCTGACCCACACTGTGCTACTCACTATTTCCTGGAACATTATCAGTTTCCAGGATTTTCACATACACAAAAAAACACTTGTGTTTAAGGTTCCCTGAAACCGAATTTCAGCTATGATGACTCAATGAGTATGAATGCAATTTCTGCATCACATGTCCATGGGTTAGTACAAGAGGCTACCAATGGATGCCCACCTGTTGAGGGCGGAAACGCGTGGAATGCTGGAGAGGAATGGAACTCAGCCAGGTGATCACACGGACGTATGGGTACTGACGGCGCTCCGCACGTGTTCTGCGAGCCAGTGAAGGGAGCTGTCATCGCACTGGGTTGGTGGCTGGTACGGGCGGGCACTTGCATACCGGCGAGCACCAATCCAATCTCACCCTAATCAGTATACAGCGCTACTGCAGCGAGGTTCACCTCTACTCACCATTGGCCATTCTGAAATTTGACTTTTTTTTTTTTTTAAACCGAGGAAAATGGCCCAAGGGGTATGTAAGCCAAGGCACCACTGAGCTTGGCATAAGTAGCCACACTGGAAGCGTGGAGGGCGATTTTGCACACATACTGAGAAGTGTATTAGAAGTACTGTTAGAGAACAAAACCCTGTCTGTAGGAGAACAAGATTTGGTAAAGCCCCACTGCTTAATTGCTGACCCTTAAGCTTGCATGCCGACTGCAAGCGTGGGGGTAAGCAACCCACCTGCCACCACCAGTCAATCTCTAAGAAGTTAGGCTTTAATTTTTTTTTTTTTTTTTTTGTTACAGTAACACTTGCAGGTTTCAATTTACTTTGGTCAACTGCTGGCTTTACCTGTTCATGTACTTCTGACTACCTGCTCTTTCGGTAAAACCACAAATGTTATGCAAATGTTTTGTTTTAGAAAATGGACATTTATCTAGCAACAACTGCTATAATAATTCAGTTTAACCTAGAATTCTGAGTCAAGTCCAGAGGAAAGAAGGTTTTTGGATTTACAATGGAACCTTATATTTGAATGGGATCTTTCTCAGTATATGGTTTTAGCTATGCTGAAACACATCATTAGATTAAGAGTTAATGACTATTTCACATTTACAGTTTATTATTTTTACCTAAATAACATGAAATATAATTAACACTTTAAATCCTATCCAACCTATATCTGTACGTGTACATGGATGGTTATTTATTAAGCAAAGACTACTGTAGCGTGGACACTCCTCAGGACATATTAATTTCAATTTTGAAATCAAAGGTACAGCGAGCTCAGCTACTTTTGGCCTGCTGTTGCTTTGCTGACCAAACGTGGGAGTTTGTGATACAAGCTGACCTTCCGCTGGGATTGGAAAATGTGAACCATCACACATTTCCCTCAGAGCAGTGGCTCTGCGTGGTGACAGGAGAGGGAAGACACGACGGACGTTGCAGGAGGCTACCTGGCCGCCGGGGGGGGACCTAGGTGTACAGTGGCAGAGGGGGTCACCACGGAAACACTGCAGTCAACTGAAACGGGGGGGGTGGGGGACCGAGGTGGCGCAAAGGGATCCACACCAATTATCAAAGGGCAGCGCTGCGCTGCTCCTGGCACAGACCCCCGCCATGTCAAGGGAGAGGGCTCACCACACTGGAGCTGTTACGGGGGGCTGTTCCTCTCTGAATTATTCCTGCTGAAAACCACAAGCCTGTCTTAACACGTCTGTGTGCGTGTGTGTGTGTCTGTGTGTATGTGTGTCTGTGTGCATGTGCTTCCTTGTTTGAGGACAATGGATAAAGACAATAGGAGAGAGCAGGGTCTGTGTAGCCGGCGCGCTTAAGGCGTGGAGGGGGTACTTACGTGGGTGCAGGCAGTGCTGGTGAGAGGCCCGGCAGGCACAGAGGGAACAGGTGGGGGCAGCAAGGGGGTGCTGGGCAGAGACGAAATGGTGGACAGCTGCTGAGGTAACTCTGCACTAGTGCCGGTCACCGCGTTGGGCAAAGACACCAGTGTGTCACTGCTGGGGAAGGCACCTGGACGAGGGACACACGAAAAAAAAAAAAAAACACAAGGGTCACTTTCAAATGAGCTCAACTTCAGTTTCGTTCCTGCAGCTCCTGTGTCCACTTTGTTCACTGCAGTGACGTCATCTGAAACCAGATCAATCAGAATAGCCACAGTTGTTCCTCGAAAAAGCCCTTTACTGAACCAGAGGCATGGCTTCTTCCTCTCCAAACAGCTCCACAAACCCCTTCATAGGCTGAGAACTCACACAGCCATGGATAGCTTTCAGTACTTGTTAAACAGCGGGGCTGCAGAGTTGCCTTTCAAGTTAATGCAGACCTAATTTAACGTTACAACAAACTTAGTTTAACAGTTGCACCCTAAAGTTGAAAGTCATTCACAATGACAAAGAAAGTATTATATGTAGTTAAGGAGTATTACAAGGAAACGATCAGACAAATCCTTGCACAGCTTTCTTTACCCAGTCTACAGAGATCACCCACTTTACCATATCACTGCATGTCACTCCCTGAAGTTCTAAAACTAGTCTTGTTGTTCCACTCTGCACTTTCAACAGCTTCTGTGTCTGTCTTTTTTTTTTTTCGCAGAGAATAAAACTGAACACAATATTTTTAACGTGGTCTGAGACATTGCATACTTTCATTAGAAGTTTTTTGCCAAAGCTTTTTTTCACACCATCCTGTCTACTTTTTATTGTTTCATCACTGTGTCTAGATCCTGGCAGAACTGAAGCCACAAAACTTAATGCCTATTCACACTTTGCACACTTCCTTTTTGCCTCCCATTTTTACTGCCAATGTGCAGAAGTTTATATTGGACCGTATTACATTTCATTTGCCAGTTGTCTGCTCATTTCTGGACCTTATTTACATAAGGAGGGCCCTTTTCACACACAATCTGAAGTTACACTGAATGTTGCCTTCAAACTAAAAGTAGGCACCTTGAGAAATCGCTACCTTTGAATGACTCTTGTGTGCAACACACAACCAACATCACGGCCAGTGTCCATGACACATCTTTCTTATGCATGATTTGTGTCATTAGTGTCCACAAGGTATACATGAAATTCAGACAGTAAACTGGAGTCCACAGTAAAAGAGGTCTAATCAAAGCTGTTGAGCATCTATCTGATGCTTGAGACTGTATCATGCAGCACATGATTAACTATATGCTGGAGTTTTGTTTGTTTAAATATTATATTTCTCTTAAATGGAACCAGAGTCATTTGTTCTTAGTTCAACACAAATGAACACTAAGCCCATATTCTCTCGATTTATCATGACTGTGTTTGATCGACTTCATGCCTTTGTCTTCTAAAAATCACCTAAATAGCCATCAGAAGGCACTCAATTATACAATTTTCAATGATTTCACAACTGAATATACATGCAATAAAAAGGTGATGCATTTCACTGCACAAGCATTTTATGAATTCTCTGCATCTGCTCACAGCATTTGTACCACAGCAGCTCAAAGTTCTGGGGCCAGATCTGTGGCATGGTGGCAGGAAGAAGGAGCGAAATATTGGTTCTAAGTCTGGATTAAACGTGTGGATTTCTCCCGGACCGTTCGTCTCGGGCTTCTCTTGGGCCAAGGGAGGGAAACAATGAGTGTTTGAGTCCCACACACCATTAATACAAGACCAGCCAACCGCTGACCCAGAAAGCAGGGCACAATTTGATGACTCACATGTTCTTACATATAATTAGTTTAAGCTTTTCATGCGTGGGGGAGAAAGGGTTCCATTCATATTCATGTGAGGCCCTATCACATGCCTGTCCCTGTTTGTTGTCCGTGGTGTTGTATTGATTTTTTCTGTTCCCTCCCTGAACGAACCCGCCTATGCCCCCTCTGACCTCTGGAGGGGGTGAGTGAGGGCCCCCTTGCCCCACAGAGGAACGAGCGGCTCGCGGCGGTGTGCATTCACTGCGGGAACAAGGCCGCATTGTCTGGGGGGGGAGGAGGGCCATCTGATCCATCTGCGGCGTCGGGCCCATGAATGCAATCGACCACATTTATACACGTCAGGAAAACCGGCACCTTCAGCTACTTCTCGCAGGTTTCCGTTCCGGAAGGTTCTGCCGCTAGTACCAAGGTGCTCTTGTTTGCGTTTCCGAGTGACAGAAGCCTCCTTGAGCAGACAGCATGGAAGACAACATTGGTGTTGTATTCGTCATTTGCTGCTAGAGGTATACGCGTACTACACCTCGGACAACCGAACAGAAGAGTGACATGAATCTGAACTACCCAGCACACCTGACACTTCTCTCTACCCCCCCACCTCCATGTTACTGGGACAGGGCCCTGCCACCAAACCCCAACCTGTGCATTCGATGGGGGATCTGATGGCCCAGTCGATAGGGACTTAACACCCACCCCCACCCAATTGCGCTGGGCGAACGGAGCAAATTTCAGATTACATTAACAAGCACGTCGGGTCAAGCTGGTCTCTTCCCCCGCAACAGAAAATCTATCCAGGTTCAGGGAGAGGTTAATAGCACGGCTCAGGGCCTGATAAGGATTCTTCACAACCCGGGAGTCCAATTCATCTAGCTAATTTGAGATGGGTTTAAAAATGACACTTTTCATGTCACACAATAGGTACATTTTAATTTCGCTGCTTCTGGATGGCACACATTTGTTTTTAAAGCCATAGTATCAAACTGAACACTGAAAAACATTTGCAATGAGTCGACAGATTTGATGTTTGATGGTGCAATACAACACATACCCGTCATCATCTGGAGAAATAAAGATTCTAGGTCATAGAGCACAACAGCGGCTTCTGGGCACTGTAATAGGCTGGCTTTTCTTGCCTAAACCCGTGGAAAATGCAGCTAGCGACCAAATACATTATTCTTTAGACGGCTTACAGAGCAAGTTACACAATGAACATTCTTGACAACTAGTTCACCCTCCACTAACCCCTCATATCAGATAAATATTGCTTTACCACCCCAAATCTTTTTTCCCCCTCTTACAAGAACAGCACCCCATAAAAGTCTTATGCCACCTCCAGCAAGATGAATGTTTGCCTTTAATAATGGGCCCCAGGGCCTGGCCTGATAAAACCATCATTCCTCAAAAAAAGTGACAAGCGGCATTCTGGGAGAGAAAGATAAATGGGTCGCTGGACTCCATTACTGCCGTGCATTAACCCTGGCTAAATATTTACAGTCTCACCAAAGGACAGCAACAGGTGAGGGGGATCGTTCCAAACAATCGCAAAAGTATTGATAGCGCACCAACCGAGAGAAAGGAGAGACGGGAGGAGAAAGAGAGAGGGAGGGAGGGAGGGAGGGAGGGAAAGAGAGAGGGAGGGAGGAGAAGAAAGTGGGTGGAGACAGCTCCAGGCAGGGCACCGGAGGTGAGGTGCCTCCACAGCCCTCCCTGCCACTTCTCATCTGGGAGCTCCGGAGTGTTGATGCTGTTGCCTGGCAACATGCTGCCAGATGAAAGGGGGTTGGGGAAGAGCAGCACTGCAGCAGACCGGCGTGCCGGTGACTACATGCAAGCAAGCTGGTGACCCTGCATGTTGCTGCTACAGCTATGTCCAAGTGCAGCTGTAACTAGCACAACTACGCGCAGCCTTTTCAGGAACCTAAAAAGGATCAACAAGTGTGTGAGGGTATCCTCATGTAATAAACCCATGTAGGAATTTAAGAATCAGACCACAGGGGAACACAAGCGCCTGTTTTAGGGTTTGTGTTTCTGTATGGGTGAAGGATACATCGAAACGGGGGAGCGTATGAGCGCGCTGTTGCCTGTGTGTGACGCTTGGGTCAGCGTCAGGCCGGGAAGGCCTCTCATCTCCCCACACTGAGCTGCAGTGCAGAGGTAAGGCCAGTAGGTGTCAGGGCATTTCCAATCACTGCCTTACACAGCTGAGCGAGGCTGGCTGCCAAAACGACCAACAGGGAGGAACAAATAAATTTGAACTAATTGGCTGTTATGGACTCTTTTCCCCTCCGTTTGACTCCGAAGGTTAATGTCTGTCGCAGCGGAGGTTCAACGAGGAAACAAGTCAAGACTCTTGATCAGAGGCACACGAGGAAGGAGACCGCAGAGGCACTTTGACCAGCTCCTGGTTAAAGGAGCTCCTGTGACAGCAAACACAAGCTGCTGGGTGGCGTGTTACCTTGCGAGGGTTGTGTGAGCTGACAGACGGCCGACAAACGCTGTCACACAATACTGCGAAATGCCATCCCTCAGCTTCTACCTGCTTTCCTTCCACAAGTCCGATAAGCAATACATCCAGATAATTCCAAACCCCCTACTCTCTGCTCCTTCTCTTTCAAATAAAACCAGGCCAAACCCTGCTACCCACTCTCTCTGCAGCTCCAGTTTCAAGCAGGACAGCACTGTGGACATGAAAGCCCCCGATCATCAATGGAGGGGTCATCGGACACTCGCAGGACTGTCACTGCCCTCCCAACTGCCTTCGGCTTCGCCGCTTTTAGCTCAGAATCCAACTGTGACCGCTAACGATCACTGTCACTGTGCCAAGATCATTCAGAACAGTGGCCTTTTCCCTCAGCCCCGTTCCCTCCCAGAGTGTTTCCGCACATGATGATGTCATGGCTCTGCCTGTTGTGCCAGATGGCAACAGGACAGTTTGACGTTTTCTCCTGAATGCCGTCAGAGTTTATGAAATGTTACAGTGGCAAACAAAAATAACATTTCTTTGCCTTTGAGTGCCCAAAGTCACCAGAGAAAGTAAAAAAAAAGTCTAATCATTTTCTTGCTTGCTTGCTGAGAAAAGGAGGAAAGGTATACAGATCTCGACCACCTGCCACAAGGATGAGGCATCAACATCTCTCCTCTCTGCAGGGGCATTTCATCAGATACAGACAATGATGCTTGAGCTACGTTTAATATCATCACTCAAAACAGAAGCAGTTTTCTTAATTAAGCATTAACTTGTAACTCATAACTAGCAGAGGTAAATGACGTTTTGCTTGGATGTAGGGCTGGGTGATATAGCCATCGTGATATATCGAATAGCTATTTTTAGCAAAATAACAGCTATCCCTGGTATGTGGCATTAGGTTTCTTCCTGTATTGTTTTCCCTTTAGACATACCTGCTGCGGGAGCACACCTCCAAAGTTCAGTGAAATGCTTCTGGGGCAGAAAAATATCACTTGTATCTATATGTTGGTTAACTTACCTATTAGTAGAGCTTCTCGATTATGGCAAAAATCATAATCACAATTATTTTGGTCAATATTGAGATCACGATTATTTAACACGATCACTCACTGACTTTGGAAACATCATGCATTTATTGAATGTTAAATCGCCGTTTCTTCAAAGCTAAAAGTAGCTAGAATTTTTCCCAATCTAGTGTTCTAATCGCACCGGTTTTAGCATATGCGCTAAACGGCGAATCACACTGGTGTGACCGCGAAAGGCTTATATAAATATAATTCAACTGAAAAACAAATACATTTCAATAAATAATGCGGCACAATAATCGTTTTATCTTGATTATCTTGTTTTCATAATCGTTGGAAGCCAAAATTGTAATTGAAAGTAAAGTTTGATTAATCGCCCAGCCCTACCTATTAGCTTTGAAAAACACATAGCATGTGTTTTCACTCTTTGTCTTTGTAGCCATGTTTTCTATCTGCCACATGGAAGCAGCATAGTGCTGTTGCTGTGATATCAACGTTGAAAGATACGAGTGGCGTTTTTTCCCCCAGAGGCATTTCACATGGCCTCAGAAAACTGGAGGTGTGCTCCGCATCAGGTATGACTAAAGGGAAAACAATACGGGAATAAACCTAACGCCACATACAGGGGATAGTTAAATGGATAACATTGTAAGGAATGGTAACCTATGTAAGTTGCTTTGGATAAAAGCGCCTGCCAAATGAATAAATGTAAATGTAAATGTAAATGGATAGCTGTTATTGCGCTAAAAATAGCTATTCAGTATATCATGATGGCTACATCGCCCAGCTCTACTTGGACGAAATCTAGTAACAAGACCGTTAGTCCACTTATTACCTTAAATTAACCACCTCTTTCGTCTTTATGGTGTTTTTAGCACCCAGAAAATTGTATTTTCTGTGCTTTCTCAAATAACATTATCAATGAGTATAGGTGACTTCCAACACTGCTTTGGACCTCTTACTTTACCATCTAACAAAATTTCCTGCATACTGCAGGTTGCAGGTAAATGCAAAAATACAGGAATACGCCTCAGAGCATGGAGGATACACTTGTTTCAACACAATACAATCGATATCAAAAGAGAGCTTATGTTTTGAGGGTTAACACAGGTGCTACTTCGTTAAATGTGTAACAATCACTTCCTGCAACAAAGCTGTAGTCTCTGGAATATTTCTGTAATAATATCACAGTGCTATCAACCTGGCAATGCATATCAACTTCTTTATCTGTGAAAACAAAGGCCTCTGCAAATAAATGCCCTTATACTGACAATCATATCACCCCATAATAGTGGTACAGTACATAACTACATAGTTTACAGTACATAGTACCAATATAAAATGATCATAAGCACTACACCTCTAACACCACATTGGGGTGACCTTCCTCCTCCTGTGCATATGTGGGTGTGTCCGTGTGGGGCGGGGGCGTGCCTACCTGGTCCCGCGGGGGAGGAGCTGACACTTAGGCTCTGTAAACTTCCGTTCCTGAGGAGAGAGGGAGACTTCTGGACCCCGCCTCCGGTCCCCGCCCCCGCCGCCGTTCCCGTTAGCAGGGTTAGCGCGGCCGGGCATGGAGCTCGCGCTGGAGGAGGGGGAGGGGGAGGAGGAAGAGGAGGAGGAGGACGAGGGCACGGGAGGGTGGCCGGCCAGCTCCGGCAGGTCCCGGGACCGGCAGGGCCCGTAGCGGTTCCTCCAGTTGCAGCGGCGCTTCTTGCCCTTGGCGGCCTCCTCGGCGCCCGGCCCGCCCGCGGCCGCGGGCTGGGGCCGCTTGTACCCCGCGGGGGCCAGCCCGGCCGGCTCGCCCGCCAGGTGGCAGTTCTCATAGTGCTTGGCGGCCGCGGAGGCGGAGCCGGGCGCCGGGGACATCAGAGAGCCAAAGGTGCTCAGGGTGACCACGCCGTCGCCGGCTCCGCCGTCCCCGCCCGCCTTGGGCAGGCAGCGGCCGAACGAGGAGTCGCCGCGCTGGCTCGGCTCAGAGAAGCTCAGGAACTCCTGGCCGGGCGGGTTCACTGAACCACCTGAGGACGACTTCCCGCTGCTCCCCAGCAGGAGACCTGATGAAAAGAGAATCAGCAGTAACGCCTTATTGCATAATAAGCGTCATACCTGAGACAAAAAAAAAAACCTCCACGCTTGAGCTTGTGACTGGACAGGCGGCAGGCACATCACAGCTGAGGAGCTCACAGGAAACTGTCTAAGGCAGGCCAGTTCCACCAGTGCGTTACTGAAGAGCTCCACCGTGTCTGCTGGGCCTGCACATCTCACACCGCACCCCTCTCAGGTTCCTCCCAATGTGTGTGGTAACACCAGAGTCACTGTACAGCCCCTGTTGCTTCACAGCAGTTATAACTGCCTGGGCAGGGCTGTCAAGATTTCCTGTTTTGTAAACCATTACCCAACCCTCACTCTTCTCAGAAAGAGCCCACAGAGAGAAAACAGTCAGGACAGTAAATACCTTCCAGAGATTTCAACACACCTTGATGTGGCCATTACTTAAAACTGGGCACAACGTAGCCTTCTAAATGATTACAGACTCTTTGCCAAAAGGGCCAAGCGTGAAGTGGATTCAATCAACATTGGGATAGCTACCTATAGATTTACAGATTATTACGTCAGTTATTACTGTGCAGTTGCCATAACTAGTTTGCTGTTGCATGTATTAATCTGGGCTGACAAGACTTAAAACTCTAAAGAAAAGATTAAGTTTTTTTAATCACTACTATTAAGCATGATTAAACACCAACAGTGATGATCACAATTTAGTTTTCAAACAGCACTATAATCACTTCAATTGAGCATGTTTCACGGTAAGTTTATTTTTTTGTAGAGATTCTTATATTTAAAGAAATGTTTTCTGAGGCAAGATCCTGTTCATTAAGTCTTTGGTTTGGCACCTTCGGATTTTTTTTAATCGCTACAAGGTCTCTGTAAAGACACCTACACAATAATGAAGACTCATTAACAGCAAGTTCAGTCATTTCCTGTTGTGCACCGTACCAAGATATCCTAGACAGATATCAGTAAATTTAATAAAAAGTCGTTTAAGTACCAAGTATAACTTGTTCACTTTGAATGTGTCATATGAAAATGGTGAGCTTTACACTGCTGCTGTCATAAAATAAATGTTCAGAAAACTAATTGTGGTCATGCTATCAACACATCACATCTTGACAGTAAGGTTATCATGCTTCATTATGTGTCTCTTCATAAAAGGCTGCCCTAGTCACATACAGTACTTCTGTCAGCAACATGAACTGGAAAAGACTCCTTTATAAGCTGCAGCCACTTCCCATTCAAATTGTGGTAATGCAGGTGAAAACAAATCTGATTGAAAACTAGCGGATGTGTTCAGAGAGGGGCAAATGTGAAGCGATTAAAATCTGACGAGTGTGAAACTGACCCCGCCTTGGAAGTTAATTCAACTGTGTGAAGTGCAAAACAGGTGCACACACACACTATGTATGTATTTGACAAACGACACAGTATTTTCAATGTATAATCACTAAATATTGACAGCCCTAGTTGTTATGCCACATTGCTTAAAGTACCCATGTTACCTCAGATTACCATTTTATTTATTTTTAGACCTGAAAGCCCCTGCCTGAGAATATTGTTACTGTGCTCATGTAAAACTGCAGCAAGTACGTCTGTACGTTTCATAGTATCTGGCTAACAAGGAATAGCAAATTATACTACGCAACTTCACTAGCAAATATAAGCGCATATGACTTACGAGTCCACGACGCTATCTCAGGATTCAGCATTATGCGCCCAGACAAACGAGCAGTGACATCCCTTTGGAGTAGTGCCGTGAACTGGCCTGGGATCAGTTGACAGTTGAGACTGAATGAAAGCCCCTGAAGGTCCCTCCCCTTCGGAGACTTGCCACTGCAACCCCACATGTTTTCACAGCTGTGGCTGCGAGCTGTCAGCGCATCTCTTCCCAATTTTACAACCTTTCCATTTCTTCTCCCCGACTCTCCACACCCTTAAACAAGTCAAGACGGGGGGAATAAAAGAGAGACAAACCCGAAACAAGAGCGTACGAACCGCAAGAGAGGCCCGGCAACGACAGGCTGAGGTCCTTCTTCCCTTTCCTCTTAACACCTGCCACTTCCGCAGCCAATCCACTCCAGCACTGTGCAGCGAGTTCCAACACGCAGACCGACCCGCCGTCCGGGCAATGGAGTTACATAAACTCGAAGATAGCCAAACAGGGGAGGCCTGGGACCGCAGACCAGAGCACCCAAGACCTGCCTGCCTTTCACTCTGCCACCCCGGAGACACAGTGGGATCCCTGCTCGGAGCGGTTTGGCAGGAGAGAGGTGCGTACGTGTCGTTCCTTTGTGTGCCGGGGGGGAACGGTTTGACAGCGACGCGACCGGTTTTACTGGGCAGCAGCTCCGCCCCACCTCCCGAATTCCACCTCGCGCGCACCTCTCTAGAAGCCATGCGTTCACAACCGCGCTGTCCTCTTTAAACAGACATGTGCTCCACATTACGGCACCGCGTTCAACATGAAACCGCTGCCGCAACAAGGCAGGGCGAGCTCTGCCCCCTCAGAAGGCCTGATGTAACCGCAGCACAAGGGCACCAGTCTTCCCCTTTTTTCCCCCCTCCACAGCCTGCTGAAAAGGCAGACATCTTACAAGCTTACATCATCCCCATCCCCCCCCCCCGAGACAGCTCCAGACATAATTTTTCTTTCAGATGTGAGTTATGGCTGCCGGTCCAGACAGAGCAGGCGCTTGGATATCTCCATCGGGGGCCTGCCGGTGCTGATAGTGCGGGAGCAGGGGGCATGTTTTCGCGGTTAGTCCCACCCCACCGGCTGACCTCTGTGAGGCCCGTGGCGGGTGACCCGCCTCCCCCCTCCGGAGGGACTCCCGGCCCGGGCGCCGATTAGCGCCCCGCAGCCAGGCGGCGGCGTTATCTTGAACTGCGCGCCGCGGTTACTTGCTCTGGACAGTTTCCAGGCCCTGTCGCGGGCGCGCTCCCTCATCTGCCGCACACAGGAAACCCTGTGTTTGTGCTGCGCTGGCACGCTTCAGCCATTCATTGACATGACTATTTAAATTTGGGAGGGGGCCGGGGGAGTACTATCACCAAGGGGAGACTGAGGGGAGTGCGGTTAAGTTTTTATTGACCTGTAGTAGCAGTAGCCGCCGCCTCTGGAATTCACAGGCTTGTTTACGCTGGTCTGCAAACACACCCCACCCCGCCCCGCCTCCAGACCCGCTCCTACCTTGCTGAAAGGGGCTGCCGGAGGAGGAGATGGCAGTAGGGGCTGCCGTCAGGTCCGCAGCGGGGAGAGGGGGTTTCCCCGGAGCCGACTTGCGCCCCCGCTGGCCCGAGCCGTGGCCGCCCGCCCTCTTGCCCTTGCCCTCCAGGCCCTTGCCGTCAGCCGGGCCCGCGTCCTTGGGACCGCCCCCGGAGTGAGCGGGCACCTCCTGGAAGTTGGCGTTGGTGAAGCGGCCCGCGGTGTCATCCAGGCGCTTCTGCGAGGAGGACACCGCTGCTGCCGCGCCGCCGCTGCCGCCGCTGTAGGTCTGGACGGAGGAGGGGGACAGGGAAAACACGTTCACAGCAGGACCATAGACCGCACCCAGCAGCAGCAGGTCCGGGTCACGCCGGAGCCCGCCTGCGGAAACCCTTGGAAATTTCCATGCTCCGTCTCCTTCCCTAGCAACCGCTTTCTCCTTCCTCCCTTACGGCAGCGTATCAACCTCATCACGGATTTCAATTTATTTACAGCAGGGGGGTTCAATGCATTGCTGTCGCTCCAAACGAATGCAAGCAGAGCAGATGTTTACAAATTTACACACAGCCTATTCAGTTCCGATGCAGAGGTAGAGAGAAGGACGCGAGGATGCGCTTACCTTTTCGGAGCTGACCATCAGGGCTGGCACCAGCGCGGGAGAGGGATCGGAGACCCGCTTGTACTTTGGTTTGTGTCTGTCTCTGTCTTTGTGTTTCTGAGGGGAGACGCAAAGAAAGACAGCGGAGCGAGTCAGTGAAGACGGCACATCTGGGCCGTTGAGAGGGTCACGACCACGAGCCGAGCCCGCAGCTGCAAGGACTCAGACAAAGAGAGGAGGATTTCACTGCAGCACTCTTACCCCCCAGCAAACGAAACTGGAGGAAGGAAGGGGAAAAAAAAAAAAGGTAACGCAGACAGAGAAAACTGTGTCATGTGCTGACACGACAGTGTTTTGATTACCCCTGAGCTCGTCGGTGCCTTCAGCATCATTAACCGGCGGTATAATACCACGCCCCGTGTAATGACTTTCAAACAAAACGGCAAGCGGATCCCTTCTCGGTCGCCCGTTTTCCGCGCGGCGGTGACGCGTTCCGGGGGCCGCTTGTCTCCGAGGATGATGTCACTGCCCTGCAGCGCCCGGCCGTGTGGCGGTGGAGCCGGGCCGCCCGCTGCGCAGCTGCGACTGGGGGCTCCGCTGCTCTCCGCGGAACCCAATTTCCACCAGGGGCGGGTGTGAATGAATTTACACTTCACACTCCCTTCACGCGCCGCTGTCTGACCCGTTTCTAATTTTCAGACCGGAGCTGTGAAAATATGCAGCGATCCAGAAAAACGCGGGGAGAAACATATTCGCACGTTTGCCACCGCGCCGCTCCCTTCACCACCTCGGCCGTCCCCGGCCCTTCCCGTAACCGCTGCGTCCCTGCCTCCACCGCCACAGAGCCCTTTCAGCCGCGGCCAAGAGCAGCTGAGCTTTGTGTACAGCGGCCGGGAGCAGGCCCATAAAACCTGCACTTGGACAAGAAGGGAAAAGTCGGCTTCTTTGTAGAGGAATCTATGCTTTCCATTACTGAAACATTCTCCTATTCTAGCGAGTATTTCATATCAAGAATTCATAATAAAAACATGGCCAGCTGCATGCTTCCATACCACCGGGCGGGAAGAAACTTGCACCATCCCAGGCTGCCAACATTAGAAAAGGCCTATTTGCATAACACTGAAATAACACCAGGGTCAGTTTGTACTCAATTAAATAATACAGTTACTACTGTTGAAATACACCTGTAAGTGCACTGTAGGATGTTGGTTGAGAAGTTCTTGTTATTTATTCTCCTGTACCCACAATTTACTTTTAATGTAAAGGCAAAGACTGTCATGGTATTTGAAGCAACCCGCATAATTGCAATACAATGCTGCTGTAATTGGGACTCCCCAGTCCCTACAGTTTGGTGGGAGGGAGGCGTCCCCTCCTCCCTCATATCAGCTTCTGCTGAGCATCAGATAAAGGCGGCGTGTGAAGTACAGTGAGCTTCGATAAACGGAAGGCCAGGGCCTGCGTGAATGGAACTGGACTGCCACTGCTGTTGCTAGGCTGGCAGGGTGACATTCTCCTCCGGGTTAATTCCTAAATCCCCCCAGCTCAGAATCACCGGGGTTCCCCTCCTCCGTCTAAGCTTCCTCGGGAAAACTGCCGAGGGAACCCCCCCCCCCAAACCCACCACGACGCGCTGTCCATGCAGGAGTGAACGTGAACAGCGAGGAATTAACGGACACACAAAAGGCAACCCAGGGCCAAAGGACAGTAACGCAATCTAGCATTATTTTTCTGTGAGTGCAGATTTTTTTCAACACTGAAAATTGCTGTTTACATTTTTGTCTACAATACCAGAGGAAAGCATTCTTTATGGATAGCTAAAATACTTAACACAAATCTGAGCGAAAAATACATAAATTACAAATTATCAATGAAAGAGGATGGATTTTTCCATACATTACAGATGCTTTATGTTGCAATCAATGATTAGGAAAATGGCACTTATTTAAAACTTATCTCCACATAAATAACTGTAAGAGATCCATTTGTTTTTATTCCTCGACATTACCTTCAAGCTTGCGAACCAAATAAAACTGAGAATGAAAAACGGTTTGTTACCATTTCCCAGGCAGGTATTGTACAGGGCGGAGCACACACAACAAAGGTAATTACCATAATTAATAACTGTCTGTGGCGGTCTGGCAAAGGGGGGAAATTTCCTTCAAGCCGAACAGGACCTCCTGTAGGGGAAGAATCTCTGAGAGCCTTTTAACCTGACCCCTAAAAAACATTCCGCTATAAAAACAGACCACGACAATGCGAGCGGCAAAGTAAATCGCATATCTAAACAAACCATCCAAAAACAAAGAGGTTGTCAGTGGAAATCTAGAAATGGAAAAATCTAAAAGAATAATAAGCCACACATGTTTTGCGTTGGCAGATGCCATTTTCCTAGCTGTCTGCGCACATCTGAACTCCCTGAGAATGGAGAGGCTTTTAGCCTCCATTGTTGTTTGGCCCCAGGGTTTGGAATTAGCTAAGTATACATCTGAGCCCCCTGACCTTCGACCGGGGAATGTGGATCAGGGAGGGGGGGATGGGGGGGATGGGTGCCTTTGTTAATGTAAATGAGGCACCATGGCCGGGACGGAACAGAAAATGCGGAGCAGAAGGAGGGTTCTGGAGCACACTGCCCTCCTGTAAAGCACAGGCTCACTGGAGGGTTCTCAAATGAATTTAGAGGAAATGTTAATAAGCGTTTAGCCAATCATTAAATGCAGTCACATGACACATCTCAATTAGGCCTAATCATCTGGCCCCCACCCCCCACACACACTACTGGAGCAGTTTCTATTAAAAGCTAGCTCATCTCCGCAAAGCCTGTTGCGTTTTTTCACGGTGCTCCCTTCACGTTTGATGCCCTTTGTCTGCTCAGCCTGAGACCAACCCAATTTGGATCAGAGGCATCGAGTTCTCCATCTGCCGGGATATGAGAAGTGAGGGGAATCTAATCTAGTCAGCGGTGAGACACAGAGCCGGGGAATGAGTGTTTTGTCATGCTCTTTGCCGTCGCAGGCAGGAATTAGAATCCCCTGAAAAACAAAGCTGACAGCCACATCAGACTAGAAACAAGAAAAGACGAAAAATGGACAAAACCTGCATTTTTGATTTGAGCTTTGATTATAAGGCCTTTGAATACGTAACTTCAAAGCAAATTCTGCTTTCCTGTAGCGTCTCTCTCTCTTTTTATCGAAAGCAGGTGTAAGTGTTTGCAAAATGCAGGGGAGCATTCTGTGGTCCAGGTCCGTGTTCCAACCCCATATCTCCACCATAGTACTACTTCTTGCACTAACCTATACTAGTGTAGTGTACAACATTGTATTTCTAGCTGACAATAATAACTTGAGCGGGTAAAGGGCAATCCCCCATGTAAAAGCCCCTTTGTGAGGGAGCAAAAAAAAAATCCACTTTAACTGATGGACCATGCATGTCAGTCAGTAAGTGAGTAATGAACTATGGGTGCATGGGGTAGACTCAGTGGTGTCACTGGCAGTTTCTTGGGTGTGACCCTGCTCATTGGCCTTAACAGAGGACATCTGTGGCACTGCTGACCAATGAAAAATATTCTTGTGCAAGAGGGAGTTCATTACCTTTCTCCAGCTCTCCCTCTGTATTATACACCACCCACGCTGGAGCTCTACTCATCTTGGTTCTTTGAGAACTCTGCCTGTAAAGCGAGTGCCTGATATGGGGTTCCACCAGCAGGGAATACAAGTTCTTAATAAGTGGGCTTTGAATGCAAATTTGGGCACAGGCAGCTCACCACTATTGTGAGGTCACAAAGGCACTAATGCACTGATTAAAAAAAAAAACCATCCTGTCTATACGGAGAGCCCATTCACAATTTTGCACGATCCCAGCCCCAAATGTAAGGCTCACGCTGATTCAATATTATCTCAAAATTTACAGACTCAGTGGTCTTATCCTAAAGCGCTCGCGCTGAGTCTCATTCAGCGCAGCGTTCCCGTCCCGAGCCCCTTTCATCATCCCTTAAGCTGGGGGCCGATGGAGTGGCTGAGTGAAAGGAATGAATGTGGAGGCGGTGGGGCTGCCGGGTGAAGGCGCGCCCCGCTGCACGTGCTCAGGGCCGCCGCCGCGCTCATCAACGGGCCCCTCGCCGCGGCTGCGGGCTCGGCTCAGCACCGGGTACGGTCTGACGCGCTCGTTGGCAAACCGCGGGCAGGAAGGCCGCGTGTGTGAGAGAGCGCGTCGAGCCCGCGCTTGGGCCGGCCGTGGCTTGCGGGCGTGCGGGGCATCACGTCCTTGACTGGAGGGGTGGGGGGGTTGGGGCGTTCCGACCGTAACCTGTGCGGGATGGTGCGTCCCCTGGCGTAATTTTTTCGAGGAACTCCTCATCAAAATAAAGGGGCGGAAACAAGCACGCTGGAGTTACGTTCCCCCCTCACAAAGGAGGCCTGGTCTGGTTCGAGGCTGGTTTTCAACTACAGATGTCGGAGTGCTCTTTCTTTACAAGTCCAATGTATTCCTGAAGCACCGAAGCTTTTCTTTCAGCTTCGGAAGAGCCTTGCCAGGAAAACACTCTGCCTGTAGTAAACCCTCTGCCCTGCAACTACAGCTGCACACAGAATGTGCTCATTTCTGTTGTTGTCTTCACCAGGTGGAATAAAGAATGTCTAAGCAAATCATATGGGGAAAACACGCATTATGGTACTTCTCCAGATTTTATTTACCCAATGGCTTAAGTCTAATTTTACAGAAGGGAAATATTCACTGAACTATCAGTATGATTAAAGTGAGGGAAATGATTCATTACAACAGAGATGTCTCATCCAATGAGTAGGAGGGAATAAGCCAGTCAGGAAAGAGAGAGATCAATGAGGAATGGCTACTCTGAGTCGGAGGGTTGCAAACTCATGGCCAGTGAGAAGAGATGCCTGGGACAGAGTCAAGAGTATCGATGACAGGGGAGAGAGATGATATGCCCTTTTATTCATCTCAGAGACGCTGATATGATGAACGTATTTTTCCTGCTGCTACGCTACAATGACAGTGGTCTGCACCCAAAATACAGGAATGAACCTAAATAATGTGACTTTACTATTGAACTCAGACTAACCTTTCAGTAGAAAGGTTAAGTGCAAGAGAAATACTAATGTGAAACTGCAGAAATGGTTGTCAGTAGCATCCATAGTATAGTGGTTAGCCAACTTTTCTGTAATGTGCCACATTGTGGAGGCAACTGGTAAATCTCATCATCATTTGAAATGAAATAGGTAAGTCACCACTCAAGTTCCAACAGGTATGTGTTTGTCTACTCATTCTCAAGGGAACTGTTGGAATATGGAAATGCTAAAAATACTCATTATTCAACATTTTACAGTGTCTTAAGCGTAACAGACTGTTGACTGATGATTTTACAGAGGATTTTTCTGTAATTTTGGCCTTCTAAGCTCAACTGCAGTGCAACAGATGGGACACAGTGGGTGATTGTTCCATTACTTGCTTTGAGTGTTTCTAGATGAAAACTGGGGATTAAATTTTCAAAACGCAGCCATACAGACAAACTGGGATTGTACAGAATACTACATACTACACTAAGCTGCAAAACTGCTCTTCATAAACTTAGTTCTTGCAAGTAACGGATACATACATCCCCACAAAACATATCGAGCCTACTTGTCTTGAATGTAATTTTCAGAGTCTGGCTGCATGAAAAAGGGGCATATCACTCTGGCAAGTCATGATGTAGGGTAGATCTGGAGACTGCCTTACCTTCTTATCCTTGTCATGATGCTTATCCAAAGAGTGAGAGGAAGAATCGCTTAAGCTTTGAGCCCTACTACTGCGGCCTTTGCTCCTTCTCTAAAAGGTGAAAGAGGAACTTTGAGTTACTGTCAAAAATCTGTGTGGTGTTTCCCGTCAATAAAAGAAAACCATGACTTAGACAGAGAGAGAGTAAAGAGGACAACATCATGAAATGTTGTTAGGGGTGATGCACAATAGGATACTCCTCACTCGCGTTCGGACCTCTAACACGTAGATGTGTCTGCAAAAGCGTTGCAAAACAGCTACACCCACCGTCCCACCCGCCCAACTGCACTTCCCATTCCACGCACCTCATTTCGCAAAAGTCGCTGCTTAGTTGTTCATCAGGAGATGTGCTATCCAGAAAATTTGACCAGTGTGCTCAAAAAGAAACTGGAATACAATATTCTCTGATAGATTTCTTTGGAAAAAAAAATGAGCACTCCGTCAACCACTATAGCTTCCTGTTTTGTTTTATGACTGTAGCTGCATTCAACTGCAAAACTGCCTTCGATAACTACTTGCAATTCAGTAAAACAAAATAAACACATACAAATTCAATGTGCTCTAATTTATCCCAAAGCTTTCCAAAATAAGGGCTGTGGGGAAAATGGCGGGACAATCATCAGTTTCCATGCTTCGCATTACAGTATTTGTTAGTTCTATTATTCTGCATTATTTCCTCTCTTGAATTAACCAAACACAAGGAGTAATTTCCACTCTCATGAAAAATGGCTCCTGTGGGGAGGCTGACATCAGCTGCATCCTGATTCACAGTGCACTGCTCCCTCAATGACTCTGCGTCTGATTCGAGCATGTAAGCGGTGTTACATTTTACTGATGTCACAGAGTTCATCTTACCTCAGACAGGGAGTGACTGTGGGCTAGAGAAAAGAGCAATTAATTGGGGAGGGTCACATTCGCCTGCAACTCTAGTCAAATTTCAATCGTAAGGATGTGCCACACCACAGGGCTTATTGCCTTTCGCATGGCGATGGCTGCATCCGCAGAACGCGTAATAAAAAATGTACAGACACAGGTTGTAATCTCAAAATTTCTTAAACACCCATAAACATCGAGAGAACCCAACATTCACTACTTACAAATATTTATTTGTTAGGTCATCAGGGCAACTCTCATACTGGCCTTTTCCCCCCCATGAAACCTGGTTTTATTTTTTACCAACTCAGTTACTAAACAGATATTACATATAAGCTCTATTACCCAGCATTTTGCCACCTAAAACATTTGTGCTCGGATCATCTTTACAGATTTATTCAATGCCATCTTCGAATCGTTTACCTCTGAGAAATTTCAGACACATATATTCGCACATTTTTAGTTAAACACAGAAATATGCATAAAAAGGTTTGTGCTACATTAACCCAGGTGCCAGTTACAGGGACATTGATTTTACTTTCCCTTGAGGTATTATACTTAACCTGTAGCTTTCAAAATGAGAGGAAGTGACATCTGAAGTAGGCAAGGGGCCATCAAGTGACATCAAATAATGGTTTTGGACACAGCCATTAAAATATTCTTTTCTCACTATGTTTGATGTCAACATGTCTGTCAAACCATGTATTGCACGTCTGACTGCAGAGAAATGACACATCAAAAAGCTCTGTCGGAAATCTTAACCAGAAGAAGCAAGCGCTAAGGTTAAAGGAGATCTGTTTTATGGGGATGACGTAAAGAATACTAATTATCTGGCCTCCACACAAACACGTATCAAATTCTGCTGTGCTGTCGAGGTAACTCGTTTGTGCGATCATAAATTAAGCCCGTTTACAATCACTCTAATGGCAATAATAACAGTAATAGTGGCAGTAGCTGTGATAATAATACCCCTTTTGAGTAACTGTCCATAGGCTTATGCAGCGAGTGAAATCTAAACTCAGCTGGGCTGTGGCAGTCTCTGATTATTGATCGCTACACTGGCCAGCAACAAAGAGATGCATCCCGCTCTGTGGAAATGCCCGGCCCCGCTCAGAGTGAAACAACACCCCTAGCCTTCTGTGACCTCGCTATCTGCAGCCTCACCGTAAAACACAGCCCTGCCAGTCCGATTATTCCGAAAACCTTTTCAACAACAGAGACGAAACAGCCTTGGATTTTTATTGCCACAAACTCAATGCATATCAAAATATCAATTGGCTAGTTCTCAGAGGTGTGTAGGAACCGCTTTTGCCGCTTGTTACGCTCCAAAAAAAAAGGACAAATTACAAATATCGAACACCGCACACCGCTCTCGCTTGGTAACGAAAGCAATCTACGTATTAGTGTGAGCACTTGACAAATTCTCACACATATGCAGGATTTGTAATCAAAATGCACCTTCCACCATTTTAACCCTTGTCACTGGATCATCCTAGTCCCCCCAGTCCCACATCTTTCCCTCTGTGGGCTCTGTGTGAGAGCCCTTTGTAGGTGTGGGTATCGGGGGGCCGAGGGGAGTTGTGTTCTCAAAACAAAAAGCACAGAAACAGGACTCCAGGTCTAAAGCCTGATTGGGCTGGGGATTGGCGGGGAGGGGGGGGTTGGGGGCTTAGACCACAGCGCCATCTGTGCCCTGAAACCCAAGCTGGATGTACTGGAAAATGGGGAAATGGCTGCCCTGGTCCAGTGTCAGTGTGGGGCTGCCACCGGGGCTCACCTCCAGCCTCTGACATTCAATCTGCCCCAGCGAGCGGACGGGCGGGAGGAGGGGAAAGGAAGGAGAGGCGCACACACACAAAGCTCCAGGGAGGTACCGCTGATCAACGCCGCAATTAGGAGGAGTGGAGGGGGGTAGGTGAGTGGGGGTTGGGTGCACTCCCGAGCAGATGAAGACCGGTGACTCGTCGCGAGGGGCGCGCGTGAAATTTAGTCCAATCCCGGAAGGGGAAATTTACTAAGAAGGTCACTTGAAAGCACAATAATGTTCTTTCAGCAGGTTGCTGTTGAGGAAATAAAATCTAAGTCCATAAGGTGAACCGCAGAAAACAGCCATATTAAACCGTGGCAGGGATAGCTAAATGGACACATGAACAAAGTGAATGTTCCCACCGCTTCCTGTTTTGCTTCCTGTTTTTAAGCACTTTCAGAGACGCATTTATGACATCAGTTCACGACCATGAATATCAACACGGTTTAATCTATTGCTCTCAGAACTGATGAAAACCTTCATATTTGTTCTATGGCCATCACAAGTTCGTGGTGGTTTCTAAATCCACACAGCTGGGCTGTATCCAATTCTACAGACTCTGAAGGTGAGAACAAAATCGAGAATGTAGCCTTCACTTGGCCATCACCTTGTGACTATTTGGAAAAGAACGAACAACCAACTGCTGAACAAAGCTTAAAATCTCAGGGACGTCAATTATGTGCCTCCATCTCCACGGGGATAAAACAGCACAATTAAGCAAAACATGCAAACATCTGCCTGTTATAAGTAGTATTCTCAGCAACACTTGTACAGTACAATCTACAACATTCCATGTGCAACACTGACAATTATTTACAATGTCACATCTCTGACTCGGCTTCCACCTCATGACATACTCCAGCTTCTTCCGTTTTATTAAACCTCTGCCATGTCTTCAGCTTGTATCATGAGGTATAAGGTGACATAACATTGACAGAGAGCCTATGGCTTCTGTAAAAAAAAATCCCTGCCAGGATTATCGTTACCAGCGGTGAGGATGGTATTTCCCTGACTGATTTGTGTGGGTTTCACAGACACAGATGACGGCATGGCGTGGGGACGGGGCAGGGAGGCTTACCAGCTTGCTGTAGTGGTATTTGCAGTATCCGCAGTACTTCACGTTGTCAGCGTCTGATCCCTGCTCTTCACAAAGCAGCCCAGCGAACTGAGCGCTGCACTCAGAGAGAGAGAGAGAGAGAGAGAGAGAGAGAGAGAGAGAGAGAGAGAGAGAGAGAGAGAGAGAGGAAGAGAGGGAGAGAGAGAGGGAGAGAGAGAGGAAGGAGAGAGAGAGAGAGAGAGAGAGAGAGAGAGAGGGAGAGAGAGAGAGAGAGAGAACATTGACACAGTGGCATCGCAGGGAACACAACACGCCGCTTTTGGCTTTCTGTGGAAGAGTGACTGCAGCTTCAGCGTTTTGATTGACTTGATAGATACTTGATACTTGATAGATACTTTACTTATTCAAAGTACACATGCTAAACAGGACATGGGGGCACGGGACAAAAAAATAAAAGTTTAATTGATTAAAACTGTCATAACTACCTTAAAAGTACATTTCCGATTAAACTGTAACATCTATGCACCAGCAAATAAGAACTGGCTATTTTTTTAATCAATTAACACAGACATGCCTTGCTATCGTACTTGGGAATTAGTTACCTGTACATTTGCTGTCATTAACTGTATCTATCAAGGCCAGCAGCTCTATGAAACCAAATCATTGCACTGCTGCTTTCAGTAACACAACGAAAACACAGGGCAAGAACTAAAGGAATTCCTAAGCTAAACCTAGGTCTGATGCCTTTTTGAAACCAAAACCCTGTTAATGTGATTATCAACCACAAACTGGCAAATGTTTCGCAGCGAGAGAGAAAAACAAAAACAAACAGATGATGAATGGATCTAATGAAAATTTTATTTGTTATAAACTGCTACATCTGTGCTAGACATAGACAGTGTCAGGAAAATATCCAACAACCTGAATCCGCAGGAACAGACCTCGGTAAAGCTTTTGCTTAGCTACCCCTGAGCGTGAAGTCCTCAGTGAAAACGCCCATCCCACGAGACGACTGAGATGAGGTACTGAAATGCGCTTCGTTTCTCAATGCGTACATCCGTGTTCATTGATGGCAAGCCATCCCGGGACTCACCATGTGACATGGAAGGCCTGCCTGCAGCCATGCTTGTTGCAGGTCATGCAGGCTCCGGTGGCAGCTTTGCTCTCACGGCCTTGCTCTTCGCAGATGTAGCACGTCTGCAGAGAAAAGGATCGATGCGGTAACAAGCGGCGCAAAGAAAACCAATCAGCGGAGCCTCCGTGCAATATGAAATCCCCCAGGACCCGAGGTGGCCGTTCATTTCGCCTGGACACGGTTATCCAGCGCGGGAGCTCTGACGGCTAAACGTCTTTCTGGAGCCCGTCACTGTGCGAGCCCCTGATTATCTGATCAGTGAGATCCATGCTGTTTTTAATTTGCTCATAGCAAAGGACGCTGATTCAAACAGCATCCAATCCGTTACACCCCGGCAATGGAGAGAATTCAGAAATGGTTCAAGTGAGAAATGATTCATGAAATTAAAATTCAGTAATGTGGCCATGTTCAACATCAAAAACAACCAAACTGCTGTCAGTAAGAACAGTGTTTTAATATATTTAAGAGTATAGAGATGAGATAGAGTTGAGATATACACAGCTACATACAGTCCAGGGCATCAAAATACAGTTTAAAATTATTAGCAAGCAAGACTATGATTTATGGTTGGAAGCGTGCCACTAATTCATTATGTTACTGGAAAATACTTAATCAGTCAAAATTAGTGACATCCTCAGCATAATCATCCTTCAGAGAGCATAGCTGGACAGGTTTTTTTGAAGTTGAACCCTTCTAGAACACACCAACAAAAATGCCAAAACTGATACTGTTTCATTGATAATCCAGTTTGCTGTTTTTATATATTCACAGTACCAGTCAAAGGTTTGGACATACCTTTCTTTATTTTTACTATTTTCCACATTTTGGAATAATAGTAAAGACATCGCAGCTATGAAATAACACAAATGGGATTATGCAGTGACAAAAAAAAGTGTTAAACAAATCAAAACTCTTATCTTTTATCTTACTCTTATCTTATCTAAACACTTTACCATTATCTTAACAGGCATGTCCAAACTTTTGACTGGTACTCTGTCTGTGTGTGTGTATGTGTGAGTTACTTCAGTTCACTTAACTTCACTTACAATTGCTAAGTAACAGCCCACACTGTATTTCTGACTTCCACCTCCAGATGCTTCTAGGTGATGTGCCCGTGTATCTACCTTGTAGACCGCTGTTCATGCAGCGACCTGGCAATAGAGTTGTCGTGCATATGGTGATGCGGTCTGAAATCCTGCACAATTACCTTGTTGTAACGCTCGTGGGGGACCGACTGCAGCACAATGGGCTCCATGGTGGACACGTTGGCAAACTCCACCTCCGGGATGTACAGGGCACACACAACATGGGCCCAACCTGAGAAACACGCAGCAACCAACCGGAGTCAGCACAATGTGCAGGTGCAGTCAGGGTAGAGAAAAGATAACTGTATACGCACCATAGGAAATCAAAGGGGTGGAGCATAAGGACACAACATTTTTCAGTCATTTTTCCCCCGATAGTCTGCACTGTTTCTAGCACTGCTGAGCCTGACCCCGTCCACCGTACAGGTCTCCTGGTAGAGAGGGGTTGCGACCGATCGTCCTCGCGTGAGCGGCACGTCCTTTGACTGTCAGGCTCTCCCCTTCCCATGGCTGCGCGCGAGACACACCCGGCAACGTGACCTCAGTGGGTGAGCGGCGGCCGCGGGACGAGGACAGGCTGTCCCCCCAGGGGCGCCTGCTCCCGATGCCCCGTCTCACCCTCAGGGCGTTCTGTCTAGACTGCTGAGGAACCGTGGGGCGTCTCTGACATGCCCGCAGCATCGACGTGCCCTCAAATAACAGGCTGCCGCGGTCCCAACTCCCCTCTTTCTGACTTGTGATTACTTAAATCCCACAACTGCAACTGAGGGGACTCAGCAGAGTTTTCTCCATTGATGTATTTAATGCGCTGCATGGCCAACACTCCTAATGAAGTGGTGAGCGGCAACACAATTAAAATAAGGCTACTGTAAATGAATTAAAACGGGGTCACGACAAATGCGCGCCTCTGTTAATACCGTTCAGTGGAACAATAACCAAACCTCCAGATGAACCCAGGGATGAACTGTCTTTGACTTCTGTCTGAAGAGAGAGAGGGGGGCGGCACAAATGTGTTGTGTTTTGAAGCCCTTCCAAGAGTGCTGCAGAAGCCAATAAAGGGAGGGCAATAAAAACCAGCCAACTGCAAAAGAGGTCCAGGGAACTTCTCACCCAAAGCATGAGGCAGATGCTATTGTCACAGAACTATGCCCACATGCAAACAAGCTCGCTAGACTCCCACTGTATGAAACGCCATTTCTGCCCAAGGGAGTATAATTGGGGACTAATGCAGGATTAACACATAATGTACAAAGCAAAACAGGCAGTACTCCCTGTAAAAAGAAAAAGAAGTCATGCATACAGTGCCCCGTGGATTCAAGTTTATCTTGGATGTGAGATACTGTGTACCCATACAGAAATGTGGCCTTACAGACAAGCCTGCAAACTGCACAGTAACTGAAATAGATAAGACTGCTATGCAATAGGGGGGTTATGACAACATGCTCAATAGCTTTTTAAGTACACCACCTCTAACTGGGCACTGCCTACAAGAACGATTTTCTAAGCTTTAAACAGATTTAGGTAACAGGGATAAGTACATGACATAAAAGCCCAGTTTTCATTTGTATTAATTATTATCATTTCTTCAGGACCTTAAGACAGCATTTAACAAATATTTCAATTTTTGTGAAACTTTTTTTTTTTTAATTTGTGGATTAAAATGTGATACCATCCCTGGTCTGTGTGTGTGTGCGTGACTGTGTGTGTTCTGACCGAGCGTAATACAAGTCAGAAAAAGACATTAGAGTTACACCCTCACCCTTGGCTAGTCTGGTTTCTGATGAATAGAGTATAAACACCTCTCAGTCATGTGTAAGTAACCACTAAACCTCTTTGCAACAGAACACGACCAGGCGTTCAATGAGAGTCCCTCAATACTTTGGTTTGGGATCTTTTATTAAGAGAAATGCAGACCAACTCTCTTGTAATTAACAGACAGAAAACCTCATTGTCAGTGAGGTTTTTTTCCCCTTATGTCTCACTGAATGCACAGTTTGCTTGCACTGTTTTTATTTCAGATTAATCTGCTGTTTGCCTTACTAAACTGCTGCACCTGTAAAAACAACTGCAGAGATGACCGGCCGTGGCAGGGTGGGGGAGGGCACAGCTCATGCAGTTAATAGGCGGCTCCTCCTTCTCTTGTTCCTGCATTTAAGGTTTAACAAGCAGTTAAAATTGCGCAGCTAATGGGGTTTAATTTATTCCACAGATCTCTCCAGATGCAAATAGACTCGAATCATTTAGACGGGTTCAGACTGCAGGTGGTACGACTGCAGTGCGCAAGACGAGGCCAGCTCTACGACACGGAGCTCACACTCACTCTCGACTGTTTTACTCGAATTGGAAATAAAAACCCTTCTGGGCTTGACAAACCCCATGTACTCGAAAGGCAGATATATCAAGAAAACAACACAATTAAAAGCAAAAAAAAAAGCAGACAGTAAAAACAAAGTCAAACACCGACAGGAAGGATACTAAAAGTAATAAAAATACTGATGATAACGAGAATGATACAATAACAAAGTAACAAAATGTACGATTTTTTATTTTTTATTTTACCACTTCCCAGTTCTGTAGAATCAGTGGTAAAACAGATATTGCAACTCACTCATTCCATGTATATTCCACAAGTATACTGCTCAAATGTACTTCAAATGTAGTTATTAAGTGTGCGTACGTATTGAAGCAACTTTTGATCGGAGCAGAATCAGTTTTATCATCTGCCGGTAGACTGAGGAGCATGCGTCTCTAACTAGCTCTAAAAACGTAGAGATCACTGTGCCACATACGTTGCGCAGCAGAGACACCTGGTAATGTAACCCTGCACAGCCACCTTTACTCTGTCCGCACGCGACGGCTCCTTCACCGGCCCCTTCCCGACCTGCCCTGGAGCTCACGCGTGTTACGCGGTGTTCCGATGCTGCCGGCACAAAGGAGCCTCAGTGCTGCAGCTGCAGCGCTCCGCTGATGTTTACGGAGTCCGCGCTGACCTCGCCGTGAACCCTCCGACACCGAGGAGAGGAGCCTCTTCGCGACCCCTCGCTCCGGGCCCGCCCCGTCGCAAAACCCGCCGGAGACCGAGCGCTCGCACCCCGGCATGCCACCGCCGTGCCCCCACCCCCCGCTGACCTTCCACTAAAATCATTAGCAAAATAAGCAACTGTCAACCACAAGGGGGGGTGGGGTGGGGTGGGGGGTGGTGACCGTTTGTCCCTGGCCAGGTCAAGTTAAAGGGGAAATAAAACCAAAACAAACAAGTTTACTGTGGTCAGGGTGAAGGGGACTTCACTGGCTACAGACGTCCCTCCCCCCGCTCCTGTGACACCACTGCACAGAGGGAACACTGCATACTGTGTCATTCAGAGGCCTTATGACAGAGAAGGCCATGCCAGGGCTGTATAAGTACAAATACACATGTTAAAGACTGCCTACAGAGTATTACAGAATCAAAACCAAATTCTGCATATTCTAAAACAGGATCAACTTAAACCCTTTATTACCTTTGAGAAAAGTAACTGAATGCATGACAGATAAATTATATTTTACAATAAGCCAGAATGGCAGACAGGCTACTGTAAAATGGAAGTGATGAATTATTTTGACCAGAATAAGACTTAAAGTTTCAGATCTGATACGTATTATCTCATGAAGGATTACTGAAATATCCCAGGTTTATTAATGATCTGTTCAAACTTGAAAAGCATGTTGTGCTGATGGTTAATTAAAGTGCAGCAAATTCCACTATTTTTCATTTTATTTCTTTTGCCCTCAGATTGTCAGTCTTATTTATGGGAGTGTTGCAGTGACATTTCTGGAGACTCCTTTCTGTTCTGTTGCAGTTGTACTTTCTGTGTACGGTGCAGGTAATGTAAATGAGCATTTTTCATTCAGACATTATTAAAGAATGCATGGTGCTCAATAAGGCGATGCATTTCCAGTTAGCTCATTACTGTTCTTGCGTTAAATCTCCTTAAGCTTTTCCACGGAAGAGTTCAGCAGAGCAGACGTCAGGATCTAAGAAAGCCTGTTTGGACTGGTGGCTGGCACGACATTAAATTGTAGGACGTCACACTCTAGGGCCTGCACTTGCTACATTTCTGCTGCACAACGACATTCAGGTTTCATTAGCAAATGTATGTTGTAGCCATCCTTTAGCTGCACTTTATGTATGACAGCAATAGTCAACAATATGGGAAATACACTGCACGAAATTATGGTGAACTGTCACCCTTTATCAGTGCAAGCCAACATCCAACCAATGCACTGCACACATCTTTTTTGTTGTTGTTAATAAAACTATATTCTTATGTAACTTCTTATAAGTAGTATATAAATGGTAGATAAAATGCAGTAACAGATTTTACTCTTGGCTCTTGCACATAGCTGGCCCACATGAAACATGACTTAAATTCTAACCTTCCTGAAGATCACAGCACCTCTGTATTCAGATCAAATTGTTACAGCCTACCTCTCTATACGTAGTGGATCGATGTTGGTGTATTTACCTCTCAGACATGGTGTCACAAGCTTGACAACCAAAACTGATGGAAGAAAACACCTACCAAGCAATGCACAGGAATGTGTTTTTTTTTCACGGTTTCTAAGAAATGGGCCAAATTAAATCAGTTTTATTATCTTCAATTTTCCGCTTTATGTTTCCTTGATTTCCGTTTTCTCGGTTTTAAATCACACTTTCCTTAATCATTGAAAAACTGTTGAGAATTTTATCGTTTTGATAAATAACAGAAACACTTGGCATTTCCACTTTGACCTTTTAATTAAGTACTTCAACTGAGAAAAGAACAATTCATATTAACTATGGAATAACACTTTGTAGAAGAGTAAAACCCCTGATTCACAAAAATTATTAGGATATTCACCTGCTTTGAGACATGACTGAAGTTACTTGCTAGCTTGCTATGTACATACTAGCTGTGCACATCATGGAATCATGCAACACCATTGCTAAGTTATTGATCACTCCCACAAGGACCCATAGAGCATTTGGGATGTACAACATGTTTGTGGCATTCCCCAGATGGCATTTCATGGTGATTCCTCAATTTACCAAATTCCACAATAAACTTCTGGATTCTGGAATTCATTTGTCCAGAGGCAGATGTGTGATCTGTGGACATCCGATGTGCGTTCCGCATTTAAGAAAAATAGCTGGCATGCAACAAAATCACCTAGCTAAAGCTGATTCATGGTGCAAGTATTTTTCACCAGCTTACTAGCTAGCTGTCATAACAGTGTTCAATGACAGATAGCTGAATTAGCTGATTTCATTCTAGCAGAGTATTTACGATAGAATTCAGTAAACTCAGTTTACTTTCTAAATACAGCAAAAATCACCCATTTGCATGGAAGGCATATTACACTGTCTAGCCAGAGTGAACACAATGGCTTTCAAAACCTTGCTAATGCTGCCCAAAAATTCATTAATTAGCTAATTCTATCGACTTTTTGCTTCTTTCCAACAATGGACAAAGATCATCATACTGATATGACAAAGAGAAAAGTGGATTTGACCTGTGCATGCGGAGTGACACATGGAATGAGTATCTTATCCTTAACCCCAGCAGCCAGCTCAGTTCCTCGGATGTTTAGCAGCCTTCAGTAGGAATCACTAGCCAAAAACTCACAATCAGCACTTTAAGTACTGAGAGCAGTAAGACCCAGAATAAGGTCCTGGTGTTTGCCACCTTTCTTTATTGCATTTAGGTTGCAGGACATTCTCATTCAGACAGCCAGACAGTTCTAACCCAAGGGCAGAGCTTTGAGGAGAAAGCGGAAAACAATGACTTGCCTCCATTGTCAGTCCTCTTGAGGGCACCATCCTTGTGGGGACATAGTTCACACCTCTGAAAAGGAAAAGAAACCTGAGTCACATGCCATTTGCACACTGATAGCTGGGACGTCCAAACATGCACCTCTCAACGTACAGCACAACATGCACCCCCATAACCAATCCAGCACACACTACACCAAACTCAGAGAAAGAAACTACCAATAACGCTTTTTAAAATGGCTGTGATCCAAAATCTCTCATACTGAGCGGCAGCTACAAATCAAACTGGATTTGAAGGCTAATTTGCACAATGCAAAGGTCCCAGAACTTGACATTCTGAAAAAAGGATCTTCTGATCTGATTTCCGGGATCAAAGCTTTAATGACAACTTCAGGCTACTTCTTATGCAATTTGAAACAGGAGGCAGAGGCGGATCAGACACTACTAACATTGTCAGTCAATGTTCCGCTACCTGAGGGGTTAGAAGTGCCGTGCAGGCAAAGGCTGGGGGAAGGGCACAGCCAACGCGGGAACCTACAGACAGACACAGCGGAGGTGCCCGGCGCCAGCCAGGCAAGCTGCACGTTTAAGGAATGTGTGGAAGATGGGGCCGGAGAAAGTTCAAAGGACACCAGGAACTGGGACTCTACAGCGGCTTGGTAGGTTAAAGCACCCATTCCGTAAGCCCTACAGCTAAATCCATCGCAAGCTTGAGTCTGGGCTGTGCAGCAGTACAACACGATTGGCGTCAATTCTTTAGGTTTACTTGGAACTACATTTTGTAGGTTCGTCACAGTAAATTAGGCTTGACCTCTGTGAAGAAGCCATCTTCGCTGGCATGTTCTCTACCATATTTAAATTTAACACTGTGAATATGTGATGTGAGGGCCCTGTATGTTAGCATTATTCTACAAACCGCATTGCAGCAAACCTTTATCACATCACCCTTTGTTAGTGTGTGCATGAGAATACGTTGCTGTCCAGACCTCTGAAAATTGTTTAACTGATTGCTTAGCCACACCTCCTAATTAAGAATACCAGGTGGTATAAATGAGAGTGGAAAATTATAGGGGGGGGAGAGAAAGGGCAGATTAGGAAGGTGTAAATTGTATAAATATTATACTTGTTTTAACCATTTTACTTGTGCCTCTTTACATTTGCTCTATTTATAATAGTCTGCTTTCTTAAACTACATTCTCACGTTTTTCAAAGAATACTTTTTATGCAAAAAGCAGTCCATCAGCCTTGTCACACTCTAGGAAAATCTAAAGTCCTTGTCACTTACCCTGACGTGGCGATATCTTGAATTGTGACAGTTCGGGTTTTGTCCACTACAGGGCAAGTTAACCTGACTACAGTCTCTCAGATCCTTACAATATAACCTATAACCTCCAAAAATGACAGACACAGCGCTCCTGGAATAGCGACAAAGGGAAAGATCATCCTAGAGAAGCTCACCTTTCAAGTAAGACAAAAAAGGGAGCTGTTCATGCCCATTATGCAAGTTTACCAATGTCCCACATAACAAAAAGGGGCTTCTGTGACATGTAGTTCACAATTAACGGTATACATTTCTGCAGTTAAGATGAAGATATTCAAGTACTATATTTTAACTGAAATTACAGCACCTCTCAACACACAGGGTGTGATTTTATGTAACCAAAAACAAGCCTGCAGACTGAAAACGCTCTTCAGACTGCACCTTGGCTCCAGAACCGAGACTCATCCCTCAGATGAAACTAATGTCTTGATTACTGGTACACCTTCTCATTGCTATTGTGGCTCATATTATATCATCCCCTTCACTGTGGCACTTGTGCATGACAGAATGTTGATTGTAGCATTGTGTTACACAATGACACTGTTTCAATCGCGCAGTGATTTTATATCCACACTGCATGTTGCCCTGCCTTACTACTGGCACCATTTAATTTGCTCTGGATATGAGCACCTGCTAAATGACAATGGAAAATGGAAAACATCAAGAACAAGCATGTCTGTACAGGGCCTCCTTGTTGAGGACTTCAGCTGCTGCTATTGTGCTGACATTCCAGCTTGATAAAACAAGAGTAATCAAAAATAACTCATATCGTTCATATGCGTTCACCTGTGACAATCTACAGACATCTAACATCAGGCTGTAAAAGCACGCATTGGTGGAACAGAATAAGGTGTGTGCAAATGGACAGGCCACATACCCATGTATTCATAGTTTTTAAACTTTTGGCCAGTCTCTCGTCCTCCTCATCTCTGTGCTGCGTGGTGGACCGTCCTCCTCCATCTGGGGCCAGCTGACTGGGCTTTCTTCCCTTCGACCCCTTAATCTTTAGTACGGTGGGGAGGCACATGGAACACACACGAGGCTTGTTTTTAGTAAACGGGGTCACTGCTGCACCTGATCTGTAGTATGCTGGGTCTAGCCTTGGACACCTTCCCACACACACACACGCACACACACACGCGCACACACACAATCCTTAAAGCACGGCACTGGGCAAGCTAGCATTACACCAAAGTTTCTTTTCAGGCATGAAACTACTACATATTTCACTTACGACTGAATCAAGGACAGGGTGACCAGAAAAGAGAAACCTGCAGTAACATTCATCATGGGGGTTTTCATACAGGTTCTATCCTACAGTTTTTCACAACATCAGCAGATGTCACTAACAAAAAAAGACTCGGATCTCAACCCCTTATCTGCATTCACCATAAATCAGTCTTATGAAGACAACAGTGTAACCAGCACTCTGCATTCATCCAAATGTCCCAGAAGTCACCCACACACAAAATCTGCAAGCCTCTTTGTAGAAAAAAAAAAAAGTCAAATTCCAATTTCTACAATAATTATTTGCATTAAGACATTATCGGCGTCCAGAGATTTTTATTTGTAAAAGGACTTCTCCCTGCTGTGATTAGCAGGAATTAATGGCTGACACAGGAGTGACCTCATGTCCCAAGTGCTCTATGTGGTGCCACAACCCACAGAGGGACAGCATTGTGAGGGAGAGAAGAGGGGGTGGGCACTCTCTGGCATTTCCCTCGGTCCCCATAAAAATAACTACATTGTCTACACTAAACAGTCGCCATTTAACTGCTTCACTTCTATTTACCAGACACCTCCTGGACAATTCTCAGAAACTCAGCTGCTGTCTGTTTCTTCCCCTCCACTCTGCATATACACTTACAAATGCACTCACCCACACACAAGCCATACATGTGGATCATCACAGCTTGGTGGCAGTTCAGCTCCAGTGACTCCACCATGAAGAAGATAAGATCACTGCACTGTCAGTGCTACCCGTCACGTTAATCTTTAGAGACTGTCCTGAAGAAATTCTGCCCTAACAGATGCAAGAATGTGTTTGCGATATGAAGAAACAACGACTAGAGACCCCACATCAGTGTACCACCATGACTGTTAAAGACCACAGCACCCACACAGGGGCCAGGGGGTGCCTAACGACCTATTTTGGATCTTTGTGGAAAGATGGAGTTGGAAGGACATGTGCTACATTGCCCCACCTTCAGGTGGTCCTCATTTAACATCAGCTTTAGTTGCTTCAAGCTTTATTTGGATCGGGCAAATTTCCATCCATGCATAATACTGGCAAACAAAACAAATGAAACAATCAAGGCCAGTAAGTCACAAAGTTAATTGCGTTTTGCTTCTGAGATCTACATGTTCAACAATGTCACAGGCCTGACCAACTGACTCAGGAGCCTTTCAGCATAAATGCAGTGGCAACGACCCTCAATCACGAGAGGTCCCAAAGGCTTGCTAAAGCATTTCACAATTACTACAACACTCTACTTCTACAGCAAACATAAGACTGAGTCAATGGCAGAATTCCAGTTAGAGGATAAGCGTGTGATTTAGCAAGTCTGTGTTTGTGTGATGGAGTCTGGTTTAAAAGCCTCAGTGATCCTCAGGTTAATCAAGTACTGAAAGATATGCGAGCACTAATCAGGCTGCTAATTCTTCTGTGATTTGGTTTAAAGAATCACATGGGAAGACCAAGGATCAGGGAAATATGATGTGATGTGTTGTAATGCTTGTCACCACGGAGATGGTCCTCCTTTTCCAGCTAAAATGATCGTGCTACTGTGTGTATACAGACACACCAGCAGGTTTGTTGGAGGCTCTTGGGGTCCTACATACCTAGACAGGCCATCCAAGAAAACATAGAGATGGACACTATGGTACAATTCTCCCAAAAGAGACACAGATTACTTTCCCCAGAATTGTGTTTTATGGCCTTTATAGCTTTAACCTATTTGTAATCCACCTATATTCCAGTTATATATTCTACTTAACTAATGTAACACTACCTGGCGCCCTCACTCAGGGAAACACTTTAAATGTAACAAGAATGTATTGTAAGAAACCATACACATTCAGACACACTCACATTTCAGAGTAATAAAATGCCCAGTATACAATTCGGCCACGACCCTCTGTTTTTCTGTAACTGAATTCTTCATATGCCTCGCAGCATGACTGTCACCCAACAGCTGGTGTGAAGTCTGACTCTTCTGTTATGAGAAGCACAGAGGGTTTAAGCAGAGGGCAAGTGCAGGTAGGAGCGGATTCATCCTGTTCGCATTTCAGTCTCAGTTCTGTTTGCAGAAAGCAGGACAAAGATGCGTTTCCCAAATGAGGGGATAGATTTGTGGGAGGATGGTACAATTCTGGGCCTGTGCTTCTGTTCCACCTGTTTGGAGATGTGATACGTTTCACCAGGGCAGACGGAAATGACATCTGTGCTTAAGACAAAGTAGCAAGCTCTTTAAGCTGGCACAGGGACCTGCTCAGGCTGGGGCCTTGGACTATGAGGAAGCCTGTTATATCACAGTTCGTGTCATCTACCCGATCGTTATCGTTGCCCGAATAAACTACCTTGGAAGATGGAGGTATTTACAAGAGCATTGTGTTTATGTCTCCACAGACAACCTAAACACACGGGGTCAAAATGAGTTTATGGAATCTCTACACTCAAGCAATGTCATCAGTTCGAACCAATGTCTGCCCTCCATTTTAAACAATGCATCTTTACAAAAACCATGTGAAACAGAAATACCAAGAAACCCACCCACATTATCATCATGTTCAGGGAACTTTGAGCTTGTTAATCAGACTCAATCCATGTTCATAAAAGTTCTATGTATACCAGCACAGCCTAGCGACTGTACATCTCTAGCCTGATAATGCAGACTGAGTGACTGAGTATGTGGGTAAAGTGTGCAAGCGTGCGCTTAGCTCAGCAAACTCACAGAAACTGAAACGAAAAAACTGATGGACACGATATCCAACCTGTGAGGCTGTTTACTCATATATAAATGAAAAACTGCCTCAACCCAGGGAACCACAACATTGCTCTACCTATGGAGCCAAGGTAAAGATTAACCCACATGTAAGGTAAGCCACCACAGGACAAACCGGTCAAGATCCCATAGTGTTCATACCATATAGACTTGCATAGGACAAAAGAGGAAACTTATCACAAGAAAGACTATATTTAATCTTAATATCTAGCAGGTTAATCCCTGTTTTCATATTTCACCTGAAAAGATGGAAAACCTTGTAGCCTAGGTTTTGTGTGTTCTAATTTTGCTTTACAGAACTTGGTCAAGGTCAGAGCCTTTTTCAGACACAGAATTGAGCCTGCCTGCTCATCCCAAACCAGTACACTGTTTCTACAGACCAGATTTCTATTTTTTTGGGATTTTATTTGGTGTCAGCCTGGAGAATGCTCTGGTCCACATTCCAATTAAATCACAGTGATTCAAGTGTTACAAGTTTATTGCATGTAAGCACCCTGCATGTTCCAGAAAAGATGATGTACTGCTTTGTATAGCATTCCTTCGGGTGTACCAAAGCTTAAGCTTTGCTGAGGAGACTCTTCATTTCCTGTAGACTGCAAGCTTTGGGAGGCAAAGGTGGACAAGGTACTTGGAGACTTGTGTCCCTGCACAGCTACACGTAGGCCAAGATAAAAATAACGCAGACATGAACATGCACAGATTCCATACAGACACATCTACCAGTGGCCATGGAGATTAGGCTAGGCTAGGCCATAAGAACTCCACTTCTTAGTCCACTTGTAATGGGATGATTTTTTTCAGGAGGTTAGTGAGCATGCGTCCTTCACAGAAAAGGAATACGCAAAATATTGTCTGGCTGAAGGTCCTTCTAAGAGTACAACCACATGAGTGTACACATTTACATTTGTTCATTTGGCAGAGGCTTTTATCCAAAGCGATTTACAAGTGAGGTACAATACAACACAAGCATGTAAAATCAGGTGAATTTATAGTGGTCAACTGCATACACACTTCTTGGCACATTTGAACCCTGCGGGGCAGTTCTGATGAAAGGAATGCGATTTGCAAGCAAGCTGATCAGCCAGCGCTGCACAGAAAGCACTTCTTGCGTTTTGTCACTAGCACTGGAGGTCCAACAGCGTGGTAAACCTTTAGTAAAGGCAAATAAGAATTAAACCCTTTGTTGGGAGCAACAAATGAAACAACAGTGTAACATCTGACCAGAGAGAGAATGCAATAAAAAAAATGTGACTCATTTCAAATGGAGTGTAAACTGTGTCTGTTTTTACCTTTTATAAAATACCATTTCTTTAATTCTTCAGAGTTCCTTTTTCTTGACAATTGACGATTCCATAATTTGTGCTGGGAGAGAACTACTCAAAAAAGATAATTCAATAAGCTACGCTTATTTAAACACCAAGGCTGCAAGCAACAAAAGACATCCACTTTTCCAGAAGGAAGTATCTAAAGTATTTCTATTTTTTGAATGACAACTTACCTTTTGACAATTAGGGCATATGTTAAACTTGTCATATGCGCAAGGCCCATTTTTGCCATTGCTGAAGCCATAGATACAGCCATCTTAAATCCTGGCATAGTTTCACCATATGCAATCTAATTACCTGCCTCAAACTACCTGTACACCTGCACAGACTAACAACTAAACAAGGTTAAAAAAATTACTACATCAATTACTACACATGTATGTTGCAATTTGAAACACTTGAAATTTGCAATCTGCTAAATTATGTAATGAAACCACTGTAATTATATCAGGTTCACTCTTATTCTGTGTTTATTGCCACGAGACACTTCCTGTCCTGGCTGAAACAGCTCTCCCTCCCAAGAAATTATACCCTGAAATTTGAAAGAGTGTGAGGCTATCCACCTCTGTTCCATCATCAGCAGGCTGATGAGAACACAAACACTGACACCGCGCTTCCCAGTTTTCAGCTGTGCCTGAGGAGGAGCGCAACACGCAACTAAAAAAAATCGATCAAAGCAATGCACATAAAAAGCACTGTCTCAAAGAGCAGCACTCAAGCAGTTAGGATTGTGAAAACATCCATTTTCTGTTGTCAAAACATCTGATTTTCATCATGTCCTGACACAGATTTTCTGTCTTGCTCTGTGCAGAATTTGCAGTGTTCCTTATACATACTTACATCTGAAAGAGTTGCAAAGGTGTCAAACCAGGTTTCAATACAAGCTTTTAACAGGTGTAAGTTTAATCAAAGATGAACTGCTCCGGCACCGGCAGCAATATTCAGAGAAATATCAGAGGATATATCACCCTACCTGTTGTTTCAATCACCAGTGTCAATCTCAGGACTAGTAAAGCCATATCCACCCACCTCTATTATATGTTATATATGGCCAGCTTCCTTGCTACATTCATAGATTATGCTCAGTGAACAAACTGCAATTTACAAGTGATTTGCAAGCTAACATGGTTAGCAAACTAACGGTGATATATGTTTTAGCCACAAACAAGCTAAAGCAACGAGTGTTAGTGTTAACAAACTGGTACCTCTAGCTGGCTTCCACTCTGAATTAAAATTAGCTGTATATCTAACAAAGAGTCAAAATTGCCTGGCAGGGATGTTCCCTTCACGCAACCTTTCTTTTTGGTCACATCAGACATCAGAATGTTCAAAAATCACTGAAAATTCCCACTGGTGAAGAACAGAGCTCCTCTGTAGCAAGGCCTGACCACAAATCATGCAACAACCCTAGATCTGGGTGTGCTTGACAGTTATGGAGTTGTGCGTTACAATACATAATTTACAATAAAAATAATTATAGTACAAATAATGATTTACCAGTACAAACTGTGATGAAGGAACATTAATATTTTGGACACAGAATTCACTTCAAAGCCCCCCACCTTAGTACTCCCAGAAAAAGTAGACTTACCACCCTTGCAGCACGCTCCTGGGATTCGCATTTTCTACAAAACCAGGGGCCGGTAGGGACTTGCACGATCCCATAGCATGCTGCACAAAACAAGGACAAAAACAACATTGAAAAGTGTGCATTTACTTATTGACTGTATAGCAACAATAACATTTAACGCAAATTGTGCATGTTCCACTGTGTGTATGATGAACCTACTTTGGGCTGCAGAGGAAAGGATGGGAAGACAGTACTAGAATTCTACTTCTGGTAAGTGCTTGACAGTGTTTCTAATTTCTCAAAGCACTGAGACAACTATGTCCAAAAATGTCCAATTATTCCCAATATCATGGGATGTATTTTTTCACTTGTCTGCAACTTGTGAACACTGCAGATAGCAGTAATGTGATGGAGCGCTAGAATACACAAAGTTGATATAAAATTTGCATCTGATCAACAAACGTTAATAGAAAGAAAGATATCAGATGAACACATACAATAACCTGTTGTTGTTGCATATTGCCACAAAAAAGAGACACCACCATCAGCTATGGCACAGGCAGCCACAATCAGGTGTTACGATTTTCTGCCACTTCAAAGTGCAATTTTATTGGAAAGCCTTCTTCGAGAGTAACCAACAGGCCCTTATAGAAGTGATTTCTCACAGCCACTAGAAACTTTCCAGCCTCTGGCAGTTGTCATGTGGCTCTGTAGTCATGGTGAAAGTGCCTTTCTGAAAGGGGTTATGAAGAATTGCTTTACACATACTGTACTTTTTTGTTTGTTTGTATTTCCTAACCAAATCCCAACATTTGTTTTTCTTTTTCTTCACAAGGGAAACAATTAAGGCTTAATTCCAGGCTCAGCAAAACTAGGGAACTGCAGCTGAACCTTCCCACACTTGTAGATAACATCGGCAACTTGACAATGATCACAGAAACGTGCCTCGTAGTGGGGGGCGGTGCTATTTGTGGTAGATACTGGGTTCTATTCATATTCTCAGTATGGACTTAGTTACCATGTGGCAATGAAAATACTAGTTCAGCCCCGTGCAGTTCTGAAAAACATTTTATTCGAGACCTCTTTGGATCTGCAGGACCTCACGATTTGCGGGTCTGAGTAATTACAAAACTAATGAGAGACAGCAATATTTACTATCAAATATGTCCATCACCCGTGTGCAATCAATATTGCTGAAAAGTTTAATAAATTAAGACGTGGCAAGTTGACGATACTAGATACAATTAGCTAGTTATCATCACGGATGCAGACAATTCATCTTTATAACGTTAGCTAATGAACCAGCTGTTCAAATAAAGTTTCCATACTGACCTATCAAGACAAGGGAAAAGCGCTGAAAACTCCCTTTACCTAGTTGTTTAAGGAAATGTTGAGGCATGTTGAGGGAAAGTCGTGTCAATAACGACTATTATCGACGTAAAACATGTCCATCTAGATAACCCGTTTGGTTCTCTAACTGTAACAGTTGTCAAACCTGGCCTCCTCTCTGCCGCCGGATGGCATACGCCGGAGAAGTTATTCACCATTGACAAGTATGAAATAACGTCCACGTGAGAACTCCACCAAAGAAACTTGGTGACACGAACCATTTTACACACATTTATGGTGATTTTACCTGCCTACCCAGCTACTACAGCCCATTACATGAAGAGATGAATATGCAAATAACCGTCTAACTAAGCTTAGTTTACTGTGACCTAAAACTACGTAGCTAGGTCATGAACCTAACTTGCTAGCTAAGGTACATGATCCGAGGAAAAATAGCTAACCTTTGCTAGTCGGGGCTGATGTTATAGTTTTCTAGCGAACGTTACGTACATATGGCAAACCTGGCTAGGTATACGACTAACTGATCTATCTGGCTACATATGTAACCACGTTGGCTAGACTAACGAACGACAACCCCAACCCCCTCTTTACTCCTCCGGCAGCCATTCAAAACACGTTCTCGTCGCTCTCTTCGTACCTAGCTGCTAGCTAGCTAGCTAGTTAGCTTAAATGCACGCAGGCCTTGGCTGCTTGAACTCTGACTCTGTTCGTAGAGTAAACAACGAGACAAGAACAGATTAGCGTTTAGACCGTAAAATGTTGCGGCAGAAAGCCTTTTACCTTGATGAACAGCAACATTACAGCCATGCCCGTCACAGTAAACCAGTGGATTTTCAGCCCAGCCTCTCTCATCTGAGCAAACGCAGCAGCCCCCAATCATCTCCTTCATATTATTCGCCAAGTAGTCGTCTTCCACTGCCAAAGACGGCTCGCTGGATACCATCTAAGAGGAAAAGCAAGCATACACAAAAAGGCTGAACAAGCGTTCACATGCGATCTTCTTTATCTTGAGAATTGCTTAAGGTTCCACTTCCTTGAAAAGCCATGTTGTTTGGTGGTGTTTACTCTCCTTACTACCACCGTAATATTTCGGTCCACACGCAACGCGAGCACACTGGGGACCCACAGTCACGGCATGAGCGCATGCGCTCGGAGTGACAGGGCGAACAAGGAGGGAATAGATTGGCTCGGCGAGAGGTTTCTTTTCAGGGCAAAATGTCTTTGGCTTTGGTTATGGGAACCGCAACGCCATTTTGGCTCTACGTCTTCTGTCGTACTATGCTAGGCTAGTAGGTAACGTTAACTAAATCTTTGGATTGTAGAGGTAAGATTTTTGAGGTTTGTGCAACGCGCTTATTCTTAGGGTAAATGTACTGAAATGCATGGTGGATGCGAGAAGTCGTAAAAAGCGCCGCTAGCAACCTATATTCGAAAAGCGTCACTTGATTACACATAGAGGAATAGTGATGGATACTTAGGGCTAAATTGTATAAGTTTTGTTGGAACTCAACTAAAGATTCCGTTAGTTGGACTCTGTTAGCACTAAGATAGCTAGCTCGCTAGTTACAGTTTTTTCTAATTGACTATACTAATTAACTATGGGGACTCATCGAAATAAATACTTGTTTTGTCGGCACAATGTTCCGTTTTTCCATAATATTTAAATTGATTTTTCCACATTCTTGTTATGATAAGATGTCACGATGGCTTAAGTGGTAATTTTCTTAACTATTAGCCGCCATCTCTCTTTCGTTTCGTTCTCAGCCCGCTCTCACTTAATGTTGTTACTATTGCTACTATACTGTACGGTCCCTAGATGTTACCGCTGGGTTCAAGTCAGTAAAGGTTGCTTGAGACACATTTTATAGGCATTAGTGAAAATTCGCGTATACCTCACATTTGAACCTTGCTTTTAACAGTGCTCTTAAAATACAGATATAATATCCACCGATTTGAAATGCCCATGTGTACTATGTATGGTTACCTATAGGAAAAATAAGATTGGAATTAAGATTTAGAAGCTTATCCCACAGATTGTTTAGCATTTTCCATGGAATGCAGTGTCGCCTTTTCCCATGGCTAAACGATATTTTCTAGTTACGTTGGGAAATTCAATGCTAGTTTGTTGTTATCGTTGATCAATGGGGCAACATAATAAGCAGTTAAAGTACTAAAGATGGATTGCATGCTCCAACACGTCAGAGACATCCTACAGGTTAAAAATGGTTTCCCCTTTATCAACGCAAACTACAAACGCCCGTATCTGTAGTTCTGATAATACGTTAGTTTCGATGCAGCGCATTTAAAAGCACAAAGTTACACATGGATTATGATAGCCGAACCGTAATAAGTTTTCACTCTACTATATATTCTACTCACTCTAATATATAATGCATTGCTCATATGTCTGACATATGCGTTGTGACAATACTATTCGTTTTTGCCGCAAAGCTTTGTCTGTTTCTGTGTCTTCGCCATCTAAAATGTTTACACGCTATACAGTACCAATTAAGAAATTTCTACGGTCTCTTAATTTGTCATTTTAATGAATTTGTGGCGACTGATTTCACCAAGGCCTAATTTAAATGTTCCCATTCACTGTTTTCCCGAGGTTAAATGTTTCTGCAGTATTCTGAAAACTACCATACGTCAACACTACTCTTTATAATTCTCTAGTAACATGTTGCTATTTTTCTTCTGCAGTTTGCAAACACAGTTGGCCTCTACACGTTTGTTTATACTAGAATTTAGAATTTAAAGTGTTTTACATTGCAATTTTTGTTTTTCTATAATATTGAACTCATGACATTATCATGACAATAAAGCATACATTTGAATTTTGTGTTGCTATGTACCAGATTGTCTGTCCATGTGTTCATAGATATTCCTTTGCAGATCACAGTTTCCGTCTGTCTACACACATAGTCCAGATGTTATATGCTGAGGTGCAATCAATGACATTTTTGTGAGCTTACTGTATGTAAACCAGAATCAATTCTTACGTCTTACACTTAAAACAAATATGTGCCATTAAAACTGGATCAAAGATTCCTAATATTCTTCAACATGGAAACTAGCAACAAGGCCCTTAAGATGCATAAACGTCTGTCAACAGAGTAACATTTGGTAAAACAACAGATTGTAAGACATGTCTGTTTACAGCTGTGATGGGTAAATTAAATTATATGCCATCTCTGTTAATTGAAGAAGAACATATGGAAATAAATATACATGCTTCCCAAACAGGATTATCATTCCTTTTTTCTGTTTCTTCATTTTGAAATTTAATCATTGCATTCTCTTGGTCTTCATTATTGAAGAGGAATGGATTGGATATTGCAAACACTGGCATCACTACCAACTGAATAGTCTTGGTTTCCAGAGAAACGTAATATGTTTGCCAGTAATTTAAGGGGGCACACGAACCCTCTCAGTGTAATATGGAAAATGAAAGGTCTCTGGGAATAACTGTCAATTATTTGCGTTAATTTTGGAATGCGTAAATGCAGAGTCTATATTGGGGGTGTGTGAATTGTGAAGCAGGAAAACCTATTACAGTTCAGGAGAACAAAGAGGACTGGAAGGGCAGCTGTTGAAGTGAGCCAACCCACTGAAATAGCAAATGATTTTTTACAACTTACAGTTGATTAAGTCTGGGCCTGACCACAGTCCTTTAACCGAGAGAGAGTTATGTTTGAGAGGCCAAATTGCCTCTACTAGTACGACAATTTAAAGCCCTAACTGAATTTTTAAATGACAGTTCTTTGACAGGAGACTGGCAATGTCTTTTGCTGTTGTCTTGTTAAAACTCTAAAACTGCCGTAGCTACAGGGTTTATGACACAGGGTTTGGTTTCATCACATACTGCAAAACAGCTGCATGTTATCCTCACATAGATGAAATAGTTCATAAATTTTCACTGGCATAAAGTACAAATTAATCATTTACTTTTTCCATTTGTGCTAGTTAATGTAGTGTCAAAATGTCTGCAAATTTCTACATACTTTCAGAATATCCCTCCCTCTCTTCAGTTAAACAGTAATGAGATATTTTAAAGACAGGTAGAGGAATAATATTTAGTTCATATTAAATTTAGCCACATTTTTTGTTATTCTAGAGACACCGGACATCATATTTCATCCTATTCTACAATTTAAGTTTGAATACCTAAAGGAAGTTATATTTTTTGTTTTGTTGCTAACAACATGCTAACTGTATTTTAGCTTTAAATAGAAAGAAAGGTGATTATGTAATTAAAATGTACATTTCAGTGTTGACAGTGAACAGTGAAGTTGGATTGAATTCCAAATTGTGATTGTATTGGTCCTTTCTGACACTGGGATTGAAAATATTGTCTTTATTTTGTCTGGTATTAAGTGGTTGTTTTTTATTTTGAACACAATATAAATTGATGCATGTGTGGTTATGTGTATATGCATTACCACCATGTTCTTCAGCACTCAGTTCGATATATATATCAAACTGAGTGCTGAAGAAAAAAAAAAAAAAATATATATATATATATATATATATACACATATTTATATATGTTTATATAATATATAAATATATTTATAGCATTATGCACTGTAGGCTAATTGTGCAAGAGCTGCAATGAAAATGAATGGCTGAATGTTTAATTATAATTTTCCATCTAGATTTAACATGAAGCCATAAAGCATTCCCAAAGCTGAAAAGGTATTCTTAAGAAGCTTAACATCTGGATTTCTGTCTCTCAAAATTCTTTCTGTGGGGCAGGTGGTTGACATTTAATTGTAATCCACAGCCTTCATCCATTTCTTGATGGTTTGTTGGAAGGGAAGTAAAAGAGGAAATGCACTCCTTCCTCTCAAACCGATGCAGTCAGTTGGGTGAAAACCCGCCTGTCCTACTCCAGAAGAAGGGCCATGCTAATCAGCTGCTGTAGCAGAGGAGAACAGAGCAGTGCAGTGCAGTCCTCCCTGCTCCTTCACTCAGTGGAGAGGTTTGAGCCCCAACACTGCACAGTCAGGCATTGGGAATAAACTAGCAACCCAAACATCTCTGCTCTATCCATGATGTAGCTGCAAAAGTGTGCCGCAGTTGAAAGCCTACAGGAAAGGAGCTCCTCCTATACGCTCTGCTTTGCGTCATTTGCTCACATCAGTTAGGCACAGTAACACCCAGAAGATCTTCCAAGGCCACTTCTAAAATGACAGTGGGACAGAGATTTTTTCTTTTTACAATATTATTGTATTGATAGTCAAACAGTATCCTTCCTTTTACCTTCGGTTAGATATTTAAGCCAGTGGTTCTTTTGTGACATGTCTTACAATGTTGCAAACACATCTCTTCCATTTAGTTGAACAGAATGAAAACATGTCAGAATGCTTTTTTCACTACTTGAATTTGAGACAAACTATGGTCTAGACAGTGTTATTATGGTTAGATTAAACAAAAGCATTACTTTTGGAATCTGTAAGAGAGCAGCAAACACTATTAAAATGTACACTACTTGAGTATTGGCTCAATGTGTGTGTATACTGATTATTTCAGTCGAGAAAAAAATACCTCTACCTTCTACAATTGTTTTTCTCCCACTCATTTGCCATGTCAAACGTAATTACTAGTGGGAAGGTACAACCATGGTTCAAAATGCATAATATATTGCAACATTTGCCATATGCTTGAATTTGTTAAGCAGAAACACCTCTTGGCGGTACAAAGGAAAGCAGCAATTACACCTATTCTGTTGCAATTAAAGGAAACGGGACACTTTCCTCTGTGTCACACCTTTAAATACTGTGCATGGCTGAAACTAGCAGAGTTTGAGTCTCATGCAAATTAAGCAGTTGGAGAACATTGCTTCACTTAGGAGGCGTGAAGATTGATGTCAGAGGTAGATTTCTCTGAAGCTGTTAATGGGCCTTGGGCATTTTAGCATGGAAGTAACTTAATCACAACATATACTTCCCCAGAAAAATATGATTTCCAACAACACCAGCAGTCTGTAACTTGCACATTGGGGCTTGAAAAGGCCACTGTGATGTTTAAATGTATACTGAGATCCAATGCTTTAAGTGCCTTTGGGTAAGTTCTTGATTAATATAAAACTTGTCAGCCTGGCATTTTGGTAATAATACAAATAATCAAAAAGACATGTAGCAGGTCAACACAGAAACTAATAACCAGTTTTCAATTTATATGAAGGGGAATCAGTGAAAATAATTATTAGATGTTTCAAAGGTTTCATAATGGTGGATAAAAGAAATCCACATTAATGAAGTAATATTTAATGTAATATTGCCATATAATTGTAATTTGCTGTTTATTTCGAAACAAAGATAATGTTAATTTATCTTTAGAATTTTGAAATATTCTATAAAATTGAATTTTATAGGGATTTTCTTCTCCCATTTAATGCTTTAGTTTATTTTTGTTGCATGTGCATCCTGGAAACAGTGTTATATATCTTTCCAAATCACACTCTAACTCCACGCACAAAGCACTCCAATACTTAGCCTTTGTGATGCAACATACCAGTTTGATTTGGGTGAGACATACAACTGACAAGCCGTCCACACTCACCACATACTCCAGAGCAATGATTCATTTGCCCTCTGTCATACGTCATCAGTTTACTACAACCACCTACATTACCTCATTTAACTTTAAATCAAACTCACTTAACTGGCCCTGCTGAGATACATGTTCATCAGAGTACACCAATGAAAAGAAAACATCATTACTGGAATAGTTATTGAACCATTTAATGTTGCATACACATTTTATCACTGTGCAGTACTCTTCAGGATTGGGGGGCACCAAAAAGGGAATTTTGTGTCAACTACTGTGTTCTACTGCTAGGGTTTATTCCAAATGCATAGAAAAGCTTATGGGCAAATCAAGTCACCTTTAAACAAACCCACACGCCCTTTTTTGTAAAAATGAAACTTGAGATAGATGAAAACATGAGGCCTACATATCTCTTTGTACAGGAAAAGGTTCTGAATATGGCTTACATTTCATAAATTCAGATACAAAGTTTATGGTAGCATTCAGAAGCATTTTCTGTGCAGCATTATATTTGGTGTAACCTACTCAACACCTCCTTACCTCTGACATATGCTCTGACTAAAATTCTGGTTCAGATTCATTAAAAATGAACATATAACAGAGCTTGCAGCAGTTTGACAACATGCCCAGGCCAACCAGAAACTATCAATCTTTAAAACAACTAAATTGTGTGGTATGTTTTTGGTGACCTGGATATTTTGAAATAATTTCAGCCAGTGAATTCATGATGGTGTTAAAGGAATGTAAATGCAACTCTTGCTTGACTGCAAAATTCTTTGCTAAAACAAAGCAAATTGCATTTACACACATCTGAAACCTGAATCTTTAGTTTAAAGATTCAGTGTGAAGACAGCAATGAATACTGGCTTGAATCTATCATTTGAAGGATAGTCAAAAGGGGCATATTGTTTTAAATTATAAATAGCCTAACTTACTACATGAGAACAGAGGACAAAACAAAGCCCTGATATTACACCAAACCACCAAACACCTGCTAATTGCAATCTTGTGAATTTATGTTGACAGGGGCTCTCCACATAAACAGAAAAATATTCCATTTCACGTTCTAGTTTGTTCTACTTCGTTAAATAAATTTTCTGATTTAATTTGTGTCAAACTCTGCAGTGAAATCCGAATTTTAGTCCACCAGATCATCAGAAATGACGATTCTGGTACTAACAGTATCTGATCTGCTGGTCAGATGGACACTGGTTTGAACAATAACTGAAACGTTTAATTGCACTGGGTTTGTAATTGGTGATTAGTGGGGTGGGTCAAGTTTTGCGTCTGCCTGGCTCTTTGTCCTGAACAACGGTAAATTGAATACTGCTCTGAACGCAATTCAGGTGCTAACCAGCCTGCTTATAATTGAAAGAGCATAGTAATAATCATCCTTAAACTGTTTTGGTATTCCTCATTGAGAATTAAGAACACCTATTTGGCACATGCAGAGGAAGGTTCTTTTCCGCATTACCTTTTGGACTTTGTTTTCAGTTTGCTTGCTTTCTTGTTTAAAATTGTTTGAAGTTGTTTTAGATACACGTTTATGCTGGTAAACTGTTGACATTCTTATTATCAGCAACTATTTCCACTGTACTACATGCCTACTGGAACAGCCTAAATGTGGTTTGTAGGGGATTAGTATATATATATATATATATATATATATATATATATATATATATATATATATATATATTTTTTTTTTTTTTTTTTTTTTTAATCTCCACTAAAGACGCACGTCCCAACATACTGCGGTTGTATTTACAGCCAGTGAGGTGTTAATGTGCTGTTCCTGAGGAATGTTAGCAAAACTTACATTGTGTCCTAATTTTAACTACCCTAAAGAAACATATTTTAAGAGAAATTACTAGTACTGTGACTGAGTTACATCTTATTTTATCAGCCACACAAATGCGTTTTGTTTTTTGGAGAGTACAAACGTACTAGGACTTGGTATCCTCCTTAGAGCTGAAGCAATAATAACAATGAACTATTACGAAAGCTGTTACGTAATTTTTAAAGGTATTGTCAAATTCGCCATTCGGTATCAAACCGACCTAACAGACAGAAATGTAAAGCATGTAATTAATGAATGATCACTGAAAGGTTTAGCGTTCAGGATTATGGAATAATATCTTCAAATGCGCTCAGGAAAACAATTCAGAAAATGACTCAAGAAATGTGAGCGAGAGAGCAGATTGCTTACCTACGGGAAAACGACACCAGAAAAAAATATCAGGAAAAAGTCCTTTATGGAACACTACCTGTGAGGAACTACTGCAAGAATAAGAATGTTAACCATTGTTGTTATAACCGTAAAACAGACATTGTTAATAGTACAATAGATGAGAAAAGAACGATGTATTTAAACGTATTTAAATGAATACTAACTCAGCTCCATTGCGGAAATCTTAGCCAAGCTAGAGGACACTGACTCGTTGATTCAGCTGTAAGACAGTATAGTAACACCGGATTCAGAGCGAATATAACACACAAGGAATATTGTTTTTATTATATGTGATCGTTACATTCTCTTGTTTGGCAGGTTTTAGACGTTACTCAATTTTTACAGAGGCGCAGAGGTCATGGCTGCTCGCATTACATCACTCTTATTAGAAGATTTACGAACTTCTATGCATCCAGTGCCATATCCTCAGTCAAGGATGTTCAGGATGCATTGGTCAAAACACTGTCTTATTTCGGAGAGTTGGAAACCTCACCTTCTGTGAAGCAGTCCCCACCGCCCCTCCCCCAAAACATTGAATAAACCAAGCTGTTGCCCCACTTAAGTATAGACGTTTACCGACCAAAACTGCAAATATTACATACATCTGTAAATATTTATTACCATTGTACACTATATATAATACAGTATGTATATATATATATATATATATATATATATATATATATATATATATATATATATATATATATATATATATATATATATATACATATGTGCATATACATATACCTTTCGTTTCTACCAGCTACAGCCCTACTCTATTTCGTTATGTTTCAAAAGTACTGATGCAATAACGTTACTTAAATATTAGTGCACTGAATGAACAAAGGAATTAACTTTTTCATTTAGAATCAGTTTTATCCAACAACCTTCTATAAGGGAAAATCGCGTAATAGTGTGTGTGTGTGTGTGTGTGTGTGTGTGTGTGTGTGTGTGTGTGTGTGTGTGTGTGTGTGTGTCGTACGTGCGCAACATTCATTATCTCGGGCCACTGTTGGCAAATACACTTAAGGTGCTTTACAGATAAAATTAATGTAGTTTGATTTTTAACCAACTGAACAATATTATCATAGCTTAATCATTTGCCCTGGTGGCAACGTGACCTGCAAAGGTATCCATTCAATACTTTTGGGTCAGCCTGTTCATCATGCCCGTGCTTCTATCTGGTCTGCCACGTCACTGATGTTAAACAAAGACTGCAACGTAGATACAAGCAATACTTGTCAAATTCGCATGTTTCTGCTGAGTACTCCGAATGAGTATAGTATATATAATGTTCCTACGTATAATTGGAGCAGCGCCTAACTGGTGTTCCTATTTTGTGCAAAAGTTTTGAACTCGTCCATCTGGTATTTAAATGCACGTTCGCATCAATGGTGCGAATTCACCAAAACATAATATTGAATTGAAATTTTTTTCAACACTACTTTGCGCTTTGGCCTAATCTTATGGAAAGTGAATTTAAGCAAGTGTAACGTTTTTCAATCCTTACACAAAATGGTCTCTGGGATTTGCGAAAATAAGTGAGAAATGCTTGGATAAATTCAATGCTCAACGCGTCTTGTGAAATTGAATATAGTCCACAGTCTTATTAATGACATGCCGTTAAAATCATTTGATGTGCTTTATTACTTAAGCTTTGTACTCAGGCTTATCTGAAGCCACAGAATTTAAAACCAATGTAAAAACAGTCCACTATATTTTCTTGTGGAATTCTGATTCTGAGTAAGTTATTGTTATCCGGTATGCAGTCACATTTCTGTTTTAAAACATCTGAGTCTAGTCGACATGGATGTCTGAATTTGCTTATCCTCAGGATTCAGTAACTGCAAGTAAAACTGCAACATAATTATTAATGAATACAGCTAATAGTTTTGATACAAAAACCTACAAAAATTCAGTGCGTTGCATTTCCTAATTTTCGATGAGCAAATGTCCACTGTATGATATCTACCACGAAGGACATACAGTCGTCAGTGAGCACGCATGTAGTGTACTCTGTATGGGATACGTGTTTCGGGGCCTGCAAAGGAATGAGAGCGGTGGTGAATGGGGCCAGTCTGTTTCTTTACACACGTGTTAGTGAGTTATTTGCTATATTTAGAAACCCTGAGTGTCTTGTAACTCTCCTCAAAGAATTACATCACGCTGCATTCCGCCCTCTATAAGCAACAACCCGTCAAGAATTCGGAAATATTTTTGGTTCCGATTAATGGTCAACAGGACGGTACATCGTACCAGTTTTTCTAAAAGAGAGAACCCCAGTCGATCAACAGGCAGTTTTTTTGACATTCGGCCAACTTTGAACATTTTCCAGTTCGGTTTAATTGTGTGGTATCACGAATACGGCTTGGAGTATCGAATCAGATAAGAGTGTGGTCTGAATAGTCTACATCTTTCAATAGCAAATTAATCCTTCTTTGACTGCTATAAACTTACTATATACCCAGTTTGGTCAACATTCAAGGTAGTCCTGAATGAACTTGAGAAAGCTGGGATGTGTAACCCTCATTAAACCCACAGAATGTTTTAAAAGGTAATCATATTTCCAGTTAGTCTAATTAATATATTATATAAGAAGTCCCAGGGTCCCCTAGTTAAATGGCCTGTGGAGTTAGTGTAATAACAAATAAATATAATGATGTTTATGCTCACTCTCAGTGGATATTACTGCAGAACTGAAATAGCTGTTCCCGGTCAACATATCTTGAAGCTCACCCCTGCTCTCGTAAATGACTCTTTTGCTTTTTAGTGTCGCGCACACTTTTTAATGTCGGCCAGTTCGCTCTGTTGTTATTCAGCCTGAACAGTAACAGGCCAGACTGCAGCATTGCACAGTGACTGTAGACGTTACGTTACCATTTTCCCTTGAAAAGTAGTAAAAATAATGATTTACAAAGTCTAATTATATACGCTGCGCTTGGTGTTAGATCCTTCTATTCAACTATATTGTACTTTATCAACTGCAGTTGGGCCGCGCCATAAAGGGCAAGACAATCTCCCCTAACCTGTACTGGGAGAGGTTAAAGGAGGGAGTTTGAGCGTGGCACGAGCGCGCTTTGCGCTAGGGATTGTGGGTAATGCGAGGGTCTACAAAAAACAACAGGACGAGGTGAAAGGTTATTCGACCCCACCCCCAACCCCATTCACTAACACTTGAATTTCAGATTGCATAATACATTTTAGGTAACTAACACAAGACTGCATATTGTGGCGTAGGCGCTGTGCTCGTGAATAAAACTACCCATGAACTGATGCATACAAAATGTGTCATCACAAAATCACATGCAAAATATGCAAGGACATGTAGGGGAAAGTATGCATTTGTGAGTGAAAATGTCCACTTGTTTCTGCTTAAACACCACAAAATCAGAGGCATCGCTGCGGTTAAGGGGTTTAATCCTACATCTGATCTGAAAATATTAATATTACAGAAGGGCCTCTACTACCACACAATAAGTATAGTTTTTACATTAGTACACGTCGGGGAATGCATGCGAGGAACTAAAATCGCTCGTTACTGAAAACTTCTTTTTCTTAAACTAAGCTGGCGCGAAATCATAGAGGGGCTGAGTCCATTGCAAATGCACATTTGACCGTGGGAAGCAGATAGATTAAGTACGTATTCATTTAAACTTCGAATCAAGAATATGATGTCTAACAAGCTCTCTCAGCATTTTCCGCCACATAAACAGAGCGAAATAAATATATTAGATATGTATTTGTATTGCCTGGCACGTGTGACCGAAACGAAACTAAAACAAACAAACACGATTTTACGCATATCCATTGTGGAATCACGTTTCTCTCCCTGAAACGCACGGGTCAATGGAAGATGAAACCGTGTAAATATCTCGTTCTACTAACAGGAAAAAAACCGGTGAACGAAGTGAGACCAACTAAACGATGTTACTCTTTGTTCTGCCATTGTTTCCTAGGAACAGCGCGGACATAAGTAAGTCTTACCTTACACTCGCGCTAATTTGAAAATCCTCTCCATCAAACTTTGCGCGCACGATCCTCATGAAAAGCGAATGTAACTGCTATCTAAATGATAAATGTGTGCTCGGGAACATTTGTTTTTCCATTCCAAGTATTTCTCCTGTATGTTTGAGAATCCAAGCACGTTGTTGCAAGTATGCGGACCCCCGCTTAGTGAATCGGTCACGTTTGCACTCTCCTAGCCCATCCTAATTTCCCTGGAAGAAATCAGTGTGGTCAAGGTTTGCACTTTGATGGAACCCGCATGAAGCACCACCGCAATAAAACTTCATTCTTTTCTGTTTTTACAAGGAAAACTATTGATTTCATAAACTTTAAGCATACGCTTTGAACGTATAATTTGCTGGGGCAAAGTTAAGGGAAAGAGAGATAAACCTCAACGAAAGCGCATACACGTTTTGTTCTATATGCGGCCTGAACACACATTACTTAACTGGATTGTAAATATGAAATACCGCATCCGTAAAATCCAATTCGTATTTGGTTGCAGTTAAAATACATCTCTTAATATGAAAAAAAAATCTAATTTCTAACTTTCAATTGTTGTAAATGACGTAGAGTGACTCGTTATCGAGCAGCACACTATGTTTATATTTCATTCAAATCTTTTAACTCAATGAAACATTCAGTCATTTTTAATACAAACTATACTCAGCTTCGCTGTATAGGGTGCATGCCTAATGAATGTCATGGTGTTTTATATATACATTTTAAATATTTGGTTTACGTCAACGTTCTGTGCAGACATTAAATGAATGAGTAAAATTAAATGTAATAACACGTCACAGTATCATGAAGACTATTTCATTGGCCATGCAGGTGAAGGGTAAAATGAATGTGCCTTGTATATTATCCTGCTAAATACTCCTTACAGTAAATCGAGCTACATTTGTTCCTCTAAATAATACCAATACGTGAAAGTAAGTTGTAAGGGCTCAACCAGCTTATTTCAGCATGGTCACGATTTTGTCTGTTGACATGGAGACAATAAAGGTAAATGTGCAGATGCATAGACCAATGAACGACAAAGCCACGGGCATGAATAGACCCACGGCGAAATGCCTGAACGACTGGCATTAATTTCGCTTTATACACCTATCATAACGTGATACCATCTATAAAACATAATTGTTTACATCAGTACGAAAGTTCCTAAAAGTAGTAAAGTATGACATCCGACTGCAACCTAATCTACCACATAGGCGTATATTGCATTAAATATATGTAACAAAAGAGGAATGTAATGTATTTCCAGAAATATCGAAGGTAGTTCTACGTTTGCAGGGAGACGGTCCAGTTTCCAGTACCCCACAGCATGTGGAACCTGTCGGATTTCTAAGAGCATTTCAGCTTTGTAAAGATAACGACCGCTTATGTCCCTTTTTGACAAATCTATAGGCAGGCAGGCTTTTAATATTCCAAGCTCTTGCATCTTTGCCGATTTGTCTTGGCTGTTTAGAGTTATGTATAGGTCAAAGGTCACCATAAGGGTATGGGTCACTGTAATATTGGTAAGGCAATCGTAGAAATTTAACGCAACACTTGGAGCCTTTGTACGCTTAATTGAACAGGGAGACAATATGAGTTATTATAGATATAATTAAATAATCATACTTGTGACAGACAGCTGATGTGAATTCACTCAAGTTAGCGAAATATTAATTTATAATGTTGCATTTAATATAAACTACCCTTTCATATGATCATAGCGACTGCATTGGAGACTGCAAAGATTCATTTTACTTAATTGCAGTGTGTGCGGTCCCCCAACCGCCTAAAAATGGTAGGCAAATTGATCTAAGCGCCCCCACACCCTCACCAACAAACCCAACGTTGATAGTATTGTGTGACTAACATTACTTCCAAAAGCACAGAAACGTCTCTGGCCTATATTAATGCAACAAAATAGTAGACAAAATTTACACTTAAATATTTGGCTGACGCATAATTAAAATAAATAATAAACGTGTAACGTTTTAAATGGGACAACTTTTGGTGAAATGAATAGCATTGTTACTGACAAGGAAAACATTTTCACAGAAAAGATGAATGTATTATTAAAAGAATGTTCATACATGGATATGAAATGGGAAAGATATAAAATTCTTGGGAAACCGTTGTTTTCCTCTCCAAATAAAATAACTCAGGACAGTCTGTAGTTTACGTTATGTAAATTTGGTATTAGTCCCTCCTCATTAAAGAAGCTGCGAACCTGCTACGAGATTTGCATTAGTAAGGATTAATAAAGTCCTTCGCTTGCCCGCACTAACAAAAATCAAAATATGCAGGTAAATAAACACGTGCAATGTGTAAAGGTACAGTGCAAACGAGTTGCTTTTCAACAAGAATAAATCTGAAAATGTGTGGTGTGTGTGTGTTTGCATGCGTACGTGCGTGTGTGTGTGAGAGAGAGAGAAAGAGAGAGGGAGAGAGTTATGAATAACGGAAAACAAATGAAATGTAGATAAATAGTGGAAAAGGTGTGTGTTGACTAAACTTTATGAATAACACGTAAACGAAGTAGCTATGTTCTACTTCTAAGCTGTTATTTCATGCTGAATTTTGTTTTTGCAGAGGTATCGTATATGTAAATTATTACGTATTGCAATTCCTAAATCAAGGCTCATGTGTCTGTATGTTATATAGGAGCGCCTGCAATACTAATACCAAGTCACTTGATTGAAAAAGTTCAAACAATGGGAAACCATTGCCAGTTTCATCAATCAAAAGAATCTTCCCGGTTAAGGTAGCCTGAGGGAATTGGCGCGATAGAAAAACTTTGAACACTTTTTTTTTTTCTTAAAATATGAACGCTGTCGACAGGAGGAGGCAACCACTCTACCTTTCTTGGTTAGCACCCCCCACACACACACACACACACACACACACACACACACACACACACACACACACACACACCACCACCACCACCACTACCACCACCCTCAAGCAATCGCACACCAACACACACCACAACACACCACACACACACACAACATGACTTGGTCCTATTCAACATGCTAAATTTACAAAAGCCTAAATGTTTACGGGAGGAGAAGTAACAGACGATATATATTTTGTATTTCAGTGTATTGCAGATTACCCTAAAAAGACACCACATCATAATCCACAATAAACGTTTGCAAGCTATTGATCGCATTCCCTTGGGTGTGCAAATCTCCGTAAAGCAGCTCGCAGCCTGGCTTTTTCAAGACTGCTCTCAGGAAACTCGGCGCTCTCTAGCATGTCTGGGTAGAAAGGCAGCACTGATGCGCTGAACGAACTTCACACTCTCCGTTTGATTATTGAAAGCGACTTCAAAAAGAAGATAATGACCCATTTTTGTTAATTCCAACGTCATATATATATATATATATATATACGCACAAAATGGCATTCTTAGTCCTCTCCTAGAACCCCATTAATTAAACGGCAGTAGAGGTTTTATGCAGAGAGCAATCTTGTTCGATGATGTGGGACATTTTGAATTTTTTTCCTCGAAAAATATTAATAGCAACATGCATCTAATTCATTTAACCAGAAATGAAATACTCTTCCCACTGCGTTTTTTAAATTTCCAAACCCAGCAATTAAACAATAAAGCAGGCTATTTTATTTGGAGGGTAATCATGAATGATGATATGGCACAGCGTGAAGTTTTCCTTTCGTAATTCTATGCATTAACAATGAAGGCATTATATATATAAATACGAGCCGATTTCGCGCGCGCGCGCGCGTGTGTGTGTGCGTGCGTGTGTGTGTTTGAGGGGGTGGACATGACATGCACACACTAAAGTCGCCTCACGTCGCCGTATACTTAGTCAACGATACACACGGTTGAAACTATGTAAGTTCAGGATAACATACACGCCACTTTATGGACTATGTAAATACGATGGACTGTTTTCAGCACTATTTAACGACACGTACTAAAATGCACGGAAGATAAACAATTCAAGACTGTTTTGACTGCTGATAAATCATTCATCATCCTGAGAGATGTATTAGTAAATAGTTACTTGTGTAATCATTGTCACTAATTACGCGGGAAACTGAGGCAGGTTTAAGTCCATAGCAGTAAATAGTTATTTTAAAGCATTCGAAAGAGTGGAATAGCAGGACTGCAGGAAATGCTGCGTTCTGAAACAGTGGAGCTGACCTTCGTGCATTTAATATGAGGCGCTTCACTATTACTCGTCACGATAGAAAGAACCTTAACACTGGGGTCTACTAGTTGTCTCTTACACACAGACACACAGACACAGACGCACACACACACGCACGTACGCACGCACCACACACACACACAAACACACACACACACACACACACACACACACACACACACACACACACACGCACACAGAATTTCGTACAGTACAACGCCTAACCAATACCAGCACTTGACTGCAGTTTACCCAAACAAAAGTCAGTAATAGCATTCCAATTTTTAGCTAATACTCATGAACAGTCTTACTTTTTATGTTGTCAAAGCAACTGATGTTTTGAGGTCATCCGAAGAATATTTTTGCCATACACCAAGGTGAATCCACCAACTTTACTAAGAGAACTTAATCACAGTCCTCGCCTTAAATATTATAGTAGCGGATCTTAATGAATGTCTATGATCTCTGACCAACACAGTCCACAAATCGTTGTTAACAACGATATGTCTTAAGATTCATTTATCAGTATTTTGGGGATTTGAACGCTTGCATCCTATGGGGGTAGGGGTTGTACGGCACATCCTGTTAAGTGACTTTTAATAAATAAAACTGTAAATCTGCCGCGTGCATTTTTATTCACCTAAAGCTGATCGCAAAATTCAGACCACTGACAAAATCAACAAAGCAGAGCAATACCTGTACATTGCACGGTCTTTGAAAGATAATCTTACTTTCTTACAATGGTTCATCCTGTGCAAGGCTTAATAAAGAATACAATAGCCTTTGTCGATATATGTGGCATGAACATGCCCAAACTGAACAGCATGCTCAGAGCAGAAGAAATGAGTGGCGTTCGATCTTTTATTATTCTTTGTTTAAATACCAATATTGAAGCATGAACATGCCATAGCTGCATTTATTTACTTTAAGAAGAGAGGTGGGAGTACAAGAGTATGGTAATTAGCCGGGGGGAGGGGGTGGAATATCAATTTTTATTGCATCACCTGTCAGTAGCGTCCAATCAGCGCGGGCTTTGGGGGCATTAATTGATGAAGGTGTCTCCAGCCTTGTTCACTTCCCTCTGTCATTTTATTTGTTGCTAAACCGGCAGCGGGAATAGCAGCTGCATTTTGGCTCTTATTCTCCCTCTCTCGCTCACTCACCCTCTCTCTCTCTCTCCCTCTCTCTCTCTCTCGTTTTCCTTCTCTCCTCTCTCTGTATCCCTCTCACTCGGGGCTGAGCAGTTCACCTTCCTCCTCTTCTACTGGGCAAATGGAGAGGGAAACGAAAGACCGCAGGTACAAGAACACGGGCAGACAGCAGCCTGCTTGTGTGAAGCGTAGTACACATTTTATCCGCAATGTCGGGCCCAGGGCAATGGATTAATGCTTTTTGTATTTTTTTTATTTTTTTTTGTAAAGTTTCATGCTCATTGGCGCAGTGTGGACATTTTGACTGTTTTCTGCAGTTTGGCCAACAGAATGCCTTGAGATAAAGAACTGACAGTTTATTGTGGACATTCATCGCGCCAGATGTGTGGAATAGTACAATAGACAAAATGGGAGATCTGGAGTCTGGTTATGAAGAGATGGAGGGTGTGAAGCTCGGGTACCTGATTATTAAGGGCAAGCAAATGTTTGCCCTTTCTCAAGTTTTCACTGACCTCTTGAAAAATATTCCAAGGACTACTGTGCATAAACGAATGGACCACCTCAACGTGAAGAAGCATCACTGTGATTTGGAGGAATTGCGAAAACTCAAAGCAATAAACTCTATAGCTTTCCATGCGGCTAAATGTACTCTGATTTCAAGGGAAGACGTGGAAGCTCTTTATATTTCTTGCAAAACGGAACGAGTGCTAAAATCCAAAAAAAGAAAAACGACCACGAGTTCATCAGAGGTTACCTGTGATGGTCAAATTCGCTCGGAACCCCACGGTGCATTCTGGAAAGAAAAAGTTTGGCTAAGTTTGCACGGGGTTCCTCAGACTTTCTCGTTTAAAAACAGGACGGGGAGACAAGAGCCTGTCTCGCCACCGGCTTCCAATCTACCTCAGATTTACAGTAAATTCGCTTGTCGTGGCTACCAAACAGTCACAAAGTCGGAGTGCAAATCCCTCAAAAACTATGAAACTGCTCAAATACCCAGTAAGCGTGTAGCATTTAATTCAAGTCATTCGTTTTTTCGGAATGTGATTTGTACCCGACAACCCCTACTCTGTCAATCCGCCATTGCGGCACAGTCCAGGCGCTCAAGCACTGCCGACCTAATTTATAAAAGGAAAAGAGAGCACGAGGACACTGGCAGGCAATTTTGGAGCACAAGCAGACACAGTCGTCAGGTTTTATTTGTCCCGAAGTGCTGCAAGTCAAAAGTATCCAACGGTTCTTTAAACAAATTTCACCTCGAGCATGAGTTATACCTCGACCACCAACACATCGGGAATTTGCAGGAGAGCTGCAGCAGCGACACCGAGTCAAGCTCTTACTCTGAACAAGTCGATGACTCGGATTTTGGGTCAAGTTTGTCCACTAGCAGTAACTCCGGAACCTCAGATGACGATGAAGACGATTCACTGTCAGAATCCTCAGATGTCAGTACAGATGATGACAGTTCTTCCCAATCCGATTCCAGTTCGGTTTCGAGCCATGTTTCGTTGCAGAGCATTCGACTGAGACGCACCAGTTTTTCGGCTCTCAGCAATAAAGCACCTTTAGCACCCCAGCCTTCTTTCCACTGTAATCTCCAACACAGAGCAACAAATCATAGCGGAACAACCGTGTTGGATTACGGCGTTTCGAACAGGAAACTGAAGAAATCGGACTTCATTCACACACCCTGCGTGAATAAGTACGAGGATGGTACTGCATCAAAGCAACACAATACCTGCCCGCTTCTGCATGGATGTTACTTTCCTGACCCCAGGAAAGAGAGAGTTTCTGGGACATTGTCACACATTGAAATTCCTGATGATCCAAAAACGACTGACCCCGCAATTAAAAGTGTTATAGAAACAGGGTCTTCACCTTGTTCAAAGGGAAACAAAGAGTTTCCTCCACAAAGGGTATCAGGACAGGCAAAAAAATGCCCCCAAGCCTTGATCTCATACTGTGCCCAAGACAAAGAAACAATAGTTTCTCAGTTCACCGACAACAATCCTTCATTTGCCGTAAATTTGAAGAAAGAGGCGAAAATTAGCCATTGCCTGCAACTACCCCCACCCCCCAACATCAAGACAGAAGTAGAGGAACTCAGCACACCCGCAGATGGTCACAACGAGAACAACACACCAGCAAAGACACCGCCAACTCTACTGCAGAACGTGAAAATCAAAGTAGAGGAAATATCTGATGACTACGAATACTCCTGTCAGGCCCCTGGACTCGGGTGGGAATACCAATGCAGCCTAACCGAGCCAGACATCAGCAGTGGTCAGTATCTGAGCAGCGAAGACAAACCAATACACAATGTCAACAATGAGAATGAAGCCACTGAGTGCGCCGGACACCCGGCTAATTCCCGTAAGTCTCCGACACGAAACCAGGAATTTCAAAGCACTTTAAGCACCCCTTATCCAGAGGAAGGAGAGTACAAAAACGGTGCAAGGGTCAGGAAAAACTACAGGACTCTGGTACTGGGGAAACAGTCTGGAATTCCGAGGACGCAACTTAAATTAAATGGTAAAGTTGACCGGACCCCGCGATCTACAGGTAAACCCGAGAATTATGAAGGATCACCAGAGGATTTTACTGGCTCGAGCAAACGCAAACGTGCATCCAGCAATGTAGCAGCTGTGAAAAAGCCCTTCAACTTCATGGCAAATTTTCCATCTCCGCCGTCACTAATTATTGGCAGTGATGGGGATTTGAGTCCCGCTTATTCTTTGAACTCTGTGAAGGATAACCCACCTCACCGGTCTCACCCTGTGTGGAAATGGCAGCTTGGTGGTTCTGCTGTACCTCTCCCACCCAGTCACAAATTCAGGAAATTTTAGTGCAAGTAATATCCGGTATTTACGATACATTTTTTGGTGATTTATACCAAAACTCCGAAAAAGTCTTAAAACGAAGCGACAAGCACTGAGGACCAAAATCCTTCATTTGTTTGCTTTTTCTTTTACTGGATAAACATTCCACGTGTTTATGGAACTCCTTCACTAACTACGGTGTTACCTATGCTGAGCTGGAAGACTTTCAAGACTTCATTGGTCTGACTAATAACATGTACCTCATGGATTTATACTGAAACATACACGAAACAGTTCCTGTAGGATATCCAATTGTGTGGAATGGTTTTGCAAAAGTGTTTTAGTAGTGTAATCTACAATTTCCCCTATTGGATTGTACCATTGTGAAATCAAGTATAATAGAATTCAATTGTACTGAGACCCCCAGAAAAAAACTCTTTTGCAAAACTTGTCCTGCACTGTTATGAGATGCTCATTACTTTATGTGTACAAAAAATGACTGAGAAGTAATTGGATACTATCGGCAATTTCACGTTTTTCCTTGGGATATTATTTACAACCTGTCTGCCCCCGCCAGCATTTCACCTTTGGATGTTTTCATAATATTGCGTTTTACCTTTATATTTATTTTGTTTGTATGTGTTCTCTGGATGGTTGCTTTGTGTTTCTCGGAATGGTTGATTCTGGCATTTAGTTATTTTTGCCGAGGGAAATTTACTCTCTGTGATTGTGCTCACATACAAATACACAACCCTGACTGTTAGGCCCACCACAGATGGCCTTAATTACTGACAATCAGGAGGAGCTGTTCGAATTTGCACGGAAAAAGACAAACTACAAACACCAAATCTATCTTGCTAGCACATTCATCGATAAATTGTAGAACACTGAACAAAAGCACAAACGTAATGAAATGCACTTTTAAATAATGCAGAGGCCTGGTTCACCGTAAGGACTGAATGTGTTTGATTTACTAAGTATGCTTAAAAAGGAAAACTGTCATAAACTATGTGAATCGAATTCAGATGTTGGGAACTTTACAGTTACTCATGGTAGTATGCGGCATTAGACATTTTGTCTGTATGCATGCATATATGGCTTTTTTTTTTTAGCCAAAGGCGTTTTCAAACGGCTTTCCTCCCATTTTACAAAAAAGCTACCTGGCCGTCAAGAAATCTCAAGGACTTGAAAACGTCTATATTAACCACCGTTTGCAAAATTAATGTTAATAAATTCATTTCAGGGGCGTGATGTTTTCGTAACATGCTATGGGCAAGGCTTAGCCACAGTCGTCCCTAAACGTCATTATAATCTGATATATAAATGGCTGTCATATTCTTGTAATACAGTATTTTTCACCTCAAATCGTGATTTATTCAGGCCCATAGACTGAAGTGCAAGAGTTGGCAGGGCTTGCACCCTCATGTCGTTTCATCTTAGTTAACTGACACTGTTTATGGTGCATATTTTGCCATTCGAACTGATGCAGCCTTTGGCTGCTAAAACGTCATGGAGATGGAACATATTTTGTCATCATCACGTGCACAGTATTTGGGAGTATGGCCTCACTAGCTCTACAAACATGTGCTGTGTAAGTGTATACACACATTCTGTTTAAAATGACAAAATCCGCGATATTCGATAGAGTCGACAGAGACAATTGTCACTATTTGGGGTATAATGAGAATTTTCAAAATGTATAGTTTGCGTATGGAAAGGCAGTGAGTAGGCCTACGTGTGGAATAAAATGTCCCTCTGAAATTCGATCGGTATAGTATGTATTTGAAAATAAGAATGTAAAGTTCCCTAGTAGGCGTTGACCAGCTTTAGATTCCAGGTGCTTTTAGATGGCTGACGTGTTGTTTGAATGTGCATAACTATTTTTGATCATCATTCATGTTTAATCTACACCGCGGTATTTTTGTTTAACCTATGTCTAGTGTGGCCAAGCTTATTTTCGAACAGTTTGAAGTGAAAACCCCACAGTAATACACTACGAACAACAAAGATCTTCGTGAACGAGGCGGTGTCCTTGTGACTAATGCCAGATGATGAGGGAAAAGCACACAATACGACCACAGTAAAACACCCTGACCTTGTAAGTCTCACAGTAAATGCATTTTGCATTCAAAATACGCATGTGTTTGAAGCGTCAGAACGTTTTCACTGCTTGGGTGTGCACGATCGTATTGGAAGCTACTTGTATGTTGGGGTTTAAACTACAAAATGTGAGCACGGACTGCCCACTTTAAATATCCCCAGGACAAAGAGAAAGAACAGATTTTTCGAATGGGAACGCTAGACTATGCCATTCTCCACGAAAATTATCTCCCAGCTCGAAAGTTCTTTCACCTTATGTCCTTTTTGTCACAGAGTACACTGGAGTGTGATTCTTGGGGTAAAACGTTGCAACTGGGACCGGCCTACAATTTCTTGTTGCAAAAGGCGCGTATTAATAAGCTGTATGATTCAATGTATAGACAACAAGATCACAATTTAAACGACGTTTGAGGGAGTGATTCATGTATTTTGAAATGTGGTACCATTGGAGGCAGGTTCCAGGGGAAACTATGAAAGTATGTGAAACTATCAATGTACAGTTGAAAGGTATTGCTACATTAGGATCTGAAACGCTTCCCTTCCCCTGCTTTTGCTACATACTTGAGGTCAATTTTGACAACAAATCTGAAGTCACTGGTTGTGTAAAGAAAATTAAATATTTATTTTTGTGATTTACGCGTTTTGTATATCGTTGTTTAGGATAAATGCACTCGAAATGAAAACTTGAATGGTGAATGCTTAAGCACTTTCCCTCTCTTTTTGAATAATGAATTATTCATTAAATTCATTTGAGTGTAAAAGACAGAGTGCGATTTTTGTTTTCATATCATGATGTTAAGACACAAGTTAAAGACAATACGCCGATTTGGACTGCTTTACGTGTATGATCCCGAACTGTGTGGCGTATTGCAATGGTGGGATAAAGACTTTTCTGATATGGTTGAAAGATAAACACAGTATGTGCCACAGGATAATGCGGTAATATGTCTATATGCATAAGAGAATGGATAATGTGTGTCCAAAGAATATAGTACAGTTAGCATAGTTGTAAAGAGATATTGTTAATATCAATATTATGTTGGTGTGTGTGCCTGTGCGCGCGTGCACTAACAGTCCAACTTCATCAGCCCTACAATTTATGTGGAGACGCGGTCTCTCTTTTTCTCTCTCCCTCTCTCTCTCTCGTACAAGTACACACACCCACACACACACACACACACACACTCAAGCTAGGCAGTCATGACGACTGGAGACGCAAGAGTATACAGTGTTAAATGGGGCAATCTCAGATCTTCCCCTTTCACGTACACGAATGCACCATTTGTAAGAAAGCAAAAGAAGCGTGACATGCACGAGGCGGGGTTCACAGAATCTGTGAACTCTTAAGATGTTTATGATATAAATTTTGCTCAGCGTCCCCCATAATAGCACTGTTCTCTCATCTTGTTATTAATTCACCTACGTTATTAAGAATAACAACAGATTTAAAGACATTAAACGTTACAATTAGGCTGTAATGTTGAATCGTTATTTAAAGTGAACTCCGAAAAGGCAGCACGCAAGCAGAAGGTTAAGCATCTAATTGGTGAGCTGCTGTTAGTATACATTCACTATTTCAGGCTTCAGTGGCACCGGTAAGGCTCGTAGTGAAGAAACATCGATTCGAAAAGACGAAGGAGATCCTTCCTGTTAATAAGAGACCAACTCGAGTTCAGTAGACACTAAATACGGACGACACACTCGTCTGTTCGGGAGTCTCTTTGACCAGTGTCTTATCAAACACCACAATGATTTGAAGGAGTATATGTGCATTGGTAAATGGACGAAGTGCAACGAATATAATAATGTTTAATGTCTTTAAACTTGGGCAATTTCGTTGTTACGATGGTTTTAATACAGGAGCAGTTATAAAATGTTTGAAATCATCCCCAGATTCCATCAAAGGCAGGTAATTCATACTAATAGTATGCATTTGTTGTTGACTGGTTCATGCTGTTGATAGTTATTTATGGCGAGTATCGCCATTGTTGAATTTAAATGGCGTCCCAGGTAAAACCAAAGTGTTACCCTCCGTGGTATTCATGCAGCCCTAAACCAAAGAGCAGCAATCTGCTGTACTATTGACCGAACAACCGCACCAGCACTGAGGGCAAAAAACGAGTTAACGCCGTTAAAAGCATGGAACGATATAGTTGTTAACCCACAATAACAGACATCTCACACGGATATTATCTTTATCATCTCGCTGAATATAGTCACCGACTTACGCAAGTGGGCGGAGTTAATACAGAGAAGACAACCCTAAGTTTATTTTGTGTTTTACGTAAACAACTACTATGGACATCCCGGATGGCAGAAGATTGAAACGGATGTGAAAAACATCGATTTAAAGAATGTAAAGGTTATTTAAGGTCGATACATAGCAATGAGGTTGGGCTGAAAACTCACTCCCTGGTCTAATGGAAAAAATACAGAAACAATACACCTTTAGATAAACTCGTCCATATAGACATTTGCTTTTGGGCAGTGTTGAGAAATCGGTTGACAGACAGTAACAAAGGATTTATGGTATTCCCTATATATTTATATATATATATATATATATATATATATATATATATGTGTGTGTGTGTGTGTGTGTGTGTGTGTGTGTGTGTAGAGAGAGAGAGAGAGATTTTTAAAAATTATAGAATTTTTAGTTCAATTAATATATTTAAATACGGTCAATACGGACAATCAAATATCCAGATATTAGCTAAAACAATTTAAAAGTCCTTTGATACAACTGTAAAGTTTAAGCTCAGTAAGAATGTTTTCAATATCCATCTCTCCACATAGTGTCTTGATTGATCCCATCTTATAGTATTGTAAAGCTGCGATTTGGAGGGGTGGGGGTGGGTCAAAGGGATTCTGTATTCCCAGGCCAGAGACCAGGGAGAAGACAATCCTATCACAAGAGCTGAGCTTTCTACCAAGGCGGATATTCCTAAGGAGTTTTTTTTTTCATGGCCAGGCAACCGTCATTTCGAGGATGCAATTTCAAAATCGCTGTTTTAAACTCTTATGAGACATGTGGTTGAACTTAAGTGTGACTTGTTAACACGAACGGATCGGTTAAGATGAAAATTCTTGAATAATACATTAAAGAGAATGTTATTTATGCGTGAAAGTCTTAAGATTTAGGTAGTGATTAAATCAAAGCGCTGGCCCTTACTTCCAGTAAGAAATCTGAGTCAGTGTTACATTTTGGTATACCTTACACGGCATTCCACCTTTTATATAAATTAAAAATTCAACACGATGAATACAACAGAGATTCTGTGCAAAGTTTACGTAAAGTTAAACGTAAACTTGCGTTAGATTTATTACGAAAGTCTACAGTTACAATATTACTGACTCTATCACCGAAATAACAAGAAAAAGTCATACAATATTACTATACAATCCCCGATTAATTTAACTGTTAACGTCGTGTGAGTGTGCACCATTCGGATATTATATAAAAGAAATGTGTTGGCAATAACATTTGTCGAAAAAAAAAAAAAGAACGTTTGATCCCTAAAAGGTTACATTTTACAGAGGTGCTGAAGCCAAAGATGTCAATACAAAACATAGCTCATAATTAACATAACCAATGTTTTATGAATTTATGGGAAAATGTCAGAGTTGAAGTCATAAGAATCTCTTTGTTGACACATCAGTGATTTTAGGCAGTGATATGCCAAAGTGCTTAAATGTAATGTACACTTTAGTCCCTATATTTACCAAGTAACTTATGTTACTATGTAAGCAGGCCAATGTTCGTTCATATATAGTGTTTTTTTCACTGTAGACCTATTTACCACCAGGGATTACACAATAGTGTCAATAGTCAAATGTAAAGTGTCCCTGCGCACCCCTTTTACACCTTTACAAAAAAAAAAATTGAACATTAAAACATCGCAGAAATGTAGATAGTTTCATAAATTCAAAGATATGTTAAGTTCAGTTTTATTTATTGAAATAAACTTTATTTGGCTATATCAGCATTGACTTGTAACGTACTACAGTCTTCACAACACATGCGTCATGGATGTAAAGCTTCATTGGATACATATATGAAGCACATACAAGCTCAGTTTTACTCACTCTGAGATGCTGAGGAGTGTAGAGTAGTGCCTGCCTTTGTGACATATCATTCAAGAAATACGGACATGCACGTCCATTTTTTCATGTCCTCACACTGTAAACATGCACAGTTGCAGATCCAAAGAGGATCACAGTTACCTGTTCATTATATTTATCTAAACTGAAGTGAAAGAGGAAATATGATATTAAAACCTTAAGTGACCATGGCTGATGAGAGAATATGTTCCAGTGATGTATTTTGTTCTGGCTAAAGGATGGTTGAACAGTTGTCCTAAATATCCTATGGAGAACAACCGACTGCATTCAAGATAAACCCGCAAATGTGTAGCCCATGACCACGGGAACAAACACGAGAAACCTCCTTTAGAATCGAAATGGGGTTTAATTAAAGGTGACTATTTGTTGCGAAGCACTGAGCTCCGATCCACTCATCTACATTTATGCTTTGTTTGATAGTTCTTCACAACCAGAAGCCCTGAATACCCTAGTATCCTCTCCCTGACAAAATAATTTTCACAATTTGCCGTTCAACAGATATATTACACCGTTCCTTTTATGGATACAATCTACGATGTAAGGGCCAAACTACAGACTGACCGAGGTACAGCAGTGCCACGGAAAAAAAGCTTTCCGACACGTTCAGTATCGATTACGCATATCCTGTAAGAGTTTGGAATGTGTCCGTGACAGCGATGTGACCAAGTTTGTCTGACACAGAATGCATGGTTATCGTTAATCCGTCTCATGCCCTTAAATTGTTGTACCATCATGATATCGTTGATATCATAGTTACAAGTTATGAATATCACAATGTGTCATTGTTTTCTCGAGTGGAAGGAAGATAAAGCAATATCATTGTGGAAAAACATTACGAAGAACAACAAGGATTAAATCATATGGCTCGCGCCGATTTTAGATTCCGGGTAGTTAGATTTACAATGTATTGCAGAGTAATATGTAATTAACCAATTATGAAAGGCAAATCCTTGAACTGAAACCACAGATGGCCAACTATGCATGATTGTGGTTATACCGAAGAGGCTGGTTGTAGTGGGAAACTCAAGACCCCACTAAAGATCCTCTCCGCCTCTTTGCGTAACATTTTGCACTTTTAAAATTGAGGCGAATGAGATTTAGCACAATTCCACAAGCCACGGCATTGTAAATTGCAAGGGATGATCATTCATACAATCTTCAGAAAGCTAATATTAACATCACGCCATAACGTGGTCATCGTGACATTTCCTCAAAGACATTTTCACAAAATGTAACTTTCAATATGGTACAATTTACATTTTATTATGATATGGTAGCAGTGCAATTAAGTAATCTCTCATCGTCACTGTAAACTATGCTGCACTTAAAAATGACTTTAAAATAAGAAATAATAAACATACACAATCAATGTTTCAAACGTCTCCTTTCAAACGTTTCCACGTCAACACCGTGCAGCGCAGTTCTGATAGTCAACACACAGAAAATGATAAAGCCAACAGCTTGTCAAACGCTTTCACAAAAACGAAACAACCGTCTCATTAATGACAACCCCCCTGAACATTTTAAGTATCTCTTGTTGTCTGCACAGGTAGTAAAATCTTTTGGTGCATCGTAAAAAGCAGTTTTTTGTTTTTTTTGTTTTTTTTTTTACATATGTGACCAATGGTTATTCTATGGCACATTTGTCGCTATGAAGAGCTTTCAGCGAACAGCAAAAATGAGAACAGGAAAAGGAAGCGACGGATAACTGCATATTCTCTTATTTTTCTCACATTTCCGTATAATGCTGTAAGAGGACTGTGACGCATTTGTACTGAAGACACTTATACTGAAGGGTTGTTATTCCATTTCTTTTCCCGTTTTACCAAAAAATTAGAGTAACCGAACGGCATGTGCAATCTAGTTGAATTTGAGTTGTAGTTTTAAAACCATTTGAGGAGGCATTACTGACGCCGGTTAATTAGAAGACTCTAGAGGACTCTAGATGTCCGCAGCAGGTTGTATTAATCACTTTCTGTCACGCTTATACTGTAGAATAGCGGTGACTTGTGTGTTCAAACTGAGAGGACTCGATAGTGTACCACCGGACATTCCGCTCTTAGATGAAAAGGACGGGGGGTGGGGTGTGTGTGTGTGTGTGTCTGTCTGTGTGGGGGGGGGGTCAAATACCTTGTGTTGATGTGTTTCACGGAACAAAACCAAGAACGTTTGAAATCAATGTAAATACTATAAGTAACCAATCGGCCAACTGAAAAACGAGGCCGACGAAACTTAAACTTCTCGGCTGTTGATTATCCTTCAACAGTTCTCAGAATGTCGCGAACTAAAAAGGCATTACTTTTATTTGTTTTCCCCACACACAAACATCACGATAGCGTGTGTTCAAGGCAGCCAGAAATATTGTTCTGTTGTTTCATCTCATTTTTAGAAAACTGTATACAATATCAATGCCTCCACGATTAGTTTGGAACTCGAAAATTTCACCAAAGTTAAAACCATTCGGAAAGGACAGGATATAGCGCAAGTTCGCTCTGTCTCAGGACAAACTGTACGTAGGCCTATATAAACCCTCGTGCACGAATATTCTCTATGCTGTGGTTGAACGACTTTAACAAATACCTTTTGTAAACAACAAAATGTTGCTTTAAACATTAGTTAAAGATTCTTACTTTAAATTTTAGAACGTTTTAGAAGCGTGATAGTTTTGTCATTCGATTTAAGTATAACCAATTGACGTAGGAAATCAACTGCATTTCCCGTACGTTGTGTGTTACAGTTCATCTCGCTTAATATTCCACTGGTTAAAAAATGCGAAGTCAGACTAACGTTAGTACAGACTTCGTGTATTATTGAAGACAAATTCCTGTATGCGTATTAAAATAGCGCATTAAAAGAGCATAGATTAGTCCATGCACAATTGCACGAAAGATCCGATATCCAGAATTCATCAGTACAGTGATCAATACACCTCACGCTGCAAATGTCCTGCACAAATCTGAATAATGCAGACACATAAACTACAATCAGAAAGTAATAACACAATTTCGTCGGTTGCTGCGTGCAGCGTTTGGGCGGAACATAGCGTACATATGAGAGTGGATGTTATACCCTGTCCCCTAGATATGTTGTGGAAAAAATTGGTTCATCTGAGCAAACCTGAAAATAATTGATAGCATATCGACAAAACACCAAATCCTTTTGTTCGACGATACACTGGTATTTATAAAATGAATGCAGGAGGTTGTTCCGAGGAGGTCGCGCGTTCGTCGACACCGCGAGTTGGGGTGGGATGCTCGGTGCTGCAAAAGTTACACGGGTCATGGGCCTAAGCGCAGGGGAAAACCAGACATGGATGCGTTTATGTTCATTCATGCCTTATTGATTACTTCTGCAAAACAATAACAACACTAACCTCAGGCCATTAGCGTTAACATGTCTTAAGACTTCTTAAAACGTGAAAGTAGAATTATACTACAGCATTAAAACGAGCTGGTATATGTCGAAGAGAATTTAATCTGTCAATATTTATTTCGGAAAAAGATTGAAGCACTACTGCAGATAAAGGGGTCTGATTTTTGCATGTTTCAGCTAAGACTTTGTGTATTCATGTGTGATGTTTGCGTATATTGTGTAAATTGTTTGTTGATCTTTATTTACATTAGCGATCACGGCTTCAGACCGTTATAAGTCAAATAAATTGATAAGTCAACTAATTAAATAATATGGCTTTCTGCATCAATGTAATCGCTTAATTTAAAAAGCCGATATTTGTAAACGGATATAGTGGAATGCCTTGTTTGTATCAAAGTGAAATTATTTACTTTATCGAGCTCAGCATTTATTGGATGCTTCTCGGTAGATAATGGCCAATATTCCGAATGAGCGATCAGAGGGCCTGGTATTGTTGAGGGGAAATAAGAGGAGAGCCACTGACGTGGCTCTAGACAATGGCATTTCTGAATGAGCTCCGTTTGATTGACACCACGGACCTATTTGACCTCAGGAAAAAGAATTCATTTCAGCGAATCAACCGAAATAGGCTCTCTCTCTCTCTCTCCCACTCCTTCTCTCTCTCTCTCTCTCTCTCTCTCTCTCTATATATATATATATATATATATATATATATATATATATATATAGCCTATATAGATGTGTGTGTGTGGAGAAAGAGAGAGATGAAGAGGAAAAAATATCAACAAAAAAATCAACAAATAAATCAAACAATTGTTTTTAGTGTTACAAAGGAAACAAACAGATGTCTCGTTTTCGCAGGTATGATGCTAATATATCAAGGAACAAAAAGTTCAGAAACGGTATTTTAGGCACAGCTTCAACCTTTCCGAATCTAGGCAGATAATTTTCCCCACTGAAAGCTTCTGTAAAAATGATTGACCTGAATACCGTATTGCAACTGGGCAGATACATTTTATAATGCAATAGGCTACACCGTGCGATTGCGACAGTGCGCTATGAGACGCTAAAACATACCAGAAGTGGAAAGACAGTCAACAGTAACTGTCTTGGCCATAAAACAGCAGCCAGTAGCCTATTATTGTTATGTTATTTTGTTCAAGTCTATTTAAGTGAGTCTGTGCATATCGGTTGAACAATATGTAGTGTTTAGGATCTTAAAGCGAATCTGTTACTCGCTCACTCATGTTAGCATTTTAATGTCAACGCTATAGCGCTTTAAACCTTAAAACGGGTGACTTTCTATCGCTCCTTGAGTAAGGCTGTTAGAACTTTTTTAGAGCAAATGCCATTTTGAGCCTGAACAGAAACTAGTTCTGTCCTCTGCAGTTTAGTGTCTAGGCATGGGCCTATGTCTGATTATTAATCACTATTTGTAACGGCTGATATGATATTTTAGGATTTGTACAATGTTGTCATTTTGTTGATAGTCACACCAGACTTCAAAGGAAGCTACATTAGCACCATTGTGCTCTCAATGCAAAATGTCAAAAAATGTGTACCAACAGCACCAATGTCCACAAGTCATTCTCACCTTGTGTACATAATCGTTGGGGTGCACGTGAGTAAACACGGCTGCATAAACACATTAAAGTCTCAAGTGACTTTGCCTGGCACAAACCATTAGCATGTTCATAACTGAAGTGTATGTTAGTTCTTTGCAGATTAGCAACTAGCGAGGCGAAACGGGACATGTGCCTCTATGAATCTTCCCCGTCTGTGTGAGATCTCTGAGGTCCCTGAGTATGCGGTCCTCCTATTGAGATTTCCACGCAATCACATCTAGCCTTGACCCCTCGTGACCTTTCATGACGTTTCACATACCTACCGTCATGAGCCAATGTGCTATGCCGAAAAATATTGCCAAACAAAAACACTTAATTAGTGGCCAATTTGATTTTCATTAGCATTTTTATTTACTTCACAATCACCAATCACTAGAATGACCAGTGGTATGACCACTGGAAGTATTACTTCATTCACTGGCGGCTATAACAAACCCCATTTTTTCCAAGTAGGAAGCGAAATTATGAGAGGACGTATACCATGCACGACAATAAATCACTCAGACATGCTATTCTGCGTTTTTCAAAAGTCAAAAGAGCATTTGGAGTTTTAAAACATTAGCCCAGTTAATCCCTTTCATCTGGCACGTGCAGTGTTAAATACAGTGTCATGAACTGGAAACATCTATTTTAAAAACAAGAAATGTTGGTTGGAAAAATTAATTAGCCTCAAAGTAAGGACATAGTTTTAGATATAATTAATCTTTAAGTTCTTTGTTTTCCAAAGCCCCTCAAAATGAGAAATTTTAGAAGCCCACATTTAAATTTTCGTCGCCAATTGGATATATTAAATTCCTAAGGGATACTATAATTTTCAGACAAGACTTTTTGTGTTTGGTGTTATATGTTATATGTTCAGCACAATTATGCGTCATAAACAGAACAATGATTAAATAAACATAATGACAACATTAAGACCCACGACAATACCATCAGTTACAGCTAAATTAAATAGACATAACATTGTTAGGTCAAGAAGAATACATTTTGTTCAATAACATTGTATCCAAGAAGGAAATATCAGTGATAACAGTATCACTCACTGCCACACATGTATAAACCCATCGTATTGCGAGATGCGTCATACAAGCAACTTAAACTGCAATGGACCACTGAGACGAATTAAGGCACCGTTTTGGCAACCAAGTTTAAATACGACAAAAGAAAAATATTCCATGAAGTGAAGTCTGTTTTTCAAAGCAGAACACAAACAACTAATTGACTTTCTCATTGTGTTAGAAAATGTGCGTTCGACCATGAGATACCGAACATGAGAGTTTTTTTCCCTACTATGATTTAATAAAATGGGTTTGCGAAGTAGCCATATCCCAATCGCCGGCCTGTAAGAAGAGACTGAGCAAGGTACTACCGTAAACATGTAAATAAACAAGTGAACCATAAGTAAAAAAGCAAGATGCTGGACACATGTGATCTTCAGTATAATCATTAATGCTATACTGCTGTGTTTACCGTTGCGGGTAATACACTCTATTTATTTGATGACACTTGGCTAAGCGTATGGCGGGATAAAATGTTTTGACTTTAGGGTCACAGTTATAACGTCTACTGAATAATGCAAAGTTCCGTAAGACATTTAAACATTACTTCTATTGATTACATTTTTTGTAAATGTCATCTAGTCTAGTTGTCTGTTCAACCCATCTAAATGTTCTGTCAATAATGCTTACTTTCATTAAAAATACATATACCAACAGAAACTGTGAACCAAATAATACTTGCCTGCTTGAGGGTCACAATAATAATAAACAAATGTAATTTGAGTCAGCGTGCACAAAAGGTTACATCTGTTGTAGCCATAGTTTGTCATAGTTCCAAGCGGGCTTTGTCATTAAGGCTTTTGCTTTGTTGAGCTCTGATTGTTGCTGTGATTCTCAACAGTTTAATTACACTGCCTCCTTGTTGTCTATTAGGAAACGACGCAAACAAAAAATATCGTCAACTGTTCATATGCACTCAATATTGTCAAAATGACCAGGATTTTAATTCACATCAAACCTTTAATTAACAGAAACTATAAACCCCATTACGTCCCATCTTTAGAAACGCTTCAATTACTGGACGACATTGCTGTCGATCCCGCCAATATTTTTCCAGTCAATTTGAATTTAAAGAAATCCAACAGCTATCCAACAGTGTGAGTCTTGTTTAACCCGAGTAATCTTTTCACACAACTACATTTAATAAGCATGGTGCTAAGGGTAAATGTACGCGTATTAAGGACATATCTGAAAGTTAATTCGAAAATAAACGGATAAAGGTCCCTGCATTGTTGAACACAATAAACTGAAATCCTTCTGGGAAAAACGCCTATAATATAAAATCTCTGTTTTAAACACACAACATAAAACAAGATAAAATAAACATAGGAAGGTTAATTATTAGAGAAGCCATTCAAGTTACAGCGCTCACTGTTCTTCCGATTCAGCATCAATTTAAATAGTTTACAACATAGGGCTTTATTATCGTGTTAACAAGATTATTGGAATCATTTTCTGCCACTTTATTGACTTTTAAGTCAAATTAGTAGCCTATATTAATCAATATCATTACTTTGATTATTATTTTATGCAACGCAGCGCATTATGTCTAAAATTCTCCGGGTTTTTAATGTAATGAACACAATCTTGAATACAGCCTCAAATGTAATGACATTCTCCGAGTGAGCCTCCCGTCCTTTTAAAGCTCCTGTTACATGTCTTGTTAGATATAAAAGATTGAGAGCAATATAACAGAGTGATATCGAGCATTACATTAACCAGGCAAATGTTTACACTGATCAAACGGATCAATCGCAATGCATGGGAGTATCTGATTTTAAATGGTGGAAATACTGAATTGTTGCCTCCACATTGCTTTCTGCTCTGCAGCACGAAGGCGAAAAGCCAACCGACCGACTGCGTCAACACAGAAGTAAATAACCAATAGGCCTATCACAAAACGATGACGCCAATATTGATAATAGCCAAGTCTGAGTCAGCAACATCATAACAGTTTTAGAGATTATTTGCCAAGCGTTTCCGCTATGCACGAAATCATATAACAGATATAATTCTCGCAAAGATTATCTCGAGAGACTCCATACATGACCTTGCAGTGAGAAAAGGTGAACAAAATATATAGGTCACTTTTTATCACATGTGTGCATGTGTACAGGCATCGTGCTCACCATTTCAGTATTTAGACTAACGTAGATATTAAAATAATACAATAATTGCTACAATACATATATATAAAAGACCGGAGCATTATTTAACTGTACGTTAAAAGTAATTCAATTAGCTAGACTATATTTCACCACACAATGACACACTAATTTTGAAAGGGACTGCTTGTGAACTTTAAGAAAGAGGTTACTGGAAAAAATGCTTCAACAAGGCCAGTTAATGTGACGAACCTAATACATTTCACAATTAACACAAACAATTGGTTGTTTATATCTTGGATTATTCATAACAGTATAGGATATGATCTGTTGGCGCCCCTCTTTGGACATACTGGGTTACTCCGAAATATCTTAAAGGGGAAGGTTGCAAAAACGGACACAAAATTTAAGGTGGAACTGAAAAGATTCGAACATGAAGCACACTCTCGAAAATACGATAGCTAGCGGTCTGTGTTTTGGGGTTACATTTGAAGATCACTCAGAAGGTTTATTTGATTTCAAGACATGTTTTGTATACATGATTTGAACTCGCCTGGATTGTGATGTAGGCCTATGTGTTGTTTGATATTGACGTTATCTTTTTTCCGTATGGTTATCTATTTGGTTTATGTGACTTTCATACACCCTGTGATATAAAATACAGACTCTTGCTTGTGTAACTTTCTTTTTGAACGTTTTGTTTGGAAGTAACTGTTTAAAATCACCTTTATGTGCACGGTAAAATACCCGCTCAGTTCCTTAGCCCGTTTAGGGCATTGATTATTATCCAGTAATGCACTTACATTGTCTAACTTTATGTCAAATCTTTAGAATTCCAAACAAAAATATCAGGCTACATCTGACCCACTAGTAACATTGAAAAACATGATAACATGATAGCCATAATAGCACATATTAGACGTTCTATCTACTGTCTTAATGATCTGATTTGTCAGAGCTCTGAATCGAATGTATTCAAGTGCCACGTTCGTGATAATGCACTTAGTAAAATCTATTTTAATCTGTTTCACAGCGTGGAAGAAACATTGCATATGAAAAGGACTGGATGCAGTCTACTCTTCTACATGCATGTCGGTTTTGAAATGGTAAAGGCTTTCGAGCGCGACTCCTGAGGCCTCCAGTGTACTTGTCGCGTTTACTGTTATTACTATTATTTTAACAGATAAACATATTCCGGGCAGCAACATATAAAGCATGTCTCTTGAATAGATATATTCCTTTATTGTCATTGAACTAACTATTATCCATTTGTACAGGTGCGCGTTTTGAGGAAAATCAGGTTAAGTAACTTGCTTATGTGTGAAAGGCAGTGGCCCACCTGGAACTCGATCCTTTAAGCCTACGAACCCAACTCGGTGTCACTAAATGACGTATTCATCGTCATAAATGAACATAATGTTTTTAAAATGTGGAAATGATTAACTGCATACAATTGACTTGCCTGGTCAAACTGAAGTTCCTTTGGCAAATTTTAATGGAAAGTGGCTATCATAGCCTAACCCTTCCCACTTCACCTTTACTTTAGGAAAATATTTTTATATATATGCAAATGAAGAATGCATATATCGTAACATTTATATCAATCCTATAACATAATGTCGAACATATTAATATGGTTAATCAAGGAAAAGCCTATTAAATTTTGCGCAGTTCCCACTGCCTAAATAGATTAAACGTAGGCATTGGGAACAAAAAGGGCCAAAGGTTTGTGTTATTAGCACAAAGCACTTGAAACGAGAGCCAATTAAATTTGACGGTTACAACTGGCTCGCGGACAAAGCCCTGCGCAACTGTTCCTCTATCTTGAAATAATTAGTCGCAATTCTAAGACGTTCAAAGTTTGATTTTTTTGCCGCTATGCCACAGCAAAGTAAAGCAGGCCGACCAATTGTTTCTGTAAAAGCTTCATAAGATTGCAGTGGAAAGAGGGTATGTCTCAATATTTCATCCATACCTACATGTTTGTATATGATCTTGTTTTAAATGAAATGACACGATCAACCACATTTAGGGAATAGGCTATTCAATCTGGAGTTCTCTGAAAAGAGCATACATGATATTTTTTCGGCCCTCGACGGCAAAGACCGCTGTCAAATAAAATCTCGTACGAAATGACAAAAGTAGTTTTTTCTTAATCTCGGAACATTCCAAAAATATATTTGATGTTTGACAACTTTTAACCCTAAAATTTGCTGACCAATGCACATTATTAACAATAGTGTGAACGAATCGTTTTAAAAGGCCTTTATTTCTCCATTTTCGAAATTTAACGAACCTATACGTCCATATATGAAATCGATTTAAATTTTGTTTCAATATCCGATTGTGTTTAACAAAGTCATAAAGTTACAGAAAAACGCGAGCTATTCTTATATATACATAATATACCTCATTTTATTTCAATATGCCAAATGTAAGTCAGAAGTGGTAAAAGGAGCCGGCAGTTAATACATCTTATAAATTACAGTTATAATGAATGATTATTAAATCAGTGAATTCGTTGTATAGGTACAAAGGCATGCAGTTGTATGACCTTACAAGTTCAGTTCGGAAGATGGCCTACATATTAGAGTCAGTGTAGCCTACATAATGAAATAAACCGAACCTCTACTGTAAAATATGACAACAAGCAACACATATGTCAGGAAGATACAATACGACCGTAACTTTACCTTGATTGACCAGTTTCAAGGTTGGGATTTCTAAAACCAATTCGTGTTACGTTCCGTCGACCCTTTTGAATACATTTGGTGCCATCTTGTGTTTAGTAAATCGCATGGCGTTTCGGGAGAGCCTGATTATGTATATATGTATGTATTCATTCATTCATTCATTCTGGCCTGGGTGCCAAGTCCCCCGTAATTATACAATGACACGCGGTAACAGCTGACGTTTCTTAAGAGCACAGAAAAGCATGTTTTATCATTCAGAAACAATCACGTCTGTCGTCATCAAAGGAAAAGCTCTCTGATCATTCTTTCACAATTGTTTAATTTCTGAAAGTTGTAGGTAGCCATTAATTTAGAGTGAACTGGACGGTCGCGGACACATAAAAATTGCCAACTGGACAATTTGCATTTCCTTAAAAAACACACATAATCATCTGTCTTTGCGGTAATATCAAGACCAGTGTATTGTATCTCGAGTATGAAAATAATATGTAGTCCAGCGTGGGCTATGATCTTCAGTATTGTTCATTGTTCAGTTTAGGAAAATAAAGTGCAGTGAAAAACATTTTAAAGCTAATCTGATTAATAAGCACATCACTAATTGAATCTCAGCTCTGTGAAGCAAAAAGCCCGATTCAGAACACATTCAGTCCCAAACATGATAACATACGAGCTTTAGACCATATTTAACACTTCAAGTATGAAAGGGTTTAAAGGATTCAGCCTTGTATTGTCTTCCCCATTTTAAGTTATGTTCTGTATTACGAGAATTGTCATAATTTTGACGTGTTGTGATTTAGTATATAGAAACGTATTCGTGTTCCCAGTTTGAAGAGTTGTCTCCCGACTCAGGAAGCAGCACAAAAACACGAAATAATTAGACAAGAGGAACGAAATGAAGAGAAATTGAAAAACGTTTGACAACTAACAGCAAATGCGAACTTTACTTTAAACAAAGATAAGATTATGTAACGAAATGACAATTATCTGTCTAAATCTTAATATCCTCCCATTACAATTTTATTACCTATCCAACATAAAATACAGTTTTCTTGTAATAATAATAATAGTAATAATAATAATAATAATAATAATAATAATAATAACTACCATCATTTATTATTATTACCTTGCACATAATGAATTGCAAAAACATATTCCCTTGTTATATTTGAAAATGATGCCACTTATTGCACATTTTATTATTATTGTTATTAGCATTATTGTGAAATACAAAAGCAATCCATGTATTCAATTAACTGTTTGGCATGTGAGTGCATGTAATTTACTAAATATTACATACTTTATCACACTGCTCTACTCATTTTTTGGTAAGCACATCCCCCAGGCTTCAGTGCTGATTCCTAAAACTATTTTGATATCATTTACACTTAATTTACAGCCCTTCACACTGAGAAAAAAAAAATCACCACAGGAAATACATTATTCAACAGTTCAGCATGCCATTGCCCTGTGCAGCAGGCCTTGTAGCATTTCAGTCTTCTCATACAGTTCAGAGACTGTGCACCTAGCATTTGGATAAGCACTTTTTTGTGAACAAAGCTTTCAGTATCTTGTTTGCTTAAGATATGAACATTCTACTGTGGGTTATTGCGATATTAGACTTTAGTGTGACTCTGATTAATATTGCACAGACTTTATAGAGCCAAGCCATAGACCCTGGTCACCTATGGCCTGTCATATAACCCATTTAACTACCAAGTGGTAAATACAGTTGATCAGCAACATGGAAAAACAAAGTACGTTTCTCTGAATCTATATTGTGAAAGAAAATGTATGATGAATCATCTCTTTCACGCAAAACAGCTGTTCAACCTTCAGTGCTGAGCTTGCCCTCAAAAGTGCTGCGCATTGTACAGCTATTTGCTCGTTATTGAATAACTTGAAACAGAGCTCAGACATTTGGACCATTACAATGGAGAATCCAGTACTCACATATTATTCAAGTGTATCATTCCATATTGCCTTGAAATGTCAGCACACCTGCTTCGTATAAAAAATCCATAAGTCTTCCTTATAATAATGACACCCCTCCAGATCAGTGTTAGGGACCATTGTGCTTACACTGGGCGCATACACTTAATCCCGTTTCCTGCTGTGAGTAACAACACACTCTGCAGGGATGGCGTAATAGTCTGCATACCGGACGCTTAAAAAAGGCAATCCCTTCAATGCCATGCTTACCCAATACACAGTGAAAGATGTCTTGCAATGTAACCATTTGTTCTCACCTTCTGGAAAACTCACAGTTTATTAGAACACACAGATGGGGGGGCTGAGTCAAGCACTGAGCAGCGTCACTGTCAAGAGGCACCTTGATATATGGGCCCTGTTCCTGCAGCCGGGAGATAATGCTTGAGGTCTTAAACCACAGCTCCGGGGGATGACTCTGCAATGCCCAGGGCTGTTGCTGTGGGACCATCAGCTGCTGTTGGCCCATTCCATATCTTAGTGTCACACCCTGTGTGTGGCAGTGGAAGGAAATGTGTACCAAACCTGTGGGGTACCAAACCTGCGACTTGACCGCAACACCAAAGAGCCAGGCTCGTTGGTATGGCAGTCAGAGCGCATACTCAACCGTAGTGACAGCACTCCGTCACACCAGACCACGTAGTTGTTGGGAAGCAGCACAGAAACATAATAATTCACAATGGGACGTAAGATCAGATCTGCATAATCAGATCATAATATTGGATCATACATTACCATTTTTAATGGACTGTTGTTGAAATGGCACTGAAAACATAACAGACTTGCTTAAAATTAAACAAATATGGCAACCATAATCATGACCATGGTGGAAGGATGGGTTGGGACTCATTACATTACATTACCCAGAGCAACTTCCAAATAAGTGCATCAGTATGCTAAGAGTAGTTAGTAAAGAAGTATTATATGAGGTCAGTAAGATACTGAGTTAAGTGCTAAGCTAGTGTAGAGTGCTTTTTTTTATAGAAATTAGGGATAGATAGGATAGATAGAGAGGAAGGTAGACTAGAGATATTGCTTGAAGAGATGAGTTTTCAGCTTTCTCTTGAAGGCACCCAGGGAGTCTGTTGTACGAATCTCAGTCTGTTGTATGAATCTCAGGGACTCCCAGTCAATGTCATCTAATTACTCAGTCCAGACTCAAACTTGCTATGTGTTTGTCTGTAGGGCTCAGCTTGTGCTTGGTGCAAGCACCTTTACTTACACGACAATACCTTACAATAAAAAAACAAATAGCTGGGTCTAGTATAAGTTTTTTCAGGACTAGTTTTGTCAATAGTATAGGAAAGTGGGTAGAGTCACAGCTGGAGCAATATGATCAAAGACCAATATGACCAATATGACCAAAACTGACATCACCTTGTCTTCCAGTTACATTCTATCCTCCTCTTGGGGACTCTCTTAATGATCCTGTTCATTGTGCCTCTTCTCAGCCTCAACTTTGCTCCGTTGCACAGATGCAGCCCCATACATCCAATCATTGTACTGGCTAAAGAGCTCACCAGAGAATGTAAGGCACACAAGGTTGGCAGCACTAGCCATGCTTTAACAGATCACTGGCAACACGTTCATACCCGCCATCCCCCCACCCCACCCCCCGCCTGGATCCCAGTGCTATCCTTCCCTGCTACGGCTTTGAAGGCAGCTGGTGGCTCACAAAGCAAAAACTCCCCTGACAAGTCATTATTAAGCCTGGATCACAAGCTCAGATGCACAGATGCACACCCCAGCTTGTTTTAGAGGCTAAAAAAACCCTGCACAACAAGTGAACACCATAGGTGGGTGATAGCATGGGGCTATTCAGCTAGCAGCCTGGGGGTAAAATGTGCCCAGCTAAGGACTTCCCAGTCACTCTTTTTGAGAGATGACAATGAAAGGCACTACTGATATGTATCAAAATTGCATTCTATTGTTAATCCAGTATGACATTATTCAGTATGTTCTTGATAGTGGCCCATTTTGTAAATACACCCATATGTTTTCTTTTGTTAATGTGCCCTGCTATTCTTGTTCGCTTGCTTTCCTAATTGTTATTGATTGTGGACTGAGAGTATTTGTTTTTTCAGTACGGTTTGCTGTTTTTCAGTACTTTGCACAATAAGCACCTACTTCATCTGAATTGATTGTTTACTGTAAATGAGAAACAAATAGAAAGAAATAACATCACAAGCAGCACCTATACATATTCTAAAAATGTGTATGTATTGTTTACATACACATGCCATACCATACAGACACAGACATTGTATATTGGTTTATCAATAGGAAAAATTACATTATTGGCATTTAACAGACACTCTTATCCAGAGTGGCTTACATAGATTACAGCTGGATATAATTGGATAACATGTAAAAAATTCTGGGTTAATTACCTCGCGCAAGGGTACAGCAGCAGTTCCCAAGTGAGGAATCAAACCAGCGGCCTTTTAGTTATGAGCCCTGCTCATTACCATTATTCTACAGTGGTGCCCCAAAATGCAAACGAAAAAAATCTTCTACCCTCTAGGACCATATTTAACTAAATCTATCCCTCCCAAAACAGCCCTGTCATAGTGTGTGAGCTCTTGCAAAAATGGCACAGACAGCTGTGCAATTACTTATAACAATGGTAGAAGCATACTATAAAGGAGATAAGGTGCAATGCTTGTGACCAGAAGATTTCCAAATAGGCAGTTGTATCCTTTAGCAAGGAGATTAATCTGAATAGCTTCAGTCAATGTCCAGCTATATCAATGGATAATTTATAAATATTACATAAAGTCTTTAAGAGTCTGGATAATTGTACCTGTATTGGAAATAGATAACAGACTAGATTCTGCAAACATTCATTTGCTTGGTTCTAAATTTCACTACTGTGGAACCTGCCTAAATGATATGATGTTCAGTGGCCTGATGTAAACATAGGTTATGAATGAGGTGGACCTTAGTTACGTTGGGAATGCTAAATCTTTTAAATTGTAAGAATGATAAATGCACTGCTACTGGCATGTCTATTTATTTTTGTCATTCAAAACATAGTGAAAATACAATTACTTGCTCTACTGAGTTTTAATCTAGACCAGTGTTCAAGGTCAATTAATTTTCAGGGAAATTCCCCAGTTCAGATGTAAAAGGATATTGAATGGGACTGGAAAACCCAGTGATTTCCACTCTACTCAAAGAGTTAGTTTTGAGTTACAGCTCTCTGCTTGCCTCATTGCCTAGATGGATCTGGGATTATGAACCACGGATATCAAGTTTAGATCAATGCTGGCCAGTTTTACCTTCAGACCTTTCAGTTTTGTGTTTTACTTGGCCACATTTATAAATGAAACACATATCAAATCAATTTCTGGGCCAAAATGTTTTGTTAATATAATTTTTCAGACTCATGAAAGAAAAGGGCATACTTAAAGCCATAAATTCCCAAGCACAGAGGTGCAGAGGTCGGAACGAAACCCCGCATGAGAGTCAGTCAGTGAGTGAGAGACACTCCTTTCTACAGCTTCCTCTCTCCAGTAAGTGAAGATTGGATGCAGATTCCATTTTTGCCAGCAGAGGGAGTCCCTTTTACATAGACAGCATCTCCTGCACCTCCACTATCAATGGATTGCCAGCTACAAAAAAGTGCTGACCTAAATTAAATGCATGTGATATTTATTCATCTATTAATTCATAGTTTTTGGAGCTCAAGAGTGGTGATTTTGCCTGCTTACCTTTTCATGACTAATTTATATTTATCCAACGTGGCAGTGAATTCTTTTATATCTCTGCAGTATTCATTTTGCCTGATTCCAAAACTAGCTACTACTGTGTGCTGCCTCATCTGAACCTGTGAATCCCAGTTTTGATGCTACGTTGGTGTGAACAATTCAGCAAGGTGACATAATTACACTGGAAAGTTTGCCAGTTGTCAGGACAAGTGCAAAGTCATGGGAGGTATCATCATCTCTGAATTAGTTATCCATAGGACACAGACCTTTAGTGTTTTTTGCCATCCAGAATCATACACAATCACACACAATCTCACACACGACACACACACACATGTTCAAATGTTTGTGAGACCATGCAAGAGCAATAGATGATCTCATTCCACAAGGTCAAACTGCCCCAAAAGTAAGAGATGCATTCTGATGTGGTGATCTCACGGCTCTGTAAACAGGTCCCAAGCCCATACCATGTCCACAAGTGACCCATCATCGGTAAGCTAGAGGCCTAGTCAACAGCATCATGCTCATGTGACTTTACACTTCACCGCACACGTGGCCTTGCATAATAGTAATTAATCTATCATCACTGACAATAATGTATAATATTGCTAGTATTATAGCCTAAATCTTTATACTTACAGGCACGAGGATTTCACACTTCCCTTAGCTTTAACAGGAGGGTAGCTATGTAGTGTTTAGTAAATAATAATAAAAATGCATAGCATTTGTATAGCACCTTTGTGAAACCCAAGGTCACTTCACATGAATTCATCTGGAACGAAATACTTTTATCGCAATAGCATGTCATACAGTCAAGAACATATAGATAACAATTAAAACTAAAAAAGAACCCTACGGACTTATTTAAAAGATTAAAATGGAAACGAAATAAATTATTGAGAAAAAAAATAATGTCCTAGATTATTGGGACATCTTAAAAAGATTAAATGTAAAAAGATGTGGAGTCGTCGTCGTCGTCCCATTGTAGCATGTTCCTCGGCGTTCGCAGGTGTCCGCTGAAGCGATGTTGCTAAGAGATTCGTCATGTGTCGCTTATGATACAGTACGCGCTCAGCAGCCTCTCTCTCTCTACAGCAGCTTCAGCTCAACGCTGCGCCAAGCGGGTCTTTCCTGGCGCTGTAGCGTCGCTGAAACCTTCAGCCGGTTTCAGGTGCTGTGTCACAGACACACCAGTCTGCGTACTTGAGTTGCGACATCGATGCTAGCCTGACAGAATCACCGTCGTGGGAGCTGCATCGTTACGATACTTTCCCTGTTGTGCCGCATCGTTTTGTATTTGTTGTTTCGTTTAAGATCGGGATGTGAAGCGGTTCACGCACATCGCCGCAATCCAAAATCGAATTGTTTGCCAAGAATTTGACCATCAGGCGAAGGAAATTAGATCCAAACATCAAGCTAATTCAAAATGAACCCCCCGTGTGCGCGTTGTGGGAAAATTGTCTACCCGACCGAGAAAGTGAACTGTCTGGATAAGGTGAGTGAAGTCTTACGTGTCTTAACGACAGTACAATGTATTTTTCAAACAATTTTATTGGCATCCCAGTACGTTGCTCTTAGTTGGACGTCACTGGAATGAGATAGCAGGGCACAACTTTCTGAAAATAACAATAGCTAGTTACTGATTACGCACTTTAAACCCTGTAACGGTACTATTCTGTTCGATGGTAAACATCATTGTTTAGGTTTTAGCAAAATACAAACATTAAAAGTTCAGAAATGAACACTGTCAAAACAGCAATTGTCTGCTTCATGTTAGTTATCTGCAACACAGGTTCTAGTCGTGTTGCTGCCAACATACTCTTTGTGCAGACTGTGTTAGTAACTACCTTGGATAGTAGTATGGATTTCAAGTGAATGCAAGTTTTATTTATCCTAATAGATGCGGGGTAATCCACCCCTTGTGGAGACAGACGTACCTGTTTATAGTTTATCTGTGACACCTTCTACGCTTTGCAGCTACGCCGAAAAGACGCTGTAACGACATTTTTTTGTTTGATATTGAACTTGTCACATCACGAAATTGCAAATCCACTGTGAACAGGCAACAGAACGCAATGCGAAAGCAGGTTAGCTCGCGCTAGCATGCACCCCAAAGACACGTAAATGCACAAACTTTATTACATAATACTGAATTTAAATGATTTATAGAGCTGTCGCTATTTTTGCAAACGTTTCTTCGTCTAAGAAAAAAGACATATGGAGATGTAACGTGATGGTAACCCCACGGTTAAGCATTGCTGGTGACAGTAAAAGAAGCGACGGCAATCATGCGAGAAAAACAAACGACCTCAAGATTGGCGAGGGTCCAGCACTTTGTAAACGCTGATCAGTCACGAGTCATGAGTGACTTCTCGCTCTGTTTCACAGGCATCCATAATCTTATGAATAACTCTAATATAATGACTATAGAGCATTCAGATTTCCTTCTGTGTTGAGATTATTTCTGGCTGCCTGCTTAAACAGGCTTGATACATCGGATGCTCCCTCGTCTTCTTGTTTATCAACGGAAATGACAGCTTCTGAATGAGGAGAGCTCTGTCTCATTCAGTCCAAGTGCTCCCTCCCACGTTGTCTTGCCTCTTTGTCAAGCTAATATGCGCTTTACAACGACTGAACAGACATAGAAGAGCTTAAATGAAAAGTTGGAGGACAGGAGAATAGGGATGGAAGGAACAGAAGCTCTGAAAGGTTTTGTGTGAAGAAGTCCTGACAGATGAGTATGGTGTAATCCCTTGAATAGCTTACCAGAAGGGAATATGACCTTACTTAAGGTGAGAGTAATGTAATGTAATGAGTGGCTGTCCAAGTCATTCCCTTGACCCATACTCCACTCAGGATGCTGGTCTATCAGCATTCAGCCACCAGTTTGTGATATCACAACAAGTGCTCACTGGTTAAGCACTAATTTGTGTTGCTGTGGGGAGTAGGGCACTTAGGATGGCTTTTAAATACAGACTGGGTGTCTCACTGTTTATGTGTAGGGAGTAAAAGTGATTTTGGATTTGTCTACACAATTGCAATTAGTTGTAGGTTACAGCTCAGTGCAGATTTACATCTGTGGGCTGAACCAGTGCTGTTGTAACCAAAATTGCCAAAGTGCAGACTATATGTCCATTGTGAGAGTGGAGAAAACTGTCTATTAACAGATGGGTTGGGCTGACAAGTGTTCTTTGCCTGACCATGCTTGCGTCTGTATTTTTCCATGTAGAAGATAGGCCACACTATAGGGAAGCTGGGGCAGCACACTAAAGTTTCTGTAACAGTGCAGAGACTACGCTCCAGCTCCTGTAGCACATTTAATATCAGCTGTGGTAAGTGAGTGAGCTGACTTTGCACCGTGGGGACTGAGGAAGCTTTCAGTGTAATGGATGCTATCTGGAGGACCTCCTCATGTATTATAATGGTTCCTCAGTGGCTGTGGATTCTTTTGCCTATTCTGCATTGTGACACCAGCCTGAAGCATGTGACTGGGACAGGACTCTTAGGAAGAGGGGCATTGTGGGACTTGAGCTGGCACCATGACCATCTTGCAGTACTCTTTAATGACAGAGACAAATGCACAAAAGCAGTAGAGTTGGTAACCATTCTTAACAGCATTGTTCAATACATCGAAAGCAAACATACCTCTCTAGCTTTAAGAACCTCTTACATAATTTTGCTGCTGCTATCAAGATATCAAGACTGTCAATATACCAGATGGTGTTCGGCTATTTGCAGATTTTTTGGCCATCTCACAGCCTTCACGGTTGCTGTTTTACTTTTGATGAACAACATGGGGTCACAATAAAGAATGTGTTGCCTGTCACACTTAAAGCGAGGATAATGATTCAGACTTAAGTAGCTAATTGTTTAAGCAAACCAGAAGTGAAAAAATGGAAACTTTGAAAGTTACTGGATAAATCCATAAAGTTTTAAAAAGGAGAAATCCTTTGTATTTGTAATGGCAGTCTTGGCTGTTTAAGAGCATTGTGTTTATTTTCTATTTCAGAACTGGCATAAAGGATGCTTCCACTGTGAGGTGTGCAAAATGACCCTCAACATGAAGAACTACAAAGGCTATGAGAAGAAACCCTATTGCAATGCGTAAGATATGTTCTGGAGTGCCTAGCAGTCTTGCAGAGGTGTGCTTGCATTTTAGGGTGTTTGCTGAGTGAAGTGAAATAGCACCTCCCCTCCCCCTCGTCATGCTTGCATCTGTTTAAATAGAATGGTGGAGATGGTGAGAAACAAAAGCATTAGAGAGGATATTCCTGTCTGCTGGCCAAGACGGGACTCGGAATATCTTCTGCTGAATCCGTGGGACTCTGCAGTGGTGTTTATGGCATGTACAATGATACAGTAAATTATTGTGAGAGTCAAAGATTTTGGGCCAATGAGTCATAGTTAGCAAAGGGCATTATCTGTCAAACTGACTGGTCCCAAGTCCCATGACCATTGTAACAACAACAACAACAATGAACAGTAGTTGCTTTTTATATATATATATATATATATATATATATATATATACATATCTATATATGTTAGATTTGCTTTTGTTGTGCATGACAGAGCATTGCACATGGAAGCTTGTGAGAAGGGAGGCTACATCCCTCTCACCCACAGCTGTGTGAGTTGCCGATTTTCATGTTCTGTCTGTTTTGCGTTAAATTTTCTCTGCAGTGCACTTGACATACACATGTGTTGATTTGTATCTTCAGCTACATTTTCTCATTATCATTTCTGCAGTAGGCCAGGCCTTTCATATCTCAAGCAGATGATGAAAGTTAGTTTGCTGTATATAAAAGATTTCAAATTGCAGTTTTATATCAACTAACATTACAAATATGTTTTAGCCTCTCAAAATATAATCACATTAGAGATTTTTGATCTGATCAATTTTAGAATCTATCAAATGCTTTCAGCTGGTCCTCTTTGTAATATTTCAAGAAAAGTCTTAACTATAACTTTGCTGTACTGACTGCGCACACACACACACACACACACACACACACACACACACACACACACTCACTCACTCAGAACAGCTTACATGGGTTTTTATGTTCACTATGACATGTCTTGTCATAAATAACTGAAGTCCATAATTACTGCTGGGACTTTACCTTGGAGGTTATCAGTAATGATTCACATACTGTGGAATGTTTTGGAGTAATTTACCATAAGCGTATGGTCATCCCACACCAGCTCAATCTGCAGCTCATCTATCTCATTGTAAAAATGATACTCTTAACTCCCCTCAAATTTTCCCCTTCACACTACAACCAGGAAAAAATCAATAAACGGCCCTATATGCAAATAAATCCCTTAGAGCTCATTTTCAATGTGACAGTATTGTTTAGTGCCTTACCGGAATCTTAAGTAATTAGTCTTTCAGGAAATATCAAACATTTTCAGTTTCAAGCTCCTCCCTGGTCATAATATTCCTTTGGAAAAAAGATATTAATCTTTTTCATATTGGGCACCAATAAGCTGCACAAGATTAAACTGTTAGAGTAAAATTTAAAGCAGTTGAGCTATCAAAAGCTGCTTATGGCTGAGTTTGCATTCGATGACTCTATTAAAAGTTTCCCAGTTACTTTAATTCTAATGATGGATGTTTAATTACTTTTATAATGATTGATTTATGCCAGTGCTTGATTTAATACTGGTAAACATAACTTGTAACTACATTATTGTTTATTCAACTTAAAAAGAATACCTTTGTGCGTTTACTTCTCACTGTTTAGGCCATCATGTACATATGTTTACCGACTGTGCAAGTCCTCATTTATCATGGGCTGTTTCTAGAGGTTTCCCTAGGCTGACAAGATGATTGCCTTATAAACAATGTTGGACTGCTGTTGATGGCCTGCATACATGGGCCTGCAGCTGGTTAGATCTATAGGGCCACAAACTGCAGAGCATCCCCTGACATCCCCTTACTTAATCAGAGATGCGTACATGCAGAAAACAGAAGATAAATGACTACCTCCCAAAGGTCACTCTTCAGGCAACGCTGAAAATGTATCCTACACCATCCCTCTCTTCTCCTCTCTTCCCCTCTGATATTAACTTAATGGATTCTTGGGATAAATGGCGGTGACCATAAAGATAACAGAATAATTACCCCTCACAGAGTAGTAATTGATACCGAGTTGTAGTCTTAGTAATATCTTGTTTTATCTTGTAGCCATTTTAAAAGCTTGCAGATCACAACTGGGTAACCTTTCATTACAGTTCTCTGGATGCAATTTAAAAGTCATTATTGTGGTTTTGTCAGCTTATAAGAGAAGAAATACAGCAGGGACTATAAATATATTTCCCTCTGTATTTGGCAGGAGATTGGTGGTGATATACTGCACAGGGCCCTGATGGTTGCAGGAAGAGACTATCTCCAGCTTGCTCTGAACCTCTAATTTATTACACACAGTGCAGGAAAATTTCCCTTTGGCTTAGTGTTAAACCTTTTAAGATCTCCTTGTGTGTCTGGTATGACAGTCTTTAGATTTTTGCTCTGTTGACAAGATTCAGTTCAAAATGGTAGTCCAGGTTTGAGTTTGAAAGGGCCAACTCGTGATGTAGCTGCCACAGGTAAATAAAGACATGAAGAAACTGTAGAGATCATACTCAGCAAATATGCCTTAGTAGATAGGACGGGGGGGGGTGTTGGCATTAGAGTGAACTGCTTCTGCCATGCAGTTTGGAGGAAGGTTCTATGATGTCACCAGACCTGGTCTGGGGGTTAGGTCTGCCAAGGTTATTGTTTTTCTGGAGACTTCTACACTTCCACCCCTCTGCAGTCCAGGTTCAGAGAAACATTTCCTTAATCCCTTGAAGATGAAAGGGAAAACATCAGAGGATAATGTAAAGCAAATTATCAGAGCTTCGCTAGTGTTCTTCGATCTCAGAACCGCCCCCTCCCCCCCATCCTCCACCCACGTTCAGGTCCCTGACGGCTCTTTCTTTCCTTTCTTTTTGTTTTGCAGTTCATTTTCTGCCTCCTTCTTCTGTCGTCTCGTGTGTGTTTGCTTTGTTTGAAACTTTTGGGATGTAGAGGATGCCCCCTAGGTCCTCAAAAGGGTCCTTGTGGACCTTATACCTTGCTGTCATCCTGAGACCAGAAGCAGACCCCATCTGCTGTTTTGGTTGAATCTTATTGGTCTAACCCTCTTACTGTAGGGGGAGCTTGTGCAAAGCCAGGTAAGGTAAAGATGAAGGAGAATGGGTAGAGTGATAGTCTGGCCTGGGGCATCACTTATCACTGTGAGTGGGTGTTCTCTACCAGCCTACTGCATAACAGCTGCACTGTGGTCTCTGTGGAGAAGGAGAACTTGGAAAAGACAGTAGTTACAGCAGCCTTGTGGTCTCCCTGGAGTAAGAAACTTACTAAAGGCAACAGTTACAGCATTTTTGTGGTCTCATTGGAGTAGGAAACTTACAAAAGACCCCAGTAATAGCTGCCTTTTGGTCTTCTTTGAGCATGAAAACTTACATCAGTAGAGACTAGTCCATAGTTCGGCCGATAATGTGATTTTTTACGGACATTAAATTCTTATTGTTGAAAATGTTCTCCAAAGTGTCCTTAATTAAAGCTGGTGCAGACGAGGCCATGCACGTCACACACTGCTAAAGGCCAATGAAAGGCTGTGCCCTGGCTCTCTCACACCATTAATTTTTAACAATTTTGTTTCAGTGAGAAATTAGGACACGCTCATTCTTCTGGAAGGTGTCTATCTGTTGTCTTATGACAGCAGATGCAATCCACATACAGACAAATACATCCCAATAGGTGGCTACTACCATCTGATTTTGCATTGTATTCATACCGTACTGTGTATTGTTCCCATCTGGTACCAAAGGTGTGAGAGTCAGCTAAACAAAGTCTTTCTTGAAAAGAACAATAGATCCTCTTGAAGGAAATTTGTTGTGGTGAAGTAGTAAAGGTTCATCTGAACACAAGGCACACACATAAATACCATAGGTTATATTACTGCTAATTACGTATGAGTAAACACATTGTTTCCCTCTGCTTAAACCTATTCTTAACCAGTTTCTTGTTCCACCAGTGGAAAGCAAATGAATAGTAACAATAATAATGATATTAGTTTGAAATGAAGTTAAAAAATGGGACATTTTTGGCCAGCTTAACCGACCTCAGCAGGGGTTTACACTTACACTTAGGGGTTTACATTTAGACCACCAGACGACTTACCCTGAACCAGGACAGCAGTTACCATTATAACAGTGTTCCACGGTCTAGTGGTTTTTACTCATCTTTAAACCTCTGCTAAGATCATTGCAGTTGATCCTTTGAGTTCAGTGGACTGGTGTTTATGACAACATGTGACTGCTGCATCACTCACTTCCATCAGGATTGACTAAAGTGGAATACTATCTTCTGATGTAACTGCAATGCCTGCCTACTCGCTTAAGAAATTGGTGTAGCTCCCTGTTGGTGGTCACCTTAGGATGCAGCAAGCATGTGCCTGCACAGTACAATTTCAGGAGCGGTCAGTCGGCAAAACTCAATTTAATCCATGCTCCATTGTTTAAAGCATTCGGAGGACTTCACCTGAGATTATGAGACAGTGTTTCATGTCAGCAGGAGGGCTGGCAAAAAGGCAAGGTCAGTTACGTGTCAGGAAAGATGAAGTGTTCATTCTAGCTTTTCTGCTGGCACTGTGTGCTGCTGGCCGGAGTGAACGTGCCTGAAGTGGTGCATGTAGTTTGGAAACATAACTGCTCAGCCTGAGTAATACTGCATAGGCTGAACTTTTGACCTCTCGGCATTGCTGGTATTATTAGTGCAATTTTTCTCTGCGCAGTTGTGCAGACTGTGTTGATGTGGAATGTGGTCAAATTAATTAGTGCGTCCTCAGAGTAAATGCAAGATGTTATGCTTCTGAATTCATCCAGTATCTGTGTTTTTATTGTTTGACTGAAGTAGCTTTTTTAAATTTTACAACTCACTGTTTTTGATTTTGCCTGTTACAGTTTGTAACACAGCCTCTCTTGAACAAATCTTACATAAATTAGATAATTTACTGGTTAATATTTCAAAATAAATGTAGCCAAAATGTAAACAGAATGAAATGGATGAAAACTCTTTCACTAGAGTATTAAGAGACTACTATAATAATTTTAGAAACATGCCATAACATGTTCCAGGCACATATGAGGCAAAATCCAACATGTCCTGGCAGTTAAAAGTACAGATTATAATACAGTCTGGATTCTTATCAACAAATGTTGTATCTACTTATGTGACAGAATGACAGAATAAACAAATCTAGAGCAATTAATTAATTTCAATGACGGCATTTGTGAGCTGCATAAGAAATGACCTGATATATTTGATATTTGAGTTCACTGCGCACACAGCAGCCTACAGTGCATTGCGTGCCCTTTACATTTGCTTCGCACCCTTTTATGATTACTCTAACTGTACTGTACTGTTAGAGTACTGTACTGTATTTGCTGTATATTTTATGCAGCAGCCACTTGTAAACACAGCAATGTTTAAAGCACAAAACTGGTTTAAGGCAAAAAGGCTGAAGGGTGGAAGGCCACATTTAGTGCATCTAAAATGGGGGCACCTGGGGCAGGAGAGCAAAATGGTAAATGGAAATGAAAAACAACCAAAGGAGGGCTGTCAATGGAAATAAAGCATAGTGCCGCGGCTTTGTTGTGGAAAAGGGCCCCTGGCAACATGTGTTGTCCCAGTCAGAGGTGGAGGCTGTGGAGCATGGTCGGGTTGTGAGCTCATGCTTACCCACGAGGGAAGACAGCAGGCTTCGCTGCAGCTGACGTGATTCTGGACAGCGGAGCAATACATGACGTTTCCCTGCGGCCAGTCTAGTGGAAGAGATGTTGACCTCAATGGGAAACCCGTGGAACAGCGACCGTGGAGCATGGCTCTTTGGAATTGTTGGGATTATCTGCCCCGTTGTGTTGCGGTCGTGTCACAACACCACATTGTTGAACAGTGATGTGTGTCGTGTGAAAAGCTGCTTCTGATTGTGTGAATGAATAGAACCCTCAAACAGAACCACATCTCATGTAAACAATTAGCTGAGGCTAGAAGTATTTACTTTTTATTGTTTTAGGAGCTTTACTAAGACAGCAGTTAGTAGTGGCCTGTGTTTGGTCCTCCTCTTTCATGTCTTCCTCTCAAGTGTTCCAGCCTCAGTGAAAAGGGATGCCTGAGAGAGAATGCAGTGTGACTGACAGATGTCATGTGACATCTTTTACAAGTGTGACAGTTACAAGTAATGCTGTTGACCCTTTTTAATGACATAACAATATTGCACATGCTCAGAAGGCATGCTATCACTTGATCAGTGAGGGGCCCTCTTTGGAAAGAAAGGAACTGTTGTTCTGCAGCAGTGATGGACAGGGAGACCAGCGCAGTAATCTTCTTCTAACACACTTTAGACAGCTGTCATTCATGAACTTGACAGGGGGTTGAGTTGTAACCTGTTTAACAAGACACATAATACATCCTTTATTTATTCAGTGTGCCTTTTAGATTATACAACTATTCAAAAAAGCCTACTTACCAATACATTAGATGAATACTTTCTGTAGAGAGAAATTTACTTGGATAGTGCAAATACTTCAGAATCAATGTCAGTTCAAGCCTTTGGCAGGTGTTATTCCTATAGATAAACGACACTGTCATTATAGCAATGTAGCAGATCACTAACTATTACAGAAACAGCCATGCTAACACAAGTATATATGTAGTTTAAATTTTCCCTGATGTATGAGTGTGAATAAAATGAATAAAATGGGCATCAGTAGTACCTGCAATCTTGGGAAGGCCTCCTGTAAAGAGGTGGGGTTGAGGTGATTTGGAAAAAGAAAAAACAAAACCAGAGATGAAAATCATAATGAAATTTCATTGGTTATAATCACAGATTTTGGTGCGTGAGGTCAGGAGTAGTCCCAGGTGCTACTCACAAACACGTGTACACACATGTGCAAGGACACATCCATGCACATGCATGAACATTTACATAATCTGCACACACTAAGGCATACAAACCTGTGTGGACAGAGAAAAACACAAAACAGGAACAGAGAAAATTACAAAAAAACAGCATAACCATTTAATATCCATCAGAATAGATATTTCAAATAATGGCTTGAATATAGTGATTAGGGGAGAGTATGTGAGTTGGCCTTAAGGGACAGGGGAGGGTTGGGTGTGGTGTTCATGCCATCCTCTACTGGCAGCCAAACAAGAGGACCTCCTTTTCGTCTGTTACCATGGTGTGCTGAATGACCTGTCCTCATCTCTGACATCAGAGAACCTTTCTGTCCGGAAAGCAGATAAACCAAGAATAAGACCAGCACAGTGCTGGGAGTGTCTCCTACCAACATCAGCATAATACAGTTGCAAAACAATACACTGTGTCCACAGATAGCACATTGAAAGACTTCACTATCTACACGGTGGACCGGAACACACACAGGATGTTATAGTTTTTAAATAGAAACAGTTTGAAAGGCCGTGGTTTATATTTAGGCCTTCAATGCTGTGATAACCAAATGCTTAAATGATGGAAATCAAGTTGCTTGAGCTCAGATTGTATGGGTGTTGCTAATACCTATTTAGCATATCCATGGGCACAGAGATTTGTGTTTCAGGGAATTAACAGCACACACAAATATAAGCTGTCGAAGTAAATTTAATAATGTTTTGCATAATTAAGCAAAGCGTATTAGCATATACAATTAGCTCTGATGTGAAATATGTCTCATAATCCTGAAGTCCTGATTATTTGTGTCAAACAAACAAATTTTATATAGCTGGTATGCATATTTTGTGAAACCTAGACAAATGAGCTAAAGCGCACATGTATCTTAAGCAGCTGTTCTTAACAAGTCATATTTTATAAGTGTATGTGTGGGCTTAGGCACCAGGGGAGGGGGCTTTAGGTAACAGCCATACAGTAACCACTAACGAGTTGCTGTAGGTGTTGTTGGAATCTTAAGCTAAGGATGGAGGTTTTTTCCATAATATTTTACCCCATACATATTATAATGCTCACTGTGACGGAGTGCTGTCACTACGGTTGAGTATGCGCTCCGACTGCCATATCAACAAGCCTGGCTCTTTGGCGTTGCGGTCAAGCTGCAGGTTTGGGACCCCATAGACCCGGGTTCGAGGCCGGGTGGGGTGACTGCTCTCTCCCTTCGCTACATATGGTGTCAGAGCGGGATTCGAACCCACACCTGAGGGACCCCAGAGATGGGTGAAGCATGGTGTCAGGGACCCCAGGGATGGGTGAAGCACTAGTGAGTGGGGCACCCTGAGATGGGAGAAGTACGGTGGGGGAATGTGCGAGGTACGCCTTTGTGCGTAAAACGCATGGGCGCGCTTCTTGAAGGGGCGGGCAGTGTGACGGAGTGCCGTCACTACGGTTGAGTATGCGCTCTGACTGCCATACCAACGAGCCTGGCTCTTTGGCGTTGCAGTCAAGCTGCAGGTTTGGGACCCTGTAGACACCGGTTCGAGGCCGGGTGGGGTGACTGCTCTCTCCCTTCGCTACACTCACGTATCACATATCCTGAGGGCAAAGCTTGCTGACAGCAGTGCTGAGTGGGTATTGACAGATTGCCCCCAGCCCCAGTACTGTGCCTTTAGGTTGTGTGGGGAGGCACAGAGCCGGGCCCTTGGGTGACCTTGCTGTCTCAACCTGCAGCAACTTGGCTCCAGCTTAGCTTCCCATCTGACGTGAAAAAAGCCGCACCAATAACAGCTGCTTTGTCAGTGCTTAATTACCGCATCTGGTTACTAATTAGATCCCCACTTTATAATGCCATGGTCTGTCTATAACATGGTCTGTCTATACTATGTTTTTACCAACCCGTAATCACAGATTCAAGGAGATTACACAGCTTTTGGCTGGCTTCTCATGGACCTTTTGACTTTTATAATGGCTTTTAATGTTTAGGTAGAGATGTGTTTTCTGGCTAAGGTGACACTGGTATAGATTTGAGTCTAATTTTTAGATGTGTAATGGCATATTTTGAACTGGAACGTACATTAGAGAGTATCACCAATGAAACCTACTAGTCCTCTGATAAAGTGGTCGCCCTTCATCATGTGGTGCCCAGCAATCTAGCTCGTCACAGCAGCTGCTAGATGGGGCTTTGAATTCCTTAATGTTACACAGTAAATTGTGTGGATCGTTCTGAGTCTCCCATCCTCCTCTTTGCCTTTTTGCCCCAATGTTGATGGAGGAAAGGAGGAACAGATGGAATAATAATGTAGCCGGCAATGGTTTAGCAGACTGGATTGGGTTTTAATCCCAGGTGGGGCACTGATGCTGTAGCTGTAAGAAAGCCTTGGATTGCTCCAGTGATCATCCAGCTGGATAAATGGAGACCATCCAAAATGCATGTTATGTAAGGCGTCCTGGACGAGGGCATTTGCCAGGCAAATAAATAATGCAGTATTGCAGAGTAACAAAAGGCTTCACGCATACTTATAAGACAATGTGTGGGAACAGCATGGTGTGCATGAGAGGGTATTGTGGCAGTGATGGCTGTTACTGCATCAGACTACAGTCCTATGGGCCTGCTGTGCCAGCTCTGTAATGCCCTCGTCTGACTGACTCATGCTCACAGACTTCTGAAAGCCATCTGCCCGAGGCTATTAATTCCTCACACAGGGGAGTCACACAGAGCAGGGTTAAACTCTCGACTTGGCCCTGCAGAGCACGCTTTAGTCAGGCCATAGGTCCCCATAGGTTGTCCCAAATTGTCAAAGTCCAGATTTGGAACTGGGAGCTGAATAACACTTTGATGCACACATGAAGATCCATCTTACAGTACAAACAGGCAAGGACTGAGTGGCATATACTGGTAAGACCATTTGAGGGTAGGCATAGGCATAAATCAGGAATCCAGCTTGCAGGGGTGCTGAAAGGTGGGGGGGGGGGGTTAGAAGTTAGGACAATTCCAAGGGCCCAGCACTGACAGGGGGCCCTCATAGAACACTATTATTATTATAGGTTTGGGGGGCCCAATATTATATTCTTTCATAGCGCCCAAAATTTCTAGCAGCACCCCTGCCTGCTTGGGTCCTGTCTGCCTTTGCTTTTCTGTAAAGCAAATGTAGCTTGGTTGTGTTTTGCTTGATTGTGTAAGTGCGTATTATCCAACACTCTTTGATGAGTGTTAGATATCGGTGTCAGACACTCTTGACAGAAGAGACCATTGCTTTTAGCTGTATTCATTTTTACCAGATACAAATGCTCTGAAAATGAGAGTGCAAGGTGTAGAAGAACACAAGAGTTTAGGCTTATTCCTCCCTCGTAAACCAGTCATGTGTGCGCGGTCAAGCTGGGAAAAGGGGTTTTGAGTGTGGAGAGACATGAAAGCGATTCAGAGCCGCCCCACTCCGCTCCACCCCTCAGCAATAAATGCGCTTCCAAAATAGTTCCTCTCAGAGAGGAACTCCCGTTGATGCTTTCTCAGGGTTGAAACAGAAGTGGTTGAAGGCTGTTGCCATGGCTACCAGACTTTTTTGACAAGCGGAGTTATATATGGCCGAAATTTCATATGCAGCCTAAGTACCAACCATCGATAACTGTAAAATTAATTTGAACTACCATACTGCATGTAATATGTCTTTTGTAGGATTGCATAGGTTATTAATAGCGCTCTTGTACTCTTCAACAAGGTGCTTTATTCGGTTGTATGAATGTGTTCCATGATTTGAGAGTAAATTTGCATCAGTGCTTCAGATACAGCTGTTACAGTGGAACAGATAGATCTTTGAATATTCTGTAAAATATTAACTCAACTGTTTGAATACTTGTAATACAGAATATATATCCTCAATATTTTTCTGTGATCACAGCCCAGAAAGCAAGCCACCTTGCACAAAATATGTCTACACACAGATTCACACACAGGTGTAGTACATTCTTCCTGGCTTGTGCCAAAAAGACAGTGTTATGCTGGAGGAATAGGACAGGAGAGTTTGTGGAATATATAGATTATTGGCACAACTTTTGGTGCATTGTCAGCACAGGATGCAGCCAAGTAACATACATTGTGCAATACTTGATGAAAACCTAAGAGTAGTTTAAAGGGGGTTATTTATTTATTTATTTATTTATTTATTTATTTATTTTTACCAGGTACACCACATACATTTATCTTCCATTTTAGTGTTACTTAAAATGTGAGGATGTTTCCTGACAGGGCTGGGGCAAGGACTCAGCCGCAGACCAACGAATGCGGGCAGATTTATTAAAAGTCCGACAGGGAGGAATCGTATCCGCAAAAAACCAGGCAGGGGTCAAAAACCAGAAAGACAGTCCGAAGGGCTAAATCCAGAAGGCGGGTAACGGGGCAGGCAGGGTCAGACAACGGGCAGGCAGAGGTACAGGCAACGGGGCAGAAACGGCAGGCAAAAAACAGGTCAAAAACAGGCAGGTCAGAAACGGGAAAAACAACGAGAAAAGCACGAAGCAAATGCGGAACGAAACGGGCAGAAGCAACCGAGACGAACTGGCAACAGAACAGGGATGAACAGGGCAGATATAGGGCAGGGCTGATAACGGGAATGGGAAACAGGTGCGCAGGCAGGCAGGTGAAGATAATCAGGGAAACAGGCGGGCGGAGACCGGGCGGGGAGCGGGGCAGGGCAGGAACACAGAGAAACAAAAGCACATGGACAGAAAAAAAAAAAAACAAAAACACAACGGCTAGCGGGCAGGAGTACTGACAGTTTCCACTGTTCTTGTATTGGGATAATTGGGACAAATTTGTGTCAATAGATCAAACTTCATGCTTTATCATTTGCATTTTTAATTAACTCAAACAGAACATGTATTGCATCCCTAGTGTCAGCTGAATGTGTAGATAATGTTGACAAATCAAGGTTCTAATGTAGGGTTGATATGCACAGATTGTGGTACTGAAATGCTGTGCTAGCATATGAATCAGTGTAGTGTAAAGTGGCTGCATTCTCTTCCTGAGCTGTCAGTAAGCTTCCAAGCGGACCAGTCCATCAGTTGTTGAGCTCAAGCTCCTGCAGGTATATTAGTCAATTACCAGGCTTCAGCTCCTGCAAGTTCATCAGTAGATTGGTGGGCCCTGAACTGACACCACCACATGGCAAGTATCTGGAGTAACTGTGGCTACCATCCCTCACCGATATACCACCACAGAACAGTGACATTTTAATGTTGTCCAGGTATCTGCTCCTGACCGCGTAGATAAGCAGAACAATGTGTCATTCTACTGGAAGAATTTAACGTCTTTTGTGTGTGCTTGCATTTCCCTACATCCCCGTGGGAAATGTGCCATGTCCCCACACCTGATTTCATCTGACTGTTCTCCAGTCTCATTGGGCATGGCAGTGATCCTGAGTAAAGGACAGGAGGAGATCCCTCCTCTCTCTAAATTCTACTCTGCTTCTCGGGTTTCTTGGGGGCAACAACTAAAGCTGGTCACATGATGCTTTCAAAAGGATATCATACAAGACATAGCCTCCACCTCTACCTTTATAAGGGTACAAGCCAACTCAGGCCTTTCTCAGCTTTACCATCTTCATTCTATCCTCTCTATAGTACCCACTATATTCTGTCTAGTCTCTTGCATCCCTTAACTTCTGCACTGTTGTCTGACTGATCTCTGAATTCTCTGTTCTGTCATGCTTTCTTCCAGACTGACATGTGCTTTGAGGCAGTTTTCTTTGTAGAAGCATGCATAAGACCACTAGTACACTGAAGTGCCTACTGCCAGCTCCACACTGCAGCTCTCAGAACACCAAGCTTGTGTAGAATGCAGTCACCTGCCATGTTGTATCCTAAAATTACAGGCCCTTGTGTTTGGATGCAGTCGATGTGAGTCACCCCTGTTCATTCACTCTTGCAGATGTGTTGGCACAGGTTCATATTTGATGTGTCATCAGATTGTCTGAAACACACATTGTGACAGGTTTCATTTTGCTTTAAGGCTGTGTGCTGTGCTTGGCTAAGGTTCAGTGCTCCCTTCATCTGCCAGGTGGGTTTGAAGCCAACCTGTGAGTCATGCAGCAATAGAACGAGTAACCTGCAAACCTCTCTCTGCCTTTTTTATGCTGTCACACAGTATAGAAATTTTCATGGAAAAACAGTAAGCCTCCTCTTGTGCCTTGGAAGTGAGCATAAATTTACTCATGAACTTCTTCTTTGAGTGTCTGAAATGTTGCTATTTCCTCTTCCCTATTTACATAAGGAATTTAACCTTGGGCCCCATGTGGGCTTAAAAGCTTGAACCACTTTGGCCGCCATGCTGGGAAGTCAGGCAAATTCAATGTGCCAAACAGCCATAAATTTATTAACACAGGTGTCTCAAGCGTAACCATCAAGGTAAACTACTACCTGAGTGCCCTTTAGTCATTGACCCTCAGTGTTGATAGAGGCCAAGCACTGACAGCAGAAGTGAAGCACCCAGGTGACATTCATGAGTGGATCAAAAACCGCCCATCAAGGACAGCGTAGCGACAGCGTAGCATAGTGGTTAAGAAGCAGGACTTGTAACTGAAAGGTTACTGGTTTGATTCCCCACTGGGGCACTGGTGCTGTGCCCTTGGGCAAGGTACTTAACCCACAATTACCTCAGTAAATATCCAGCTGTATAAATAGATAACATTGCAAAAGGACTGTAACCTATGTAAGTTGCTTTGGGTAAGAGTGTCTGCTAAATAATGCAATGTAACGAAGAGTCAATTCCAGCAATTGAAGTGCAGCACCAGAGGTGAAATTCATCAAAACAGAATTCCTCAGTTCTACTATGCATAGGATGTTCTTTATAATGTGTCTTACAGTTTGAGGTCAAAATATATGAGGTTGTACTTTGGCGCATCTGATGCCAAACAAAATTACTGGGCTTCTCTATCAGATAAGGGGGTGAGGAACATGATAGATAAATGCTAACGGCACTGTACTCTGTCTCTTGTGTTTTTTTCTGTTATCGATCATTCAGCGTTGTTGACCATCTTGTTTCAGACGAGTGTTGTTGTGGGGGGGCACCACAACCACAAATTTGAAAAGGGACATAGTTTCACAGAGGGAATTAAATAAGTGTTTCCGTTGATTTAGCACTGCATTCTTTCATTGTAAACAAACTTGAATTAACCAATTCAAGTCTAGTACTGGACATTTACTGGAATATGACAATTCTGCTGTCAAATATGTTATCTTATTATAAAGCAACTACCATATTCAGTACTTTGGGAATATACTTGATGTTACAGTTAATGAGAAACATAAAGTAAAAATGATTGAATATTACTATGTTTTCGCAACCCCTTTTTCTTTTAACAGTTGACAAGTAGAATGAACAGTGCTTGACAGAGACTCATGTGTATTACTTCAGACGATTTTATTTTTGTTTTGAAGTAATTTGTAAAAATAATTTATTGGAAATATTCACTGGCACTTGCAGGTGGCACTGTAGTCAAACTATAACCCCTGGCAAAAATTATGGAATCACCACACTTAGAGGATGTTCACCCAGCTTTTTTACTCCATAGCAAATAAACAAATCACAAATATGACACAAAACTATTTTTGTTGAATAGCTGAACATTCTGGCTTCATGAAACATACCTCAAACAAATTAAATTAAATTAGTTTAATTAATGGCATATATTTTTCCAGATCAAGTAGAGGAAAAAATTATGGAATCACTCAATGTTGAGGAAAAAATTATGGAATCATCAACAAAAAAATCACAATTAGTACTTTGTTGCTCCTCCTCAGGCTTTTATGACGTACTGAATTCTTTCACTAATGAAAAACAATATTTTCCATCAAGCTAGCAGTTGACAGATCAGCTTTGCATGATGGAGCCATGTCCTGGACCATTTTTTTAAATTTCCACCATAAATTTTCATTCGGATTGAGATCTGGACTGTTTGCTGGCCATGTCATTGAGTTGATATGCCTTTCCTGAAGAAAAGCTTTAACACTCTTTGCTTTGTGGCAAGATGCATTACCATCCTGAAAAATGACTTCATCATCACCAAACCTATTTTCTATCAATGGAATGAGAAAAGTGTCCAAAATTTCAATGTACACTTATGCATTGACTGTTGAGGTAATGATTGCCATCTCCCCTGGTCCTTTACCTGACATGCAACCCCATATCATAAATGAGTGGGGAAATATGATTGTTTTCATCAGGCAGTCATCTTTATATGTTTCATTAGAACGGCACCAGACAAAAGTTCCAGCATCATCTCCTTGGCCAATGCAGATTCATGATTCATCACTGAATACTTTCATCCAATCATCCACGCTCCATGATTGCTTCTCTTTAGCCCACTGTAACCTTGTTTTCTTCTGTTAGTGCTGGTTTTCATTTGGGTTTTCTGTATGTAAATCCCATTTCATTCAGTTGATTTATTACAGTTTTGTCACAAACACTGACTCCTGTTTCCACCCATTTGTTTTTCATTTGTTTTGTTGTGCATTTTCTATTTTCAAGGCATATTGCTTGGAGTTTTCTATCCTGACGCTTTGATGTCTTCCATGGTCTGCCCGTATGTTTTCCTTTTATAACCTTCCCATTTTGTTAATACTTGCACCAAATTTTAAACACAGCTGACTGGGAACAACCAACATCTTTTGCCACACTCTGTGTTGGATTTCCTTCTTGCAGGAGTTTTATAATCCTTTCCATTGTTTCAATTGACAACTTTTAGACTTGTGCCGGTTTTAGAAATGCAAATTACAAGATGATTCCATAATTTTTTCCTCAACATTGAGTGATTCCATATTTTTGTCTTCTACTTGATCTGGAAAGAAATATGCCATCAATTAAACTAATTTAATTTAATTTGTTTGAGGTATGTTTCACGAAGCCAGAATGTTCAGCTATTCAACAAAAATAGTTTTGTGTCATATCTGTGATTTATTTGCTACAAAGTAAAAAAGCTGGGTGAACATCCTCTAAGTATGGTGATTCCATAATTTTTGCCAGGGGTTGTACATGTTCAAATTCAGCCAGATATCCATTGCATTGTGAAGTGGTTTCTACCAGTTTCACTGATCCTGGAACATGCATCATACATACAACATACATGTTCTTGTATACTCAATAAGTGATATTACACTAATTTACTCTACCTTTAGCCTTTCATTGTCAGTATATGTAATGAAACAGACTGGGATCCAAGAGCGGTTAACAGTTTAATGCCAGAATCCAAAAAGGCGTGGTCAGGGACAAAACAGGTCGTCAACGGGAATCAGAGAAGCAAAAAACCAGAATCCAAAATCACAACAAGCAAGGTCCAAAAAACAGGCGAGAGGTCAAAAACACAGTGAACAACACGGTTGAGTAACAGAGAGCAGGCTCAGTAAAGAACAAAGAGTCAATACCTCACAATGAGGTAACAAAACCGAGTCCTTATAAAGGCAGGGCTTGATTAGATTGACCCACAGGTGTGGTGGAGCCAGGCTGAGCGGGGCGTGACTGAGCTTGCTGAGCGGGGCGTGGCTGAGCTGGCTGACTGGGAGCGGGTGTGACAGTATATAAATCATAGACTTGAACAGCTGAGACCAAAACTAATATAAACTGCTAACTGTAAGGTTTACCAGCCTTTATCAGTGCTGGAAAAAAAAACCCAAAGCAGACAGTGGTTTACATCAACAGTAGTGGGTATGCGGTACTTGCAGTTAAACTTCCCATACGTGTTCCTGGGAAGGCTGTTTCTTTCACAGTGTTCACTGCCCATACTGCAATGACAGTCGTAGCTAATGAGTCTTAGCCAGCAGTCAGTAACAAATTAACCTCACGGTACCGCTTGTGTCCCTGCAGTGTCTCCCCTCCCTTCCATGTTTGTGAATAGAAACTCGAGGCAAATTTCCCATCACTCTCCCTATGGAGCACCTCACTCATGTGTTTAATAGTGCAGAATTCTAGCAGTAAAATAGCAGTTCCTCCTTAACTAAATTATTAATTAAGGCAAGACTTCCTTTTTTATTATATACACATCATCATGGGTTCAGCGGCACGCTGAATAAATGTAAAAGGTTGCCTTTGTTACAAGAAGCATAATGCATCCTTAAACTTATTTTTCAAAATGATGGACAGACAGCTTTGCTCATGCCCCTTTTGCCCCTTGTGTCCAGCCACATTTGTTGCCCAGATTCACAGACTCTTTTTAGATCAGCTTATGAGTCAGTAAGTTAATCAATCAGCCAGTAAAGAAAGTGGTGTCCACACCAGGTGAAAATAAACAGGGGAAATTGATCAGAGCAGCTACATTTCACAAGGTTTAGAACTGCAAACCATGCAGACAGTCCTAAACTAATATCACTGTGTTTTCTTCATAGAGAAGGAATATTGCATTTGTGACATTCTAATAAATGCACATCTCCTGCACTATATAATTTCTAAATGATAGCTAATGATGCATGAAGCTTCTCACTAGTCTGAACAGAGTTTAACAGACTGGGGTAGACCTCTTGGCTGTTCTCAACATAGCCAGAAGATGTGAAAATTGCACTTCTCTCGGTCTGTGCCCCATAGTTCTACCCAGCTTGAGTGGATTATTGTGCTGCAGACATAAGGTTAACTGAAGGAACTCCTACTTAATGCGCACTCTCCCAGTGTTGCTCAGGTCTTTTTCTGTCTCCCGGTCACCATGTGAAAAGTGACTGTTCTGGCCACAGGAACTGCTTGTTTTCACTCTTGGAGATGGCTGGAGCTTTAACCCTTCATTTCTTTTTTTCTCTTTATGTGAAAGGTAATAAAGTGTCAGTTTGATTCCCTATTTTGGCAGAATATTCATAGCTCACAGTCCACTGCATTGTTAGCAATTTTTCATCCACAAACTCCATTCAAAAGAGACATGTTTTTTCAAAGAAGATAAAATGATTTTTTTTACACCATCTGCTTTTATATTCCTCAGGTTCTAGAGATTTACAGGACTATCTGAAGGCTAAAAAATGAACTTTGCAGACCTGAAATAAAATGCAAATCAAAACAAACAGAATGGCGAACAGGGAGGAAGTGAGGGCCTCACTCATCCTAGCTGAATGTTTTTGGGAAGGAGCCTTTTTGTTTCTGTTTAGGGATAAATGCCTTATTGTGCAGCCTGTTTTGGGCAAGGAAGAGGTACCTTGGCTGCTTCATGAGTGCACGGCATCCCACAGAGTGGCCCATTGTTTCTGGGAATTAAGTTGTGGGGCCCGAACAAAGTGTCCAGAGTTGCTAGTGGAGACACAGTGCTGCTGGTGTGTAACTCCAGGCCCAGGGGAGAGAGTCAGATGAACAGAGCTCTTACAGACGCTCCTTCTCCAGGCCGTGTGGCCCTCCAAAACAGCTCCACATAATGTAGAGGCATCATGCCGGGATTCAGTTACAGACGTGGAGCACTGTCATGTTTTAAATAGATCTTCGACAATTTAGGTTGGCCTGCAGTTATCAGCTATTCACTTTGCAATTGTGGTAGTTAGCAAATTATTTTATATGTTAAATTGCTTACAGTGATTTCCAAATTCCATTGTATACTGGATTCCAACAAAACCAGTCCCTTTTGGGTAAAGGAATTGCTAGCAACTTAATTTTCAGCAACAGGTAAAGCAGGTTGTACTGAAAACCCCTTGAACTGTTACAGAAATCTGAACTGATAGTTACCAATCACCTTTTTAAATCCAAGGAACCATCTTCTTTTATCAAACTTATCAAACAGTAATAATCATCATTGAACATAAATAGATAAAGATTATTAACTATTTCATAATATTAACCATGGTAAAAAAAAATAAAGTCTGTTTTTTATTAATCAATAAATTAACATGTTAGCATAAACAGCCCTAACATATAAAGAATGTTTTATAGTATACGGTCACATACACTTTATCTGATAAAACATCCATAAAATCACATTCATTAAAATGGAGGCAATTGATACATTTTTTCTGAATGCATGCTGCCTATTTTGTCACATGTCAAAATATTTTTCCTTAAGTTTTCGATATGACCAGAGCAGGCCCCAGGGCTCATTCGTCACGTCACGTTTACAAGCAGAGACAACAATGAGTCAGTGCTGCAACCTCTCGCAATGGGCAGAACTCAGGGAAATGGTGACGTCGTTAGTTTGTAAGACTTGTGATTGTACACTCGGGGCAGTTCTATTTTTGTTCCATTTGTTGTGTTATTTTCAGTATCCTTTATACTGTAGGTATGAAGGCTTGAGAACAACTGAAGCTTTTTTACACAGGAAGGGCACAGATTTCTGAGAGGTTTGTGGCTGTGGGAGGTTTTCATAGCCATTCATTCCCATTTTTGTGATGCGCCCATTGCCTTTTCCACATTTTTAATGCATTTACTAATTGATGTCTTCCATAAAATATCCTTTTGTCTTGCCTTCATCTCTCATGGTACGGTTTTGATTTTAATAACATTCTAGTCAGAGAAAATAGAAATACATCCTCACTAGGACTCGAAAGATGAGCCTAGATTCCATTTATATTTCATTTTATAGATTTCAGCAGTCTTTTGGTCTTCTCTGTTTTTGTTGTTCATAAGTAGGCACACTTTTTCCTTGTTTTTATGCAGATGGCTCCTTAACACTACATTATACTTGTGTTTAAAAATTGGTTAAAACTGTGTCAGTGGTGGGGGACTCTACTTGTGGGGATGGAATCACCCCACAGTGAATAAGCTTGCGTAGACAGTGATAGGGTTGTTACCTATTAATGTGACTTGAGGCATTGTGCTTTACCCTTGGCTTCTGTCACTTCAGTGACATTTTTCCCATGTGGGCAGTAAACAGAATCAAAATAGCCATTGACATTACAGATAGTGATGGCTGGATGTTCCCTCCAAAATGTAGGCTACATTTGTCACCAGCCATTAACATTGAACAATAGTGAATGGAGATAGTGAATACACTGGTGTCACTATTAAAACTATCCATCAGGCTTGATGTTTTTGTGTTTTTTTTTTCTGCTCAGACGCAATGTCTGTTGACAAGGCTGCAGTGCACAATGACACCAGGGTTTCTTCTCCAGAAAGACTGTGAAGCACCCTGCTGCTGCCCTGGCAGAAAGAATCCTCCCGTTAGAAAGCGTGAAGTCAGCAGAGTTCAGACTGGCTGTCTCATTTATCGCCCTGAGTGGACAGGACAGAGGGCCCATTGTCACCGCTGCCCTGGAAATTTCCGTCCCAGGTCAACGTGCTCGCTGGGCTGTTCTGTGGCTGTGACTCATGGGTACAGATGGCCCGCAAGCAGCACTGCTGTGTCACCTACTGCACAGGTTAGCCTGTTGGGTACAATCTGCAGCGAAGCTCCTGTAGCGCAAAAGGGAGGAGAGCTAAATGTCTCTGGTATTGTGTCCTTTGCTCTGCCTGTGGTTTTTTCAGTGAAGTTTTTTAAAAGTGAGTCAGTAATGTAAGTCTAGCCTGTAGGGACGGTCATGGGAGAGGGCCTACAAAATCTTCCGAAGACTTTTTTTTTAATGTTGTCAGGTTGTGTCACCAAGTAGCTTTTCAGAAATTTTCAAATCGTACGTGAATCACCACAAACTGAGGAACAGAGGCTGCTGTAATTGTGTAACTTGAGAACCACCTTATTTAAATGTTTGAATACATGGGCACAAACATTCACCTAGTCAACAGGACATACTGCCCCAAGGCACATTAATAGGGTCTTAGTTATAGTCAACACTATATTGACTAATCTTATTACACAGCTACGTCTTTACAGATCTGTTTGTGTTAGAGGAAATAAAGCTTGTTTTAAAGTACCAAGGGCTGTTTTGTCTGAGAATGTTCAAAATTGACCTCATGTTTTTCACTTCATTTAACAGAAACTTGACATTATTTTATTTTACTTGGTGCAAGGTTTTAAGGATTAGGAAAGGACTCCCAAGGACAGTTGAATACATCAAGTACACACCAAATCACTGGCCTTAACAAGGCAGATTTATAGATGATTATTATCATCTATGAAACTAATTTCCTTGGGTTTTACTGTCTCACAGAAGCACCCGAGGTGCCTTTTAATGGAACAAGAATGAAAGAGAAGCAGGTTTAGGGACATGAAAGGGATCAGATTATTATTATTTATTTTCTGAGCAGACATCTAGGGTGAGTTTTCCTTTTATACAGCTGGATATTTCTTGAAGCTGTTCTGGTAAAGTGTCTTGCTTAGGCTCAGACCGGCCCATCTGAGAACTGAACCCGCAAATGTCTGGATGCAAGCTGCACTCTGGGTCACACCATATGGATCATAAGATAAAATATTGCATAAACCCAAGGCACTTTTGCACAGATATGTGCAGGCATGGTTCTGTGGAACTGTAGTTGTTGTGCTCTAACATAAGCCTGTGACCTGTGACCTCCTCTGACCCTGTGGGTATGACAGCGTTGTCAGCCTCATACAACCCAGCAATATCCCCAGCTGAAAACAATGTGGTCTGTGTTATCAACGAGCCGTAACAAGTTTCCTTCACCGTTGCCAGTGCTTTTGTCCCCTTCAGGTAAATTGTGTGGTTGATCACTGTATGTAACAAAATTCCTCCATGTTTGCATTGCCACTTGATGTTACAGTGTTCTAATTTAAGCCAGGCTGTGTGACACTGCTCCACAGTGAAGGCATTGCACTTTACTGTCAATATTCCATTCTGAAAGGTTGGAAAGGACACATCCACTGATTAGTCCACAGTGCCAGTTTGTGGGTAGTCATCGGAGTGCTTCACTGGAAGCATGAGAATAGAACTAGTGAGGGCCTCAGACATGTATACTGAATTCATACTTTACAGCTTATGACAAAACGGGAAGGAGAGATAAAGAATTGGTGTCTGCTTGAGTCTACTTCAGTATCAGATGAGGCTTTGCTGTTACAGTCCTGTCTTGCATTACTGGGGGAGAATGAGAGCGAGGTGCCTGACAAGGACACCAGACGCTCGAGCAGCCAGGCGCCTCTATTTCATGTGCTGTTCCTGCCAACTCCTCTGCCCCTTTGATGTTCACAGACTTTTGTGCATAAGTAGGGGTTCTTGCAGCTTACTTGTTATTCTTATCCATAGCAAGATCTGCTCAGTGCAGGGCTGCATCCTTCATGGGGTGGTGGTCCTGCAGCAGGAGACCATGAGTCCATTGTCTCTCTTCAGAAGCCAGCCATTGTGAAGCCAGTTCTTCCTGTTTTTTTTTGTTTTGTGTTGGTTTGTTTAGGTTGCATGGTAATATAAAATCCAGCCCCAGCTACAAGGTTATTCCTGCATAACAACAGCAAATTTATGAGTGTGAGTGAGGTAACATACCATACAGAACACACACAATGCTGTGGGTGGAGCTTTGGGTCTCCCAGGTAACAGGAACATTGTTGTTACCCCCGAGTTTCACTCATTCAAAGCTTCCTTTGTTGCCATTTAACTGATATTCATCAAATAATGCTGTTAGGTCATATCTGAACTTCCAGGGGGTTTGTTTTTGAATTGAGGATTGTTTAAAAATGTCGGCTTTGGGCCAGAATAGTGATGCATTTGTTCCAATATGTCTGTCAGCACAGATAGTGTTGTGTGTGATTTGCTATTTGTGATCAGCTAAACTGTTTTAATTTTCCACTCAGTTTTTACATATTTTTTTTAAGTGCTGCAGGGATGCTGTAGCAGTGTTATAATGTCACTAAATGGCACAGCTACATTGTGAGCTGATTGTGTGTAGGAGACAGCCTTCCTGTAGCAGTCCTGCAGGTTTACAGTTGTGTTCTTGTTGATGGGTCTTTTCTTTTTTGTCCAGGCACTACCCAAAGCAGTCCTTTACCATTGTTGCTGACACACCGGAGAACCTGCGTCTGAAGCAGCAGAGTGAGCTACAGAGTCAGGTAACCTGAATTCCCTCACACACCTCATACTGTGCCATCACATACCTTATACTACGCCCTCACACATGTTATTCTGTGCCCTCGCACATGTTATATTGTACCCTCTTGCACTTCATACTGAGCCCTCACACACTTCATACTGTGCCCTCACACACTCCATTGTTGGACTCTGGTTCTGCAGGGCCATAGTCTGGTTGGTTCTTCAGCTCCATTAAATCTAACACCCTGTGAAAGAAAGGCAAATTGATGCGGCAGGAAAGAAAACCTGCAGACACTGCACTCATCTGGGATCAAGTCTCATTAGCTCTGCAGTACATGTCCTATCCATTGGTCATTATGTTGCATTAATTATTTCAGAATAGCACCAAAGGAGCATAAATACACCCTCAACACTGATGTTCTCCAGCTATTTTCCTATACCCTTTAGATCCTGGCTCATTGAATGCAGTTTTTCAGCACTGTTTAATGTATTCATTTGGGGTCAGTAATATGCAGGGTAGATTCACTGACATTTACAGCAGGCATGGTATCATAAATGTCTGTTGATATATTGGGCTCTGTGAATAGGATGAACCTGTCAGGGCTCGGGCAAGGACTCAGTCGCAGACCAACGAATGCTGAGAGAATAATTACAAGTCCGACAGGCAGGAATCGTATCCGCAAAAAACCAAGCAGGGTCAAAAACCAGAAAGGCAGTCCGAGGGGCAAAATCCAGGAACGGGTAACGGAGCAGGCAGGGTCAGACACCGGGCAGGCAGAGGTACAGGCAAACAGGGCAGAAACGGCAGGCAAAAACAGGTCGAAAAAACAGGCAGGTCGAAAACGGGAAAAGCAGCGAATACAAAGCACAAAACAAAAGGCGGGGACGAAACAGGCTAACGCAACTGTGACGAACTGGCAACAGAACAGGGATACGCAGGGCAGATATAGGGCAGGGCTGACAACGGGAATGGGAAACAGGTGCGCAGGCAGGCAGGTGAAGGCAATGAGGGAAACAGGCGGGCGGAGACCGGGCGGGGAGCGGGGCAGGGCTAGAACACAAGAAAAACAAAAGCACATGGACAGAAAAACAAAAACACAACGGCTAGCGGGCGGGAGCACTGACAGAACCATCCAGTTTGTGTAATGATCGATGAGTTTGTGCCGCGTGTGTGTAGCACTGATTCAGACCAGCCCTCAGAGGTGGGCTTCCAGCTGTGCAGATCGGATCTCGACTGCACAGAAACAGGCAGTTGGGCCATCTGTCCAAGCCAACCCAAGCCCGGCAGACACGAGCAGGACGTCTGCATGCTGGGCCCTGGGCTGCACTGACAGACCCTGCGGATAAGATGAGTGAGATCGAGGGGAAGCCACACTCTTACCTGCAGCATACAGGATGCACCCCTTGGTGCAAACTCTGTGTACGTGTAAACTCTTCCGACACAGGACCTGTCAAACTGAGCTAGAGATTTGTCAAACTGTGAGCTGCAAGAAAAGCACAAAGTCTTTACTGTTCGCGTGACAAACAGCCTTCATTCACACATGTGCGTACTGTATTGATTTCTGCAGGCTTTCAATGTCTTACAGTGTACAACTGTCCAACAAAGATAATTCCTTTTAGAGATCTGCATGTTACTCAGGGCACACTCATCATCTCCTGAACTCAAAGGGATTATTGGATTTCAGCACAGGTCAGTCCCTGGCCCCCTTCTCCATATGTGCCCATGGATCTGTCACGATCGTGCTCCTGAATCCCAGGTCGTTAGCAGTAGGTGTGACTGGAGGCTCAGACTGTGTTTACTGTGTGTGTATCATTCATGACTACAGAGAGAATGCATCATTCAGTTATTCCCTGCCTGTGTTGTTCCGATGAGCGTGCCATTGGTTGCAGGAGTTGGGAACACATGAAATCTCAACTTAGGTAAAGACCGCATCTGACTCGTTGAGCTGTGTGATCTGAAGCACCTCTTACTAAGGGGATAATGGTTTTTTAGTGCCGTGTAGCATGTTTTTCAGTGTAGCACAAACAGCGCTGGCCTCTCAGAGGTGAAGCGTGTTTGTTTTTCATGCCATACACAGGTCTCCATGCTGCCCTGTTCTCGGCCACATTCTGAGGTCCGTCAGCCGTGGAATAATTGGGTTATTTAAGGTCCAAGTGACTGATCTGAAAAGCTGACGGGTCTCCAAAAGGGACTGGCCAGTATAATCCTTCGCAAAGTGGCGTCATGAGGGCAGAGTTATTCGGAGTGGGGTCTCTCTTGCGCTCGTACCCATCGCTGAAGCCGAGTGTGCCCACGTGTCATCACAGAGCGCGCTCAAAGGCTCAGAGATCCCGTACGCAGGAAGAGCTGAGCACCATGCCCTCCCTGCAACAGTCCCCCGCTCGATTTCATACGCCTCATTATCCTCTGTCGTTCTGCAGCGTTTAATAATGAAGAAGTAGTTGGTAAATGTATCCATGCCAGCACCATCAAACAGCTGTCCCAGATGTAGCAATACAAAATGCATTACGTCCGGTAATGGACCCCAGAATGCCTCCATTTCAAAGAGCCATGTTGAACAACTGGGAATTACTGAGCACATCAGTGTTTTGCAAGAGATAATATTTGCACCGAGAGCGGAAACGTTGTGCGAGAGTGAAGTGTTCTCATTCCTCGTTCCTGGTGGATTGCAATGCCTCATGATGAGTCAATGCACTGTGCTAGCTGATTGAAGCCAAGGGTAGAACTGATATACCATCATCTACTCCACTGGTGAAAAGTCAGCACTCTCTGAAACAAAGCTGCACTGTGTTCCATGGTAAGGATAAGGGGGCTTGTGCTTTTTAGTGCCAGCCTGGGGCTATTGGATCTACCAAACCTCAATAAACACGAATTTGTAGCCAATGTGCTTTGAGCTTGTGGCACAACACAAGATAGTCATGCAAATATGAATTAAAAAACCTGCTCACAGCATCAAAGGAACTCATAATGTGAGTTGGCCTGCCACCTGCTTCATCTTTACAGTCTCATTTTGACTTTTCTGATTCTACAGCTTTTCTTGTCCATCAGAAATGTGTACTATACCAGTTGCCTCCTATCTGAACCTCAGGCAGACAATTTATTATTTTGAGATCAGATATGTTGTTATTTTGTGTGTGCTGATGACCGTACATGCAATTTATTGTTTTTTTTTCCTGTTTTTGTGAAGTAAGCACATTTTAAATTGTGGCATAAAGCTTGCTGTTTGGAATGGGTCATGCTGGCCTGTAAGTCTGCCTGTGCCAATGGAGCAGCAGAATGTGAGGTCAGAGGGGGGGAAGGTGGGGCAGCTGTCATTATGGCAGTCCCTGCTGGTCTTGGTGCCTGGCTGTTGGCTTGCTCTGCTGGGAACCTGGGGGTCCTTCCCCTACCGTTTGGTCAGGAGCCCTCAGGATGCTTCAGTCCCAGCACAGTCATGACAGTCATTTGGCTGTTCCTGTTCGAATTCAAGTTAAAATATGTCCAATATGGACTTACAGTCATAGATTTAGACTGTATGCACTGAGTATATCAACAAAAACCAGCTGAATTTTTTTGTAGTTGTAACACATACCTATACTAAGTAACACACATATACATTATCATTTTGCCCATATATTATAGACTAATAAATATGTAGAAATGGTATTTTTGCCATAATTTTGTTAGTATTTAGCTTAGGCCACCTCTAAAATCTTCACAAAGATCCAGTAAACAAGCAGCACTTTACCCTGTGACAATATGACCTTTTGGGACAGAGATACAGTGGCATGCAAAAGTTTGGGCACCCCTGGTCAAAATGTCTGTTACTGTGAATAGCTAAGTGAGTAAAAGATGACTTGATTTCCAAAAGGCATAAAATTAAAGATGACACATTTCTTTAATATTTTAAGCAAGATTACTTTTTTATTTCCATCTTTTACAGTTTCAAAATTACAGTTACAAAAAAGGAAAAGGGCCTGAAGCAAAAGTTTGGGCACCCTGCATGGTCAGTACTTAGTAACACCCCCTTTGGCAAGTATCACAGCTTGCAACGCTTTTTGTAGCCAGCTAAGAGTCTTTTGATTCTTGTTTGGGGGATTTTTGCCCATTCTTCCTTGCAAAAGGCTTCTAGTTCTGTGAGATCTTGGGCTGTCTTACATGGACATCTCTTTTGAGGTCTATCCACAGATTTTCAATGATGTTTAGGTCGGGGGACTGTGAGGGCCATGGCAAAACCGTCAGCTTGCGCCTCTTGAGCTAGTCCATTGTGGATTTTGAGGTGTGTTTAGGATCATTATTCTGTTGTAGAAGCCATCCTCTTTTCATCTTCAGCTTTTTTACTGATGGTGTGATGTTTGCTTCCAGAATTTGCTGGTATTTAATTGAATCTATTCTTCCCTCTACCAGTGAAATGTTCCCTGTGCCACTGGCTGCAGCACAAGCCCAAAGAATGATCGATCCACCCCCGTGCTTAACAATTGGAGAGGTGTTCTTTTCATGAAATTTTGCACCCTTTTTTCTCCAAACATACCTTTGCTCATTGCGGCCAAAAAGTTCTATTTTAACTTCATCAGGCCACAGGACTTGTTTCCAAAATGCATGAGGCTTGTTTAGATGTTCCTTTGCAAACTTCTGACACTGAATTTTGTGGTGAGGACGCAGGAAAGGTTTTCTTCTGATGACTCTTCCATGAAGGTCATATTTGTGCAGGTGTCACTGCACAGTAGAACAGTGCACCACCACTCCAGAGTCTGCTAAATCTTCCTGAAGGTCTTTTGCAGTCAAACAGGGGTTTTGATTTGCCTTTCTAACAGTCCTACTAGCAGTTCTCTCAGAAAGTTTTCTTGGTCTTCCAGACCTCAACTTGACCTCCACCATTCCTGTTAACTGCCATTTCTTAATTACATTACGAACTGAGGAAACGGCTACCTGAAAACGCTTTGCTATCTTCTTATAGCCTTCTCCTGCTTTGTGGGCATCAATTATTTTAATTTTCAGAGGGCTATACAGCTGCTCAGAGGAGCCCATGGCTGCTGATTGTTGGGATAAGGTTTGAGGAGTCAGAGTATTTATAAAGCTTTGCAATTTGCATCACCTGGCCTTTCCTAATGATAATTGTGAACAAGCCATAGCCCTAACCAGCTAATTAAGGTCTGAGACCTTGGTAAAAGTTATCTGAGAGCTCAAATCTCTTGGGGTGCCCAAACTTTTGCATGGTGCTCCTTTCCCTTTTTTCACTCTAAAATTGTACCAAACAAAAATAATACACTAATCTTGCTTAAAATGTTGAAAAGAATGTTTCATCTTTAACTTTATGCCTTTTGGAGATCAGTTCATCTTCTACTCACTTAACTATTCACAGTAACAGAAATTTTGACAAGGGGTGCCCAAACTTTTGCATGGCACTGTAATGTGTTTTTCACTGCCGCGTTTGCTATACTTGTTAAATCACTGTTTCCTCAAAGCTAACGTTTTCCTCAAAGCTAGCAGTCTAGTGTTCTAATTCCACTTCACAGTGCCCCTCCTAGGATAAGGTTAGACGACCTTTGAAATCCTCACCAGACAAAGACATTCAGAACATCTCCTTCACTATAAGTGTGTAGCTCAAAAACATCTCTGGTGGGAGGTAACGTTTCTAGGCCTCTCCTTCCTCTCAAAAATAGCTGGAGGCAAGCACAGTGAACAGCTTACAGCTCGGGCTTGCAACAGAGGTGACACATTTGGTCACAATAAGGAACTAAAAACAATTGAGCAGTTTTTGTGGCACCTTTGTGACACACCAACATTTCCAAATCCAAAACGTTATATACCCTATCCTTGTATGTCACTCTGATGTAGCACAGATAATGTCTATTAACAAACAATTGTCGTTACAAGTCAAAATAACTCATTACTGATGACCTGCAAAATGTTTTCATCATGCAATTTGGAATATATCATGTTTCCTCTCAGTTTGCTTAAGGGTTTCTATCATGAAATTGAATGGTGCTTATTGTGATTAATGCAGCCAGTCCAGGATTTGTGCACAGCCAAACTGCTCACAAAGCCCCCGCCTCTAGTTCTCCAGTCACACACCTGTATGTAACAGGCCTTCAGTTAGGCAGGTGGGGCCAATTAACCAGTGGCTGGTTAGACACAGACAATTAAACAGACAATGACACACTTGTTTTAAATGAAGCTGATTGAAATGCATTAGTTATTTGATGAGATGGAAAGTGGAGAACATGATCCTCAGAAACATGCAACTAAACAATTTAAATATTAATATGTTTAATTAAATATAACATATCTGAACAGTTCTTTGGGAACAGGTGAAGGTTGTCCTGCACCATCAAATTGGACTACATAATTTTAATTACTCTCAGATTTGATGTATTTTAAATCACTTATATTTACACACTGTAATTGTCAGGCATTAATTGACATTTGTTTGAAAATGTTAGCCCTTCACTTTTCTACGTTGTCCTGGGTTTATAAACAGACACCTAAAGACCCCGTTCTCTCCAAGACAGACACCTTAGTAGTTTGTACGTCATTTCAGAACACTTCAATGCAGTAGGGTGAGCTGTCAGGTAACCCACCAGTCATTGTGTTCAAGCAGCCAGTCACTTCCTGAGTTTGCCCAAAATTTTGAAAGCTGATCATTTAGGCTGAGCTAAAAAACGGGAATGAGCCAGCAGTCTCATGGCCATAACTACTGTTTGAGGAAAATGCAGCAGGGGTAGGATCTGTGAACCCTGTTCTTCACTGTTGAAAAACTACTAATGGCATAGGGTAATCACACCACACTCGCATACACTAAAGAAGAAAAAGCAATACCTTAGTTAGCCCCAGTGCTGTTTATTGGGTGAAACTGTCACAAAAAGAAACAGAGACTGCCTCTTGGATATCTGTTTAAAAAGGGAGCCTACTGGTTTCTCTGAAGGTGAAATCGTCCCCATATTCTCTGTAGCGGTACCTGATGAGAAGAAACCAATACCATTTGTCTTTCAAAACACTTCTCTTGAATAGAAAAGGGAAGAATAGAGATACTTACAAAGCTCCTTCCTTTGTAAATGAATCTTGTAACTTTTATGCCCTGATGAAGGCTGTCAAAACTGCTACACCTGGGTGCTGGGTGCATTTGTTTGTGCATCTGCCTTTTAAATGTTTTCTTACTGCAGTTAAGTCGTCAACATGAAGGAGTTTAATCTTTGCCCTCAAATCACAAGATTGCCAGGTTTTTTTTGAGAGTAAGCTTTTTTGTCACTCGGCTATTGACAAAGCAGTTTACCATCATTTCCATCTGTGGTGAAATACCTTGGATCCTATAAGTACTGAGGTCGATGATGACCCCTGCATTTTTTTTCATTTCTTTACTCCAATGAGTGCTTGGGATTTCTCTTCCCATTTGGCTAACTTTTCTGGTACAGTAAATACACATGTAGACGTCAAGGCTGTCAGGATGGAGACAAAGGCTGGCGTTTGAGATTTTCAGAACGTCTCTGTGGATTGACGGCTAGACAGCCGGGAGGACGGAGGGCTATGGGAAAAGACGTGATAATCGCCCGGCGTCACCAGAGGCGGCCCACGTAGCCCGGCATAATGGAGGCCACGCTTGTTGTGTGAGCGGCTGCCTGCGGTGAATACTAATGTGAGCCTGGAAATTACACGCCGCGCCGCCATTGTCCCGCATTTCATCTGAGCGCTTCATGACTGGAGGTGCAATCTTCCTCCTTTGTAACCCAGACGTAGATTACACTTACCGGCATGAAAAATTACTCTCATTGTTCTGTGATTTACAATGGGGCTGCTTCGGAGTCACCTGTGAAAAGGGAGAACGGGAAACTGACAGGGCATGGATACAAAGTGGAATGGATGAGCAAAGCGAGCAGTACTACAGCTTTATGACGGCCGCTGATGACACAAGCAGCATTAAAGTGAATGTCTCTTCTGTGTGTACACATTTACACACTGTAAAACCATCAGTGGTTACACATTTAGCAATTTAAAGAAGCTGAAACTTAAAGAAGTAAGAAACTTCCTTGTTTATCTTATGCAAAGCACATTAGGCCAGTGACGAATACCCATGTGTCTTCTCATATGTGTTCCAGACAATTTCATATTCTTTGAAACATTCATTAAACTCATAATTTTCCTCATTGATGACACATCTAATTAATGTTGCACCTCAAGTATTTTGACATTTTCCAACAGTTTGTCACACAGTTCTTATAAACTGTAGCATCCAAACTTCTTAATGAGCTGCTTGTATAGGATTGTCATATAACACCTTGTGCTATTGTAATATCCCAAAGGAAGGTATGGCTGAGGTAAAAACAACAGTTTAACAGTTTGAGGCTCATTTTGAAGTGAGCCTCAGTTTTGAGATATATAAGTGAGCAAAGGTCCTCATGAAGCTGACTTGTTGATTAACTTCAACTTTTCAATCTAGTGGTGGTTTTAACTTTCACTGCATCAGTTGTCCAGTTGCCTGGGAAGGAACCCCTTAAGAGATAAGCTGTAGAACAATCCCTTCTCCTTGTCAATAATTTCTACAGTAGTTTCTACATAATTTGAAAAGGGAAGTAATTATTTTTTTCACATTTAGATAATGATCAAATGTTCTACTATATGCAGTGCCTAACCCTCTTTGCTTTTCACTGTACCATTATGTATTTAAGATATTCCTTCAGTTTTCTGATTCTGATTTCTGAGTGTCCTCATTAAAACTGCCCTTACAACAGTTGCTGAATTATGAGGACACAGTGGTGGAAAAAGACATTTTACATATGAAAAATCATGAGTGGCTATTTCTGATAAAAAGACTGACTTACATTAAATATGATGAAGGGACAAAATATAGTTTATATTTTTGGATAAGCTACAGCTTTATCTACAAGGCCGTTCATTTATTGAACAAATCTGATGGTAGACATGGGATGGCATACCAGCCTCAGACAGGATCATCCATCCAACAATGGACAGCGCATCAGCTGACCAGGCTTCTCGTTTGTTGTGGCCAAACAAGATACTTGGACCACTTTGTGAAAGTTCTGTTGGTTTTTCTTTTTGTTTTCCAGGTCAAATACAAGAAGGACTTTGAGGAGAGCAAAGGCAGAGGTTTCAGCATTGTGTCCGACACACCAGAGCTCCAGAGACTGAGGAGGACCCAGGAGCAGATCAGCAACGTACGCTGGGGTCACCACCTGTCTCCCCGCACCCACCCGCCCCCGCCCTTCCCTCCTCTTCTCTGCTAAACCTCGCTGATCGCTCCTCCCTGGCTGTCCTTAGTCCCCCTCACCCCTCCTTCACCCCCTTCCTGTATAGCCAGCCCCCGGGCCTCGCAGGCGAGCTCGTCCTCATTACAATGTTATGTAACGGGGGTTTTCGCTCAGAGATGAGCGTCTGTGCTGGGAGAGTGGGAAGAGGCTGCTGGGAAATGGACTATGGCAAAGTGAATGAATTTGTGTGTGTGTGTGTGTGCTTGTGTGTGTGTTTGTGTGTGTGAGAGTATTTGTCTGTTGGTGCATTTGGTCACAGAGCATAGAGACACACAATGCAAACACAATCACAAATACAATCATGATGTCTATCCCTGGTTACAGTGCTCATCTCTTTGTTAGCATGTACAATTTTTCAGTCCCATGGATCTGTCTTAAAAACCTTTCCCCAGTTCTTCTTTCACACATGAGTTTGTGTCAACCCATATATTAGACATATCTGTTTCCAAGCCGTTTCAGATTGGTTCATCTATTACCTTGTAAGGAACACTGCTGGTAATAAAACACATGCATAATGAAAAGAGAGCAGAGAAAAGATGCCTATTGAGGAAAAAAGCTCTTTTGTGTGAGGCTGAACACAGGGCTGCTATCTAGCCTTTGGAAGGTAGCCCCCATTATCATCTACCAGCGTCCAGGGAGCCAAGCAGGCTGGATCCCACAGACCTGCCAAGGTGAGAAATGTCAGGTGAACCAGATACGTATTCATGGGTCTTTTTCAAACGTCACAGAAGCTTGACACATTGTTGTTCTTGAGTTTCCAGATGATCAGACCAGCCCAGATGTGACACAGAGGCGTGCAATGGGCGTCCCACAGCTATTCCAGGTGAGTGGACCCTGCCTCCGCCATTGGCACTGCCTGACTGTGAAATCACATTATTCTGCCGTGTGAACCTGGAGGGGGAGAATATTACACCCTCAAATGTTAATTAATCCAGAGAAGGGCGAGGCAGGGGGTCAGCTTGCAAAAACAGCGGTCCATTATTTTATTAGCTAAACCTCAACTTGACAAAGCCGGCAAGGAGGTAATTAACTCTGGGAAAACAAGATAACGAGGAGGAGGGGGAGTTTCTACCTCCCCCTTATGCAGTCAGCGGAAGCACATATTCAGCTTGAAGCGAGTTCTTCGTCAGGAATGCAGATGCTCGTGCCACTGTCGTTGGCGCTGGGTAGCTGAGCCTGGAGGTTGTGCTGAATTTGTAAACCCCTTTCACATGTGTTGCCTTTGACAACTTACCCTGGAGAACATGAGACCTGCTGAAGAGGATAGGAGGGCAGGAGACAAGAGCCGCCCTTCTTCCAAATTCCATCTGATCACTTCAGTGTAAATGAGAAGAGAATCCAGTGCAGCAGAAGATCCTAAGCTCAGACATTTAGCCTCTTCAAGAGACATTTCCAAAGTGGAGCACTGAAATTGAGCATCAGGGTTTTGCCAGTCAGAACCTATGTATAGAGAGCATATATGTTTTTGTGTATTTATAAATTATAGTATTTATATACCGCTCACCATAGGTCTCACGTCACTGTGGACGGGGGGGGAGGTCACCTCAGTCAGTGCCAGTGTAACATTTTGTGGGCTGAACACTCATCACACATTAGCTGAGTCGGAGGAGAGGGATTTGGACAAGAGAGTAGAATGATTACTTTTTTCGAGGTGTAGAAAAAGCAGAAAAAGTAGAAAAAGCATTTTCACAGAGCTGCCTCACCAGTCCCCTCCCGGGCCCTCCCTTCACCCCTTCACCACATAAAGCACGAAGCACAGGCCTCTGTTGGTCACACTTGTGTAAATTTGGCAGCTCCACGCCCAAGCAATTATTTGTCTCTGTTATTCAACACATGCACAACATCATGAAAAAACCATGTGCGGGACAGTGCAAAAAAAGTCCTCCCTGTACTTAAAGTGTACCGCTAACATGTTTTTCTTCTAAGCTCAAATGGATGTAAAACATGTTCCCAGGGTATGGAAGAGAGTATCTGGTACTGTTTTCACCATGGGATGGCTTGTCCCACCCTGTAATTGAGTAGGATGATTTGGGTCCTGTTGAGCTTGTGCTGTCAGAAGAAGGAGTGGTCTGTTTTTGCATTGCCCTGTAGAGCTCTGTGGCTATGCCGAAACATTCCTGCCCCCTTTCTCCACCGTTACCCCCAGCAACAGTTCTATCTTGTGGTATTTAAGCATTGATTCAGCAGCCTCCTGAGAGAAACAACCAGGAAAAGGTTGATAACAGTGGCATTTAGCATCTTTAATTGCCAAATAACAGTAACATTAATAGGTATACATTCAAAGGTATGAAAATGGAAATTGATGAAATTGTAATTGAAACTCTGTGTTGATATAAAAGGAAGCAATTCACTGTAATTATCTGAGAAGGCCACAGATAGGACCAGAGTGAAGCAGGGGATGTTTTTTTATTGTAGGGGGGAGCAAGCTTGTTTTCAGTTGGACCTACCCAGCAATTTTGAATTTGATACCTTGACTGTCTTGTGTTATTTATTTATTTTTGACTGCTCTCAGTGATATGGTCCAGTGAGCAAAGTGGACAGATGGCTGCCCTATTTAGCCAGCATCTGATGCTCTGCTAAAGGCTAATACAAATCCTTTGGCTCAGGCTACCTTACGGTTTCGTAGTGTACTGCAGTGTTTCCCAACCCTACTCCTGGTGGCACACTGTCCTGCATATCTTCTATCTATCCTTGCTCTACCTACCTGACTGAACTCATCAGAGGCATGTTTGATTAGCTGAGCACACCTGATTTAATCAAGCAGCAAGGATAGATGATATGCAGGACAGTGTGCCTCCAGGAGTAGGGTTGGGAAACACTGGTGTAGCAGCGCCACTCTTGCCTCCTGAAGTATCCTGAAAGAATAATACCATAAATATCTTTAGTTATGTTTGTGGATCAACGTTAAAAACTTGTGCATCAAACAGGAAATTCAAGGCAGTGATATCTGTGAAGTATGTCAATAAATGATGGCTTCCACCTTTGCAGTAGCATTCATGTGTCACAGAAACATGGTACATCATTAACAAATCCAGCTGACAGAAATCAGGACTAATGGTGCTGTTTCTAGGTGAAGAAGTGCCTGACAATAGCAGAATAGTTTAATCTGCATTTATCTAGCCCTGGAAAGATGGTACAAGTTGTACCTGGGGAGATGTTTTCTGGGTAGAACTTGTTTCTCTTTTGAGTACATCATGTGCCAGTAGCAAGTGTTACAGTGTTTTTTATATTCTTTACATAAGTATTGTTTTGTATTTTTTTCATACAGTTTTAGTCAAATAGCAGGTGATAAAACAGAACATGTGTGTTTACAATATGTACATATTATCTCTTATAATATATCAAGGCATGCTGTGTTTGCGTCACGCTGCCTAATATACCTCTTTCTTTCATGAGTGGATTAATACACTGCACTGTTTCCGTGATGCCCCAGCCACACTAATTGAGATTCAGCAAAGGCCAGCCCCTCTGTCCAGTAATTGGTCAACCTCCCATGTGGAGTTGAGGGCAGCACATGGTCGCCATGCACTAATCCTGACCGCTTTGCCGGGAGTTAAATGAGATGGATCAAAGGGTTATGTGCCTTTGACAATTAACATGGTGGTGATTCCTCATCAGCTCTCTGAAAACACTGACGGCTGTGTGTTCACAGCATCTACTTTGCACTCTGCCCATTGGTGCTTCGTGGAGATTGATTGTTTTTATTGTCACTTGACAGTGCAGGTTGTCAGATCTGAGGACTGCTCTGTTTTTGATTATAACTGCAACTGAACATTGCCACAGACATGCAGAGGGTGTGTTGGAACTGATTTATAGCCATACATAAAAAGAAGGAGATGGGGGGGGGGCTTCCTGCTCCTTTTAGCTTTTACAAGGCTGCTGAGCAATTTATGCACAAAGAAGGGAAACAAATGAATGCTAATACGCAGTCTAAGAAGCCATTATGACTCATACATAGTGCTGTGTGTCATACTCTTATTTCAGAGCCTTAGTTCTATGCATGTTTGGATTTGTCTGTGATTAGAATATTCAGCCAATCCATTTGAACTCTTTGCTCCATGGAAGTCTCAGTCTAAGAGAATTAGATGGCTGATTCGACTCACAGCAGTGCGCCTCCAAATTACCCTCTGGTCCTGTCGTGAATTCAGTAACAATTTAACGCGGTATTACAAAGTTATTTGACCAAAAGCATTGGCAGCTGAAGTCTGTAGCGGGAATTATATGACATGGTAATGAACTGAAAATTTGTACACCAGCCTTCATTTCTGCTTCCTAATGGCCCATATATTTGAAGTGTGTGACTTTTCCATACAGTAACTGAGACACTGGCCTCTCTCACTGTGTGCAGGCATGTAATGTATTGACCTTCAGTGGTATTTGTCACTACAACATAAAATATGCTCCTACAGATAGTTAGTGTGGCCATGCATGACTGTGCAGAACAGTGTTATTTAGAGAGATTACATGATGAGTGTAATTTCTGTAGGGCTTCCTGTTTGCTCTGGGAGCTGGCAAAACTGTACTTCCTTTACACTAGTGGCCAAGTGCAGCTGCAGCTCAAAGCCAGGTGCTGAGTCCATAGCTCTCTCTTTGACCATCTGTGTCATCCAGTCCTTAGTAGCCACAGTACACTTTATTCTACACAGTACTCAGTTATCTATTGATAGGAAAAAGTGTGCCTCACTTTTTGCAGTACATCCTAGAATATTTTGTATCGAAATATAAGTCATATTGTTGGAGTCGCACCAACAAAAATGTTGTTGGCTCATAATACATGTATTAATATAATACATGTATTCATATATATATATATATGTGTGTGTGTGTGTGTGTGTGTGTGTTGTGCATATTAGGATAGATAGGGGATGTAAGTATCTTTGAGATCCTCATGTGGACATTTCATAAATTAAAGTAATTTGTATTAGAATTACTAAAGTAATTACCTTTTAGTAAGGGTTGATTGAAAGTCAGAGTAGAATCAGTAAACATTATAGCTGACTATAGACCTTACTAACAAGAGAAAACAAATATGTGAAGTTTGGGAGAAGCAACTTGTCCTCATCTGCTTTGCTATGGTGAATTATTTTGAGAGTCATAAGCCCCCTTAGTCATTGTCCCATTAATGAACAGCGATTTGAAATGGCGGGTGCCTTTGATCTGCTTGCCTGTGACTGATTGCACTCAAAGTCCTATTTAGGTCCTGTTCCTCCCAGCGAAAGTGCCAGTAATACACAATTTTTGGCAGCTCTGCTGGGGAAAGAACGCCTGACAATTTGCATATTCTATGTGGGACAAACAAACTAACAAAGGCATTTTTTGGACTTTTGCCTGGATCGAAACAGATACTGGTTTCAGTACAGAGAACTTGTATGAGCTTTGAACCAGTGACAAGAGGGAGGTGGGTTTGCAACCTTGGGCAATTCAGGGGAAACCTGAGATTTGGCTTCTGCGCAAAGCCAGCTGTTTGTCCGTGAGAAAAGGAGACATCTTGGAGAAAGTGTTTGGTTGCATGTACAAAGTAGTAAGACATCGGTCTTATAAGGCCACGAATTTCTGCTGTGCTTTGTGTGTAAAACTAGACAATTTCACTGTGGTTAATTTTTCAAATGTACATGTTTTCCAAGAGAACCTAAAATTAATTTCAAGCTACAAGTTTATGATCCACATAAACGTAACCACACGTTTTGACAAAATTGTAAGATAAACCACAATCCTTTTCGCAGGGTTTGTGATTAGCTTGTAGCACAAGGGCCACTGATAATTGCTAATGGAATGAAAGAAAATGCAATTAAACTTCAGGTCTAAACAATTGTACAAATCTGTGGTAATCAGCACTCTAATTTCAGATGTTCCCTCCTTTGTCACATCCTCTTTATCTTGATCATACTGTTTGGCCGTCTGCCTTGTGCCTTCAGTATTCTCACTTTACCCAATACCTTTCTCCTCGGGAGTAACTAGAGAAGGGGCAACCTGGTGTTGAGAGACTGTAAAATGATTCACCTGTACAAGAATTTCAGTGTTTTGCAGACCTCTGTAAGTGTGGTACAGTTGATGTTGTGCAATATCAAAAGACAGGAACTATTTTGACTTTAGTCCATTTGTGGATTGTGATGTCATGCCTACATTTTTTTCAATTTTCCAGACAGAATGTCCGTTACTGTGAATGCATTCACTTGGCTTGTCTACACCTCCAACAGAGGGGAAGGAAATAAATAGCATTTCTATTTAAGAGAATAGGTACTGAGGAACATCATAGCAGCAGTGTACCTCTCCTTTCAGAGTTACAACAGAACGCATTAGGGAAATGTCCAGAGGTGTGTGTTTGTGTGTGCATTTCTGAATCTATTTACTGAGGGCTTTGGTTGAGATGTTATTGCTAGTTTCTTTGTGTGACTGATAAAACAGGTGTCAGCTGTACCAGAGTTGCCCAGCTCAGAGCTAATAACAGTAAGGACAGCAGTATTCCTCCAACTCTGATACTGCAGGCAGTGGTTCAAGGCCTGGGATGAAGCTCAGCAGTCTCTCATAAGGGTGAGCACAGGTGAATTTGACACTGCAGCAGTAAGTGAACAGTGGTGGATGAGCAGAGGAGGAACACATTGGCAGGTTTTGTGTCTGAATGCATAGCACTGAGAACACTTCAGGAGCAGGCCTTTTCTGTCTGTCCTTTGTGTGACCAGAGCTGAAGTTACGTTGCATAAATGTAGACAAGCATGCCTCCCTGTCATTAACTATATCTGGTGACTCTCTGTCCCCTGTTTCATGGTTTGCTGTTGGGTGGGAGGTGCTGAGGCCAAAGCTTCAGCATTTTCTCATTTCTGCTCACCCTTGTTCACCTGATTCGCTGAACAACTTCAGTCACCTCCCACAGGGTTCTTAAGTTACCTGTGTTGGCGTTAACTGATCAGGGTGTCTGAGACCAGTAACTGTGAAGAAAGGACCCAGACATAAGGTCCCACTGTGAGATGGAGGTACAATACCCTCACTCTAGTTTTTGCAGTTGATTGAAGTCACTTTTGTGCATGACCATAGTCAGAAAATCATGGTCTAATTCTAAACTTTTGCTAAAATGCCCTCCAGACCCCATCAGTATGCCCATCCATGTTTATCTGAATTGTTGACTCCAAGCTACATATGTGGATTGAAGTTGTCATCTTACATAATACGGGTTGCCTAGCAAATGACCAAAATACGATTTGTAATTCATTCTGTTAATTCATTCAACTGTGTTTTGATGTGGTGCACCTGACAAAATAGTAATAATTCCTGCTGCATTCTGGCTCAGTTACCCAGCCCACATGTTGATCCACTCACACATATGACACATGATCTCTGATCCACACTCTATCCTGCCAGCGTTCTCTCTCCTGTGCTCTCAGGATCCCTCAGTTTTAGCATAGCCATGAATACAATGATACTGCAAGTACTGGAAAGGCTCGAACGTATTTTAGGTGTAGGCTTTAGGTGTTGGCTAATTGTTTTTAAATGTCCCAGAAGAGGGTGAAACAGCTTTCCGCAGCACTGACACCCAGTTTGTTATTCTAATAAGTAACCATTTACTGGAGCATTATCTCTTTAAATAAATCAATACCTGGATTTATTTGTGATGAAGAATAATCATGTCCCAGATCTCTTTCCTGTCATAGTGGAAGTACACTGACAGACTGATGAGTCCACAGGTCTGATTGTCCGTGGTAACCAGTTTGCTGTTGCTTAAAGAGGTGACACTGACTGCCAGATTACTGCACATTGGTGGAGTATCTCTGGAGATTTCTTACCTCACATGCAGTGATGTAATTAAGCCAGATATGTAGGGAGGCCAACATCAGTGAATGAGGTAGTTATGTAAACTTGTGTAATATGTGTGGCTCACACTGTATACATGGCTGAAAAAAGCAAGCCAATGCACCTAGACCACAGCAGGAGATGATACTGTAGGAAGGGGAAGGAAAACCCACGTATGTTTCCATGTGAAACTTTAACTTGAACATCTTACATGGTTAGAGTGATTGTTCCACTGGTTTGATCTACACAAAGAATTTTTACTGGAGCTGTTTAACCCTAAAGCTGTTTAATGTGCCAGCTCCCACACAGTTTGTTCTGTCTCCTTCTATCAAGAAACATTTCATGGAAAAAACGTCAGCAGGCACAAATGTTAAATTACAAAGAGACAATTTCAAAACAGAGACGCCTTTGCAGTTTTAGTTGTAACAGGTTTTCAGAGAGGGACTGGAATTACTCTTTGTTTCGATGTAGAACACAATGTCATTGTGTGTTTCACTGTGTATATTTTTCCTTGTTGTTGTTGCAAGTCCTTATCATTTGACCTTGTCATCTAGGCGTCGTCTGCTAAATAAGTCAAAGGGAATGTTTTTCTCTTTTGTTTAGAGAAACATAGCAGGCTTTTCTAACCAATGTTGAATAACCTCTTCCATAATACATAAAATCAACCAGTAGTGTAAAGTGCAAAAGGAAGACAAAATCGGACCCGGTCGGCTTTGCAAAATTCCTTCCTGTGTGCGACACCGCCCGTGAATCCCCTTTGACGGACCTCCTCATTCGTGGACATGACATTGCTCAGATAAAACCCAAGTAGGGTCTAAATCTGGAAGGCGAGCTTGATAACACGTCCCTGACAGTGTCACGAGCGGTGTAGGGGTGTTCAGAACTAAGGACACAGTGCTTGGGTGCGGTCGGCGAAAAGGGAACTCTGTGCGATCTTCCTCCTCACCTCTGGTTTCTCGTGCATTTTTCCTGCCGTGACCTTGCAGCTGCTGGAATGGATGGGGCTGTGGATCTGACGGGAACGGGGGTGGATGAGGGCGAGCCCGCAGAGGGAAGTGAGGTGAGGGGCGGCCTGCTTTTCTCCCGGTGACTTTCAGGTGACCTTGGCCTGGAGTCCGGTGGGGTTTTAAAATGCCGAGGGTTCTCTTTTCTCCCTGCAGACTCTGACTGAGCCCATTGTACTGGACCCGGCCGTGGAATTCACCGGGAGGTGCATCCCGGTGATAAGTGATGTGAGTATAAGCCTGTTTCTGTTTACCGCTGACGAGACAGTGGCTGATTTGAATTCAGCCTTTTATTATGGGTGTCATGGTGTTTACTGTTCGGATGCCAGGTAGGCACCTGGAATGGATTTTGGGGGGAAGCGTCTAATGGATTTAGTGATAGAAAACCTTTGATTGATCGTGTGGCATTCTGCCATTAATCTGGATTGTTGGGGGATGCCCAGTCACTGTAGCTTTCTAGAGTAAAAGAGAGGTTGTCTTATGATCTGGAGTACTGCATGAGGTATTGTTTGGTAATAAGTGTGTTACAGGGAGTGTGTTAAAGAAGCTATTTGTTAGTGTTATTTATATATTGAACATAAATTATGGCATGATACGTAAAATACACCACAGCTGAAACAATAATATAGGCCCAGAACAGCTAGAATTTCAGTAAATACACATTAAGGTAAAAAACAATGGTACAACAAAAACATAATAAAAAAATAAACTGCTTAGCAGCCACCCTTAAGAGTAACATAACTGAGTCATACTAGACTAATGATAGAGCCCAACAATATTCTATAAAGGCAGCATTACACAGTGGTAGTGTACCTCATACTACATGGTGCCAAGCAGTGATTCATACAAACAGCATTAGCTTACATCATGCTACCATAATTAGAGCAACTAACAATGAACTTAAAAAGCTACGTCAAACGGTATCAGAATCAAATCTGTTCATTCTGACACTAACTCTACATATGTTCCCTTTCCTTGCATTGACTGTAATGACTGTCATTGTGTATTACCTGTTGCTGTTGTATTCATGACAAGAGAGTGAAGTTCATTTGCAAACCAGAAACCAGCCACAGTACCATGCTTTCTGTGACTTCCTGCTCCGAAAACTGTGTGTGGCATAACTGTGATAAATAATTTGGGAATACACAAAATTTTTCATTTACATTGGTCAGAATGTGGTGCTTTTGGATGAATGGCTTTTCTTTTTAGCTCGACCCTGGATGACTGAGAAACATGAGAAACCAGACAGCCATTGTGAGCCCCAGCTGCCACCCATTTCCACCACCCTAATAAGTCTCCTGGTCATTCAGGGAAAATAAATAGAGCATGCTAGTTTGAAAAGGCCTCATTTGGCAAAGTGGATAATTTTATTCCCATTCCTGCTAATAAACCAATTACGTTTGCCACAATTTGCATAATTACTACCAATTTGTTTGTGATTCTGAATAATCCAGACATATCTCAAAGTCTTAATTACAATGCTGGTGGATAAATGGAATTGTAACTTTTATCCATTGTGAATCCCTCAGTGGGAATGCTTCAGCCTTTTGGAAATAACACTCTGCTGCTGGTTTGAAAGCCTCTTAAAAATTTTTGTAGGAGAAGAAAAGAGGTACTCAAACACACTATTATTTTAATTCCCCAGCCAGAAGAGCAGAACAAAAAATGTAACAAGGCAGTTAAAGTAATGTTTATGCATCGTAAATGCACTTCGCGAGTGCGTATTTTGAGAATGTGTTTTCGGAGGCTCTGCCCATGCCATGTTGCTGCTGCTCACCATTTTGTCAGAGCTGCTCCTGTTGACCTTTCCACAGGTCTTTATTTTTCCCCTCGGCTCCTGGAAATATTGTTTGTCGGTGGTACACCTCAGACCACCTCTCTGAGTATTTGACTATTCACAGGCACAACCTGGGGACAGAGCTTTGTGTCGCACAATGTGCATCGCGAAGAGAATTTTACAGAATTTTAGTCCACCCACTTGGCAGCTTGGCCTGAGCTTTAAATACAAGCTTTAAAGTGTTCCTTTGTTAGTGCTAACACAGCAGACTTCCTGTTACTTCATGCTGAAATCCAGACAAACTCAGCATGAGGAACGAAAGAGTGATTCTTAAAAGGCTCCAAGGGTGATTCCATTAGATGGTGCGACCAAAGGCATGTGTTTGGTTGGACACATGCAAACATTTATAGATCTGCTGTGTGAGAGCCATTGATTTGGCCTGTGCTTACTTCAACCAAGTAAACACTTTTAAGGTGCAAAAAACTTTATATCAGGTCTCAGTGAGAAATACGTGCAAAGTGGTAATCGCAAGATAACCTACATATGTTCGTGAGAGAACAGCCAGTGATGTTTTCTAGGCTTTCTGTTGAAACTTAATACCAAACTGCATGGTAGGACGAGTGGATTCCATCCCCTATGACATCCACATTGAGTAAGAGCTCCCGCTGTGCTTGTGACAGTCAGTTTGGGGCACATGTGCAGAGTCATTAAGATGATGTATTGGAGGCAGTACCTCCTCCGACAGTGGAGATGCTTATTTGAACCCTTTGCCTTTGATAATTGCACGCTGAAGGGTAACTCAATTACAGGGCGGTTTTGCAACATACGAGGACCCAGGGCTGAGATCAGTTCATATTTCCTGCTTGGTATCTGCCTGGTTTAACTCTTTTTCTGCCAGACCTGGAGTCCACTTTATGGGTTGTTTCAACACTGGCTGCCACTCTCCACCTGTCCCCCTGCAGGTTGAGAATGAGCATGAGAATGAGAATCCAAAGGACCAGCGCCTCTTTGTCCCGGATTTTACCAAGTTTCAGCAGACAGAGAACCTGGAGATGATTGTGTCTGAGGTGAGATGCAGTGACAGTCATGTCCCTCCGACAAGCAGGGCGACACATCTGCAGCTGCCAAAAGAGTGACACCTTAGAGACATGTGATTCTTAGAAACAGCAAGCAGTAACGGAGGGCTGTGTCTGTCATCGTTTATTTGTAAAAAAGGGGACACAGGAAGCGGGTTGCTTTGTTTAGTGGCAGTATCAGACCACTGTGCTGTTGGGCGTCTCTGGTACAGTCCAGACAGGCTGCATTTCGCTCCTGTCAACACCCAGTGCAAACACTCACACATACACACACACACACACACACACACATACTGAGAGCTCCGTCTGCCACGCTCCTCCCCAACTGAGTGCATCACCTGGCAACCACAGGCATTGTGGGAAATGAGGCGTGCACTCAAGGGCTTTTTTAAAGGAACTGTGGTGAGGAACATTCTGTCAGACTCTGTGGGCCACGTAAAATATCCCAGCTTATTTGTAAGAAACCAGGGTGATGCTTCAGTCCAGTCCTCTGTGGTGCATTCTGCTTTTCTGGCTGCTGAGGCTCCAGATCTGTTTGTCGTCTGCTCCTGGGTGTGGTTTTGTTCCCTCTGTGCCCTTGCAATAAATTCAGACGTCAACACTTCAGAATCAGATTTTCTCACTGTCCCTTTGCGCATGTGACCAAAGTTTTGGTATGATTTTGCGTCATCTTCACAGATAACACAAATAAAAAGAACTGCACTGGCTTGAAATGATCCTGAATCGAACAAATGTTTTTGGACAGGTTTCCCCACAGCTCACAAATGCAGCTAAAAGACAATGGGCATGAGTCTTGTTGCAGAGTCCAAAAATACTCAGTGTGTTCGGATGCTCCACCCACATGAGCAGGGTGTATAATAGATGGTATCTGAGTGCCTCAGGGGATCTCAAGACTTCAGACAAACTGAAGAGTTAGATCAATCTCTCTGTCACACTTTTGAATATGTGAGTCAGGGTATCTCTCCATGCACAAACACAGTCGATTCCCATCTGAAAACAAGCGCATCAAAGACACTCAAACATTGCACCAAGGAGGCATCAGGCAGGCGAAAGGACTGGCATCAGGTAATTGACCCACCAAAGCATTGTGAATCAAGCATCAATGTTTAATGATCACTGCTGCTCTTATGAACTTTTTTGCAGCTGCAAACACCAGATGCTATTGCCAAGGCTGTTATGTAAGAAAAAACTATTATATCCTGAGGCCCTTATGACGAAGCAGTTTTTCAGTATATGGTAAAATATGGATTTCAGAATTAAAGGGTTTAATGTGTGTGAAAGTATATGACATAAATTGTTTTGCAACGTGTTTGTATGCTGTACATGAAAACTGTAGTGACAAGTTTTCCTTTATTAGAAGTTTTCTAATATAGGAAGTATAATACGACAAAGATTAGAATATTTTCATATATTGTATGCTTTATATTTAAAATTTTACATTTTAATATACATGTTTTGGGAGGCAGTAAAGTGCTTTGCTTCAATGTCTAATATGTGGACTTGCTTTTCAAATAAGCAACAGTACACAGTTTGCAATGCGGGAATAGCTACTCACAGTTTCAAAACAGTCATTATCAAGAAAACACATAAGTGTGTGATTTCTGTTCCTTTGGAGTGCTGGTGAGACCAATTTCTTCCCCATTTTATAAATACCTATATAAATACTACCATTAATGTGTGATATTTGTGTGATTGCTGTCAATGTTGAGTTTTAGAGTATACCCACAGAAAGCTTCCTTTGCGCCCAGGTACCAGAGACTGTGGGAACCCAGTGCGAGGTCTCACAGAGTGAGGTAGGCATTACTATAGTCAGCTGGCACAACCTTAATGACTTGGCTGCTGAGGTGCACGGAAGAGGCTAGAGTGTAAATTAGTAAAGTAGGCCCACTTCTCTTGGGTCTTCAGTCACAAACTGTCACATAATGCTATTACCTTGAAAAATATGAGTTCAAAGTAAAGGTCCTTTGCAGGATTGCTGACATTAAAAAACTCATCAGATAGGTTTACAGCAGTACTGTTGCTCAGAAGAATTGGTGTTCAGCAGATCTGGCTTGCTGTAGAGCCGGTATCACTGTCAAAACAGACTCTCTCAAATAATAACATTTGTTGTGGCAATGGGACTGTGACACAGTGACACCATGTGAGATCTGCAGTAATGTACTCCTCAAGGCTAACAAATGAGGACCATTTATAATTCCTTGCAGCATTTTATTAAATCGTTACATTACCAGTTGAAAGGTAAACATGCTATGAACATGCTATGAATACATAACTCTCTGTGTGAATCTGTGTGTCCGTGTGTGCGTGTGCGTGTGCGCACGCATGTGTGGGCATTTTTAAAATGACCTCATTTTCAGCTGCGCCTTTGTTTTTTAAGGAAATGTGTTGTTTGCTGTATGCCGTGGATCAGGGTAAAATCCCGTTCCAATTAACAACCTAAGACTCTAGAGGCAGTTCTCTAAGACAGGTTTTAAAACCATCTGGCTTCAGAATGATTGCACAGGAAATGTGTGAACATGACGGACCCAGTTAATGCTTGGCACATCAGCGGATATTAAACCATGTGTATACGTTTTCAACACTGGCCTCCCTATCACGGTTCTCAGGAATGCATTAATGCAACATGCAGTGACAGTAGACGCATCTTGAATGTGGGTCCTCGGCAGGGTTTCTGTTGGGTTACCCCATGGTCAGGAGCTGCGTTATCAGGTTCTCCTTCCCCTTCCTGTGTCGTACTTTGCTGAGAATGTGAGAAGCCTGCTGACTGCCACGGCACTCACGTTGCAGCCCTCTGAACAGACTGCTGAGTGTACCGCTCATAGCGGCCTGCAGTCAAAACCTCAATAGTCCTAATTACTGCCGCGGCCTTCAGGCAGCAATGACAGATCACAGTCAGCACGACCTGTAGCCAGCGCTTTTGCCTAGTTGATTGCTCGCTCTGTCCCAGTCTGTATTTTGGGCCGTACCTTGTCAGGCATTTGTGCTGATGAAACATGGAGGGCATACAGTAGCACATCAGGTATGATATGCTGCATGAACTGGATTGTTTCACCGCAGATATGTGCAACTTGTGTCTGTTAATGTGATTCAGGCAAAATGCGAGGTGGCTGAAACGAAGGATGCATCCAGCTCTCTGTACTCCCAGCTACCAGAGACCCTGGAGACCCAGCTCACCGAAGAGGTCTCCCAGTTACACAACGAGGTACAAAGTGCTGCCTCCCATACACACTTCTCTGTCAACTACAAGTGGGTTTTGTAAAGAGTTTTCATTTCTGGGGAGGATTTTGTAATTCTTGAGTAATATAGATTAACACCAAATGTATTCCTCTATATTCTGCTTGTGTAGCCAGTGTGGCAACACCGTTCCGTTACGAGATGTATTCTGGAGATCTAAAATGAAGGGTAATTAATTAAGGGTTTAGTAAGCACAAGCACAATTTTTTCCATAAGGCAGTTTTGTGGTTTTGCTAAATGATGTTCATAATTCATTAAATACAAAAGATAACAGCTGTACAAATATGCAATATTATATATTTACAAGAAACAGTCATGACTGTGAAATTATTTAGCTTGTCCCTGTAAATATCAGCTTGGTAAATATCCTGCTTATTTTCCTGTTCAGGTCATATGTAAAGGTGAAAACAGCAATGTTTTGACTACTTCTCAACTTCAGGAAAAAACTGAAATCCAGTATGCAAGAGAGCTCACAGAAATACAGACTGAGGTAAGCAATTTCATCTTTGAAACTCACAGTATGTCACATTAAGAACCATGCCTTGATGTATGTTTACCATTCTGTTGTTCATTTAGCCCAGAGGTTACATGTCTTTCTGTTTTACTTTTAATATTATAATAATGTCAAACCCGTTACTATATTCATTTTTTATATTTTTCTTCTTCCCCAGAACAAATCCAAAGATGGTGGGAAAAAGGGCATTTCAAATGATGTTTATTCCCAGCTGCCACAGACCACAGAGACCCCTTTTTCCAAAGCTGTGTCAGAAATCCAGAGTGAGGTAAGAGCACCTGTGAGGCTGGTACTTCATCATTCATTCCAGAGTGAGGTGATTAAGGCAACAATGGTACAAAATGTCCTTTGATCAGTCAGTTAAATACAGTCATTCATGTGCAAAATCTAGTTTATCAAAAGCCTTGTTCACAATTTCTGATGTCACTATCCCCATCCAACCTTGCCAGTCTCATAGCAACTGGGGAGCTCCTCGTTGAAGAAGTGTGATTCCTTTGTAGAGAACCCTGCTGACAGTACATTCTGCACTCATAACTGCATAAACCTCCTCTGGAAAAACAAGTTTCAGTCTGAAACTGAGTCTGAGAGGGAGCCATTAAGATATTTTGCAGAGCTCCTTTGAGAACTCCTCAGTGATATGTGTGAAATTTTGTGTTCTAGTTTCCTCTTATCAAGATCCTTGCTTTTATTTTATAAGACAGCCCCGCTTGCTGATCAAGTCAAATCTCAGCAGTGATAATTACTGCCATGACTTTCACAGAAGTGCTGCTCAGTAGGACAAGATCAAGATTAATTGCAAACTGTTTGGAGTGAATTTGTTTATTCTTGTTTTTTGCTGTCCAAGCTGCCAGTGTTATTTGTGATTCTGCTTGTGACATACTGTCCACTCCACAGTGATGGGGAAGCAAATCTCATACTGTGTTTCAGACTACGTACAAGGAGTCAGGGAAGAAGGGGGTGTCCAACTGTCTTTATTCCCTCCTGCCGGAGACCCTGGAGACCTTGCATGCCAAGGAGGTCTCCCAGATCCTGAGTGAGGTACGCAGTGTGTCCAAGACAGTGCATTAACACGTGTCTCCTAAAGCCTCTGTTACGTAAATCAAAGCAAAATACCAGGTAGATTTTATTCATGGAACACCTGCTGCCATAGTCTTACACCTATTTTCCACTCTAAAGCTGGGACCAGGCTGGCTCTAGATGGTATGAATGCTGGTTGAGCTAGTGCAACAAGATCATTTTTCATTGGCGTTACCTGCAACTGGAGTGGTGACACATGGCATCACACACATTTCAAAAGTGATGCAATTTTCAATGCTTTGCATTGTTTCACATTTCTTTAAAAACCCAAGTCAGCCATATATCAGTTGATGCATTTTTTATGATCCAACTGCTGCCAAATGCAGGCATTTGTCCAGACCAAGAAGACTGCCCAAAATTCACCTGCAGTCTAAGGCTGAGGCTTTTCAGGCATAGCAGACTTGATTACTTTATTTTTTCTCCTCCCTTTATCTTCTAACTTCCCCTGGTTGACTGTACAGCAGTGGCAGCAGACCTCTGTGTTTACCTCCCTATTTTTGCCTCAGTTTTGACAAAACCACGGTGGAAAACTACTGGGAGTCTTAATGAATGAAGCTGGCCTGGATTCTGCTCTACAGTGGAAAAGTGATTTAACTAAACCATCAATGTAAAGCATTCATTGCAGCAGAAGTTGAATAATTCAAATACACATTAATGAAAATATGAGGCTGTCTCAAATACTGTGGAGTGAATGTCTCCGTTATTTTAATAAAAATTGTTACAGGCATGTAAATGTATGTTTCATGTATATTTCATTTTTTAGATCAAGTATAAAGAAGAGGGGAAGAAGGAGATATCAACAAGCCTTTATTCTTTGCTTCCAGAGACAACAGAGACTCAGTTTGCTAAAGAGCTCTCAGATATCCAGAGTGAGGTAAAGTTTTATTCAAAACTTCCATGGAAAGACACTGCTTATCCTTCTACTGCTTGTGTTCATGAACTGAAGTTAATTACAGAGTGGGACATATTGTTTAAAAAAAAGATGCTTTGCGTTTTCTGAACTGTTAGTGCAGTAATCAAAGATTGCAAAATGCATCTTTTTCTTTCCCTGTTCTAGTACAAGTACAAAGAAGGTCTTCAGAAGAAGATTTCCACCAGCCTTTACTCTCTACTTCCAGAGACAATAGAGACTCAGTTTGCCAAACAGATGTCGGAAATGCAGAGTGAGGTATCCAATGACTAGCGAGAATAAGATGAAAAAGTAATTTGCCACAGCATCACGTGCAGTAAAAAGTAAGAAACAATATAAGGCAGAAGTGTAAGAAGCAACATTCATTAGTTGTAAGAAGCTGAACAAGTGTTTGTCAGGTGTAAATGTTAGATATTTGAGGAAAATATTACATCTGTGGGAGGCTTTACATTTGTAGTTAGGCCCAAAGTTAGATTCCAGCAAACAAAAAACAATCAGTGGTGTTCAAGCTGTTCCCTACCTGGAAGTAAAGGAGTCAATTCAGTCTCTGTGGCTGTAGAGGACAGAAATAATAAGCTTGAGTTGTAAAGGGCTATTTATTACCCTCATTGAAATGTAAATGCTGCATTCATTTAAGTGGTTTTTGCTGTTGTATTCCAGACTAAGTACAAAGAAGCAGGAAAGAAGGAGGTGTCCAGCTCCTTTTACTCCCGGCTCCCAGATACCCTGGAGACCCAGCATGCCAAAGAGGCCTACCAGTTACAGAGCGAGGTACGTGGCACTGCCCCTTTCACACACCTCTGCACAGGACTGGCACAGGCCCTGTAATCTTTAACAATAGTTTAAGGCCACCTTGTGATATTCTAGTGCTAGAATACTTTGGGAAGTACAAAGGTCAGTATAACTCACAATACTGAAATTGAACTGTTTACTATTGCAGTTGAGCACATTATTCAGCGATAACAGGTTTGTTGGGGAGATACAGTATGTTTCAATGAAAGCACTTTTTCCAGTGAAGAGTTGGGAAGTGGATGTGGTCCTTGTTACATTACAAGTGTCAGATAGAATTTCATTTTTGTGTGTATTTGAACCATTTCTTTTCCCTCATTTATGTCTTTTTATATGCATCAGATGACACTGAAATAAAGCATATGGCCTTTGAAGCATTTGAAGATAGACTGGTCATCGAACACCTTTTGCAGCAGCAACAACAACTCAAAATGTTTTATTGGGCCTATGCTTGATAGCTAATATTTTACTTAATTTTTATCTCATTGTTGCCTTTATAACTCAATGTATATCTAGTTTTGATGTGGATATCAACAGGATTTTTGTTATGAGATAAGCAAAATACTGCAGTCTTCTGTCAATGTGAGAAGCATGATTTGGAGTAATCTTGCCTGTAGGTGGTATGGTGGAAGTGACATGCTTTGTAGGTAGCATCTTAGTTTAGAGAATGACATTGTCACTATATGACATCACTGTCTCAATGTGTGTGGTCTTCCAGAACAAGTACAAAGAAGATGGCAAAAAGGAAATTTCAAGTTCCCTTTACTCTCAACTTCCAGAAACAACAGAGATACAGTTTGCAAGGGAATTGACAGAATTACTGAGCGAGGTAGAAGGAAATTTAATTTCCTAAAGAATTTTTTTCCTTCTAACACATGTCATATATCATTTCTCAGAAGCTATGTATCAAAGTTAATTTAGTTAAAATGTGTAAAATACTGTAAATGAGCTGTTACCAATACTTGCAGTTTTAATATTCCGTCCTGGGGTTGCATTCTTATCTTTCAGGAAATTGTGATTGTGTAAATAAAACAAATTTGAGATGAACTTGTTTGTGTGCCAGTTGTAAATACTGCACTATAAATATGTTTTTCTGATTTAGAACAAGTACAAAGAAGATGGGAAAAGGAAATCTTCCATGAGTGTGTACTCCCAACTCCCAGAGACCACTGAGATCCAATTTGCCAAAGCAGTGTCAGAGCTCCAGAGTGAGGTAAGTGTACCAGTAGAGGAACAGATTTCATAATTCAGTCTTTAAAGTAAGTTTTACAAATTTTGTTTTTGTGTTACAGACTAAATACAAGGAGGCAGGGAAGAAGGAGGTGTCCAGCTCTCTGTACTCCAAGTTACCAGAGACCCTGGAGACCCAGCATGCTAAAGAAGCCTCCCAGTTACAGAGCGAGGTACTCAGTTAGTGCCAGTTTTACATAAAACTCCATATCCTCAGCCCCATAAGAAAATAAAGTATATTGTAATATATTGATAAAGTTGTGGTTCAACCCAAGAATATGTCGCAATCACATTAAGAATATATTAATACAATGCAGAAATACATTTCAGTTTGCCAAGGTAGCAATAAATTACATATTTTCAACATATTGATCAGGAAACATATTCCCAATATATTATTGTTTTATAGGGGATTTCCCAGAAATTGTTGAAATCACACATGTACTTCATAGTCTGTCAGATCAAGGAGAAAACATTTGTTACATATTGGTGATGCTGATATTACACACTGTATAGTAATCTGTGCTTCAGTGCACTGAGTGCATTTCAAGTTTTGGATACCTTCATTCCCAACATGTACAGAATCAAAGTGCTGTCATTCTCAGCCTGTTTATCATGGTGTAAGTGGATTAAACTAATTGTGGTTATTGTATGGGTGAAGACTGTATATAGACTGACTACAGTTAAGCAAAATGTCAGACAGTGAAAACTAATATTGTACTTTCCCCATCTGCATCAAATGCTATTGTGGAATCTTCACTGTGCAGACTAGTGAGAGATTGGCTACTTAAAAATCATTGCTCACAATCAATTTTTACTGTCTGTGCTGAATCCCATAGTCTGCTAGCTAGCAAATATAGACATCATCTCTGTCATTGAACTCCATTTTCTTCACTGTGTTTTCAGCATTTTGAAACAAATGCAGGCCTAATTCTAGGATTTTGTCAGAGTAAGAAAGCTCATTCACTGTGGTATCAATCTTCAGACACCCATTTGGAGGGCCAAATTAATTCTTAAATAAATAGACAGTAATATAAAAATATTTATTCACAAAATGAGTACAGCACATTACAATTGTATAATTGTAAGGTAGAGCAACTTGAATGTCATCCTAGGACATGGATACAGTTCTTACTGTTCGCAGAGCCAATCAGATTGCAGTGTTCACAAAAGTAAAAACTAGTAAACCTTTGTATTGGAAAAGTAGAACTGCTCTAACTATCATTCATGACATTAAATTAACACAACATTTCAATTAAGGTGTATAATTTCTAATACACCCTTGTTTTAACATTGTCAAATTTTAAATATCTGAAGCTGTAAAATAATTTTTTGTGTAAAGTTGCTTAAACAATTATAGTTTTCACAGGGCTTTATTTTGTTTTGTATATATTCATAATAGCACTATGCGAATTTACTCTTCTATTTCAGTTTCTTTTCCTTTTATATTTACTACAGTAATCAATGGATGTAAAGAATTTACTTTAACAGGTGTCAAATTACACATAAATCTGTTCAAAAGAAAAGTGCTTGTGGGTTAAATGAGGATAAATGCTCTATAATTCCCTTTTTCATTTTCAGATAAAGTAGTAGTGGTATAATAATAGTATTTAAATGGTGCCATACTGGTGTCAAATTATACAAAAATCTGTCCAAAACTATAAACATAATTAACAGTATTCATTTCTATATTACTGTGTGACGCATTAGCAAAATGTGTCATCAGTAATATAAAAACACACTCCAATAATATCTTTTCACTTTCAGGTAAAGTACAAAGAAGGTTTAAAGAAGGCGATTTCTACAAATCTTTATTCTCTGCTTCCGGAGACAATAGAGACCCGGTTTGCCAAAGAGATCTCGGACATACAGAGTGAGGTAAATCTTGATGGAAAAAATTGAGCCTTTTCTGTAGTAACTCAAATACCAGAAAAGATGGATATACATCACAAAAAGGATCTGGAAACATCACCTGTCTATTTTTCCCCTTTTCAAGATCAAATACAAAGAAGGGCTGAAGGATGAGATTTCCACCAACCTTTACTCCCAACTTCCGGAGACAACAGAGACTCAATTTGCCAAACAGATGTCGGAAATTCAGAGTGAGGTATCTATCTGTCAGTTAGTTGATAAATCAATCCGTGAAACTTAAAGTGCAGTGACACCAATCTCAAAGCCTTGCAATCAAGTACATCATGGAGACTGTTTTCTGGGAGTGAAACCTTTAAAAGAAGCATTTATTTGGTGTGTTTGTGTTTTAGAATAAGTACAAGCAGGCAGGGAAGAAGGAGGTGTCCAGTTCACTTTATTCCCAGCTACCAGATACCCTGGAGACCCAGCATGCCAAAGAGGCCTACCAGTTACAGAGCGAGGTGAGTTGGGCGCTGCTCTGACCTTCTTTACTAGATTATTGGCATGTAGCAGATGCTTTTATCCAGAGTGACTTACATCAGTTACAGTTTTGTTGTTTTTTTTTTTTTTTTAACAATGTTTTCCATATATACAGCTGGATATTTACAGAGGCAATTGTGGGTTAAGTACCTTGCCCAAGGGTACAGCAGCAGTGGCCCAGCAGGGAATTGAACCGTCAACCGTTCGGTTACAAGTCCTGCTCCTTAACCACTATGCTACACTGCTGCCCATTTGCAATATAAATTCTACATTCAAGTATTTGTTTTTTGCCTAAATCAGACTAAATACAAGGAGGCAGGGAAGAAGGAGGTGTCCAGCTCTCTGTACTCCAAGTTACCAGAGACTCTGGGGACCCAGCATGCCAAAGAGGCCTACCAGTTACAGAGCGAGGTACACAATGCGTTCTCTTTCACACACCTCTCAGAAGGGCTGGCATAGGCCCTTTAATATTTTATAATGGTTTAATGTCACCATGGGAGATTCTGGTCCTGGAGCGCTTTGGGAAACGCTACAGTTGGCATAACTCACTGATCCTGAAAATGGATGTTTCCTGTTGGTCCAACAAATGAATGTAGAAAAATCTTAAATGACAGCAGGTTTGTAGGGGGGGTATTTTTCACTTGAAATGCTTTTTCTCAGGAAGAGTCAAGCAATTGGAAGATAGATTACAATATGACATGTGGTGTTCATTTGTGTCTGTTTGAGCACAATATTATTTTACCTGATTTGTAACTTTTTATTTGCATCAGATTATCATCTGTGAAGAGCAAGCTACTGTGTATGAGTTAATCTGGTGCAATCAAATTGCTCCCAGAGACTCCCATGTTATTTACATTTATATTTAGTTTGCCTGCCAGCATTGTCTGAGCTCCCAGACCTGACAATTGTGCATGTCATTGATGAGAAGCCTATGGCCACCTTGATTTGAACACAAGCTGGTCATTTTAAACTTTTTGCAGCTGCAACAGCTCAAAAGGTTTGCGTAGGCCTAAATTGTAAAGCAAATATTTCCTTGTGATGTGTATCAAATCATTTTGTTTTTCTGTAGTTTTAGTTTGGAAAATCGTTTGTTTTGGCATAAATAAAATGGCCCATATGGTTGATACTAAGGATAGTAAAGGATATTAAGGATTATCAAGTCATAAAGTATATCTCTCGTTTTGATGTTGAAAATACCAACTTTTTTGTGTCACATACAGAATAGGCCATGCATGTTATCAATGTGAGAAACATGTTTTGAGCAATCCTGGCTGCAGGTTGTGTTATGGATGTCAGATGTGTATGTAGGTTGCACTTGTAATCTTAGTTTATAGAATAGAATTTATCATTTATGACTATAAAGGTTTATGACTTTTCCAGATAAAGTACAAAGAAGATGGCAAAAAGGAAATATCCAGTTCCCTTTACTCTCAACTTCCAGAAACAACAGAGATACAGTTTGCAAGAGAGGTCACAGAAATCCTGAGTGAGGTGGTGTGGAGTTTATTTTTCATTTTTTGTTTTTACTTAAGTTAAATTTCACATAAGATTGATTTCACCTTTAACAGTTGTTATAGATTAATACATGTAGATTAGCTAATATTCCATTTTGGACGTTTTGCATTTTGGATCTTATCTTCCATTTTGGATCTCTGTACAATGTGATTTTGTGTCTGAAACAAAATTGGTATTAACGTAAGAATGTATGGATCTGAGTTATAATTCTGCACTCTAAATATATTTTTCTTGTGCAGAACAAGTACAAAGAAGATGGGAAAAGGAAATCTTCCGTGAGTATTTACTCTCAACTCCCAGAGACCACAGAGATACAGTTTGCCAAGGCTGTGTCAGAACTCCAGAGTGAGGTAAGTACACCAGTAGAGGAACAATTCTTATTCAGTCTTTTATACAAGTGTTTTTTTTTTTTTTTTTTTTTACAAATTCAGCTGTTGTGTTTCAGATTAAGTACAAGCAGCCAGGGAAGAAGGAGGTGTCCAGCTCTCTGTACTCCAAACTACCAGAGACCCTGGAGACCCAGCATGCCAAGGAGGCCTCAGAGTTACAGAGTGAGGTATACAATTATAACCAATTGGCAGGGTGGTGATTTTTTCCCCCTATGCCAATCTCAATTGTACAAGAAATGTCCCAGTGTCAAGACAAATCCCCCAAGTTGCTGAAAACATAGACGTCTGCGGTGGACTGTCATATCCAGGAGTAGACAGAATTCATGTACTGGCCGTGGCGATATCCCACACAGTATGGTAATGTGCACATTGCATGCAGCCCACTTGTATAAACCAGCTTAGACAGTTGATTTAACATGTATGAGTACAACGTGTATGATAACATTGAAAAGCTGTCATGTAGAGCAACCTGGATGCCAATCAATCTAGAGCCTAGGATACTGGTGAAAACTGCAAACTGCAACACAGAATTCCGCCTCCCCACACATTGAGAAGACAATCAAATGATTTATCTCCTGTACTTGAGCTTGTCAGAAGAAGTGTTCTTAAAAACAGGTACATGTTTTCATAAGTACAATAATCAATATTATGCTATGAAACAGAAACTATCAATCATATGTTAATATAAAAAATACAATTTTAAATAAGATAACTGTGGCATGAATGCCATCAAACCTTTGCAGACCCAGAACGTAGCTGCATGACTTGTCTATGACCATCCTAAATGTAGTCAAGTCACCCCCCCTCCTCACCTCACTTCACTTCGCTGGCTTCCTGTTACCTCTTGCATGAAGTTCAAATCTTGGTGCTAGCGTACAGGGCAGTGAATGGGATAGCCCCATCATGCCTACGATCAATCTTCTAACCCTATGCTCCAGCCAGATCACTCTAGCAAAATGTGTCATACAGTAATATAAAAATGCACTCCAATAATATCTTTTCACTTTCAGATGAAGTACAAAGAAGGTTTCAAGAAGGCAATTTCTACAAACCTTTATTCTCTGCTTCCGGAGACAATAGAGACTCGGTTTGCCAAAGAGATCTCGGACATACAGAGCGAGGTAAATCTTGGTGAAAAAATTAAGCCTTTGTAGCAATTCAAATACCAGAAAAGATGGATATACATCACAAAAAGGATCTGGAAACATCACCTGTCTATTTTTCCCCTTTTCAAGATCAAATACAAAGAAGGGCTGAAGGATGAGATTTCCACCAACCTTTACTCCCAACTTCCGGAGACAACAGAGACTCAATTTGCCAAACAGATGTCAGAAATGCAGAGTGAGGTATCTATCTGTCAGTCATTGGTGATGAATGGGTTGTAACAAATGTCACAGAAGAAGAAGACAGACAAGAATCTCAGGATGTCCAAGCTGTTCTTTTTCCCTACCTGGTGAAATACAGCACTATTCATCTGCAGTGTTAGGTGGGAGCAGAACAATGTTTGTGGAGTTGGCAAGATGAATTAATGTAATCAAAGGAGTTGATTTTTTAAAATTTTATGTGTGCTCCTCTACTGTGTCTTAGGCTAAATACAAGGAGGCAGGGAAGAAGGAGGTGTCCAGTTCCCTTTACTCCAAGCTACCAGAGACCCTGGAGACTAAGCATGCTAAGGAGGCCTCCCAGTTACAGAGCGAGGTGAGTTGGAGATTCTCAAGCAAAGGAACCACTCTGGATTTCAATATAAATGCTACATTCCTGCAATTGTTTTTTGCTCTTGTATTTCAGACTAAATACAAAGAAGCAGGGAAGAAGGAGGTGTCCAGCTCTTTGTACTCCCAGCTGCCAGAGACCCTGGAGACCCAGCATGCCAAAGAGGCCTACCAGTTACAGAGTGAGGTACTCATTATTTTCTCTTTCGCTCACCTCTCCACAGGACTTACACAGTCCCTTTAGGTCTTTTACATTGGTTAATTCTTGGGAGGGAGTATTTAGACAATGCAAAAATTGTCAAAGCTCAGTGATCCTGGAAATGAACATTTATTGTTAGGCCAACAAACAAATTGAGAAAATGTTCATGTGGGTGATAATTTTCACCAAGACTCGTTTATACAAAGACAAGGAAGTCCACCTGCCAGAGTCCATCAAGGAAGTGCAGCAAGGAACATTGGCACATAAATATCCAAAGAAACAAAACAACATCATGTGAAAAGCTTGGTTGTATGAACTCTGTATCAGCAGTATAATAAAATTAAAAAAGCTTTTAGCAGTAAAGTTTAGTTGCATTTATTGATTAGAGTAGGTATGCACCAACAAAAGATCCCTGTCCATTCCTCCACCAGACAAGCTCACAGACACACTCACTCTTGGCATAGATCACCTGCTAATCCACTTGCTCTGCAACTCCAGCCCCAGTTCAGCAGTTGCCGCTTTAATTGGCAATCAGCAGTACAAATAGCCTATGCCTCTCATCTAGACCTTCAATTATTTGCTCTCACTGCGACTTAGATCTACCCTAATAATACTACTGCAATGGCAGCTTTATTGTCCATGTTCTCCTTCTCTCATACATGTGACCATCTGGGCAGTGGGGTGACACTGGTCTCCTCATCTCCCCCTCATGGCAGTTCTCAGTTCTTCCTCTCACTTAGCTGAATATATCCTCTTTTGAATATCGTACCAGGCTGCACATTGTTGTCCTCTGTTGCCCACCTGGCCCAATAGGAAACTCCCTTAATGAATTGGACTTCTTCCTCATATCTCCTCCCGGAGATGGCACTGCTGTGATACTGCTTGGAGACTTCAGTGTCCAGTTCCAGAACCCTCAGTTTTCTGGATTCCTTTGATGACTTGACTTATTAACTTCACTCTGGTCCAGTCTCCATGCGTTGTCTCAGTGTGACACCACTTCACCTCTCTGACCATTACTTCATCTCCTTTCCCCTCCACTCCCCTCTGGAATGGTTAAGATAGTTTCCAGGTTGTCTTATACTTTACATGCAGATAGGGCCAAACTGCAATCTGTAGAAAGAAAGTGGAACACACTTCAAAACTGCCTACTGACCTGGCAGCTTACCAATGCCTTCTGTCATCATTTTCCTCTGCAATCTCATCTGCTAAGGCTTTTTATTTTCAAACCAAGATCAAAGCTGCTACAAACACCTTGCACCTTCTATGGCACCCACGCAATTTATGTGCAGTTGTCTCCTCTCTGCTCAACCCACCACCTCCTCCACCTCCTTCTACTGTCATAACAGACGACCTTCCATACTCTTTTGAATCCGGAGCTACTGATATTTGTATCTCTAAGCTATCACATTCTCTTCCTCAGTCGTAAACCTACTCCTCCTGACCTACTGAGTACCTCAGCATTTTACATTACATTTACATTTATTCATTTGGCAGCAATGTCCAATGCTGTTCCTATACAGCTCCTAACATGCAAATGTCCTACTACTTGCCCACCGAACTCTATCCCCTTTCCCTTACTGCAGTCCTCTACTCCTGCACTTCTGCTATACATTTTCTCCCTAGTCAGATCCTGATCACTCTTTGTGTCCCTAATAAATATAAGTAGACATATGTCTCACCTCTGCTTCCAAAGCCAACCATCTGCCACCCAGAAGTACTGACTGGTATTCATTTTCCCAAAATTTTCTTGGGCGCTTCAATGAGTTGTGACCAACCAGCTGATACGCTGCCTGACTCAGAATGACCTAATTGATCCCAAGCACTCTGACTTTAAGGATAGCCACTCAACTGAAATGTATATCCTGTCTGTAATGGAGAAATTTAGTCTTAATTCTACTTGATTGCTGTACGACGTTTGATACAGGTGACTATCAGGTCTTCGGTAATTCTGTCAGAATTAGGCATCTCAGGCAATGCCTAGAAATGGCTCTCTACATACCTTTCTCAGTCATCCTGTGAAGTAACCTGTCCTGGCTCTGTCTAAGAATCCAATAGCATTACCACAGGGAGCCATTTTCCTTATACACAACCTCCCTCAAAGATATCCTCCTATGCAATGTGCAAAATACCCAGTGGCAATCAGGGGGTTCCCCTACCCATACCTGCCAACATTTAGGTTTCAAAATACGGGATGTTTTTTCGGCGGGGGGCGGTTGTGGATAGTAAATAAATAAGTAAATAAATAAATAATTGTATGTACTGTGGGGATTGTGTGTGTAGATTGTGTTTCATAGATGATCTGGCAACTTGGGTAACATCAGACAAACAAAAAAAAGATTGCGTCTTATGAAATTGTTATGTTTTTACATGTATCTCACCATAAAATGCTAGTAGTAGAGCTAGATTCATAATTGTGTAGGGGAGTATGTCTGGAACCTGGCAATATCAGAACCATGATGGTGGGATACCCTATGACTTAGCAATTTGAAAAAATAGGTGCTTAGTACCTAATGGAAATAAATGTCATTGTTTTACTCACTGAAGTCCTGTCACTGAATCATTGGATGAAGAATGTGCTTTATTTTATGAAAACCTGCGCACGTCTTTTGGCCACAACTTTTGAATCATTGCAATGAAAAGCAAATACATTATTTTGTGTTTATTTTTCATACAAAGTGGGATGTAATTTCAGTCCTATGTTGGAGACAATGCAGAAATTTGCTGTGATTTCAAAACTGGATTACTCAACAACGCTTTGTCGCACAGAGAAATAACTAGTATCATTGGAAAGGGTAAGTTCTGCTGTTTATTTTGATATGTGAAGCCATAGGGACTTCGTGTCTTTTTCAACCGAGAAGCAGGAATGTGAAAATGGGTGAAGAAATTAGTAAAGATATTACTTTGCAGAAGTTTGATCTGTCTTCATAACGTGATTACTTCGGTATGTACAAATATGTGACTAGCATCATTACAAAGCTCCGTTTCCGCTCTCTCTTGTGATATGCGTTCCATATCTATGCAATGACGAGTTCATGAGTAATTCAAACAAGAGTGATGGGTGTGAAGATGGACACAGAGCTGTATGCAGATTTTAACTATGATTAAATGTGATGTAAATTCAAAATTATTTTTCTCGCCAACACTTCGTCTCATAGACAAGCAATTAGCATCGTTAGCGATGAATACTTTGTGAGCAATTCAACTGAGAAGAAGGTATGTGAATTTGGATGCAGACTGCGTCTTTCAGGCTTTAAGGGTTAAAAGACATTTTTAGTGACAATTGCAAGTGACAAATAATTTTTTAAAGATTTTTCCAGAGACCCCCCAAAATTTTGCTGTTGAGGCTTTCAGGGGGTCTCAAGTGTCAATCAAGGGGTAGTATTTCAGACCCTGCTCCTATGGATTTCACTACCACTCCTGTGCTGTTGATACACAGCTTTTTTTCTCCTTCACTCACACTGACATACATACTGCCTCATGCTTTCCTCAATGACATTTCAGGTTGGAGGATAACTAACAACAGCTTGTCTGGTCTATAACCAGTCAAATACTCGAATGTCATGTCTCTCCTCATCTTCCTCCACTGGCCAGTTGTAGCCTGAAAAAAATACAAATCTCTGGTACTAGCCCATGGGTTAGCAAAAGGAACTGACTGCATGTTCAATCCATTGTCAAACCTTACTTTCCTGTCAGACCGCTCCGCTTCGCAACCTCTGGTTGGTCATATCTCTTCTCTACTCTGGCCCACCAGTAGTGGAATGAGCTCAGCAGTCAGGGCAGCCACTGTCCATCTTCCTGGGCAGACTGACAACTCATCTGTTCAAAGATGTGGCACAAAATCACTTTCCAGAACCTTCTCCGCCTTTGTCCTCCGATGGTGGAACAAACTTCAACATTCATCTTCATCTGTTCTTCTAAGTCTCTCACTATCTTCAAGAATAATCTGAAGACACAGCTCTTCCATGCTCACCTGAACATCGGAAATGCTACCACCTACAGCAATTTCTTATATCGTAAACTTTGAAAAAAAAAAAAAACTCTGTGGTGTCATGCACTTTACCAGCTAGCTTTTACCTTGCCTGGCCAACTATTGAAACTTGGTCATGCTGCGCTTCTAATATTGTTGACTGCTTATGTCGCTTTTTGCTTGTGTTGTACTCTGCCTCATTTGTAAGTCGCAATGGATAAAATCATCTGCCAAATGAATAAATGTAAATGTAAATATTATGTTATGACTCCTACTTTCGACTGTGACACTGACGATTTGGTATTGCTCTTATACTCAGTTCCTACACTAATCTTTTCATTTGGCCTTTTTGGGGGGCTATGGGGGTATTTAAAATAGACCATGTCTTTTATCCCTGTGAGGAACATGTTTGGAGCAATCATGCTTATACGTGAATAATGGAATTGTATGTTTATATATGTTGTACTTGTAGTCCTAGCTTGTAGAATAGTATTGGCACTTCATGTCAACTTTTTATAGAACTGTCTTTCTCAACCTTTCTTGTCTTCCAGATCAAGTACAAAGAAGGTGGCAAGAAGGAAAATTCCAGTTCCCTTTACTCTCAACTTCCAGCAACAACAGAGACGCAGTTTGCAAAAGAGCTTTCAGAAGCGCTGAGCGAGGTAGTAGGAAATTTAGTTGTCATTTTGTGCTTTCATTTAAGTTGTGCATGACTTCACATAAGATATCTGACAGAACCATTTTATTTTGACTGCTACCAACACATACAACTTTTACTAATTGTTATTATTCTGTCCTGTCCTCTCCTGTCCTTGCATTTTTATCTTTTTTATCTTAAGCTAACTGTGAATACTTAACAGAGGAATTGCATATACTTAACAAACTTGATATTAATCAAGTTGTACGAAGGTGAGTTGTGAATAATGCAGTACAAATATATTTATCTTGTCTAGAACAAGTATAGAGAAGACGGGAAACACAGTATTTCCATGAGTATTTACTCTCAACTCCCAGAAACCACAGAGACCCAGTTTGCCAAGGCCGTGTCAGAACTCCAGAGCGAGGTAAGTGTACCAGTAGAGGATCAGATTTTATAATTCAGACTTAAGTGTTTTTTTTACTAATTTAGCTATCATATTTCAGACCAAGTATAAGCAGGCAGGGAAGAAGGAGGTGTCCAGCTCCCTTTACTCCAAACTACCAGAGACCTTGGAGACCCAGCATGCCAAAGAGGCCTCACAGTTACAGAGCGAGGTAGGCACTTCAGTATAGGTAGGTTCTATGAACTTTTGTACATAAAAGCATTGAGGAAAAGGATTTGCAAACATTTTGCAGGAGAAATATTTCGCCATTATTGTATGGCAAATGAGCAAAATAAACACGCTCTAATTTCCCTTTTTCACTTTCAGATAAAGTACAAAGAGGGGGGGAAGAAGGAAATTTCTGCAAACCTTTATTCTCTCCTTCCAGAGACAATAGAGACTCGGTTTGCCAAGGAGATCTCGGACATACAGAGTGAGGTAAATATTGATGGAAAAAAATACTGTTTGACCCTCTAGGCTTCTGTGGTAATCAAGTAGAGAAAAGATGTATATGTGTTACAGAAAGGATCTGGAAACATCACCTGTCTATTTTTCCCCTTTTCAAGATCAAATACAAAGAAGGGCTGAAGGATGAGATTTCCACCAACCTTTACTCCCAACTTGAAGAAACAATCGAGACTCAGTTTGCCAAACAGATGTCGGAAATGCAGAGTGAGGTATCTATCTGTCAGTCATTGGTGATGAATGGGTTGTAACAAATGTCACAGAAGAAGAAGACAGACAAGAATCTCAGGATGTCCAAGCTGTTCTGTTTCCCTACCTGGTAAAACACAGTACTGTTCATTGACAGTGTTAGCAATGGACAGAGAGCAATGTATGTGGTATTAGCATAATTAATAATTGTCATTGAAGCAGCTGATTTTCTTTTTTGTGAGCTACTCTGCTGTTTTTCAGGCTAAATATAAGGCAGGGAAAAAGCAGGTGTCCAGCCCTCTTTACTCCAAACTACCAGAGACCCTGGAGACCCAGCATGCTAAGGAGGCCTCACAGTTACAGAGCGAGGTGAGTTAGGGACTCTCACATACAGAAACCACTTTCACCTTATGGATTTCAATACAAATGCTACATTCATGCAATTGTTTTTTACTGTTGTATTTTAGACTAAATACAAAGAGGCAGGGAAGAAGGAGGTGTCCAGCTCTCTGTACTCCAAGTTACCAGAGACCCTGGAGACCCAGCATGCTAAAGAAGCCTCTCAGTTACAGAGCGAGGTACACAGTGGATTCTCTTTCACATACCTCTCCAAAGGGCTGGCATAGGCCCTTTCAATCCTTTATAATGGTTTAACGTCACCCTGTGAAGTTCTAGTGCAAGAGGGCATGGAAATTGCAAAGACCGGCACAACTCAGTGGTCCTGAGAATGCATGTCTGCTGTTGGGCAAACAAATACTTGAACATTATTCAGTGACACCAGGTTCATGTGGGAGGTATTGTTCTGGTATTTATTTGTAGTGGTAAGGAACACGCCTTGCAACTCAAACTGACACCCAAAAGGTTGCCATTTCAGTTCCCTGCTCAGGCACTGCTGTGGTACCTTTAGGTGAGGTCCTTAACCTGAATTACCTTAGTAACTATCCAGTGAAATGTGAAAATTGTAGCCTAGATAAACGAATCTGCTAAGCAACTGAATGCACGTATGAAATATATTTGATTTCAGTCTGTATTTCAACACAGTATTATTTTCCCTGATTTGTAACTTAAAATTTGTGTAGGATGTCAAGAGCCAGCTACTGTATATGCGTTAGTTCTGTGCAATCAAATTGAAATAACATTTTGCACAGTTTGTGTTATTTTGCCTGCCACCATTTACTCTAAATCTGTGACCTGTACGTGGCATTGATTTGAATTATGCGGCCATGTGAACTTGAAGGTACTTGGACTTGGACTTTGCAGTAGGCCATAAATTTCATCAATGTGAGAAACATGTTTTGAGAAATCTTGCCTATGGGCAGTGTTGTGGATAATAAAGTTAGATGTGTGTATAGGTTGCACTTGTAATCTTAGTTTATAGAATAGTATTATCACTTTTTGACTGCAAAACTTTATGACTTTTTCAGATCAAGTACAAAGAAGATGGAAAAAAAGAAATTTCCAGTTCCCTTTACTCTCAACTTCCAGAAACAACAGAGATACAGTTTGCAAGAGAGGTCACAGAAATTTTGAGTGAGGTAGTATGAAATTTCATTTTCATTTTGTGCTTACATTTAAGTTGTATGCCTCTTCCCATAAACTAGTTAAAGAAAAGTAATTTCAGTTTTAACAATTATTGTAATGAAACTGTTACCAATACATGTGATATAAATAAATTTAAAATGTTTTCTTGTGTAGAACAAGTACAGAGAAGGTGGGAAACGGGGTGTTTCCACGAGTATTTACTCTCAACTCCCAGAGACCACAGAGACCCAGTTTGCCAAAACCGTGACAGAAGTTCAGAGTGAGGTAAGTGTAACAATAGACGAACCAAGTTAATAATTCAGTCCTAAAGTTTTTTTTCCACAAATTCTACTGTTCTGTTTCAGACTAAGTATAAGCAGGCAGGGAAGAAGCTATTATCCAGCTCTTTGTACTCCACGCTACCAGAGACCTTGGAGACCCAGCATGCAAAAGAGGCCACTCAGTTACAGAGTGAGGTAGGTATTACTAAAGTAATGTCACAACCTCATTTACTTGCTTATTAAGTTTAAATTCTGTTCATAACTGCATTCAAAAAGAAAAAGTTGGACAGTTTGAAAGGGCAATTTTGCTATATAACTGTATGACCTGTGAAGAAACTGAATGTTCTCTAATCCAACTTTTTATTTTCAGATAAAGTACAAAGAAGGTTTAAAGAAAGACATTTCTACAAACCTTTATTCTCTGCTTCCAGAGACAATAGAAACGCATTTTGCCAAAGAGATCTCGGACATACAGAGTGAGGTAAAGCCAGATGAAAAATTATTGTTTGACCGTTTTGTCTACTGTAGTAGTCAAGTATGGGAAAAGATAGATATACATCACAGAAATATATATTTTACAGAAAGTATTTTGGCACCTGTCTATATGTCTGTATGTCTGTTTTTCAGGTCAAGTACAAAGAAGGCCTGAGGGATGAGATTTCTACTAACCTTTACTCCCAACTTCCAGAAACAATGGAGATTCAGTTTGCCAAGCAGATGTCAGAAATGCAGAGTGAGGTATCTGTCTATCAATGAAACAGTCAATAGCTCAAACAATGCTTGTCAGTGTTTTGCCATCAAATACATCCAGCAGGCAGGTTTCCAGGATGGTAACCTTACAGATGCAGTTATTAGTGAAAAGTGGATAGTAGCTCATAGGATTTACTGTAGCTGAATGCAGAGTTGTATACTAAATGTAAATGTAATGAAATCAAAGGAGCTGTTTTCACTTGCATTTGTGCTGTGTTTTAGGCTAAATACAAGCAGCCAGGGAAGAAAGACGTGTCCAGCTCTCTGTACTCCCAGCTACCAGAGACTCTTGAGACCCAGCACGCCAAGGAGGCCTCACAGTTACAGAGCGAGGTGAGTGAATGACTCACTCACAGACATAGCACTGAAAACTGACCTATTTCATCAGGATTTTCTTTTTATGTCTAGATGCTGTGACTCCGGGGTTATTTAGCACTGAATAGCTGATATTTAGAAATTGCTGCATCTTCATTATCAGGAATAAATGAGAAGGGAGAATGTCTGCGTTATTACTTGAAAAGCTACATCACTTTCTCCTGTGTGACAGTACAGTGCTATAACACATGGTCAGGGTGGTTAGCATGACCTGTGACATATATGTATTAGCAAATCTAACTGTATTTTGATGTATAAACATAATGTAGGATTATTGTAGTTTAGAATAATGTATTTTCTTCAGGAAAAAATCTGAATAGAAGAGGGGTGTGGCTCAGATGTGATTTGTGAGGCACAAATAATGGAAGAGAAAATTAGGTACTTAACTACATGTTAAAAAAACATCCAGCTTACAGGTAACACTTTTCCATTGCTCTTCAGTTGCATTCTCCTCTTTTGTCTTTTTCAGATCAAATATAAAGAAGGTGGTAAAAAGGACATTACAAGTTCCCTTTACTCTCAGCTTCCAGTGACAACAGAGATACAGTTTGCCAGAGAGCTCACAGAACTGCAGAGTGAGGTAGTCAGATATTACAGTTATTTTGTTGAATTTCAAGCTATAATGATTTCAGAAATTCCAGCTTTATAACTAATACTTACGGTGCAGCTGTAATTAAGGCATTACATTTTAACCCCAAGAATAAAGTAAAACTTTTTTGATGTCATTGCACCAAAGCTAAGAATTTTTAATAACTGAAATATGGCATTGTGGACTACTTTCATCTCCAGAACAAGTACAAAGAAGGTGGAAAAAGGAGTATCTCCACCAGCATTTACTCTCAGCTCCCAGAGACCACAGAGACCCAGTTTGCCAAAGCTGTGTCAGAGCTCCAGAGTGAGGTAAGAGGACATGCAGAGACTATATGAGGTTCCATTGTTTTCTCTGTTTCTTCTGATGATTTAAGCATCCATGTAAAAGTGAAGCTTCATTTAATATTCTTACAGCGGCAGGGTTTGAACAAGTGAAACAATCTTTATGTGTCGGAAAATATTATGTCCAGCGTGGGGAATCTGAGACTTACCATGAAGGAAAGTACAGCTGAATGAATCTTTCCTGATTAAGAGCAGTTCTCTAGAGCAGCGCTTCCCAGCCTTATTACTTGTTTGCAACCCATGAAATATGCCACAAATGTTCTGTTAAGTAGAGAAAGAGGTGTCAGCTACTCTTGATTATTATAAACTACAGAGGTTTTCTTTCAGGTTCCAAAGAATTTCCATGATAGTGATGTAATATGGCAAAATAAATAATCTGGCTTTAATTAAAATAGTAGCAGTTTGGAATTAGTGTTGTGTACAGCTATAATCTATGAAGTATTCCATCTGTTATTTTTAAAATAAATGTAAATTTTGTATTGTGGGAGTTGGATTCAGCCCACCTTTTGGCAACCACTGTTCTAGAGTACTGGGACACCTGGGAAATTGTCACAGTGCCCGTTACCTTTGAATGGCGGACACACTGGACCATGATTCAGCAATCCTAGAGGTCTGCCCCTCCTATCAGGAGCTCTGGTTTTGCTTGGCAGGGCAGTGTATGTTCTTGTCTCCAGCACATGTCAAAATTAATTTGGCTTGACAGCCTGTGTGAGTCTCAGGCAGATACTGCTTAGTAGTTCAGCAGCAGAAGTGTGTGCCGTATAGCTTGTATCATAGTATGTCAAGCCTACCTGGTGATTAATGCGTGACCTGTATCCTTATTCTGACTAAGCTGCAAGTTCTTTGGGTTACTCCTTAATGTGAGATTCTGTAAGAGTTAGTAGCTACCCCTGTGTTGTGTTACAGACTAAATACAAGGAGGCAGGGAAGAAGGAGGTGTCCAGCTCTCTGTACTCCAAGTTACCAGAGACCCTGGAGACCCAGCATGCCAAAGAGGCCTCAGAGTTACAGAGCGAGGTACACACAGCGTTAAATTTATTGTCTCTGTGCAGCTAATATAGCATATCTAAAATACCAAGTGCCCTGGTAACCCAAGATGAAGATGTTTGATTTGACGTTTGAAGATGTTAACAGCTATAAAATGTTTCTTTGAACCTTTAAGATCAATTAAAATTCTTCAATTCTTCAAATCCATTGGTGTTTCATGCTGTGTACATATTATTCCTTTCCCAGGTAAAATACAAGGAAAATAGGAAAAAGAAGATTTCATCCCCCCTTTACTCTCAGCTTCCAGAGACCATGGAGATTCAGTTAGCCAAGGAGCTCTCAAATATACAGAGTGAGGTAAAGTTTCATGAATAATTATAGACTCATCCACATGAAACTGAAATTATGTGGGCATCCAGCATTTCTGGAAAAACAATATGTTCCATTGGACACATTGAATGGATTGGACAGAAGACCTATGTATTTTTTGTCTTGCAAAACTACAGGGAACTACAGGTAAAACCTACAGGGAAGGAGTAATGTGTTGTGCTGAAAGCATACATCACAGATTGCATTTCCGCTATTTCAGGTCAAGTACAAAGAAAGTGGAAAGAAGGACATTTCTGCAAGTCTTTACTCCCAGCTTCCAGAGACAACAGAGACTCAGTTTGCAAAACAGATATCAGAAATCCAAAGCGAGGTATCGTCTGTCAGTCATTCATTCTATGAGGCAATTAGCCAATCAATCAAACAATCCATCAGTCAAGCTGTATGTAAAGTGTGAAGACCAAACTTTTATGCATAATGTTGCAGTACTACAAGAATTTGTGGTTTCATTTTAGCTTTTTTTTAAATCTAATTCTCATTATGCAATATGGATAATGTTTATACTTTGCAGGTGAAGTACAAAGAAGATATCCAGAAGGAACTGTCAAACAGCCTGTACGCTCAGATGCCCCATACAAGGGAGATTGAGTTTGCTAAAGAACTATCGGAGTCCTATAGTGAGGTGGGACCACAGGTTGTTCTACTAACTGTGTGACAAACAACTGGCTTCACTTACACCCCACCCAGGTGATATCTAGTTGTTGTGAAGACTGGAGAGGTATTCCACACTAATCTGTCATTCCTCAGCAGGTGTGACACAAAACATTAAGTTTGTGGAAATCAGTCAGCCTAGTTTTTGACTGCTTTTGCTAGTTTTTGTCAGCACTTTAGAATTTGATATTTGATATTTGATAGTTTTGGCAGAATGTGTCACTGTTTGGTAGTTGTTTTTTTGGTTATCATAAATACTTTCTGCTTTCTGCTTCACACTTTGATTTAATCCTTCAGTCATTGTAATTTGCTTTACTGATACCCTCAGCTGAGCTGGCTTGTGGTTTGGAGATGTTACATTTGTCAGCAGGTTTCTGATTGAAGGATTTCACTGTTAAATTTTCTCAAATAAATTATGGATGACAAGAGAGAACAATAAGCAATAGTGTAGTAGGGGTCATACCATAACACCTTGCATTGTTCATCTGCAACATGCATCCAGCTGTATAATGTCTAAACATTTTATACCAGGAGTGTTTAATGGGTGAGGTGTATCTGCAACCTTATAATCTGGACTGAAAAGGATTGCTCATGATGAAGATGCTCTCAAGGAAATCTTTACAGAGTGGATAAAGTGAGCTCTGATTGAATGTTCAGTTCATCACAGGAATGCTGGAGCGCACACTGATTGGAAAGGGTGTACAGAGGGCTTGTCAGTGGGGGAGGAGCATAATCAGGAGAGATAACGGTCACAGAAGACTATGCACCAGATAGCTTGAGAGAGTGGCAGTGAAGGAGAAAGGTCCCAAGGAGGACTTGAGGTGGAGAAAATAGCCAGAGAAGGTTATTGAGTGGCTGTGTTACTTTGGGAAAGCAAGGGAGACAAAGGAACAGTGAAACTGGGGTGAGCAGCATTCAGAATTTATATACTTTAGTGGACACATGGCTACTGCTGGAAGCCAAGGAACTTGGACTGTTGATCTATTGATAAGCTCAGCAATTTCCATACTTCAATGGTGTTTTTATCAAGACCACATGGTATATAGTTTATTGTAGACTGATGTAGAAGAAGAGAAGTCTTTACAAATGGATAGGGTGTGTGAGGAAGAAATGATCGAGGAGGTAAAGCTGAAGGATTTATCCACAGGTAGAACTAAGATATGCAGAGATGTGGGACCTGCCAATCAGAGGATTGAAAACAGAGTCAACTGTATACCACTGAAAGAAGACTGCTTTTGTTTTATTTCTGGAACTGTGGATGAAGCCCTAGAGGCACAAGCATTTACACTAAAATTATCTGAATCAAAGCTCTGCTGAGAGATGAGAGGTACGATGGAAGCACAAAGCCATTAGGAAAGGAGCTGTGAATGTGATGAGATTTTCTTTCCCAACCCATTTCTGATAAGCTTTACATTTGTGTGGTGCCTTAGGCCAAATACAAGGAGGCAGGGAAGAAGGAGGTGTCCAGCTCCCTCTACTCCCTCCTACCAGAGACTAAGGAGATACAGCACGCCAAGGAGGTCTCCCAGTTACAGAGCGAGGTGACCGCTTTGCTGTACACACACGCTTAGCCTGTTTCACAGAGGACCACACTTGTAGCTCAGCTGAATATGTAACCAAAGCCAAACCAACCAAACCAATAACAGGAGAGCTTTTACCGTAACTAGTAGTGGTAACATTGTTGCAGTCACTGTTTATTTTATTATTATTACGACTATGATTTTGCTTATTCTTATTCTTACTCTACAGAAAAATGAGTAAATAGTGGATTTCAGTAGCCTCTGCTGTCAGGTTGTGCACACTGTATTTTTAAGAGTCTCTTTGGTTCTTGTTTTCTTTGTTTTTAGATTAAGTATAAAGAGAGTGGAAAAAAGGACATTTCGACTTCTCTTTACTCTCAACTTCCAGAAACCACAGAAACCAAGTTTGCTAGAGAGCTCACAGAGATACAAAGTGAGGTACAGCTCTGTAAAGTTTGTTTCTAAAACAATAACCCATAACAGTAGCCATTTAGATATTTGAAATCCCATTGTTTAATTTGTTTGATTATGTATGTCTTTTGGACAAGTATTTTTGCATTTAGTAACCATGCTAAAGGAGAAAATAAGATGTAATGAGGGGTGAATCATGTGCTAGCTGTGTACTGTGGTGCAGTGTAGTATCAATGACATTAACTTCTTTTTCTCAGAATAAGTACAAAGAACGTGGGAGAAGGGGTATTTCCACAAGTGTTTATTCTCAGCTCCCAGAGACCACAGAGACCCAGTTTGCTAAAGTGGTGTCAGAACTGCAGAGTGAGGTAAAATTTTAGATTTGCAACTTTAAAGAAACATAATGAGAAGATCTATGGTATGGCTTGTATTAACAGTGAGAAGTCTGCAAGTGTAAACATTCTTTGCTGTGTTTCAGACTAAATACAAGGAGGCAGGGAAGAAAGAGGTGTCCAGTTCTCTGTACTCCAAGTTACCAGAGACCCTGGAGACCCAGCATGCTAAAGAGGTTTCCCAGTTACAGAGTGAGGTACACAGTGTGGTCCTGTACAAACATACCCTCCATTCTGATACATGATAAAGATCTGCATACCAAATGAAGCACCATATTCTCTTAATTATGGACCTACTGGTAGCACAAGGCTGGAAAGACTTGACTTCCCTAGTTCATGTTTGAATGCACAATATTTGCAGTATTCTGGATTCCATTGTTGTACACCTGAAAATGTGCATTGTTGGTGATACAATGTATTTTTTTTTGCATTTCCAGGTAAAATATAAGGAAGGTGGGAAAAATAATCTTTCCAAATCCCTCTACTCTCAGCTTCCAGAGACAGCTGAGACTCAGTTTTCCAAAGAAATTTCAGACATCCAAAGTGAGGTAATGATTCATGAAGACATGATACATGGAACAGAAACTGAGTGTCCTTATGTACAATGCCAGGCAAAAGCCTTAGAGACATCCAGTAGTTTACATACATACTCATTTATATTATATTATGGACAAGCAAATGATTGTAAGTATTGTGTCACTACATAAAGAAGGAAAATCCCTGATTGAAATAACTTGCATTACTTGATATTCATGTGGTATTGTACTCAAAATATAGTCAACAAGTTCAGAGAAACATCATATAGTGTAATTGTCATCAGGAAAAGAAGACCCAAAAAGTTGTCTAAGGGGAAAGAGAAATACTTAAAGATAACTGTACTTAAAGAATACTTACATTATCCTCATATCCTTAAGGAATTGAAAAGGATTAGCATCAAATTGACAACAGAATTGGTAGAAAGCTTGAAGGAACTGGAACAAGACTTAAAGGCTAAAAATGCACCAAAACGTTTCATATAGATCAGAGTATAAAAATGCACATCTCTATGGCCTCTGCTTTGCATTGTATGTATGTGCTTGTGGAAGCACTATGATACTGTAATATTAGGGTATGGCTTCAGCTGCTATGTCGTCTATATTGTACCAACTGTTATCATTGTGAATTTCACAGTATTTGAACTAACAGTGAACTATGAAACTGTTCTACTTTTAGGTCAAATACAAAGAGGGTGGAAAAAAGGAACTTTCCACAAGCCTGTATTCTCTGCTTCCAGAGACAGCAGAGATTCAGTTTGCTAAACAGATATCAGAAATTCAGAGTGAGGTAAGGTTTTTACTGAAGTGGTGTGTGTGTGTGTGTGTGTGTGTGTGTGTGTGTGTGTGTGTGTGTGTGTGTGTGTGTGTGTGCGGTGGCTAGCTTATTTGGAGGCTATAGATCCTTGCTTATGGAATGGCCATTAATGTCTTTGCAGTAAATACATACTGCTCCTGTACATGCTAATCATTGCTTGCTGTGTGACTCCCAAGTTTTTTTCTGAATTTTGGAATACCACTAAATGACACCCCTACTTTACCCAACTTAACCTTGTACCTCCCCCTTGTATTTACCTTCTTTGTAAAGGGAAGTTAAAACTTGCTGTTGTCAGCATCGAGTGAGCTTATCTTAATAAGCTTCATGAGCAGTGAGATTCTTAATTTAAAATACACATTAAAATAAAAAAAGTTGTTCAGAATTCACATATTGTACTCACTCAGAAGTACCAGTATATTCTTTAGTGTCTTATACAAGCCAGTGCTGAATACACTAGTTTTTGCAGGTAAACAAAATGAATTATAAAATGTTTGTGCCACCGTTTGTACTAGTGGACCAATACATGGGCCTACTCCAGGGTAATGTGGGGAACACTATGGTGTAGACACACAATGTGAAAATCATAAATGCCTCACTGCAGATGGATTGGGAGCTGTGTGAGATCCACTCAGATTTTTGTCCAGATCAGATGAGGACATGACAAGGATATGGACATGATAAAGGATCATGAATCTGATCTTTGTGTGTTCTGTTGTTTCACACAATCTCTTCAGCATCTCAGAATGCATTCTGTTGTGTTCTCTACAGCATTCTCTACAGCATCTCTGGGTATCTTAGTTTATGTAACACAAGTCCTATGCATATTGTATTAACAACCTCCTCTCTCTGATGTCTTCTATGCATGTGTTTTCTCACAATATTTAATTCATCACATTTTCATTTGAATACCAAAAATGGTTTTCTGTTAAGTTTTCATTTTTGAGGGGTATTCTTTATGCTTTTCAGGTGAAGTACAAAGGAGATATCCAGAAGGAACTGTCAAACAGCCTGTACGCTCAGATGCCCCATACAAGGGAGATTGAGTTTGCTAAAGAACTATCGGAGTCCTATAGTGAGGTGGGACCACAGGCTGTTCTACTAACTGTGTGACAAACAACTGGTTTTACTCACACTCTGCACAGTGCCCATGTTACAGAAATATCCTGAATACCAACCTTATCTTATCTTCAAAATAGGTTACACATTTAGAGTGCTTGTTATAATGTTAAAAGGTTCCTAAATAACAGGTCTTATGTTAAGGTAAGATAAGAAACTGTATATTGTATTCTAAATTTAAGTAAATTCTCACAGAATTTATATCAGATGTGTATTTTAAGGAATATCTGTTCTATATTCAATTGCTACAAGATGGATATGTAACTAAGTTATAATGTGTATATCAGAGGGAAATGAAATTACTCAGAAATGAATTACTCAAAAAAAAGATCTCATTCGCATTTCACAGTAGAGTGGCACTGATCTTAACCGGACAGTAGTATAACCATATGCATTTTTTTTTTCAAAAGAATATTTTGGGGACCTCAGTCATGTCTAAAGGGATAAATGAGAAAACACTGAGTAGCAATATAACCCTTTCACATTAAAATTCTAAAGTTTGGAAAGAGTGTTTTAACATTGCCTTGTGGAGTTTGTGTTGCATCAATATCTACAACTAATTACATCCTGTTATAAAGCCTGTTCTCAAACAGTAATGATTTGTGTTTGAACGCCATTACAAGTGAAACTCTGGGTTTCTTACTAAACCTGTCTTTAGGCTGTTCATCAGTAATATTCAAGTTGAATAACGTGTTATGATTCCATGTACTATAAAATGTGTCACTATTGTGAAGTCAGCACAAAAATAAGGTTTATGAACGGTAGAATGTTTTACTGATCTGAAGCCCCTCCCCCATTTTTCATGACATTGTGTTCCAGACTAAGTACAAAGAGGAAGGGAAGAAGCAGGCCTGCACCTCGTTATACTCTGTGCTACCAGAGACCCTTGAGACTCAGCACGCCAAAGAAGCCTCCCAGTTACAGAGCGAGGTCAGCCTTTGCCCCATGCTTTCCATAACCTTCATCAGTAAAATTCCTCAGTAATGTCACGGTGTTAAGCGCTATGCAGCAACCACATCATGCCGGTCCAGTCCAGCATGATGACCACAGCATCTCCTGTGTTGGTTCCCAGAACAAGTACAAAGAGAGTGGCAAACAGACACTGTCCAGTAGTCTGTACTCCCGGCTGCCGCAGACTGCGGAGATCCAGTTTGCAACAGAGCTGTCTGGCATTCAGAGCGAGGTACGCCTACAGAAGTAGCCTCTTTACTACAGATTTATTACAGATTTATTAAGAATCTACAGTGGTATCAACCAGTGCTATGCTTCTGCAGCAGTACTGTTAACAACTTTGAATACAGGTATATCTCCTGCAGCTAAAACAGCTGCTAGTTCAGCAGTGAGTGATGCAATTATACTGGGCCCTTTTCGAGAAGTGAAAAATATTCTACATTCTTTATGAATATTAAATATTAAATTACACAATCTTATTTACATAGATTTTATAGAAATATTTTTTATCTTACAGACAACTCTGTTCAATAGGACCATCATTGGCAATAGTGTAAATATTTTTTTCACTTCACCAGAACAAGTACAAAGAACTTGGGAAAAGGAGTCTTTCAAGTAGTATTTACTCTCAACTCCCAGAGACCACAGAGATACAGTTTGCTAAAGCTGTATCAGAACTCCAGAGTGAGGTATGTAGAGCTTAATGTACAATTTCCAAGTTTGAGGAGATTGCTAATTAAATAGTCCTTGCCTCAGAATCCTCTCATGTATCACAAAAGCTATCTTAAAAGCTTACATTATAAGATAAAATATGTTTTCCTCATAGCTCCTAACTTATCACCCTGGTGATTTACTTCTATATTTCAAAGCTTATGTAAATCGGTGTCTTTTTGACTGCAAAAGAAGACTGTCCTGAAATCACATTGACTCCCTACTCAAGTAATCATTGCTGTAAGACATTTTGTCAAGAAGCCTGGATTTGTGTGGTGAAATTAATTCTTCTGATATTGAGATCAGTTACAAACACAACTAAACTCAAAAAGTAACATATGTGCCACTTTGTTTCAGACTAAATACAAGGAGGCAGGGAAGAAGGAGGTGTCCAGTTCCCTTTACTCGCGGCTGCCCGAGACCCTGGAGACCCAGCACGCCAAGGAGGCCTCCCAGTTACAGAGCGAGGTACTCAATACCGCAACACACATTTTGTCTTGTTTTGTGGTCTTGAAACTTGGTTTTCAGTATCAAGTTTCTTATTTATTTCAGAACAACTGCAGGAGAAAATGTTTTAACTGCCAAGACAAGTGTTGCTGCAGAGAATGTGTCTGAGTTTTTTTTTCCATTTCCAGAACAAGTACAAACAGAGTGGCAAAAAGGAGGTTTCTGCTTGCTTGTACTCTCAACTCCCAGAGACCACTGAGATTCAGTTTGCCAAAGCTGTGTCAGAACTCCAGAGCGAGGTACGTTCATTCACAGACACATCTCACATGCACCTTTTAAAGATGGTAGGTCTACCTTCATGAAGGCTGATTGCCTTATTCACTTGGTTGTTACCACTGATAAGCAAATCTGTTTTTTTTACTGCCCTGTGTATCAGCTCAGCAACATGCCACCTGTTTGATCTGTGTGCTTGTGTCTCCTGTGCGGTCTAATTTCTGCAATGATCTTTGTATCTTTCAGAATAAGTACAAACAGAAAGGGAAACAGGATATTTCCAGCAGCATTTTCTCTCAGCTTCCAGAAACCACTGAAATACAGTTTGCTAAACAGATGTCAGAAATGCAGAGTGAGGTAAAATTTTTATTTGCATGCTTATCCTTTCTGGCACTGGCTGTAAGGATGACAACCAGAATAAACATAGGAAATGACTATATGTCACTGGTTAATCATCGTTTATCTGCATTATTTAAAATTGTTATTACAATTATCTCACATTAGCTTTGCACCAATGAAGCATCATTCAGGTTTTCATGTGATTACCCACGTGAGAGTCTGCGTAAGACACCTGCTATGACGTCTGTGAATTTGCACATGGAAACCACTCCCTGACAGCTGACATTTACAGCTGTGAATGTTTACTGTTGTGTGTGTACTTTCAGTACAATGCATCTTTCAATCACGGGCACAGTTTCAATTAAGGATATTCTTTGTACTTTTCAGCAAAAGTACAAAGGAGATATCCAGAAGGAACTGTCAAATTGCTTGTATGCACAGATGTCCCATACAAGTGAAATCCAGTTTGCTAAAGAACTGTCGCAGTCTATGAGTGAGGTGGGACTACGAGTTGTTGTACTAACTGTGTGACAAACAACTGGCTTCACTCACACTTCACCCAGGTGTCTGGTTGCTGTGGAGATTGCAAGAGGCTCCAAACTAATAAATCACTTATTCCTCTTTAGTGGGTGTGACAGAAAGTAACCTGCTTTTTACTGCTAACAATGCCAGTCCTTGCTTTGGTTTTGGTGGACCAAAAGTACATATAGCATTGCAGTAGCAGGGAAGAGTTTTTCTTCTGTTTTTCAGCTTCTTGACAAGAGAGTGACCATGTTGTTATTTTTCCAGAATAAGTACAAGGAAGCTGGTAAGAAGGAGTTTGCCAACTGTCTCTATGCACAGATGGCACAAACGAGTGAAACACAGCATGCCAAAGAGGTGTCCCAGCTCGTCAGTGAGGTACTGAATATTTTTAAATCAAACTACAGAGAAACCATTGGTTCCACAGCGATTCTGACCAACACTACAGTTAAAATATACTTATTAATCCTTACCATCACCAAAAGTCACTTTGGTATAATTTAGATAATTATGTTTCCCAAACACAGGTAGTAGAGGATGATACTTTTTACACATAAATCTAATTATTTATACATTTATTTCATTTTTAAACTTAATTACTTACCAGGTGGCCTTTTCGAGGGGTGATCCATTTATTTATCCATTTATCAGCTCAATCTTGAGAAAAAATGTGAATGGTAGATATCTGTCCTTGTTGTGTCAAAAGGGTGATATTCATAGTTGTTCTAAGTGTCAATAAATTGTTTTTTCCAAAAGTTATATATATATACTATAGAATAATGAAAATCAAGTCATAATTAACATTGTTTGTGTATTTTGCATTAGTATATTCACAATGCTGCTATTTGATGTCATTGATATAGTTTTTTTTTTTTTTTACACAGAAAATGTACAAAGAAGAGGGTAAAAAGAACTCGGCTACCTGCCTGTATGCTCAGATGCCCCAGACTATTGAAACAGTGTTTGCCAAAGAAGTTGGAAAGCAACAGAGTGATGTAAGAGCACCAGGGTCCCTGAACGGTTTGCGTCAGTGCTGGCATTTGTGCACGAGGCTGTTCCTGCTGCACTCCCTCATAAACAGGACCAGATACCTCCCCTCTGTAACCACAAAGCACTGCAAAACATTGTATTATTAGTGACGTCCTGACAAAAGGATGACTTAGTAAGCAGCACTGTGAAATGAATCATGTTAAGAGAGGGAGAGGGATCTACTGAGGAATTGAAGGACAGTGTTAGCAAGATAATTAGTTGTAGCAGGTTGGCGCACGTATGCTGCAGTTGAGCACACTGAAAAGTGAGGCTTTAGTTGACGGGGTCGTGGGGTGAGCATCGGTGGGTGACGGTTGCTAGGCGGTGTGTTTTGGGCTGCCTGTCCTCAGAGCCGTTCGGGTGGGCCGCCCTTCAACTGGAGCCCTCCCCGCCATGCCGTGCTCCGTGCTGCGAGAGACAGAGGGGAGAGGGGAGAGACGAGGAGCCCGCTGAAGCATGCACCACACAACAGCTGTGCTGCGCTTTGATCCCTCAGGCACCCCGCCCAGCAACCTGACGGGCCCGACCCCGTCCCCATTCATACCGAGCGATCAATTGTGTGCGTGTGCCTCTGTCAGCGCTCAGCTAACTGGAGCGTGGATTTCAGATGTCTGCCGTGCGTTGATCTCGCGACGGGACGGCGTTCGTTTTCCGATCAGATGTGTCATGTTTTGAGGCATTGGGTGAAATGTGACGGTTGGTGGCTATGGTGCCTGGTGACTGTCTGCCCTTTACAGTTGTGGCAGAGAAGCTGTTACAACACTACAGAGTCATAGTGGGAATGTGACATGCTAGCTGGTTGTTGTCGGTGCTGTGAATGCTTCTAATACAGTGTACTTTTTCCTCAGGACCTACACTGAAATACTATGAGAGGTGTTTTATTAATAGTTATAGGCTATGAATTCTCCTCATACTTGTAACAGGCATCCATGCATTCTCCGGAGGCCTCTTCCAGTAACCCGTGCCTGCCTTTCAACCATAAGTCAGACTCATTCTGGTGTGATGTTTGATTAAGGAGTAATGATGGATCTCTATCTCCAAATGGCGTCTCCATCAAAAACCTCCCACACAGCGCTCTGCACCTCCGCTGTCAGTATCGTCTCTCATCAGCCTTGTCTCTGGGACTGGATGGCTACATCATTGCTGCATATCTTTAACACCATTTGCTTTGTAATGAAATATTTATGTTCAAATGGGTATTACATGGACTGTGGGTGTTAAGGTCCTGCTGGTGTTTCATGTAGCCAATCACTCAGAATTGCTGACATTTGTTCTGGTCTTTCCTTTTTTTTACCCAGAAACTGTACAAGGAGAAGTACAATGCAGAGAAAGGAAAGTCAAGCTACACGAACATGAAGACTTTGCCAGACATCGCCCACGCCATGGAGGTCAACAAGCAGCAGAGTGATGTAATTACCCATCATTCTGTACTTTCTGTTCCCTGATGCATGTAGACAAAGACATTTCGTTTTCCGGATGATTTCAGTTTCACTTCAGTAGGTATTAACTAAATTTAAAACAGTATCGCAGAGGTAGTGGATAATCCATGATTATACTGTACCAGTCAGAAGTTTGTGATGAAATTCAGATTTTCATCGCTTTTTAATATGTACCAGCCAAAGTGTGTTTGTATTTGGGAGGAATTTAAATGATGCTTCATAATTTACAGCAGGTAACTTACTATAGTTGACCTTTCCCTGTACACACAACTGTGCTTCAATTTGTCCAATTTCTAAGTCAGAAATGTAAAAGGACTGTAAATTTGGAGCAGGAGCTTATCCATGAGCGTTTTAGTCATGGTTAGCATCAGTATCCTTTAACACAATCACATATCCCCCCAGGCAGACTGCTTTTTTCAGAGATGCCAGTATCAATAGACATCAGAGAGAAACTAGGCCAAATCTCATTGTTGTTTTCTTTTCATAATTAGGCTATATCCTATTAATTACTGTTGTAGTACAGTACTTTACTAAGGCAAAGTTAATTCTAAATAGGAAATAGTGATATAAGTGAAAAGTTTAGGACTTTTAAAAGAGGGAGTTTCTAAACAGGGCATTGTAAATGACACAGATGTGCTTATTTCTTAGAGCTTTTTTCAATGAGCGTGAGCATAACAATAAAATGCAAGTACTTTATGATACATAATATTTTCATGTGTTCTGTGTGTGAAGTAGGCCCACAAATGTGTTAATGGCCAGAACTAATGTTTTGTCAGTTTAAAACTGCCGTCTGTGAAAAGTGTAGGAAGCAGTGCATCCATTTGTTTTACCTCTCAGGGCACTGGAATGCCTAATGAATGTCTGATGTGTGAGCATCCACAGAAAACCCTGCAGAAACCCTGCCATCTGCCTCTGCGTCTGCCTGCAAACTTCCCCACTGCTCCTGGTGCCTCTGGACTGTTTTTCCGCAAAACCTAACATCAGTGGCTTTCTATATGTCGCCCCCTGTAGGTTACGTATAGGAAAGACAGGCAGGATCTTCACAAGTTTACCGAGGTTGTGGACAGACCGGACATCCTGAGCGCCACCCAGACCACCAAGCTGGTCAGCAATGTAAGCTCCCGTGGCTGCAACTCTGACTGTCACAACTTAGCTTTATTTTAATGAGCTACTGTGCTCCGGGATGTCACGTTGTGAAAGAGCATGCCAATATTCATAAAATCAGAATCTAAGCCAATCAAAATCACCCTGGCAAATGAAGTACTATTTGCTTATGGAATGTTGGAGTGGGTAAAATGTCAAACTAGTCTCTGAGGTTCACATGCATTTTTACATATTTTGAATATTTATGTCTTAAAGTATTTTACTGTTTGATTGGGTACAGGTTGCCTATAAGAGTAAAACTGATGTCTACAATGAACAGTCAGTTCTTGGACGGTCGGACATTGAACACGCCAAAGAGGCCTCCAAACTAGCTAGCCAGGTAAACTCAGTTGGCCGTGGAGGGGGGAGGGGGCCCTAAATATCAGCCATATCAGATTGCAGGTGCTATCTGTCGGTTTGCTGGATTCTTGGTTGTTGTGCTGATAGCACACTGTTCTTGAAACTAAAACACACAACAGTTTTTATTTGTCATAGTTGTAATGGTGATTGACAGTTTTTATAGTTTGCATGATGCTGGAAGATTCATCCCCAGTCAGACAGCTCATATCCTGTCAGCCTTCAAGAGAGAAGGCCTACCTCTGAGGCTGGACCTGCAGAACAGCTCAGTCATGTCTCTTCAAACAGTGGGCGCTGAGCTCTGCAGGATTGCTTCATCATGTCTGTTGGGAGTGGGGTGCTAAGCATAGCAGAATCAATTTTTTCTGTCTGCCTAAGAGGAAGAGGTGGAGTGGGGGGGGGCTAAGTGCTTCTTGAGCAGCTTGGTCATGTCTGCCAGTTGCCTAGCATAGCAGGATTGGGTCATCGTGTCTGCTCGACTGCAACCTGACTGTCCTTTGCCCTCTCCCAGGTGAAGTACAGGGAAAACTTTGAAAAGAACCTGAAGGGGCAGAAGCCCCAGTACAACCCAGGGGAGTGTGTGTCCTTCAAACACACCCAGGCGGCCTCTGCCCTTGCCAGCCAGGTGGGTCTGGTACATCCCATTCTCCACTTCCTGTCCCGGGCTTTGCACTGCCCTTCACAAGGACAAGGAAGAAACTCCCATCATGTGGCAGTTTGTGTCGTTAAGTATCTCACTAATGTCAGGCTGATGTGTACACAGGCATCCACTAGGATCTGTTATTTTTGTGCCCAGTTGTGGACGTGCTGGTTTGCTAATGTTAGTCGTTATTGGCCTTACACTTGTCCCTCAGTCAGTCTGACTGCAGTGCACTGTGAGTGGAGAGACATAGTGAGCGAGGCAATAATGAGGGTCTGGGGAGGTGCACAAGCCCTGACTCAAAAGCACTTTGACCCAGCCACATACAGAAATGCACCATGAAGGTTAAAATGCCAACATTAGCTGGTGTTCTGAAAATGCCCATGAGTGATGTTCAACCTCATCTTTTAGGAGCAAATTATTCTCACAATTTTACTACACCCTGCTATCAGTTGAAAATATTTTTCACTGTATTTTTCAAGTGTATTTAATTTGTATAGTCCACCAAAAGTTTCCATGGAAACCCTTTTTTGGATCCAAATGTTTTGTTTCAAAGCACAAAGAGCAAGCAATTTAGACCTGTTATTTCCTGTGGAAACCTAAGACCTTGTCACTTGAAGATGACAGTAATCAGCATTAAACTCCAGGAGTGTGCTTTTGAGTGTCCCGGGAGACTATGGTGCATCTCCCACCCAGTCATTGAATTACCACCCCTCCTTTGTTGTGAGGAAGGATTATGACAGAATAGCAACTGTGTCTGAAGAAGGGATCTGTTTCAGTGTATTAGCCATAGTGAGGGTGAAGTGTGCATCTTAACAGGGCCTAAAGGTATCCCAAAGTCCTGGTCCACTGCCCCCAGGGTTACAGTGTCAAGGCATATTGAAGAATATTTATCCAGTCTCCTTTTGGTTTCATTGAGTACAGAGAAAGGAACTGTAAAGCTGAATTCAGTAGAAAGGTTAATCCCGGTTCCCCTGTCTGTGCACTCACACATGTGTGTGTGCGTGTGCGCGTGTTTCTGTTCATACTCAGGTGAAGTACAAGAGTGACCTGCAGCAGATACACCAGCCGTCCACAGACCTGCCCAACCTGCTTCACCTGGAGCATGCACTGCAGGCCAGCAGGCTGCAGAGCAATGTACTGTCTGCCCTCCACACTGCAGCTGACCTCAGGCCACATTCATGAAATCTGAGTTATTCCCAACTGAGAAAACAACATCTACATCATTAAAACACTGTGATGAGTTCTTAAGATATGAACTAACCATATAACATATAGTAACAGATAAAGGGTGTTGCACACGTATGTTGCAAGTGCCTGTAAAGGAATAATTCATTATCTGTGAAATTATGACATTTAATTTTCCATTTGAAAGGTTAATTACGTACATATTAAGTGGTAATTAAAATTAGGTAATACAATTAAACTAATAGAAAAGGATGTTTATGGGATACAGTTTAAATGACATTATTCTAGTGGTCATTATCTAGCCCTTATTAGTCATACATGGAAAGCATATGTTTGTGCTGTTGCTCATTTCAGTGAGTTTGAACATAACATTTCTTTAGCAAGACTAAAAGCAGGAAGAAATGAATACTAAAATCTTGTTGCCCATACTTGCATGGCTGTGTCAATGTCTATGAAAACATCCTTCTCTGTTCTGCCCCTATAGTTTGAGTACAGGAAGAAGTATGAGCAGTCTAAGGGCCAGTACCACTTCGCCCTGAACACGTCAGAACAGCTCCACCACAAGGAGAATGCTGTACTGCACAGCCAGGTCAGATGCACCGCTGCATCTCACCCATTGCCTTTAAGCCAGTAAACCTTTTAAAACAGCTTCATCCTTTCAGTCAAAGCAGTTCACAGGCACTGTTAACGTAGTTGTGCTCTTTGCCTTGTGCCACATTAATCGGGTAGAGCTATCACAGTATCAGCACGCGATATGCAACTAACTGATGAGGTCAATGCAGATATGTGGGTCCTGCATCCAGGTCAGGGTAAATTATCTATATGACTGCCCTTTGCCTTTATCTTCTCAAATGTTGTACATATTCATTTCACTACTTTTAAAATTGATAGATGCTGTCTGGACTAAGTTCATGTCAATAAATAGCACAAATTACGTTCAGATATAATTAAAAGTGGCAAGCCAAAAGCTGGAAACTGTTCATTCATTTTATGTGGACTGATAAATTGCTTAGGGACTCATAATTTGTGATTTTAAACTTTCGGGCCTTTCTGGTCCTTCCCTCAAAGGTGAAATACAAAGAAGAGTATGAGAAGTCTAAGGGAAAGTCACAGCTGGAATTCATGGACACCCAGTCATACAAAGTCTCCAAGGAGGCTCAGAAAATGCAAAGCAAGGTACCTGTACTTTATGTTTTCTGTATATTATTGTGTGCATCTGTGCTTGTTTACTGGATATTACGAATAGCATATACATTAACATCATTGAAACCTAAAAACAGCAGCAGTGGAGCCTTGTTTCTTAAGTAGATAAATGGCAGCTGCTTGTCCTAGCACCTCCATAGCTTTAATAAGAGCTCTACCACTCCAAATATTGGGAGTCAAATTAGTCAGACCAGAACACTGAGGAAACGTGACAGTGGGCGGGAGAACACAGAACATTAGCATTTAAAAATATTTCTGAGGAAAATATGCTTTGTGTTTGCCAAATGAGAGTGTGACTCACAGAGGGCTGTGAAGACTTTTGAGCTTGGAGTATGAGAGGCTTGAATGTGCATTAAAACTTTTAATTGTCCTGTACCTGTTCTTGATTGCTTTGTGTGATAAGTGTGTCTTTGCAATAAAGATCACCCATATACACCTAATTACCTTTTATTTGGTTGCACCCGAAATGGTGGCATTGCCTTTGTGCACTTGAACATGAAATTATTTTAATTACAACAAAGAGACTGGGTTACATTAAATGATTTTCATTATTAGGAGGAGAACTGTGATTGATTTTAACTTCATACTGATAATTGTGTTCTAGTTAAAATCATCATGTGAAGTGCAGTAAAATTATAAGGGTAATGCCACTGCATTAAACACAACTATCCAAGGAATCATGGGTGATGGTGTCTTTAAATTGGCACACTTGTTAATAACATGACACAATCATAAACTGCTTCAGGAGAATTGGAAGTTTTATTTTTATTGTCAAAATAATCATACATTTTTAAAAGCAGTCCTAATTAAACATTAATGTTTTTGTTGAATTGCTTAATCAGTCATATTGGAGGCAAGCTCAGACAAATGTATTGAAAGGCCAGCGGTAATGATCCATAAACAGTTTAAAAATAGCTAATGTAATCCTTTCTTTTAAAATTTTAAGAACATAGTAAGGCTGTTACATGCATGCTGTAGTAGCATTCTTGAAAAAACACCATATGAATTAGTTATGAAATGATATTAGTGATGAAATTATGTAATGTATATGAAATTAGTGAAAAAAAGTTGAAAAATAATGAAAAAGATATGGCTACATTTTGTGTTGGTGTTGAAAGAAGAGTGATTCTTTTCCCCTCGTCACCCTGTCAACAGAAGGAATACCGGAAAGAGTATGATGACAACATCAGAGGCAAAGCCTTGGTGGATGTGGACATGACCCCTGGGTACCTGCATGCTCGGCATGCTAGCAGCCTCCTGAATGAGGTCAGTTCTAGCAATCCCATAATGCTCAGTGCGAGTGCACGCTGTACAGAACCCCCTGTGGGCACCCCTGTTACAAACACGCTCTTCAGGGTGACTCATGCAGATGATTTCTCCAATATGCACTGCACAGTGCACCCTTGTGGCAGACTGTTACCGCATAATGTATGCAGCCTATGCTTCATCCAAACCCTGCAGTTACTACATGATGTACAGGGAATGATCAGCATTCTTTGCTCTAATGGAAGACAGCAGGGGGAACCCTATCTTGTGTTTGTGTAGAGCAGTTTCGTGGAACTTTGTTGCTGCAGTGGAAAGAAAAATAGCTTATAACACATCTAACAGAAAAACAGTATTAATGAGTTATTGAATCTTAGTTTAATTAAGGAGTTCATTTTTGCCAAGCTATTAAGTGACAAATGCAGCTTGACAACGTCTGAATAAGATATCAAAGAATATAACAGAAGAATAGACAGTTTTCTTTTTCATAATGCAGTATGTCAGTTATGGGGCCACATGTATCAACGGTGCGTACACACTAAAATCGTGCTGAGCACTTTTCTACACATGAAAGAGCTGCATGGCATGAGCAGAAAGACAGACAAAATGATCTGATTATCTTTGTTTTTTTTTACTTAATGACCCTGACACTGTTGGCTATTATTTTGTTGATTTTAGCAGTCATCTCTCAGTGGTTAGAATCATTCATAATTTCTATTATTTTGCGTCTTGTAGACCTACGTTCCGAGTGCTCCGATTCCCTAAATGGTGCGAGGACAAAATCCGACCACTTCTTTTTCTTCTCCTCCACTGCACGCACCTCTGGTGAAACTGCATTCATAGCAGTCACCACTTTGAGCCACTCCACAGTTTTCCGTCGATTTGAAATGCTGCTTCTCTGGCCTCCAAAAAGGACATTTTTTCTCCTCTCCACCTCATCAACCATCACCTCTATCTCTGTGTCTGAATAATTTCTTTTCTTACGTCCTGCCATTGATCCTCAACATCAATCTCTGCATTTCACTCAGATTTACCTGGGATTTTTAATATGCTTATTCGATGAATTAAAGGCGTGTCTCGGTCCATATAAGAACAATTGTGGGAGTGAATATTAAGCGCATTCATGTGCACATAATCTCACGCTGATTTGATTTACGCTCAGATTTATGAAGACAATTAGGTGTACGTGGTGTTTGATAACTCCGATGAAAAAACCTCCGTACACAAATCGTGAGATTGTCCGTACGCATGGTCCTACGGCAAGTTGTACACAAAGATTGATACATATGGCCCATGGTGTTGAATTTCCCCTGCTGTGCTCATTCACAGAAGGAGTACAGGAAGGACCTGGAGCTGGAGGTGAAGGGGAAGGGGTTGTCAGGCCTGGGACTGGAGGAGACACCAGACATGATCCGAATCAAGAACGCTGGGCAAATCCTCAACGAGGTACCGTTGCTCCCCCGGAAAACACAGGATTAGGCTCAAAGAGAGGGGATGACTTTGCATGAGCCTTCATCCCTCTCCTCCCTTGCAGAAAGAGTACAGGAAGGACCTGGAGACAGAGATCCGAGGGAAGGGGATGGAGGTCAGCGCATCACTGCCAGAGATCCAGAGGGTCAAGAAAGCCTCTCAGATGGCCAGCCAGGTGAGCAGCAGGGCGTGGTTTCAGCCTCACTTCAGTTCAGCACACTACTGTAATGAACCTCAAAGAGGATGACATTGGTCGGAGAAAGTGCAAAGAGATGTGAATCATGGGATATTAAACCATGAGGAATAGATAAAATCACAACAAATATTTCAAGAGCAAGAAATATTCCTGCTTCCAAGACCAAAGTCTGACAAAAAATACACACATGTGCAGCTGGATTTATCTTGTTTATGCACAGGCTCCCTCCAGTGGGCATCACTACCTTGTGTGTGCAGTATCTGAATGTTATGATAATATTAAGTTGTAATATGCTATGATATTTATCAGTAATTAGTAGGTTATGATAGATGTTGTTTTGGAATAAGACCAGAGGGTAATCAGTTCAGGAAAGAAGATGAAACAAAATCATGCTAGCTGTCCTTTCAAGGCTTGTAGGATATTGTGCAGCCCATAGCAGGATTAGGATAGATCACACCCCACGTCCATCCTATGGCCCTCTGTACTGGAACTGGAACAGTGATGTGTCCTCAGATAGATATGAACACCCAGAGCTCCCACTTCGACCCAAGGAGTTACTTCTGGCATCTAAGCAGGCCTCTATCTCCTTACGGACCTTTAATCAACCGGGAGTTAATTCAGGAAAATGGTTTGGTAAGACAGGTGAAGTGTGAAACTGTGCCTACTCCATCAAGCTTCATATAGGTCATTGCTTTTTTTAGATCACCGATCATACGATTCCTTATCATTTTTTTTCATTATGTTGAATTGATATATAAAAATTCATTTTTACCATGTGTCTGGGTACAACAGAGTTTCTTGTCTTCATTAGGCAAGTTAATGCTTGGTCCATTTTGTACAATAGAATTAATCTTGAATTAAACTAAATACCAGTATTACTTTTAATATTTTCGTATTCATATTGCTAAGGTTGGTGCAGCATGGCTGATGGTCTTGTCACAGGAGTCCTTGACTGTCATCTGTAGTCTTACTCTGAAGTATTTATATTCCTCTGTGAGACCAGTGAGAGGTAGTTAAAGGACTCTTTTGCCATAAAGGCTGATGTTGCTGAGACATCTTGGGACACCAAGCCACTTCTTCACATATGATGTGATGGTTCGCTCGATCTTCTCCTCGGTTGTCAGTGGGAGACTTTCAAACAAAAACCCAATGGCACCATGCAATGATGCCGATACGGCAAATCATATGAGCACTCTGCCACAAAATTGCTCTCTTGCATCATCCAGGTGGATGCTGCTTATACGTTTTGGATGAAGTCAGTTACCGAACCAATGTAAAATAATGGAGGAAAGATGTTTAAATGCGGGGCATTAATAATAGTTTTTTCAAACACGAAGATGTTTGAATGCTGGGGTTGAAATATTAGAATATTAACATGAATTCATTGCAGTTTCTAAATGGAGAGACCATCACTGGGGTGTCGCTGAAAAGTACCGATGTACAGGGGAACAGAGACGGAGCTGTGCTTGTGCTGTTGTTACAGAAGGAGTACCGAAAGGACCTGGAGACAGAGATTATAGGGAAGGGCATGGAGGTCAGCACAGATGTGCTGGAAATACAGAGAGCTAAGAAAGCCACTGAGATTACTAGCCAGGTGAGTCTACATACTACTGCAATATACTGTCATACCAACATATGATAGCCCAGCACAACACAGGGGGAAAGCCTTAAACGTCACAAATCAGCCAAGTCTGTGTACTGCATTATGCCACAACTTTCCAGTCACACAGAACGTGTCACAGATCAGTATATGGTAAATTAATTCACAACATAGTACATTACAGCACAATACCAAAACACAAGGCAGCTTAAACAGTTTCCGACAGCTGGGTCTATTTATAACACATCAGATCACAACTCATCTCACAGCACAGCTCATCTCAGCATAACACAACCCAGAAAGTCTTTAAGAGAACTGTACAGGCGAGCTAACACAATGCAGCACAAATCCCCCAATATCATCAGCCAGACCCTACCATACACGCCATCACCACAACTACAGTATGAAGCAGGACAATGCACAGCACGGCATTCCAGTGGGCCCTTCAGCCCACATTGTCAATCACACACAGTAGAGGATTTTGCGACAGACAGAAAGACCAAATACTGCCCCAGGGCTACATCACAGCGCCTACACGCCCAGACAGTGTACTGACCACATCATTACTTATAAATGGATGCTTGCCTCCATGCACTGCAAAATTCAAGGCCTTTATCACTCAGAGGCACATTCATAAATCATTCATCATAACAGTGAGATTGTGCGTGCCTTCTTTTCCTGGTGACTAATAAGAAATCTTCCATAAAACAGTTTAACATTGTATTTGCAGCATTCTGTATGGAGAAAGTCAGAGTTTTCTTTGTAGAATCTTAAAACGTTTCATATTTATAGATCGAATCAGTTTAAGAGTTAGTATTTTTTATTATGAATAGGACAGAAATGAGGACAACAAAGGACATCTTCATGATCTTAAAGGGTGTTTTGGTAGTCCTCTGGCCACAGGGTGAGAGTTGTTGTTTTCCTTTGCGATTGGCTGTTGCAGGCCTCCTACAAGCAGCTGGCTGAGCTGAGGGAGAACTCCTATGGCACGGTGACAGACACCCCTGAGCTGCTGCACGCCGCCTACCTGAAGGATGTGTACAGCCAGGTATGGCGGTCATCCACGGATAGAACGGAATCATGGGAAATTGTGTCTTTGTTGTATGATGTTCTTTATATCATGGCAATGCGGTGTAATATTGAGACGTGAACTGAAGTGGAAGCATGTGAATGCCATTACATACTGCTAAGGATTTCACTCATGTTATGCTGATGGTGCTCAAGACTGCAGCATCTTACAGTGTTCAGTGACAGCAGCCCAAGCTTTTTTCTGTTTTTTTTTTTTTTTTTGCTTTAATCAATATCCCAATAACTACTGAAGAAAAAGTACAAGGATGAGGCAGAGAAACTGAAGGGCACGTATGCAGTGGTTTCAGACACACCAGAGATGGAGAGAGTGAGGAACAGTCAGAGGAACGTCAGCTCGGTGGGTTACAGTCTTACATTAGCTACACGTTACCCTTTACCCATTACATCTGCTGTTATTTTGCACTAGACCTTACGTCATTACATACTACACATTGCGCCATACAGCAGTGTGCTGCCTCAGATGTCCATTGCTCGACACTATATACTGCTGTACTCCTTATGCAAAAGGAATTTGTGTATCAGGTTGATTAATGAATCTAGAAAAATATCTAAATTGTAGCATTCTGTTTTAGAGTATGTTTTAGCACTTCCTATCCTCTGTCTCTGGATTCTAAGCTGTGACGTAATGTGTTTGCAGTTGCGATACACATGGGACTCAAAGTTGCTCAGGAGCCTGATGTCCTCTGTCACGGAAACACCCGAAATTGTCCTTGCCAGGGAGAATGCCAAGAAAATCAGCAACGTAAGCAAGTTCTGGTTCTATTATGACAGCAGATGCCTGAAGACACAGTGCTAAATTCTACACAGTTTTGCAAAACACTAAAATTATATCTGGCCTGTCTTGTTTCACTTCTGTGTAAGAAGAAGCATTTCACTATTTACCAGTGTCCCGTGACTGTGTTCATAGGGGATCTTCTGACATGTAGCATGTCATCAGTGAATGTGGGATATAACCACCACTCTGATGCCCATATTCAGGCGCAGTACAGGGAGGAGGTTGGTAGTGGGACTGCAGTGAAGGACACCCCTGAGATGGACAGGGTCCGGAGGAACCAAGAGAACATCAGCACAGTGAGTAACAAGGCTGTAACCCTGTAGGCTGCAGCAGATTCACTTGTGCACCAGTGTAGTCCAAGCATAGATGAAGTGGACATAAAGGGTGAATATTGAATTCAAGTCACAGAAAAAAAGACAGTGCCATTTTAGATGACAAGTTGCAGCTTAGTAGTTAGTAATTTATCGCACTTAAAGAATCGGTGTATTCTTTGTGAAGTGTTCTTTTTTCAGCTGAACAGGTTTGTTTGAAAACCTGCTCTGCTGTCCTTTTCACAGCAGCAGAAACAAGTAGAGAGTTGCTGGCGTTTGTCCAGAGTCAGTAATTACTGTCTATTACTGGACCGTGCCAAACAATAACCCATTGAGAGACCAGCTCCCACAAGGATCACAAGACTTCTTCTCCAGTCCCAAATAACCACACACCTAGAGCACAGATGGGGTTTAGTGGGTAGGGGGGGTAGACTTTACAGTAAACGTCTTGCTTTCAAAGCAGTTTGAACAGTATCCTCCCAAATACTCTTTTATGACAATTAAAACAGAAGAATGAACTTAACATGGATAATTTAGTTTTGTTCAGAAACATAGCCTGTAAAATAACAAGTTACAATATTTTTGGTTGCAGCTTGATAACAAAACCAACCCACTTAGATTCAGTGGTTTGGATGCTGTTATGAACTGGTAAATTCTTTTCAGTTTTTGTCTTTTTGTGTTGTCCTTGATTGAAATGAAAATTTCAGTGTAAGATTGAAAGCATTATTTTACATAATTTGGTTTTATATTCCAAATGTATATATTGTCTTGCTTGCATAGGTGAAGTACAAAAAACAGCTGGGCCAAGGCACTGCCGTGGGAGTGACCCCAGAGATGGAGAGAGTCCGTCAGAACCAGGAGAACGTCAGCTCGGCAAGTCAGCTCTTACTGATGTCATCAGATTTCAGTGTAAGATTGTAAGCATTATTTTACATTATTTGTTTTTATATTCCAAATATATATATTTTCTTGCTTGCATAGGTGAAGTACAAAAAACAGCTGGGCCAAGCCACTGCCGTGGGAGTGACCCCAGAGATGGAGAGAGTCCGTCAGAACCAGGAGAACATCAGCTCGGCAAGTCAGCTCTTACTGACATAGCATTGCTCTGATGTCATCTTTACATCTTATGTCTGCTCTCACTGAATATAACATGATGTCATTACTGCTAAGGTTTGCTGTCACTCACTAAGCTTCATAGCAAGGCTTCATAAGACTTCATCACAAGATCATGTTGTCACTACATCACAAGCCTTCGCTCAGTAATATGGCATCACTGTCATATCATTGCTATGTGATTAGTCTAGGCACGGAAACACAGAATCACTGCTCTGGTATTACTTCATTGTCTTCGCTCTGTGATGGAACCTTTATGACGTGTTTTTGTTACACCACAAAGCTCCTCTAACAACATCCTGTTGCAAAACATCACTGAGGTGTCACTCGTATAGCAGTTGTAGCAGAATGAATGAGATGAATGAGATCAAACCTCGTGTTGTTGTAATGTTGCAGGTGAAGTACCAGAGAGGCTTGCAGGAGATGAAAGGGCGGGCCTGTTCGGCAGTGGACACGCCCGAGTTGAGGCGTGTCAGGCAGTCACAAAACAGCATCTCCATGGTAGCGTGAGGGCGGTTGTGACAGCCCCACCGAGGGTGGAGTAACACCACTCACAGCTCACTGCGGCTGGGACTGCAGCACTCTTACCCACCCCCAAACCCCTCCCTGCAAAGGGTAAATCCTGTGTCCTCTCTTTCTGAGGAGGGGAACACAGTGAATGTGAAATTTTTATGAATAAAATACTTTTATACCCCTGGTTTCATGTGTGGAATTTTTTTGCTCACTGACCAAATGCACCCTTTACAATGGTTGTGTGTGTGACAGCTAACTTGGCTGGAATTGTGTGTGTGTAATGTGTTTGTGTGTTTGTGTGCCTGTGCCGATTTTAATTTTGCATGTACAGAGCAGTTAATTCCTCACTGTTGATTTAACAGATTACTAAAACTATATACAGCCTTAGTGTGGTTGTTAGGAGCATCCATCGACGAACACCCTGATAACACTCCAGATGTTTTGCGCCACAGGCAAAGTACCATGAGGACTTTGAACGGACAAAGGGCAGAGGATTCACCCCTGTGATGGATGATCCCAACCTGGAGCGAGCGCGCCGGAACAACCAGATGATCAGCGACGCAGCGTATAAGGGTGTGCACCCACAAGTGGTAGAGATGGACCGCAGACCTGGCATCATTGTTGGTGAGTTCGCCACCCACGTTAATACGTTAACATTTATTAGTTAACATAAGGAGTTCATGTACTGTCTTTGAAGAACCTTTAGTGTGTTTTACATCATATGCTCTCTTAAGCAAATTTTACGAAAAAAGATAAATTTTACATTTACATTTACATTTATTCATTTGGCAGACACTTTTATCCAAAGCGACTTACAAGTGAAATTTTTGCTTTTTTATTTTATGATATGATTATAGTATGAGTTAAAGCAAAAAAGATGTAGTCATATTGCCAGTTTCACAGTTAGAAGAATGCTAATTATGGTTTGAAGTTCCAATGAAATATGACACCCTGGAAATCCTTGGTCAAGTTGTTATTGGTCATGGCGATATCATAACCAGTGCTTACCTCCTTGGAATAATGATTCTAAATCCACTGTGCATCTAATGGGAGAACAGTGGAGATGCTGATCACCAAGGCAGTATGAGCCTCAAAGTTGGTGTCTTGCATATTTGTAACTTCTCGCTGTGTGTGAAACATTTACCCCCACATTTATATCCACAGGGTCTGAAATTACTATGCAAACACCCCTTTCATCCAACCATTTTAGATTCATAAAATCTTTTTTATTACTTTCAGAAAGAGAAGGAAGACACTTAAGTAAGACAAGGAAGATAAATTGTGAAACTCATATTTATTTTGATCTTTTATCCAGCTTTGTGAATTTAATTTCCTCTTTAAATGTATACTAATGTGGTTTCATACTCTTCTTTTGCCAACCACCCCGCTACATTTGTTTAACATTTGGCAGTGCAATCAGTCTTTCCCAGTGACTCTCTGTCCATCTGCCTCCAAATGACCTGACCCTCTCTCTGCTCTGTGAAAGATCTGAAGGTGTGGCGCACAGATCCAGGCTCCATCTTTGACTTTGACCCAGTGGAGGATAACATTCAGTCTAAAAGTCTGCAGAAAATGTCGGGTACTGCTGATCTCTGCCTTCCTGTTTTATGCACCTACTCCAGAATCTCTTCTCAGAAAGCTTATTATACCTATCCATTCATTTGTTATTTTGCATTTAAAACTTTACTGTATTAATTTATTGTGTGAAGATTCACTTTTGTCATGTAAATTCATCTTCCTCCTCATACCTCTTTTCCCAAAAATATCATGTTCATTCTTCTCATTGTTTTTCCGTTGCAAGCCTTGCCATTGCCATTTTCCTTTTTGTCCCTTGTCTTTGTCGACCCCTTGTGGACGCTGGGTAGAGCGCGCAAGCCGCCTCAGCCGTCAACAGTCCCAGCAGTCTTTGCACTCACAGGCCCAGTCAGTGAGCTCCCTGGGGTCTGAGCTGTGGGACAGGAGTCTGTCTGTCTACAGCAGCAGCTCTGCTCTGCAGTCTCAGGACAGAGGTAGCACAGAGTCTCAAATAAACTAAGACTACTTACTGACACAAATTCCCTCTCATGTAGAGACACTTACTAATGGACTATCTCTCTCGTTCTAACACTCTCAGATACATCTGTCTCACACATCAGTACAAATACTCATACAAGCCAAATGAGACACGTGCAGTCAAACATCAGTGTTGCCTGCAGGTGCCCAATATACATTAAATTCTCATGTCAAACACACACACACACACACTCTTTCAAAAACCCATCCAGAGAAGCATGCATATATATTCCTCCCCACTCACACACATTTCCTTGAGTGTTCTGGAGTGAAGCCCTGCCCCTCTCCTCTTTCGGCATACATTCACCCCAGAACAGGGAGTCTCCTTGCCCCTCCCACATCTGCTGGTCTGTTTGATCATGAGCTTCTGTCTTCTCTGTGATCTGAAGGGCACTCCAGTTTTTGCCCAAATGTTTGAAATTCAGAGGGAACCTTGTGTTTCACTTCACTCTTTCCTGCCGGAGCCACAGACACAATCCTCATCACTTGTGTTTTGTTCACAGGGTTTTGTGTCCCTAAAACTTACCTTTTGTACCACTGCTGTGCTTTTTATGTGACTTCTAACAGTGACCTAACGTGCACCTTGATTGAGACTTGATCCTCCAGGTTTGCTATTCCCACAGGATGTTTTGGAGCAGTTAATTACCTGTGTCACTTGTCCATTACACCTAAATGGTTAAACCATCTTTCTCACTGTCACTGTCTCCCCACTTCTCTGTTTGTCTGCTTGTGAATATAAGCCCCTGTTCTCCCTGGAGCGTACCACCAGAGCGGACACCAGCAGGGGTATGGCTACATGCACCAGACTAGCATGTCTTCCATGCGGTCTGTGCAGTCCCCCCCTCACTCCTCCCCAATGGTGAGTCCCAGCATGAATGCTGATCATCTTCAGTTTCTGTTTCCAAGTCTTTTATTTCTGTTGTGTTCATACATTAAAGGAACGTCAACAGACAACATGGTAAGGAGAATAGACATGATTTTCACTTTGTTGATGCCTCTCTGATCAAGTGGCCAGATGCTTTGAATCAATTAAAACACAGTTGTGTGTGTATCAGAACCACAGCCGCGTAATTTCACGCAGCACCGTTTTAGGAATGCCAAACATTCATTTGTGTAGTATGAAAATTTGTGGTTTTAGATGGATGAGGGTTAACAATTCCTCAATGTAACACCCCCCCACCCCCACCACCCCCAACAGCAGAGAGTGTACCGGGCGCTCTATGACTATGCGGCGCAGGACCACGACGAGGTGTCCTTCCGTGACGGTGATGTCATCATCAACGCCCAGCCCATTGACGAGGGCTGGATGTTTGGCACAGTGCAGAGGACGGGCAAATCCGGCATGCTCCCGGCCAACTACGTGGAGTGTTTCAACTAGGGTGGCGTGTCTGCAGCTCACCCCAAGGGAACCCCAGCCCTTGTCCTGGAGGGCAAACAGACAGACAGTAGCATCCCATTCGGTTTCACCCTGCTGATACAAAGATTTAGGGGTGACAGGCCTTGTTCTTTAGAGCCACAAATGAACAGTGGACTATGTCATCAAATTGCCTGTTGCTTAGAAAGCATTGAGTCAATGAGACTAACTAATTCAGTAATTCAAACAATTATGCAGATCAAGGATTCTTAGGATATTAAGAACATAAGACATTTGTGGCTCCTTAGAAAGGAGGTTAGTGACCCCTTGTTATATTTTGATTATTCACATTAGTGGTCAGAATGAGAACTTACAGAAGCTACAGCCCTCCAGGAGCAGGGCAGGGAGACCTGCCCAATTGATTTCCTTCCTTTTTATTTTTATGAAGGCATTGGCACTAACCTTTTTTTTCTACAAAAAAGGCTAGAGGTGTGGTGGGAGAGAGGGACTTCTCAGTACTATCTTGCGGAAATAACATATAGTACTGTAGCTGTTATCTTCATTATCTCTTTAACACACTGCTTCATGTTATTTGTCACTATTGATAGGACACAAAGGTTTTGTAAACCTGCTCCACAGAAGTACTTTAGTTGGGTGTGGTAGTCAATGTCACCCCCCACCTATGGGTTTATGTGAAATTTGTATTAGACCTTCTGATTTGCCAACATTTATAGTAAAATACACTCACATGTATATCTTTCAATTCAGATCTCCAGAGAGACTTTAAATCAGCCTCGTGACTCAAATTCAGAGCCCTTGATCAACATTCAGCTACAAATTTAACTCCCCGATTTTTTCAAATAGTGGACTCTCATGGGTTTTTCATTCTTGACAACTTGACATTTTACTTTTGATTGAAATTGGAAATATTCAGGTTAGATCCCAGTTGTGTCATCAGCTGAAGGTGAAGCCCTCAGCGGCACAATAAATTGGCTTCGTTCCGCCAGAGTTAAGGGTAGGTTTGTTGGCAGAGGTTGCTCGTCACACCCCTCTCAGGCACCCTATGATTCATCAGCTCCCTATGAGTTGCTCAGATGATGTCAGTGACTCTGCACCCGTCCTCCACTTGGCCCCTGTAGAGCAATAGGGGACTTGAAGTGTGAGAAACAGTTACATTGGAGTGTTGTCTTATCAGAGGATTTCATTCACTACGCCACACGCTCTGGCATGAGTACAGCAGTTGTGGTGAGAGCTGTCAATGTTCAATTGGAAATTCCAACAAAAAAAGGTTGGAAATATTCGATGAACATCTGTAAGATTGCACAACCACCTCTGAAATATCTGTGTTTATAACTGCTTTGCGTGTGCCTACAAGTACATAAAAATGTATCATCATGGTGAAATACGTTTGTTTGGAGACACTGTATTTTACCGTGCACTTGGAGTGATCTGAAAGTCATTTATCTCATTACTATTGTAGGATATATGATTTCTTTGATTTCACAGTACATAGGTTAGTATTCCCCATTCAGACTTGTACTTACAGCGCTGAATTAAGTTAAAAATGGATAATTTAACAAAAGATGAATATTTATTTGTCTTGAGAACTTTGAGAGAAACTGAAAGAACCAGAGGCGATGCTGTGTTCTTTGTATAACTTACAAACCTTATGTGTCTTGGCATTTTTGCTCTTTCTAGTCTAGATTAAAGGAACGTATAAACAAGTATATTTTTCAGTGTTTAAGCATCATCACTCATAACCTTTTTTTGTTGAAGTAGATGATGCTGTAGATGGAACTCAACAGTTGTCACCTATTGTTTGGCAAGCAGTTTTTGTTATTAATTGCAGTGTGTCACATGAGGAAATAAACAGCTTTGTCAATCCAGACTCCTGTTTGGTTAATTGATGTCCTTTTTGTGAAAGACTGTGAAGCAAAATGAGAGTGATGCACACTGGAAGTGAAAGCTCAGTAATAACTATTTTCTTTTGACATGCATGGGCTTTTGCCTCATACGGTCAATGCCCTACTTTTATGCCTTTCCTATATTTATTACCTATAGGAATCAGACCAAAGTTAGACCAAAAATGGCCTGCAAATAAGCTCTCATGGCAGGGGAATGAGATGGTGACTGAGCAAAAGACCTGTAGAGGGATATACTACATACTACTGTGGACTTGTCTTAGATGGACCTTCTACATAGGATTAAAAAAAATATCTAATTTTTGCTATGTAAATCAGCAGAATCAGTAACAAGAAACAATACTGACAATAATCATGAATTGAGACACCACAACAGGTTCATTTGACTACATTCATTCATTCATAATCAGACATTTACTGTACAGCTCTTAGGCAATTAATGACATTGTGTCAATGTGTGGGTGACATTCAGTGCATGTGTGGGTGAGGACAGGTGTGGACTTGGGACTATGTTCTGATATATACTATGTATCTGATGGAGGAGTATTCTGCAATACAGCTTACGCACTGCTGCAATGAACACCCCAAAGAATTTTACAACAGGTTGAAACATGCCTTCTTCCAGGGAGGGAATGGGCCAGGTCTTGAAGAAGAACGGGCCTTCAAGTCTTTCTTCCTGAATAACGTACGACCTTGTGTGTGGACTCATGTCACACTCATCACATGGAGGGACAGTCCCTCAATGGAGTGCTCTAAAGTCCCTGTTTCAAAACCTTCTGCCTCGCGTGCCCAACAAAACCACCCCTTACATTGCAACAGCATTACGAGGAGGTGGAAGCAGAACAAGTGAAAGGGAGGTGGAGACTGCCAATCGAGGGATACTCAGGGGGAGCATGGTGTATACTGTTCCCCACAGAGTTGGGCTGTACTGCTAGAGGTGACAAAGTCTCCCTACACATCCTACATAGTACTGTTGATTGTGGGTCTGGTACTCACGATAAGTAATCTCAGTGATAATAATCAGTATATAAGTAGTGTTTTCATATGTATCTCCGCTTAGTTTATAGGAGTTACAACCCACCTCAACTGTTCAACTGATGCTTACATCCTGTTATGAACTGTGAATGAACTTTGACCAGCTTGCTAACACCTCAACCTAAGACCAAGGGGGGGAAATGGTAGGACCAATACAATGAACTACAGATACCAACAGGAAACTCCTCTGCCTATGTCATGGTGACGCACTCAGCACCCCCCATCATTGTAAATTTTACGGACAAATAATCAATACTATTCACGAAACAAGCAACATCTGGCTGCTACAGAAAAACCACAGATGAACTGTGCCTCACCCTCTCTCGCTGTTGGCACCACGCCGTTAGCATTAAAGAGAAGCTGTAGCTACAGTACCACTTTAGTTAGAACAACCCCTTTGTGTTGGAACGCATCATCACAGTTCACATGATTGGGCTCACTAGTTCTAAACTGCGTCTTAATTATACTTGCAAGGACCCGATATTATACTGGAGGCTGCACACAAAGCGTGGCTCTTAAAATTTTGGGATAAGAAGACGACCTTTTCTGACCGGTTCTCTTCTATACCCATGTGTTTAGTCAACGACATCTCTTCCCCTGGTCAAGCCAGAGACGCGATCCCAGGATGACCACGAGACCTGGATGATGCGTTATTCCCTGGAGCTGAGTTCCAGCCTCCCCGCACCGGAGACTCGCCTCCCGATGACAGTCAGACAATGCACAACCCCTGAGACTGACAGATTGGTTTAATATCAACTGTTATCAAACCCCAAGTAAGGCTGCACATCTGGGCATTAGTTTCCATTATATTAGCCTTTGTAACCTACATCTGTGATTTATTTGTGCTCTTTTAAACTGTGAAAGTTGTTAGTTATGATCATAAGACACACAACAAAAAGCTCATGACTGTATAAATACTACCTTGTTGTCTATTTAACTTGGTGGGAATATGGCTTCCTGGTCATTCTAGCCATCACCATTCGGTGTCTCCGGACTAGTTAGTCTTGCTCCGGGGTTGCAAACACACCTCCCAAAGCCTAAGTGCCCACACGTTGGGATATAATTAATTAGAATTGATGAATCTGCTAAGATTCTAGCCTCTGTATCCAACTGTGATATAGGTCATAATTCACCGAATTTAGGCCGAAGCCATATTCCCTCCAATTTAATTTTTCCCTCTCAATACCCCATAGTCATAAAGCAAAAACAGGATTTCAGAATTTTTGCAAATTTATTAATAATAAAAAACTGAAACATCACATTGACGTAAGTATTCAGACCCTTAACTCAGTGCTTAGTTGAAGCACCTTTGGCAGCGATTACAGCCTCGAGTCTTCTTGGATATGATGCGACAAACTTTACATGCCTGGATTTGGGGATTTTCTGCCATTCTTTACTGCAGATCCTCTCACGCTCTGTCAGGCTGGATGGGGACCATCGGTGGACAGCCATTTTCAGGTCTCTCCAGACATGTTCAGTTGGGTTCAAGTCTGGGCTCTGGCTGGGCCACTCAAGGACATTCACAGAGTTGTCCCTAAGCCATTCCTGCATTGCCTTGGCTGTGTGCTTAGCGTCATTGTCCTGTTGGAAGGTCCACCTTCGGCCCAGTCTGAGGTCCTGAGCACTCTGGAGCAGGTTTTCATTAAGGATATCTCTGTACTTTGCTCCGTTCAGCTTTCCCTCAACCCTGACCAGTCTCCCAGTCCCTGCCACTGAAAAACACCCCCATGGCATGATGCTGCCACCACTATGCTTCACCGTTGGGACGGTATTGCGCGGGTGATGAGTGGTGTCTGGTTTCCTTCAGACATGACACTTAGAATTGAGAACAAAAGACCAGAGAATCTTGTTTCTCACAGTCGGAGGTGTTTTTTAGGTGCTTTTTGCATACTCCAAGCGGGCTTTCATGTGTCTTTTACTGAGGAGAGGCTTCCATCTGGCCACTCTACCATAAAGCCCACAAGCAGAGTGATGGTTGTCCTTCTGGAAGTTTCTCCCATCTCCACACAGAATTTCTGGAGCTCAGCCAGAGTGACCATTGGGTTCTTGGTCACCTCTCTTACCAAGGCCCTTCTCCCCCGATTGCCCAGTTTGGCCAGACGGTCAGGTCTAGGAAGAGTCCTAGCTGTTCCAAACATCTTCCATTTTTAGAATTATGGAGGCCACTGGACTCTTGGGAACCATCAATGCAGCAAAAAGTTTTTGTAGCCTTCCCCAGATCTGTACCTCGACACAATCCTGTCTGTGAGCTCTGTAGGTGGTTCCTTCGACTTCATGGCTTGGTTTTTGCTCTGATATGCATTGTCAGCTGACAGACCTTATATAGACAGGTGTGTGCCTTTCCAAATCATGTCCAATCAATGGAATTTACCACAGACTCCAATCTGTGGTGTAGAAACATCTCAAAGATGATCAAGAGAAATGGAATGCACCTGAGCTAAATTTAAAGTGTTATAGCAAAGGGTCTGAATACTTATGTCAATGTGATATTTCAGTTTTTTATTTTTAATAAATTTGCAAAAATTTCTAAAATCCTGTTTTCACTTTGTCATCATGGGGTATTTAGTGTAGATTGATGAGGGAAAAAAATGAATTTAAGTGAAGTTAAGGGGCCTGAATATTTTCTGAATGCACTGTACTGTATATTTATATCTGTGTTCAATCAATTGAATTTTATTAAAACCGGTCGTCTGTCTCCATGTTGTTCCAATGCTGACTTAAGCCAACTCGCTATCAAAGAATTGAGTTCAGTCAAGACATTATTAATCTTGAATATTAGTTCAAGATTATAACCATTGAATTATCAAGTCATGTGGCTGAATTCAGCTGTAACAATGAAATTATAATACTCAGATGAGACTGATTAACCTTATATTACCATTGTGAACCTACAACAAGACAGGAGTTACTTTTTGGCACCTTAATCTCCGACATATTAAACTATCACAACTTTGTTGATGTTACCTACAATCAATTTAATTTCGTAACAACATACTTTTGGACCTTGTAACCACATTGATTCCATCTTTTGGATTCCATTTTGGACTCTGTGGTTTAAATAGAAATGAGTATAGTGCTTTTACCAATCCCCCTATGCCCTTCTCCTTGAAATTGAAGCCAACAAAATTGTACACTTGGATTATGAGGAAGGGTATGTCTACTTTTGTAGTGTGGGTGCCAAACTGCATATCTGAACATTCAGTGATTGTAACTTTACAGAGAACCTGCACCCATACTTCTATCCTGGTTTTAGGACAACTCCACTGATAATCTCTCTTCTAATTCCCATACAATGAATGGAGTTTTCTGCATATAGTACCAGTACACATAATGGAGTATGAAATTACAATATGGGAATATATGATTTTGATCATATATCAGTGTAGTGTATATCAGTGTAGTTCCTCTCTGTAGTTGCTGGGGATCTGTAATTTACTGGCTCTTGACAGGATTAGGGCCCGCAGCCTAATGCAGCCTCAGTGAATAGAATAATGTTGCAAAGTTGAACTGCACTTGCTCCATAGACATAAAAATGTTTCTCTAAGAGACAGAAGTACGCAGTATCATGCTATAAACCAATTAACAGATTTCAAACAGCTATGTTACACAGCTAATTAGGACCATACAATGGAAATTGGTCACATCCAAGTGTGCAGTACTTCTGTACTTACGTACCTGTATTTCTTCCTTTTAAAACCATGGTAATTGTCCTAGGAAAGGTGTAATAAATCTTTGAAAGCCATAACAGTGTAATTATATTGTATAACCTTGGTAATTATAGCCTTTAGCAGTAATGCAATAACTAAACAGCAGGATCAGAAACATCCAGGTCGATTTAATAACATTAATACTGAGCGTCTCAACTCAACTAACATGGCAACATGGAAACCACTGGGTATAATGAACATTGGACCTTAGAAAATTTGTAGAAAATGTAGTTTCAAGCATGTTTACACCTACAAACCTAGGCTTGTTCCCCATGCTTTCACACCTATTCCAGTCTCTTGGTTGCTGACTGGAAGACATTTTGAGAGAAATATGTATGCATGCACAGCTCTATGAAAAAGGATGGAGGATACAAAGATTGTGACCATGGCAAATAATAAACAACACTCTATCATGACCCAAAGCTGACGTAGGATTAGGTATCGCAGCTGACATCAAATATGGTAAAGGGCAAAGAAAAAATGTATTTACTTTTCAGACAACTCTTTCCAGTATTCACTTTAACAGTAGTGGTATTTCCTAATACGTTACTAAACAGATTTGGTAGCATTTCGCTACCAAACAACAATATAGACTTATGCGCATAGCAACCTGTTATCAACTATTTACCCTCAGCTGCTTTATTCTCAGCAAGCACTGTTTTCTTGTGCAGACATCTTTCATCATTTCAAACAATGAAGAACCCCTGTAATTTACACTGCATCTCAGTGAAAAGCTAACGGTCAACATCAATTAATAAACTGTAATTCGGACGGCAGGCATGTTACAGGTCGATGGCATAGACACATGCAATATACCTACGCAGCAAAGACAAGACAAAACTTCATACTGCCGCAAAATAAAAGCGACGCGACCTTTGGGATGACGTCATACTACAATAGCAAACTACCCGGATAAGCAGCATGCGCCATTTTTCAATTCCAGACGCTGCTGAGGGTGATTTGGTTAATGGGACAGGGTAACTGAGGTCGGGGTACTTCTCACGCATTTTTTTCGGAACCATGATGAAATTCGTACTCAAATTGCTTATGATAGCGTTGCTAGCTTTACCGACAACTGTTGTTATCAACGGTAAGTGTATCTTTCTGTAAGCGTTTGAAAAGAAAGATTGCTACCTTCTTGACGATAACTTCAACTACACTGTCATGGAATGTAGCCTACTAGCTAACTAGCTATGCTATTAGCTGCTTAGCGTGGCTTTCTTTAGCTATACTGCTGCCAGAATTTTTGTTCAGGGGAGGTAACGCTAGCTAGCTGGGAACATGGCTTGCTTGGTAGATAGCCAGCTACCTAGTTGATCAAATCTGGATAAAATGCATTGCTAGCTCGAAGTCGAGTTTATAATGAATTGGAACCCGCACGTCTTGCAGCTATTGATATTTGGCTGTTTAGCTAAGTTATGTACTGCTAACGTAACTACTGGCATAAACATGTTCCCTTACTAATTTGTGGACAGAGTAACCTTCGTGTCACAACGATTTGTTTCTAGTGTACGGCGAGTTGAAATATTGGGTTAGCTAAGTAGCATTATGCATAGTAGTTAGCGAAGTTAGCCAGCTTTGGGCTGACGTGTCCTTGGCTAGCCGGATCAGAAGCCAGAAGATGCATTTTTTTTTACTTCCAATCGCAAAACATTTAGCCTTACTCTTTGTGGTGTCAGGAATAGAGTTCTACTAGGTAGCGGATCGACTCTCAAATTACTTGGCCAGAGAACAAGCTGGTAAGATGGCTAAATTAGCATACCCAGCTGGAACATGTGTTCTTACGTCGCATTATGTTTTTTTTGTGCATTTATACAATTAAATTTTGTGTTGGAATTGACCACCGTCAGGAATCCTGCTATGGAAGTCAAGTAGCCAGCCTGTGCAAAGTATTCTCTTGTAATTATGACCAGGGTTCCATATAGTTGCATAGCTAACGAGCAGCATGTTGCGTTTCTTCCTGTATGTTACCTAGATTACAATAATGTGTCACTTAGCTAGTAATGTTACCGTGAGACTGAATACAGGTTCTAGTCGGATCAAATGGTTAACGTTCCATCGCGTCTCAGAGCCATATTATAAGGGCGTCTGCTGGATGTCAACAATGTGAATGTAACGTTAAATGTACTGTCAGCTGCTATCTCGGAAATAGCGTTTGTTGGATGTAAAAAGATGTAAAATTAATGTTAAATGTACCCATCTTGTACGTCGCTTTGCACACGTGCGTCTGCTAAATGATCAAATGTAAATGTATTGCAGAACCTCTCTTTACTAATGTATCCAGCAAACGTGTGGTTCACAGACACATCGGCATGTTTTTTTCACAGTGGACTAACAGCTCATACTTAGTGGATGGTCTCTAACTTGTGCAATTAGATGCTCAGTCAACCCATAGAATATAAGGTCCGTTTGAGTGTCACTCAGCATATACAGCATGTCACTGGACCAGGGTTGGGAAACACTACACTGAAACCAATGAAGCTTTGAATGATAAAACATACAGAGCAATGTGTGTTTGCTGCTGTTGTAATGCACATGCTTTTGTTTCGTACAGGATTAAAAGATTACTCTTCCATCATAACAGAGATTAATTATGGGGTGAATCATCCAAGTATTAGTTGTTTCAAAATGGGAAATGAACATGTTTTTATGTAAGTGTCAGGCGCATGTTGCAGAGGACGGGGGGGAATAGAGCAAACAGCACTCAGTGAGAATTGCTTGTGCACCCATTCCTCTGTTTTCCGTTTGTTGCAGCTCAAGATGCTACCGAGGATGAGGAGGCTGCAGATGATGTCGTCATGGAGGATGAAGACGATGAGGCAGAGGTGGAGGACGATGACAACACGGAGCTGGTAAGGGACTGTAGTTAGCAGTGGCTTGTTGTAAGGATTACCCTGTAGGTTCTCTCGTATGCTACGTTTTCCATTTGCCAGGACCAGGTTATTTGTAATTAATAAACAAATTAGCTAGTTGACTGTTAGGCGTAAGACCGCCCTCCCCTCAATTGTCTCTCTTTATATTACCTGCCTTTGCATGAGAAGACAGAGGAAAAAGATGAAGAAGAGGAAGATGCGTCGTCAGGGGAAGCAAAGGCCTCTCCCCACGCTGACACCACAATCCTGTTTGTCAAGGGAGAAGGTAGGTCCCTCTGTCAGTGTACTTCCCTGGAAAGTACTGACACATGCATGCTGAAGGGTGGGGTTCATGTTGGAAATTTGTTTTTAAGAACAAGGACAATACAGCTCAATAAAAACTGTTTTAATGGGTTAGAATTTGAATGTAACCTACAGTTTTGCATTACACACCTTGGAACATGTTCAGTATACAGTGAGTTGACCTTTAAATTGCATCTGAGGTAAAATGTTGTGGCACATAATGAAAAAATGCAAATAAAAAATGGTCATACACCCTTTGAAGTGTCTGCCACAGTTATTCAGATGGTTACATGCTGTGTCAAATTCAGCTTCTAACAAGCAATGGGTGCCCTTACGGCCAAAGAGTGGCAGCGTATTGGCCAGTAACCAAAAACATACTGACCCCCAACTTTCAAGCTTTTCTGCTATATGTCCCCTCTGAGGTCACTCTTACCACTCTGCATTTTATTGTTAACTTTATCATTTGAACAGTGATTTGTTGTTTTTACTCCTTTCTTGCTTTAAATTTCATTGAATTTTTTTCACTGTTGGACTCTTCTCCATTACTTAACACTAACAGTGAAAGAAATTGCGTAGCCATTTTAAATAGAGGCCTCAGTCATCTCTTCTTCATGCGTTTCTTCTTTGTCTTTTGTTCCAGACTTCCCAGCTAACAACATCGTCAAGTTCCTGCTGGGCTTCACTAACAAAGGCAGCGAGGACTTTGTGGTGGAGTCGCTGGACGCCTCCTTCCGTTACCCGCAGGACTTCCAGTTCTACATCCAGAACTTCACGGCCCTGCAGCTGGGCGTGGTGGTGGCCCCTCAGCGCCAGGCCACTTTCGAGTACTCCTTCATACCCGCTGAGCCCATGGGAGGGCGCCCCTTCGGCCTGGTCATCAACCTCAACTACAGGGACAGCAATGTGAGCTCAGAGCGCCCCCCTTTCTGCTCGCTACTGTGTTATCCAGTGCCGCGTTTCGATCCTGCAGAGTCTCAATGTTCAGAAAGCGCTACGCCTGAATTTACTTTCAAACTTGTTGCATGCAGCATTGTAGCATAATGGTTAAGGAGCAGGATTGGTAACCAAAAGGTTGCCGGTTCAATTCCCCACTGGGGCACTGCTGCTGTACCCTTTGGCAAGGTACTTAACCTGCAGTTGCCTCAGTAAATATCCAGCTGTATAAATGGATAACATTTTAAAAACCTGTAATTGATGTAAGTCACTCTGGATAAGAGTGTCTGCTAAATGGCAATAATGTAATGCATGCTGACTGTTTGCCCTCTCTTTCGGGGCCTGCAGCACAGCAGTTTCACGGCATTGATTTAGAATCCCTCTCGCATTGCTGTACTCTGGCAGGGCAACATGTTCCAGGACGCCGTGTTCAACCAGACCGTGACCGTCACAGAGAGAGAGGACGGCCTGGACGGGGAGACGTAAGTAATGACCCTGAGTGTGAATAACGATGCCGGTGTGGCCGCTGAATCGCAAAAGAGCTTCCAAACCGAAGTTTGCCTGCGGCAGTTGTTTACGATGGTCACAGATGTCGCCCTGCTAAATGTGTCCCTCGCTGTTCCACGGTGGATACGCCCTAGTGAAACAAACACTGTTTCTCTTGCGCAGGATCTTCATGTACGTCTTCCTGTCTGGCCTGGGCCTGCTTGTTGTCGTGGGCCTGCATCAGCTTCTGGAGTCTAGGAAGGTAAACAGTCGCACGGGCATGCACACAAGCAGAGCCAGCCAGCAGGAGCACTGCTTGGTCTGAAAAGCGCTCTTTTGGAAAACATGGTGAACTCATTTTGAAGAGAAAGCATTATCCCATGTAAAAATCATTGTTTGTGGCTAGACGGCTATCTCTCAGCTATTACGCTAGAGGGCTAACGTTAGCTACTGTATAAAGAACATTGGACGGAATTGAAAGGTTGGCACTTGGTCTGGAGAGCCTTTGCCTGCTTGTGGTGAATGGTGCTTCCTTGAGACATGTAAGAGGGATGTAAGAGAACGGTTAACAGAACCAGTGGAAATACTTTCCCATGAAGGACAAAGGTTATTGTGTTGGTTCAGGGACTGTTTGAAAAATTTACTGAATGTTGAATTGTCTGATGACGCTTCATTAACTCATCACAACTTCATCAGTGGGGTAAAGCCCCAGGGGAAGGGCAGTCCCTCTTCATAGTGGAGTCAATGCAGTTTAATGTCAAACACAGACAGACAGAAATAAAGATGCTGAAAAGCAAAATGGTGCTGTATTTTTACGTTTTATTAGTTGCCACAATTTAAGTTTCAACAGGACTAATGTTTACTTGCACATTTAAATGTGAGCTTTAAGTCTGCTGGGTTGTAGTGCTGATCAGAGGGGACAGACATAGCTTACAACAGACTCATCTTACGCAACACAGGAAGTGCAAGTGAAATCCGTTCACCTCAGGGTATTTCACAATCCTAAGTTTGAGTTTAAATAGACACATCATAGAGGAGCTTCCTTGACCTGCTCCCTCCTTCAGACAAACTACCTCAGAGATCATTCACTTCCAAAACAAAGGGAACTATTTGAAATGGATGAAGTTCCAGTTTGTTTCCTGTTACAAATTGAACTGTCATATCGGCTTCATTAGTGCCTTGTGTGGCGAGAGGAGCACAGGGAGTTGTCCTTTGAAAGCCCCATGGGGGATGGTACTGGAGTGAGGGACGTGTGTTGACGCTGTGTTTTGCGGTGTCCTTGTGCAGAGACGGAGACCCGCTGCCAAAGTTGAGATGGGCACATCCAGCCACAACGACGTGGACATGAGCTGGATCCCTCAGGAGACCCTCAACCAGATCAGTAAGTTAGATCCTGTCTTTTTCAGCCTTTTAGCTTACATGCCACCCCACACACCCATCTGCTGTATTTCCCCCTCGTTTCTATCAGTTCAGACCTGTTTCGATACTGCAGTGCAAAGAAATCCTCTTTTAGCGATTGCCTGCTTTGTATGTCTTGGTATTTCCTCTTGCGTTGCTGATGTTCTAACTCGCTGCCCTGTCTATCTTTTTATACATTTTCTTTCTTTCTTTCTCTCTCCCCTTGTGCCCTCAGTGCAGAGCAGACGAGGTGAGGCGTCAACTCTTCTCCACAGGTTATCTTTCAGTGAGAAATGTGTGAAATCAGTAGCAGTGCCAATGCCAGAGACAGTGCGCATCCCTGCTGAGTTACATGGGCTGCTCCTGTCATGCTGCTGCCAGGCCTATATAGAGGGAAAGGGCAGTAGACTGAAGCCCCTCGCTTTTTTGTTCAGCCATGTTAAGTAGAAGTTCTCGACCTTGCAGACACATAGGTTAAGTGCTTGTACAACAGGAAGATAAGGTCTTGGAACTTCTCTTGGGCTGTTATGTAGTGTTGTGTGGGATCTGAATTCACCTTGCAACCGAGATTGTTCTTAGGACTGGATGTTTTATGCTTCCAGGAATGTATTGGGGGAAGCGGACCTGGAGAGAATTTGCATGCTTATTGTTGATATAAGCAGTGATGATCGCTGTATTTTCCTATATATTTAGTGTGTATAAGGTGACATAGTTACATGATGCTTGGTGTTCAGGGTTGTAGCCAACCATGTCGTGACCCTACTCTTGTCACCGCCACCTCTGCAGACAAGGCCTCCCCTAGACGGTCACCCCGCAAGAGAGCACAGAAGCGCTCAGCCGGTTCAGACGAGTGACCACGCCGCCCGCCTCTGCAGCTCACACCTGTCACCTGACCTGGCGGGGCGCGGGGGAGTGACAGCCCAGCCCAACCTGGCCACATCCATCAAAGAAGAACCACCTCCCCTTGGAGTTGGCCGATGCCGCTAACCACAGCTACAACATCAGTAACAAAGCCCATTGTTGCTGCTGCTTTTATTGTTTTTTTTTTTGTTTTGTTTTTTTTTACTGTCACCGTCACAACTACGAAGAGCATTGCTCAGAAGAACGCTTACCCAATGAAAATTAATTTGAGTTCAATCGGTGTTTGATTTAAATGTTTATCATGAGCAGAGGCCAGTCCCAAGGGTTGGATTTTGAGAGCTGGCCTGCTATCAGAACAAGGAAGGGTGGGTTAGGGTGGTACAGAGTGCAATTCGGGGGTTTTGTTTTGTTATTGTCTGCCAGCCTGTTGTATTTTGTCAGTTTTTTTGTTTTGTTTTGTCTGAGGTATTTGGGAATCCTGATCTTGTCTCAGAAAGGCCTGGGCTTCAAATATATATTTTTGGACTGGTTATATGTACATACATTAGGGTACCTTCCAGCTCGTTTGCTTGCCAGAGGCAGAAAGGGCCATCATTTGCATTCACTGCTCGAAGTGCACTGAAATGTTTACCAGTTCATACTTTTTATTTTGCAGGCTTAACTGATACATGCATGGGTTGTGTGTGGTGAGTCTGAGGACAAGGATATGAAACAACCTTAATAACCAGGCTTTTTAAAAGATGTGCCTGTTTTTTTTTCTTGCTCCTTGTTTGGATTTCACTGTAATTTTCTGGCTACATAATGAATCCCAGTATGATTTCAATGGTTTTTTTTGTACTGTTCTGAACTGCAGTTTTCAAAAAGCACTGAATATTTGAAATTGCCAAAAAAAAAAACATGCCGAGCAAATTCTTTGACTTATAACTGAAGCATATGCTCATTAAGCATTAAGATCATCGGCCTCGGCATGTTGAATTTCGTAGTCTGCATGAATTCCCACACCTGACCTTTAATTGTAGGAAGTGGATTTAACTGCCAGAATGTGCAATACCTGAGGTGACCCAGAATTTCACAGGATATGGCTGTGGTGAAAGGACTGTGTGAACCCTTGGTTTGACACTGCATATTTTACACTGTGGTCACAAAGCACCAGTCAGTCAGGGAATGGAATCATGCAGCAAGTGAAAGCCTGTCTACTGAAAAGAATTATTGAAAAATTGTCTTCGCCCAACATCATTTGTAGACAGATCACTGTCATCTGAACAGTTGGCAGTTTAAGTCAAAAACAGCTGTTCATTAATCTAGTCCTCTACGATAACTGTGGCCAGTTACTTGGGTTTGCTGCTCATCTTCCATTCAATATATCCTGGCTTTTAATGAGCAGTTTTATTGTAATGACCACTGAAGGAAAATAAATGTTCCAGGAATGATAATTGTCCTTTCTTGAAAGGATTGTAATGAATTTTTTTTTTTGCAGAAAATGTGACTTTTTGCCTGAATACTGTAGAATGAAAACGTACATTTTTGGCAAGTTTCGTAAATGCAGAATAAAAATTAAATTAACTTTTTTCCACTTGTCCTTATTTGCTGCATAGGTGAAGCTGAAAAATATTATAGGCCAAATGTACATGGATTCTCATCTCTATTTTCTGTTCCAAGAGGCAGCTTGAAATGGTGTTGTGATGGTGCACTTGGGCACTGCTGCACATTCCTCTCTAACATCTATCGTTTGTAGTACAGATTTCAGGGATGGCCTTGGTCCTTGTCCCTATATTTAGTGAATTGTCTGTTTTTCAAAGTGACAAATCTCTAGTGAATTTGTAAAGTGAAGCCAATTAGATTGTACAGATGCATTCCCCTTCAGCCATACCATTCTGCCTCTCATCGATCAGTCTGTTTACTGAGTGGCCCTAACCTGTCTCTACACAGTGGGTGTAGCTATTAGAAACGAGTTAAAAATATTAGGTCAGGTTGCTTAACATTAATATGTAAATTATGAGATCAGGAAGGTTAACATTTCTAATAAAATGAATATTTGTCGATGTGCTTTTTAAATATTCCTGATATGCAAGTTAACACCGGTTCATCTGTGGTCACTGCTGTACCTGTGACATTTCAGAACAGATTAAACAATCAGCTCATTCACCTTGTGCTAAAATATACAGTAAGTGTACAGCAGGAAAGAGAAGAAAGCTGGTCAATAATTCTCCATCTGCATGTACCATGTCAAAAGGGCACATCTTCATGCCATCATTTTAAATGTGTCCAACTGCTGTAGTTAATGTACACAAAGGCATGATGTCTGAGTGACCCATTGCTAGGGCAACTGCATGGTCCATGCACAAGAGTACAGTCTGGTTTCTGTTCATGAATTTAACGTGAAGCAAAGTCCCCTTTCAGTACTAGTCAAAAAAACACGACCAAAGGCATCATATTCACACCCTTCCTTAATATATCTTTATTGCTTAAATGGTTTCAATACAGAACAGTTTCCATTTCTGAATCTGAAGCACTGTAACACAAAGGAGGAGCAGAGTACCAAACACTCAGTTGATCTAATTCAGGTTTGTTACCTGTCCACTGTGGGTGTAGCAGCAGTGCAAAGTTCCCTTTAACAGCAAGTCAGTTCAACAGTGATACAGGTGGCCATTTCATTGGTTGACAGTCAAACTCTTTACTTCCGGTGTCAAGAGAAAAACGGGAAAAAAGAAGAAGAGAAACCTGCTTTGTTAATGGGCACACTGTTAAAATGCAGCTAAACCAGAGAAGGAGCAGTCTCAGAGTAGAGGTTTTGAATGTGTTCTCTTTCTCTGTTCTGTTCATTTGAAATCACAGTCAAGTGCTAAATGTAGTGATTGCTGTTCTTTTCCTTGAAGAAAATGTTAATTTTGAAAAAAACTTTTGCAACTCAGGAACAAAATGAAAAATATAGAATATGCATTCTGTAAAAGCCCTGAGAGCGAGAATAAAAAGAAATTAACTGAACAAATTAGATTAACATGCAGAACTAACCTAAGATTCACCCTTAGCTGAACACATAATGAATTTCACAGTTTTATATGTATTTATATATTGGGAAAAAAAATTAATTTCTCAGTCAAACTAATAATAACAAAATAGACCACACAGTCTACAAACATATATAAAGATCTACATAAAGCTTTAGAATCAATAGTGATTATTGCTAATAGCAGTCCCAGGCTGACGCTGGGAGTCTATTCCATACATTTAAATCCTTGTTCTCTGCAGCATTAAACGTGATAATACATGGCTTCTCCTCAAGTAACCTCTTCACCACTCTCTGGGTTCTCAATAAATACAATAAAAGAGTCAGTGTGTAGTCCTTATGGGAATCCATGCCTACATACACACACGCACATACACACAAAGAAAATGGAAAGGTAATGGAGAAAGCTGGATTCCACATGGATACAGTCTGAGCATACATCATTGCACATCACAGTCAGTGTCATTACCACGCCTTGTGCCTGTGCAGTGGGATGGAGGAAACGCCACATGAAGACTAATGATTGGTGAGGATGCGGACTCGCGTCCAATCAGGGACCAACTTCCCCGTCACCCGCTCTACAGCCACACCCCTCCGCATTGTTCATCCTCTGTGTTGTGTTTTGCTCACAAGCTCAACCTTGCTTCGGTTTGTCGCTTCCGTTTCACCGTCTCTTGATTGCTTTTCGTTTCGCTGTCACAGTTGTGATTCTGGTTTTTTTTTTTGGTTAGCGCCAGACACCGCAGATCGGCGTGCGAGACGACTTCCATTTTCCTTAATCCGTCAACGTTCATCCTGCAACGTCTCTCCGCCCGACATTGAATTTTGAGACACAGCTTTGCGCCTTGAGGTTTGCTTTGTTTATTTCTGAGGTTCCTTTTAAAAGAAAAAAAAGAGTACATATAACACAAAGAGTAAAAAAAAAGGAAAAAGTGAGCCCTGCAGAAAGTCTTGTGATTCCGCTCTGAATTGCCCTGGTTGATGTGTTCTGGAAGGCAGTTGGCTTAGAGGTGCAACGCATGCATGGGAGACTTCAGGGTGACACAGTGTTCAAGTATGCCATGTAAAACCTTACAGACTAGTGTTCCAACAGACAGAGAGAGAACGTGTCGAGAACCCCATTCCAAAACCACAAGAATCCAACAGTAAGGCTTCAATTAGACACAAATGATTTGGAAGACATCTTCGAGGCCTGCGGGCCATTTTGCCGCCTCTTGGGAGAGCTGCAGAATATTGATTGTATTGCTTTGCATCAGGAAGTTCAATCCCTCCTCGACTCCACAGTGACACGGGTCCTGCTGTCTCGCTGAGTGGCTCACCGACATATGGGCCGTGGAGACAAGGAGCTCACTGGTCGATAGGCCCTGTTGTTGCAGCTAATCAGCCAGTGAAGCCAATGAGCTTTCAAAACACAGATATTCCCCACCCTCTCCCTAAACACCATGCAGGGTCACCCACCAGTCATCTGGAAGATAGCTTGTAAGCATGGTTCAGAACGAATAACAAAACACTACAAGGCAAATATTGCCTATATTTCTCTGGTAAGAGAATAACCACAACACACAGAGGGTATTTTTGGAGGCTCACTGATGCTTCCTTGACCTGCTCCCTTCTTCAGACAAGCTACCTCAGAGATCATTCACTTCCAAAACAAACTAAAAACTTTTTGTAGATAACAGGGATTGTGGCTGAGGGAGACAAAAAAAAAAAAAAAAACATTTTAAAAAATCAGGCAGTCTTGTGGACACCTCTGGTATAGATATCTGTGTTGTGATTTCCAGTTATGTGATCATATTCAAGCCTTAATTGCCCCAACGTCCCCCCTTCCCTCCCCATACTCCTCATGAGCCATAATGTCAGCCTCTGCAGATTTAAGTACAGCTGTGGTTTAAATACACAAAATTTATATTTTTCTCTCAGTTAAAGTCATACAAAAAAGGTATGGTAAATCATTCGTTTTATGCTTTGTAATTTCAATTTTGTTTCTATAAAGATCAAAAAAAAAAATCATCATCATAAAATGCTATTTTAAAAAATTATATTACCCAATAAATGTAACTCGATACAAAGATCTATCAGGAAAAAATAGTAGTAAGGCACAGGGAAACAGGATGTTCTTCGTTTCTGCTTATTTGCACAGTTGCACTGGACACGTGCTCGTTGTTGGCACACTCTGACTATGACACAGCGTGCTTCTGCATAGGAAGAAGGGCCTCAAGAGTGGGGCCGCGCCCGTCACTCCACCCCCACCATCGGGGGCTCGCTGGCGGGCAGGATGTGCTCCAGCGGGGGCTCGGCGCGGATCTCCAGCAAGCCCTGGATGTAGCCATCCGAGGATTCACCTGAGCTGCACGGCGCTGCTTCGGCCGGGGGCTTGGGGGATGGTTCTGCGGGGGGGTCGGCGGCCGACTCCGCGCCGGGCTGGGCTGCGGCCTGCGGCGCCGTCTCGCCCTCGGCGGCCTCCCGCTCCGGGCTCCCGGCCTCTCCCTTGGCCCGGCCGGCCCCGTCGCCCTCGTTCTCGTTCTCCGACGGGGGGTTGGTGCTGCCGGCGGCCGACTCGCTCTCGCTGCCCGAGCGCCCGCCGGCTCCCTCCTCCTCGCCCGCCCTGGCCGCCGCCGCCGTCCCCTCGCCCTCCGCCTCGCGGGGCTTCTGGTGGATGCGCTGGTGCCGCACCAGGCTGTGCTTCAGGGTGAAGGTCCGCTCGCAGGTCTGGCACTTGTAGGGTCTCTCTCCTGCGGGGCGGAAGACAGAGGAGCGTCACAGAGAAGGCAGCGGCATCGTTTTTTCCACCTCTTCTTATTTACTTGGCCTGGTGCAAGTTTTCAAGCATGCAGTGACACTAAAAATTTCCGTTTATCAGACTGAGGTCAGCTTTTCACATATTTGCATTCAGGTTCACGTACAAGTCCTGTACACAAAGTGAAAAAACTCCAGAGTTATATTCTACAACATATATATTTATGTGCCTTAACACCAGTGCCTGTGCCATTGTGCTTGTGACAAACCCCTGTGCTTAGCTGAACGCCTGTGTGCCACTTGTTTACCTGTGTGAGAGCGCATGTGTCTGGTCAGGTCTTGAAGGGACCAGAAGCGCTTGCTGCACACATTGCAGATCTTCTTCCTCTTGTCGGCTTTGCTCCCGACTCCTCCCGCCGCCTCCCCCTCGGTGCTTTTTGGTTCCGAAGCGCCGCCCTCCTCGTCGCTCTTCTCCTCCTTCTCCTTCTCTTCCTCCTCGGAGCCGCTATCCGCCACGCTGCCCGCTCCCTCGCCCTCCGCCGGCCCCTTCCTGTCCTCCCGCTCCTCCTCCTCCTCCTCCTCCTCGGGCTCCTCCTCCGCCTGGACGCCGGGGGTTTGGCCGGCCTCCGCCGAACGCCGCATCGCCTTCCTCCCCGCCTCCGCCGAGCTCTCCGGGAGGTGCGCCCTCTCGTGGCGGGCGAGGGTGGTGGCGTAGCGGAAGCTCTTCTTGCAGCTCCTGCAGGTGTGCTTTGACTCATCCTGCGCTGCGCCCCCTGCTGGAGGCTGCTGGTCATTGCCTTCCGAGAACTTGAAGTCGATCAGCTTGCTGGCGAAGTTCAGGTCCAGGCTCTTGTTGCTCTGCGAGTCGTCGTCGTTGTCTCCGCTGCTCTCTGCTGGCTCTGTGTGGGGTCGTCCTCCTTGATTCGGCGGCTCCCCCTGGGGGCCAGACTGCTCCATTAAGGCCGGTTCCCCCTGCTCCTTGGGGACGGGTGTGGCTGGCTCCTTCTCTGCTTCGCTCCCACTCATGTTTAGAACTTCGCCTGCAGGGAGCTCTGTCTCTGACATGCTCTCTGAAACACAGAGTGGTTTCTGTCAGCTCCAAGCGTACAGTGTGCTCTTTTCAAATGACTTTCTCACCCTGTGCTCCCTGCTCTAGAAAAAATACACCTTCAGATCTCAATGCTTACAGATACCTAGACCTGTTCTAGTGAAATTATCAATTATTTGCCTTACATGTATGTCTAACGCCAACTTTAAGCATAAGAAGTCAATCAGCCTTTTATAAAAGCTTGGCTTGTCTATTTGAATATTTTTCTCATTTTTGTCATAGTGTGTGTATGCATAACTTTTAAGCAATCCCAAAAATCAACCACCTCCCGACACATCTCATTCATCGATAACATAAATGGAGTACCGCAGAGCTCCCACTAGAGGGCAGTGCAGCAAAACAGATTCCGCAGCGTGGCTCGATGAACACGGCCGCGCTGAAGACACGGAGGTGGTGACCCCGGCAGCGTGTGCCCCGGCGCGTGAGGGGGTACCTGCGCTCTCGGGCGACCCCTCGTCCGCCTCCTTGGATTTGGGCAGGGTGCCGTTGCGGCGGAGGGTGCGGTTCGCCACGCCGTGCTTGCGCAGCAGGTGACGCTCGCAGTTGGACTTGGTGGAGAAGAAGGCGTCGCATTTGGGGCAGGGGAAGGGCTTCTGACCTGCGGCCCACACAGACAGGCACAGACGTGAGACTCGAGATTGTTGGTCTCCTCGTGGAGAATTGACAAGTAAATATGCAAGGGTCATGATTCATATTACTATGTTTAAACACTAAACGAAGTACACAGACATAATAGACATAACACACTAATCTTTCATTAATCTAATCTTACATTTCAGGTTTAGGCAGGGTAAAAAGCATAACTATCTTTAAAACAGCATGGGCATGACTGACTCTGAACATAGGAAAACCCCACACTTTCCAGACTTTCTGTTTCACATCATCATGTGACAGGATGGCTTCTGCAGGACATACACAGCATGCCTGTTTTACATGGAACCACCTAGAAATTAGTAATGCTGCCTCAGAAAAGTTCAAATTCCAGAAGAGTGCAGGTGAACAGGAACACATAATTTAATGGCAAATGTCAGCAGTCCTCAGGACTGTGAAAGCTGTTTTAGTGAAGCGATCCACATTTATTATATACAAAATTCGCTTTAACTACAAGCTGTGACTATGAGGGGCTCCAAGCTAGTATTGCCTCAAATTAACCGCGAGATCATTCTTCCCTTCTCCTCCCAATATTGAATTTGCACCAACAACTGTGAATTTCTTTCAGCTTAGAAAAGACAGGAGGTGAACCCTGGGTCTGAAACCTTTGCGAGTTCTGATGCACGTCTTACAGGCAAACAGGCATGTCCAGATAACATTACAAACAATATTTCTGTGAATCTGTGGGGATGTGCCCGACATCGCAGCAACTGAGTGAGCGGTATGCTGGCAACATACAAGGATGTGGGTAAGTGTTGTTAAACCTGTTTGTCTCACCTGTGTGTGTGAGCATGTGTCTTTGCAGAGAGCTGGCCCAGGGGAAGACCCGCGGGCAGAAGGGGCAGGTCATCTTCTGCAGGGAGTTTGAGTAGGCGTTCTTCTTCCCCTTGGCCTGCGGCGGCTGCTGCTGCTGCCGGTCCTCCTGGCCCTCCTTCTCGTCCTCGCTGGTGGCGGCCTGCTCCGCCTCCTCCTTCAGCAGTGTCACGGGGCTAGGCTGCAGGTACGGGCTGAACTTGTTGGCGTCGGTGGTGGCCAGCATCTTCTCCACGCTGGCGAACTCGCCGCTGGACTCCAGGTCGATGCCGGCGCCGGCGAGGTCGCAGTCGGGCTTCTCTTTGCTGCGGGAGAGCCGCTTGCCGGTTCTCTTCTTGGAGCCGTCCGACGGGGGCTCGTCCGTCGTTCCGTCGGGCCCATCCTCGCCTGCGGGCTGCGGCTCGCCCGACGGGTCGGAGTCCTTTTTGGGCCCTTTGAGGCCGGCGCTCTTCTCCGCGCCGGCCCCCCTGCAGTGGCCGGCGGGAACGCCCTCCCTCTTGAGCAGGTCAGGCGCGGCGGAGACGGAGGAGATGATCTGGGCGATGGAGGCCAGCGGGGGAAGCTCTTTGAGGCAGGCGGCGGCGGGTTTGGGCAGGAGGGGCTTCAGCCTCAGAGACCTGGCTGTGCTGGCGGGGTTGCCGCTGAGAGGGGACACCACGGGGAGAGAGAGCTGGTACGAGGCCTGCCGCTGGCCTTTCTCCTCGTCCCTGACCTGGAGACCGTGGGAGAGGGGAGGGTCCACGCTGCCGGGGGCAGGCTGCTCCATTTTGATCTCCTTGGCTGGCGGGCCGAGGGGCGGAGCCTCTCTTTTCAGCTTCTCCGGGTTCTTGGGCATGGACAGGTCGATGGGCTCCATGGAGCAGTCGTAGGAGGACGGCTGGGACGAGTGGGTGCCTTCCACCTTGATGCCGGGCGAGTCGCCCGCGCTCCCGCCCCGGCCTTTGCTGGAGAAGTCCAGGGGCTGGTCCGGGTCGCTGGCGTAGAAGCCGGCGTCCTCCACCTTCAGGGGCAGAGGGGCGGGGGCGCTGGGGAGGAGCCCGTTCTGAGGGAGGGGCCCGGCCCGGGAGACGGCGGCGGGCAGTAGGGTGGCAATGTGCTGCTCCATCTCCTGCTCCTGCACCTCGGGGTGCTGCTTCAGCAGGTGGTGGATGCAGTTGCGCTTGGCCAGGAAGGCGGCCCCGCAGCGCCGGCACTCGAAGGGCTTGCGCTGGCAGCCGTTGTGGGTGCGCAGGTGGATCTGCAGGGCCCGGTAGCTCTTGAGGTCCTCGCCGCAGTAGCGGCACGTGGCGTCGCCGGCGCCGGCCGAGTCCAGCGGGTCGAGGCCGCCGGAGCCCGTGGAGACGTACTCGATGTTCTTCTCGATCTCCTTGCGCGTGCTCTTCATGTGCTTCTTGCGCAGGTGGCGCTCGCAGTTGGCCTTGACGGTGAAGGGGTAGTGGCAGACGCGGCAGACGTAGGGCCGCTCGCCGCTGTGCGTGCGCAGGTGGCGGATCAGCGTGGCCTTGTCGGGCGCCACGTAGTCGCAGATGTTGCACTGGTAGGGCGAGATGCCCAGGTGGAAGCGCATGTGGGCCTGCAGGACGCCGGAGAAGGCGAACACCTGGTCGCAGAAGCGGCAGGGGTACGCCGCCTTGCGCCCGCCCGCCTTCTTGCCTCCCGCCTCCCTCTCCTCGCCGTCCTCCTGCTTGATCTTGCGCTTGTCGGCGTCCGCGGGCGTCAGGGCGTCCCCCATGCAGTCCGCCTCCATCTTCTCCACGGAGCCCTGGCTGCTGAGGGACGAGGACGAGGAGGAGGAGGAGGAGGAGGAGGAGGAGGAGGAGGAGGAGGAGGACTCGCCGGGGGTCTTCAGCAGCTGGCTGGGCGGGGGCGGCAGGCTGGGGCTGACACAGCCAGGCGAGGCCTGCTGGACGCTCATGAGGGGGGGCGGCGTGGAGGCGGCCATGCTGGTGCGCGGGGCCACCAGGGGCTTGGGCTTCAGCGGGGGCATCTGCTTGTAGCTGGAGTGCGTGGCGCTGCAGGGCGCCTTGGACAGCGGGGGCAGGGTGATCTGGTTGGGGGCCGAGGAGGCCATCTTCAGGATCTGCTGGATGTCGGCCAGCTCCACCCCGCTCTCGCTGCAGATGGGCTTGACCACCACGCCGCTGTCGGGCTGGAGGATGAAACCCTTCTGGAAGGGCTGCAGGGACAGGATGTTGAGGCCGCCCCTCTGGGACAGGCCCTGCAGGGAGGCGGGGTCCAGCAGGGGGAAGCTCAGCCCCCCCAGGCACCCGGCCTCCTGGGGCAGGTTGGACTTGGGCGGCTCCACGTGGATGACCCGGATGCTGTCGAGCTCGGCCTGCAGCGCCTCCTCCTCTGTGCTCGCAGGCTTGGCCTGGGAGATGTGCTGCAGGCCCAGCGACTCCAGGAAGTCGGCCTGGCCCGCCTCGGGGGGCGTGTCCTGCTGGGGTTGGGGCGCAGTCGGCTCCTGGGCTCCGCCCCCGGGGCTGTGCGCGGCCGTCGTGTGCAGGTTGAGGGCGGACTGCAGGGGGAAGGCCTTATTGCAGGTCTCGCACACAAACCGGTGGAACTTGCTGGTGCACCGCCGGAGGTTTGTCTCACACCAAACCTGCGAATCAAAGGGATCCGAGGCCAAAGTCAATGGATGTCAGAACAGCCAAGTGAGGGAATAGCCAAGAGTAGTCAAGATCATGGAGGCTACGAGTCAACTGATTTACAGCAGCTGTGTCCATTCCTGTTCCTGAGCAAACACAGCCCTGAAGATTTCAGAGATGCCCCTCAAACAGTGGCTGACTGACAGCTAGAGCAACACGCAATTCAATAACCCATCCGCTAAACTTTACAGCTTTGGGCCAGCAGGCCGGGGAGCTCTAGGCACTGACCTGAGCGATGTGGGGGAACTTGCGACACGAGAAGTCGATGAAGGCCAAGTCGTTGAAGCCCACGGGGATGGAGGGGTTGTTCTGGATGAAGGGGCGCCCGGCCGGGTCGGTGGGCAGCTTCTTGTGGGTGACGGCGTTGTGGCGCAGAAGGCTGCGGTGAGTGCGGAAGCTGATGCAGCACAAGTCACACCTGAGGGACGACAGATCACTCCCGTTACATCATCTTCACCAAGTGCGACACTAATGTGTAAAGTGTTAACACCTTGTTTACCAACAAAAGTATGGTGTGTGTGGTTCCTACATAAAAATGCCAACATCAGTATTTACCTTCATGATTACGCAGTAATTCCCGTCCACTTACTCCCACTTTACTGTACAGTACTTTTAAAAGTCAAAAGGTTGCAACACAACAAAAAAACAAAAACACAAAACATCTAGTCAAAATGCAAGTCCTGACAGTCAACAGACCTGACCAATGTTAAGGCATATTTTATGGAGGGAACTGCTGATAGGATTTGACTGTCACAGCCACTTTCCTTCAATGCCACTGAAAACCTTTTAGAACAGACTGCAACTACAGTCATAATCAGAACCCAGGGATCCTGCAGGAGCTCTGCATTGCTGTAAATACTGTACAGGATGCACTACCACAGGACTGTCATTTAAAGAGGAACCTGTTAAACTAAAAATTTCTTGCACATTTTCTTGTAACAGTACCATATATTTTTTGCACTTCTTGCACTAGCGGAGGTGACTGCTACAGCACCGTGAGCATCTCTCCTTCTCCCCTACGCTGTGAGCGCGTCAGCGATAACCCCACCCGGCTCTGCGCCGGTGTTAACCTTGCGCTCATTAAGCGCTGAGCGGGACAGCTGGTTACTGTCTGTGACGCGCCGCGGAGACTCTTATCGCCCCGCGCTGCCGGGGAAGGCTGTGAGGAGGTGTCCGCAGGGGCCCTAATCTGCTTTATCTCTGCGGACACTCTGCTCTGACTGGGCCAGAGGTGGCAGGCAGCCTAATCGGCCACGCCCCCCCCCCCCTCCGGTTTCCCATTTGAACTCTGATTCCAGGACCAGAGTACACAGTTTGTTTACTTAATGACTGACATTGTTTCACTTGGTCTTATACTCTTTTGGCTGCTGGGCACTGAAATAGTGACACTTCCGTTTGCTTAGCTCCAGGGCCTGAGAAGTGATTCCAACATTATGACAAAATATAATTAAACTATCACCATCCACTGCATAAATTGTCACTTAGGTGTCTCCACTTTCTCAAGGGCCTAATCCCACACAAGCCAGGCTAGTACAGACAGCACATGGGAGTTTTCTTCTGTGTAAACGTGCATGTGTATCTGCATGTACCCGTGTGTGTGTGTGTTTGTGCTTGTGTTTGGGTACTCTGTTCACTGTGTGTGTACACGTGTGAATTTGTGGGTGTAAGAGCGTGTGTGTTTGTGTACACAGACTGTTCACCTTCCAGGCCTCACGCCCATTCCGGGATTAGAGCTGTCATGTCTAATCCCACACAGGGCGGCTCACCCCCAGATTACCATCCTGGGCTAGAGCACCGCCGCTCCTGCGGAGGGAACGCTCTCTGCCGCAGAGACGCACCTAAGGAGGGACCCGAGAAACCGCGTGTCACGTCCTCTTAACTCCCCGCGCTTATGAAACCGGATCAGCGCTAAATTAGCAGCATATGAAGTCCGTTCCGGTGCATGGGGAAGGCCGTGCGGCCACGTCAGCCTCTTTAACGTTATCGTCTTGTCCTGAATGGAAGTAGTGTGCTGGTACTGACTGCTGCTCCCGAGGACTGCGCAGGTGTGTGTGTGTGTGCGTGTGGCCGAACTGAACCAGGTCAGAGTGGCCCAACCTAACTCGGTGCTGGGAGTGCTGCATTCTTTGCGGGGGCAGTTTTGCGTTCAGCGAGGTGCTCATTTGTTGCACAAAAGCCTTTAGTAGGCGAGCGCGGCTTGAAAGCCCTCGGCCCCCCTTGCAACGGCCCTGCGCGGTGTTGGTATGCTGAAAGGGTCCGCCTGGCCTCGGATATATTAAATTATAGCTCCCGCTGCACAAAGCATGCTTCTGTGGGCTGCCTTTGTCGTCTCCTGGCAACTACGGGGACACTTCTGAAAGCCTCAATGTATGCCCTGCCACAGCAACCAGACCTGCCCGTCGCAGACAGAGGCTTCAGAAACGTGTGGGAATAATGACTGAAAGCGGGTCCACCTTCGCGGCTACAGAGGGACACTGGGGGTCTCTGTCAAAACTGCGCCTATGTTAACTGCACGCTTTGATGTTTTTAAAAAGTCATCCCCCCCTTATAGGGGGGGAGCGCTTGGCTACTCATAGCTATGTTCTGACTCACACAGAGGTAGAACGACTGAATGGCTGCAACTCAGACCAGCAGGCTGAACCTCTGAGCCTGTCACACAGTGCAGGGCAGCTGCTGTTGCTGCTGCATCACCCCCAGTTACCCAAAAGGCTTAGCAGCATGTGTGGAGTCCCTGACTAAGAGGCGTGGAGATGGGGGCGAACCAGAGGGGATCACCCGTCACCCAGTGCCTGTCCCTGGACTTTAAGCGGTGAGGCCTGTGATTTAATCAATGAGACTGAGGATGAACTCAGCCTCCCTTTGGGTTTGTGTATTCAGGCCCCTATGTTACAGTAGTCACACAGGTGACTACATTCTTAGTATAACAGTGACACAAAGCCTGCTGTTAAAGGTGAGAGAGAGGAAGACAGAGACAGCAGAGTAACAGGGTCAGGTCAGAGGGATGGGACATTGTTAGCGAGGCAGATGGGGGGTGGGTGCATCCTATGTGCGTGCCTGCGAATACTAATGTATGTGTGTGTGTGCGTGACGCTATGCACATTCAGACCCAGAGAAGAGCTGTTGACTTGATGTGAGCACTCATGTGTGCGCGCATTCCGTACCTGAGCGTGGTGTCCGGGTGCGAGTCCATATGTGCCTCCAGCTCCAGCTTGCTGACGAAGGTCTTGAAGCAGATGGGGCAGGGCAGCAGGTCATCCTCACCCTTCACCTGGTCAAGCCCGTCGGCCAGGACGTCCTCCGACACCTGGAGCAGACAGCAGCACGGTCAGCTAGGCCCATCCCGTCAAGAGGCTACGCCTCCATTAAGACTCAAGGAGAAGAGAATGGGGAGTGAGGCAGAGGCTATGGGACGTCTGACAGCTCACAGGAGACGGTGGGGTGGGACGGGTCGGAAAGGCGTACCCTCTTGCTTGGCGGCTCGTCTGCCCGCTCTCCCTCGCCCTCGAGGCTGGGCTTTCTCTTGGCAGAGGGGCGTCTGCGCTTGGTGGGCGACGGGGGGCTGGAGGGCAGGACGGTGTTGGGGTCCTTGTCGTGGATCTTCATGTGTCTGTGGGAAGCAGGCAGAACTTCCATTGCTTACCACCCTCACGATCATTACCATCATCATCATTCATTATGACATTATGACTTCCAGTCATGGGACCCTGACACTCATGACACTCCTCTGAGCTGTATTAACATTTCCAAATCGTTACACAGCTGTTACATTCGCAAAGCAGTTCCCTGAACAAGGATCTTTAGTTTATCATCACTGTTTAAGATATGTATCGAACTGAACTTTAAAATTCATTTCAAATTCATTTTGGGGCTTTTTTTTTTGGTTTCTTGGGTCAGTTACCTCATGAAAACATACCCAAGAAAAGGTGCTATGCTGGACATACCAACCATGTACAAAGTTCTAAACTAATATATTGTATAATGTTTGGGCTATCAAACCAAACTTTCCTTGAGATTTACTGTCTTGTGAAAACAACAACTGTCCCTCAACTTACGGCATGTTGAAATTATTACCATCTTTTGTAAACATGGACGATCAACGAGAGGAAGTCAACTGCTCTGTAGCTGAACAGCAGTATCCTACCTGCGATTTGTCAAGCCCCTGACTCTGGCCCCTGTTCCTACACCACAATGATGGCCAAACTAAAAATAAATGCATTATTAACTGCTGACCGAATGGGCCAGATATATTGATTGGGAGACCACAACTATCACATGACACCCGCTGACAAATGAGCTGCCTGCCACCACGGCAGGGACTCATTCGCTGCAGTGGCGGCCTGGTGCAGCCCCTAGGCTGCCAGGGGCCTGCTCGTTTGTCACTGAATCTCAACCGCGGGGACCGTTGAGCGGAGGAGTCCCTGCATATCCCGCTGGAACGGTACCAAAAAAAAAAAAAAAAAAAAAAAAAAAACAGACGGAGGAGAGAGGAGCCGGAGAGTGACGGGGAGACTGTAATTGGCTGTAATTGCTGTAATTATCAGGCTGTCCTGGCATGCCCATTTCAGGGCCTGGGACAAGGCCTGTGGAGACGGTGAGGAAGCTGACCGGCACAGTTATCTCTTTGAATGCACAGACGCCGAGGTCCGTCTGACCACAGATGGCCGGTGGGAGTCTGGAACCTGCGGGCGGTGTGGCGTGGACGTGGGGGTGAGGGGGTTGGGGGTTGGGGGTCTGTGGAAACCAATGCGTTCTTCGCTTTCTGCTGCTTGTTTGCACTTATACTCTCAGGCTGGTGTGGGGGACGCTTACGCCTGCTGCCTCGTGTTTCTTTATTTGGCGCCTTCACCACGGTGTGCAGCCCCACTGGCTATATTTAAGCCAATGTCTGCACGACAGTGAGGTGGGCAACGGAGGGAAAAACACACGGTCTGAGACAATTACATAGGGCCCTGCTTTTTCCCCTTGGCCTGCTGGAGGGGTGAGAGGCGGGTTTGGCTGCGCTGACACGCTTCAGCTGTTGGATTATGTCAGATGGAATGGGAGAGACCAAACTGGGGGCATGGGAAGAGAGAGGCCATGATCCAGGCAGTTCAGCAGGGCAGGACCCCAAACTGCTGGGAAGGAAAGGATGGGGATCGGGAGACGGAAGGAGGAGAAGGGGAGGAGTCAGAGGAGGACTGGACGGAGGCAGTTGATAAAACACCTTACAGAGTATACCAGCGCGAAGAGACTGCAGGGCACTATTTAACACCCCTCCTTCCTTTGACAATAGATGCGTGGGGGGGCAGGGTAACACACGGCCAGGGGTGGAAAGTAAGGGTGCCAGCTCACAGAGCAACGCACTGACACTGCTCCCAGGCAGAGCGCTCTCTTCTCTACCAACTCTGAGCGTGACAGTGTCACACGAAGCCACAAAGTAGTCAAGTGTGACACTAGGCATGGTGCAGAGTTTGATTCAGCAGTCTTCTCTGGATTTCTTCTCTATAGACAAAAAAGTTCATTTATTCTAGATGTTTTAATAAACTTGACTTTGAGGAATTCTTGCTGTGTAAAACAGTGTATGTCTCTCTCTCCCCACCCCCCCACTCAGCCTGAGGTTGAAAGCAGTGAGATGACAGACTGTAACAAGTGGAAGGGAGAACAAACCCCAAGGCCAGCACAGCAGGACACGGTGCACACCCCTTCACCTCCCGAGACATGCTGAGCTGGGAAAAAGCCTGCTGGAGCGGCTGGCGGTGTGTGAGTGCCAGTGTGTACCTCGGAGGAGCTGTGCAGCAGGTGTGTGTGTGTGTGTGTGTGTTGCATATCTGTGTGTTTATTTGTGTACATATATGTTCTGTGTGTGCTCAGCTCAGAGTGTATGGGGAATATCTGTACGGCCTGTTAAGAGTTTGTGTGCGTGTGTGTGTGTGTGCGTGTTGCATATCTGTGTGTTTATTTGTGTACATATATGTTCTGTGTGTGCTCAGCTCAGAGTGTATGGGGAATATCTGTACGGCCTGTTAAGAGTGTGTGTGTGTGTGTGTGTGTGTGTGTGTGTGTGTGTGTGCTTGCAGCAGTTCTTATGTGCATGTCACATGTATGTGTAGTTCTAAGTGCATGGCTCACAAAGTAAGCATGTGTTACTCTATGTGTGAGTGAGTATGTGTGTGTGTGTGTGTGTGTGTGTGTGTGTGTGTGTGTCACAGTGAGGGTTAGAGGTAATGTCAGGCAGCCCAGTTCTGCAGGTCTCAGTTTTCACTCTTCAGCCAGGTGGTTATTAATAGCAGGCGGATTGCTGGCTGCTCGTATGAGGGCCTGACAGGATATAGTCTGTTCTCTCTGAACCCTTGTGACATGGGTCTCAAACCCCCTTGGTCCTTAGAGACCCTCACTGTCATGTCAGCACGCTACCATTGGGTAAACCACTGGACAACTGGCTGAAGACTTCCTGTCTTCTCCATCACTTTTCTCCTGGTTTACACTATCCTGTTTCAAAGGCAATGTATTTTCTTAGATGGACTTATCAATAAACACAACAGATGCTAATGTGGAGTGGAAAGGCAGAAGATAAGGCTGTGTTTAACCTATATTGGTAAGCCAAAGCAAAGGATGCAGTGTCTCACTTATGCTTCAGTCGTGTGGTTGGCATGCACTCTGAAAAGATACAGAAACGTTTAACTCACAAAAAATGTAAATTACAGGAAAATACACTGGGATTACCTCAGACAATGTTTTGTGCAGCCAAAATGTCAAACAGTAGTGAGGGTGTAATCTGTACATATATTCTGAAAAACTGATTGTGAAAGTTTGGTAGTAGAATGAGTGTGAGATGATTACTCCATTTGAAGTTTAAATATGCACACTGTGGTCAGTGGGGTGAAATGCAGGTCATTCATGTAATTCTTACAGCCATTTCTGTGCTACTGACATCCCATACAAGAAGGTTACACATGTTAAAATATGAAATAAAAATAGAGGGACTGCATTTTTAATGTGTGACCAAATCTGTATAATGTATGCAGAAAATTGAAAAAGGAATAAACCTGTGTTTTATCATTAACTTTTTTCAATTCATCCATTAACCTATGTAGACTGTATCGAACGTGATTTAAATCTTTAAAAGACACACCGAGAAAGGAAATGGGAAATATGACCAGTATTTCATTACAAATAACCAATAATTTCCAAATACCAGTAACAATAAATATAATCAGCACTGGTCTGTTCTGCTGTTTTCTAATGGCTGCAGGCTGATATAAGAGGGGACAGACAGGTAACCCTTTGATGGGAATGGTATGGCTGCTCTCACTCCAACACAATGCTGGCATCTCAGTCATGTGCTGTGGAGTCAAGTGGTACAGCTCTGCATCTTCATGCCCTCTGAGGCCCCACACAGCCCAAACCGAATGAAACCCGACTCTCTCGGCGCGAGATCTCTGTTCTCCCGGTTTAAAAGCGGAATCAGCTCTGGAAGCCCACTCAGAGTCTTTCCCAGTCTTTCCTAACCCCAGCTGTGGAGAGGCATGCAGACTGGTTTCAGTGTTTTGAGCGAGCCGTCTACGTATTTCACATCCAAATACACTTGAAAGGATACTTTTTTATGTGCATCATTGACAGGATGTTAAGCAAGATGACCTATGTTAAAGTCCACTGAGGGGAAGTTGTGAGTAGAGTGGAGGCCATTAGACCAGAGGAAGCAAAACGGTGTTCTTGCTGGATTCGGGAGAATGCACAAAACTTTTCCATTTTCACCTCGGCGCGATCACAACAAGGCAGGCCACGACCTAATGGTCTGACCCTGGCTTGCCTTGCAGCCTCCCACCTTGTTTTTGCGCTTGTATCATTTGAAAGGCAGACATGGTGCGCTTCCCCTTGAAACAGCAGGCTGTCTGGATTAGCGCTCTTAAAACCCTGTTGCTCTGCCTCTTCAGCCAGGAGGCTGCGGCCTGCCCACCGGTGCCCTGGGTGGACTCCTGTTGTGCGCTGACGCGAATGTGGGACTCTCTCGGGCTGGAATGGGGGAGCATTTAGAGGGATGAGCCACCCCTCTGGAGTACAGCGTGGGAGCAGACCCCAAAATATTTACACTGATGCGCTGAGCAAAATTCTCAATCGCTGACTGTTGCTTTGTTGTTAGGCAGAATTAAATGCAAAAGATCTATTTTGTACAGTTATTTCTCTAAACTTCATATTTTAATGAGTACATATTGTTTGGTATTATCTGTTTCAGATGATGAAAACCTCTGATGCAACAACAGGCAAGGATCATCTGTCTAAACCTGAAATTCCAATGCAATACCTTCATGTAGAGAAGGGGGCACTGTAGCTTCAGGTCACTACCCGTTTTGCATACATGTCGCATCAAGGATACTTTTTCTTCTTCAAAAAAGGGTGGCAGGATCAAGGTGTCACAGACTGAGGGTTCATGCAAATCAAATGAGCTGGTCAAGCTCCACTCTTCCCCTGTCTTAAAAAATACATGTATAACTTGTCTCCATGGCAACTTTACAACACCCCCTTCTTCCTTCTCTGAGCTTTGATGTTCTAGCACAAAATGGCTGCCCGGTTGTAGATCACATGGATAACTTTCTTCAGGTGATCCATGGAGGTTTATGGGCACCTGGAATTTAAATTACATACAATTTTCTTTAAAATATCAGTGTTTCACTAGTTATTAAAAAATTAGGTAACGTCCATCTAACTAGAGACTAAAATTAATTTTGGGCCTTCCACTAAAACAGAAGCTTTTAAAATGTGTCTCATGGACTACAGTGCACACACCAGCCCCTACAAGACTGCCTTACAAACACCAAATAGGTCCAACCAAGCACTTTCCCTTGCTTTTTTCTAATAATCAAAGGAAAAGTTACAAGACAAAAAATAGGGAAACAGCAAATTAGTTTGGCAGTGAACCCAATGTCTTCAGGATAATTATTTAAGAATGAACAATCATGTAAGTAACCATCTCCTCCCCCACTATCAACAGATACATTCTCAGTGGAGGAACATGTGGCCATCTGTGAATCAAAGCTGCTTTTAGCCGTGGGAGAGCAAGGCTTAACACCACCAGTCACACACACACACACACACACACACACACACACAGCTCCTCCTTCCCCCACCTCTTCCTCCCTCCTCCAACAGGAATGCCAGCATGTCTCAACTGCACAGGAAGGCCTTCTATAATACATCCAAGTAACACACATATGCACACGCGTACACACCCACACCCACACACACACAAACACACACACACACACACACACACACCCACACACACACACAAACCATGAAACAAAGACAAAACAAGGTGAAACAAGACTTTCTCATACAACTCAAACACATACAAGTGGCTGAGATGCATCCATCTTGACACTAACTGCACACATTCCACATTCCAAGCCCCAGGTTGACACTAACACCAGAGCAAGAAGCAAAAAAAAAAGAAAAAAAAAGTGAATTCCAAGCATCACAACAAGGGCCTCTTGTGCTGCCAATCATCCTCAACACCCCTCCTCCCTTCTATCCCTCGGCCTCAGCGTGACAGAGGGATGTGCTGCTGGAAGGTGGGCCTGGCAGGCCAGGCCGGAAATGGGTGTTTATCTCCCCCATCAGCAAAGCCTGCTGGGAGCACATACCATTACTGGGGGAAAAGAGCTGAAAGCCATCTTCCAACTTCCTATGCTTTTCTCTCTCAAACAACAACTGCCGTATCCATTACAGGCAACTCCCCTCACCAAACTCTGCTGACACCCCACCCCCACGCACCCCTTCATTTATCTCTGGACCACTCCCCCCCCGCCTCCTCCCAGCCTAACATTAGCCGGGTGGAGCAAACGCTCAGGTTTTAATGCCCCATTGTGTTCATCCCCTTTCACACGACTTTGTTCTCACAAGCAGGCAGCTGAGATTTTAACAGTGACTCATTTTTAATAAAAACATAAATAAGTACGCACTTGTACCTAGTTCCTGCCCTCTTGTACAAAATGCCTCCCCAAGCTGAAGCGCTCAAATTTACTGTCAGACAAGGAGTAAAGGATTCCCACTTCTGCGTGTACAGTGTGTCTTCACTGTTTTTCACTCATTGTGTTGATGTGTTTTTTTTTTTTTTTTTTACAAGGCTATTAAAAGTAAATTGATGCTGATTCAACTTTGGCAGGATAAAAAGACCTGCAAGGACAGCAAAGGACATTTAAGACAAGATTTGCCTTCCCTCACGTTCCTGTGTAGGAATGCTGCATATCAATGTGTCAGATAAATGGTTTCACTGATCAGACTTTTATTATTGGAAGAAGAATTGTGCCTGTACCAGATATGTGATGAAAACAAGCCTGCCTGTGCCGCCATTTCAATGTCCACGGGAGAATGTATAAGAAATTTTCCAGTTGATGAGAGTACGAGCATGCCTGGACACTCACAGAGGAGACTAAGCATGTACACCTCCATGACCTAACGACCAACAGACTGATAAATTAAAATGAACCACTAAGTAGACAGTTACTGCTAAATGGTTTTCTGGTTGAATTTGACAAAGGGGGCCAAGGCAGGAAGTGGGGGTATTTATGTTTGCAAAACGTACCACCTTCCTAGACTTCAAAGAAGAAACCACAAATAAATGAGCATACACTACTTCTCATCCTCCGCTCTGTTTAAAAACAGGTCACAGTCACTAACACATTCAAAACTCATAATTTCCTTATTTTTACAGACAATTCTGACTAACTGTTCTGGCTGTGTGCTCTTCCCTTCCGCAGAGTTCCATCAACAGAGACACGCCCTCCTCACCACATACCGTAATAACACCACCAGGGAGAAACGCACTAACCTGATGATTAATGGCGCATTTGCATAGAAAAGGGCAATACTTCATGTGCTGTCAGGCAGTAACGTTTCACCCGTGCAGAGTAAACCCTGCTAAGTCAGATAGCGCATCTTTGCTGTTCTCAATACACTTGCAAGGGGCAGCATGCAGAATCATGGAGCACAATGAATTGCCAGCATTTGATACTTATGCCACAGAATTATACTTAAATTCTGGCTACTGATGCCAGCCATGTGTTTTAGTCAGCCATCTTATTTATACCAACACAACAGGGAGAATGTCACAGCACCCAGGCACTGGGCACTCACCCTTTATACTGCGCATTAAAACAGTGTAGAAAACACTTATACACCAGTTATGATGGCAACGGTGGCAACAGATTGCTATTGTCTGCATCTCTCTCAATGTCGATGCTATAGGCTATAATCTACATGCACTATGGACACAGCAAACCTCCATCATGCAAAGATGTGAAAGTGTAATTTATTTGGCCAGGTTTCAACCACTGACCACTTGTGCAAGGTGCCATTTAAAAAAAAAACAAAACAAAACTGTCTTTTCACTCATGGTGGCGGAGCGGGACCGTGTGACCGGGTGCGGCGCTCAGACCTGTGCATGTTGCCGTTGGTGGTGAAGGTCTGGCCGCACACGCTGCACTTGTAGGGCCGCTCGCCGCTGTGCACCAGCATGTGGCGGTCCAGCGAGCTGGCCGAGCTCAGGGACTTCCCGCAGATGCTGCAGGAGTGGTCCGTCGCTCCGTTATCAGAGTTGTGCTGGGGGGGGGAGAGAGAGAGGGACAGGCTCATACACACACCGGTCGTGGACCCCCGCCTGCGAACAGCAGAGCTAGCAACAGCTGAGCTACCCAATCAACTCTAACTCACGTAACTGACAAAACACCAACTTAGATATTACTTAGAAGTACATTGTATTCTATTATGTAACCAAATGTATTCTATTATGTAACATAAAATGTTGCCAGTGTGCTGCCATTAAAATTGATTTCGAGGGGAATTCTATGACATTCTATACAATAATAGTAAAAACGTGGCACATCTCCAAACCACCGACTGAAAACTTGATAGCCTGGAGATTTTGGTTTTAACAGCTGTATTTCTGTATGTGACAAAATACTAGTTTTGTTAATATCCACATGTATCCATTCACGTTCCAGTGTCAGTGAAAACGTCAAGCAAAGGTGCTGCAGAATTCACTTCTAACATTACTTTAAAAATGTCTACAGCACCTTGAAATATGTAGAATTGGATAAGCTGTAAATTGTGAATCAAGTTTGTCACTGATCCAACAACTCAATTACATAACCATGTAAACACAGGAGGAGTTGCCCTGCATTGTTGACTGTTGTGTAGTCAGAATGTCCTCCTCGAGTTATAAGGGAGTTGCGAGATTAGTTTCCTGGTGTTGTTAGTGAAACTGAAATTTCCTGGAGGATGTCTGTGCTGAGCAGCTGGGAAGTCCTCCCTTATTGTCCTAGACATTGTATGTGAGACTGTCTGGGTTAAGGTTAGAGTGAGGGTATTTGTGGGTTCAGTCTCGATCCATTCACAATGCACTTTGCCCTTTGAATTGAGTAACAGCTTTAAGCAAATGTTTTCTGTAGCTAGTGTTTTTACACAACGCTGCATCTTGTGGTCCCTGAATTACTGACCAATTCCGAACATGTTTAAATTCCTTCCTCAAAGTTAAGGATAGAGGGCACTGCGGGTGGACCAAATATGGATGCATCTATCTTGAGCTGGAGAACATGGTGACAGGGCCTTCATAATGGAAAACCAAATTGACAGTGCATGGATTGGGGTATGTTGTGTCTATGGGTGAGCAAGGTTGACGGTGTGAAAAATAGGGAGTGGTTTGTCTATGGGTGAGCTGGGTTGATGGTATACTATAAAGAATGCAGCATGCCTTTTTAAGGATTTTAAGTTTGAGGTTCTGAGGAATAGGGCATCCCTTGTTTTAAGATGAGCTGATGGTGTTAAAAAGGGTTGGTTTAAGGATGAATCTGTGGCCTAATGAAAAACCACACTCTGGTCTCTTCCCACAAACTCCTCTTGATAACCATTCACTATTAACACTTGAAAGTATTGGTTAGATATCAGCAATAATTAAACTGTTCCACCTAGCCCTCTAGCCTGTGATGGAATTTCTGCCATACTGCTTCCACTTGTCCAGTCCTTTCAGATCAGTCAGGGGAATCATGAAGGGCTAAGGGGAAGGTAGTAGGAGGGGCCTGGATTGGTCTGGTTTTATGGTGTATGGAATAGGGTATGTTTAAGGATGAACCAGATTGATGGTGCAAGTAATAGGGCATGACTTGTGTGCAAAGTACCTGTCGGATATGCATAGTGAGCTGGTGCTGGGTTAGGCAGTTCTTCTCACAGAGGGGGCAAATGAAGGCCGAATGCTCCTCTTTGGCTTCCTGTTATACACACAAAAAGAGATGAGGATCTGCACATTATAAACATTATTTCAAAGAAGAGCATAGTAAATCCATACAGATCTTGTTTCCTGATGCACGACACACATTAGGGCTCGTTAAACTGGAAAGCAAGGCATGTATTATAACAAAGACTTCATGTGTCCTCCTACAGAAAGTATTAAGCAGTCATCTACAGAGAATGAATCTGTCGATTACCTGAGTGAGACTGTCAGAGACAGTCAGACAGAGCACACATGTTGACAGTAAAGACGCAAGGACAATGAAAAACCCTTGATTGGTTTTTTCAGCACATCATAAAAGGAGCTTGATTAAAGTATAAGTACTTCTGTATTTGAATTCAGCAATGTGCACTTTAATCGACTTCTTTGACTGCCATCTGCGCTGTTGATTACAGTGAGGGAGGGGCAACTATTGTATCAATTAAAAAGCCAATCATTGAGCTACAATGCAAATGTACCTGTCTTTCAGACTCTCAAGAGGCCAGAGCACAGCGGTAAACAAAAGAGTTGATAAGAACTAACGACTGAGACTGTAACAAATGAACACCCTTTCATTTGATCTTCAGGGCTGGAACAAACAGCAGTTTAAAGAGAGGGGATGATGGGGGGCTCAGAATGAACCTACTGTGGCTGTACTGTTTATTCCCTTGGGCAGGGAATCAAGGGAAATGTCTATCTAGTCCTTTTCACTCCTTGGTCATAATATGTTCCTTCAGCTTGTTGCTGTTCCCTGTCTGCAAGTGGACCAGATACAAGGACCAGGAACTTACACGAAACTCAAGGTCAAGCTGAATTTGTGTAATTTCATAGAAATACAATAATTTAAGGCAAAAATAATGCAATAGAATGCAATTATTAATGATGAAAAATTAAAAAAAAAAAACGCTTGAATGTTAGACCTGAACTAAACTGCATCAGGAATCACTGCAGCTCGGGAATAATAAAGTCGGCATTCGCAGACTCAGTTTGCAGTCCCTTTTCCCATTACTCCTTGCTCAAAAGTGGTGTATCGCTGGTTAATCGAACGGAAAAGTGGCAAAAACACCTGAGCTGCCCGACACACACTCCTGTCAGTGTTCCACTGAGCCCACAACCTGTGACATGTTACAACACCATGGCAACATTTTTGACTGAAGGAATGTCTCCATGGTTCATCCACTCTAGCTGAAAAGGGCACCCGCGCACATGCTCAGGGGCGGTGCGGGTAGAGGTGTGGAGCTGTGGTCAGGGCACCGGGCGCATGACCACAGGGAAAGGGGGCACGGACCCCCAGATGGAGAGCTCTGAACACAGCACTTTGCCAGATCCAGCTGTATGGACGGGATCTGGCAGTCTGCTGAGCACATAAATAATAAGATTCCCTTCTTATCCCCTAATCTAATCACTCTTCCAGTCTAATGGTTATTTAGGCTAAAAGGGCTGGTTCCATGCCTGAATGTGCCCAGCTGAATGCATCAGGCCTCACTCTGCTGGCCCACTGCCTTCCCTCTCTCTCTGCCTCTGGCTGCAGTGGATTGTGGGACTGTGCTGTGGGCGTGCTGTGTCCTGAAGGAAAGTGGTTACTGTTCCACCTTGAGAAGTGCATTGGTTTGACTCCTCTCGTTGCTGTTGACACTGTGGCTGATCATTAACTGTGCTCCTTACAATACCACAGCAGAGCACATTTTCACACACACACACACACACACTCACACACACACACACAGACAAGATTTTCCAATGGTGTCTCCCCCTCAACTCAAAGGCAGCACATGGAATCCGCAACACAATGAATAGGAGGATTCCTTTCTGAACTCAGAATCCTAAAATAGGAACTCCGTTTAACTCCATGTGCTGCTGACTTTGGTTCAAGTCCAGCAGAGTGTTCTGCAATTTACTGTTAGCCAAGAGATGTTTTCTTGTCAGACAGTTCATTCTAGGTCAGAGCTTTCCTAGTTGCAGGTCTGAAAACACCATTCATCAACCTGTATAAACTCCACACTGATGGCATCTAATAACAACAGCCTGCTCATTGAACGGGACCATTACTGAACTTAGCAATCAGGGTACCAGACGTGGCTTTGTTCCCCTTCCGTTTTCTTCAGCGTTAAACCTCCAGTGTTCGCCAGACAAAAATCGCTCCATATTTCCTTTCCTATAGCATTATAAATCCACAGCATTCCCTATAGGCCACAAAACTGGCTGACAAGAGACTGGTTCAAAGGTGAAGGATAAAACTCAATGTCTTCGCCTGCCAATACAGTGCACCACAAACTCTGCGTGTGTAGAGGCTGCAATAATGTAATCCAATTTGCTTTTCCTGTTTTTTTTTTTTTTCCATCCTGTAGGAACGATGGAAGCAATATGTATTTGGGTGGGACCCACGTGCCAAGTTGTTGCCCCCACTATCACAAAATTCCTTATGTACAAAGTACTTAATCAGTTTCAGTTCTCCAACAGTTACTAGAATAAGTGAATGTCTGAACATGTGCCAAATGAATATCTCTTTCAAATTTATGGGTCAAATGACAGAGTAACAGAGAGAGGCAGTGAAAATTGCTCTAGAACATGAGGGAGAACACACTGTGTTCAGTTGTCCAGGCAGTTAATGAAGTGGAACCACAAGTGATCATTTCCCCATCTGTTAAGAAGAGTGAGAGTGACAGAAGCACACTGGCTCACAGATGTAATTCCAGTCACAATCCACCTGAGTGATGACCAATCTAATCCTAAAACAGGCAGAACATATTCCCTGTATGAGAAAACCCTCATTGGGGTAGACTGAAAAGGGACTGAGGGTTGGGAGGGGCTACTTGCCTCTGGAACAGAGAATAGGGGAGGAAAAGCGACACCTGTTTGCTCCACACAAGAGCGCTACGGCTGAATCCCACGCTTTAATTGGAGGCATCTGACGGGCGTTGCTGGAGACAAAAAGGGGATTGAGAGGGCCTGGGGACCATTTGTCGTCACTCGTTCGCGAGCTGAAGCCCAGCTCTTGAGCATGACCTCCCCCCTTTTCACCTGTGCCTTCTTCCCATGGCCCCCTCATTTACAACAAGCGCTTTCCCCTCACACTCTCTGAGCTCCAGCTCATTTCCCACAATGCACTGGTTTGACTCAGTTAAGCTGAGGTGAATGCCTGATGCTCTACAGCAGGCCTAGGTAATGCTGTTCCCAGTATGCTGTAATGCTACAGGTAATGCTACAGGTTTCCTGCAGCAGCCAGAAGATTCATTACTGAATGCCTGGAACTGATCAGTGATCAGTGGGACTGATTAAAGCTCAATTAAATAATTAAGAGGCAGACCTCATAGGGCCTCACAACTACCCTGGACTGCATTTATATGCTCTTCTGCTGTACTGTGTAATAGTCTCTACAAATGACAATAACAGAAAGAGAAGTAACAGGACAAGGACTTATGGGTACACATTTGGCTGCAGTGGCTCAATATCTATGTTTAAATGCTCTGTATTCCTTTTCATATGCATCTGTCCTGTTTGTGGGTGTGTGTGTGTGTGTGTGTGTGTGTGTGTCTCCACACCTGGTTCCTCCTCCCTGTGCGGTTCACCGCAGGCGGCTTGGTTGGCGTCTTTATGGGCGTGGTGGAGGCCGATTCCCTGCCCCTGTTGAGCTGACCCACGTTCATGACCGTGGACATCATGGCATTGATGGAGGAGAGGTCCACCCCGTCCGCCGTATCTGCTTGGCCCCCTCTGACCTTCTCCGTTTCTCCATTCTTTCCTGTCAACACGCAGCATTGCCCAAACTGAGAACGCAATCGTTCTAAAACATACAAAGACCATTTTTCAGCTTCTACGGCTGTACATATTCATTACATTCTCATCAGTATCTCTCAGACCATTAAACCTAAAATAATCAGTTCAACCCCTAACGCTAGTGTGTGGTTTCTGTGTACGTTCACCTGGACGGGTCCCCTACCTGTGCGGTGCTCCTGTTCCTGGGCGGAGATGAGGCCGTCCTTCTCCTCCGGCTGCTCTGTTTCCATGCCCAGGGGCGCACTGATTCCCTCATCCACCCGCTTATCTTCTGTGGCACTTTCCATCTCTGCGGAGAACAGCAGGGTCAGACAGCATCTACAGTGCCGTCACATACACCGCCAGAGTGCGGGGGCTTCTAATGTCAGCCTCTCAAAGCACCCTTTAAGGCCTCTAAACATCAACCCGATGACGGAAGGAGAGAAGGGTCACACACAGCGACACAGGTCACGCATGAAAAAGACAAAAGCAGCATAAGGACGGGGCGAACAGAGACAGGTCATACACACAGTGCATTAGGCCGGAAGTGTCACACATAGACAGACAGGCTGCATATGGAGAGGCAGGTCACACCCGGTGCATTCGGACAGACGGGTCACATATAGAAAGAAAGATCACACACAATGAGATTTGCGGCCTTTATAATCTCAATCTCACGTTATAATCTGATATTATACAGATTACACCCCTCTACAAAAAAAAAGCTGACAGCAAGGATAGACAATCGCATCTGAGGGAAAGAGGGATAGGCAGATAGGCAGACAGGGAAAAGCACAGGGGTGCATGTGGTGGGACGGACAGCAGGCAGGCAGAGGACACACAGTAGCTGGAACACTGGGAAGCGAGAGAACATGCGCTCATCAGCCTGTCCCTTCACACCCCACCCTCCCCCATCACAGAGAGGGCCTTGGCACATAGCCTACTGACAGGGGGTTGGCTCCTCTCCTGTTTTATGGCGCATGCACCTGTCCCGCAGGAGACTGAGAGCGCCGTCGTAACGCCTGTGTCCATCTATCAGCCAGCATGACCCCTGGGGGCGCTCCTTATCCATTTGGGGCAAACATCGACCCCACATCACTGAGCTTGCAAGCAGAGAGCTTGTACCTCTGAGATGCTCTCGTATGACTGGTGGCAGTATGTGCTCCAGCCCTCAGTCAATCCTTTCAGTCTGTACATGGCACGCCCTCGTCTTTAGTTAAATAAGCAGTATTTGTTACCATGTCGCTGTTACCAAGAGCAATGGGGCTAAGATGTAATAGGCTAGGAGGGTTTGCATCTTCAGCCGGCCCCACACTGCGCTGACAGACGGGCAGCTGGTAGATTACCCAGACTGCCTCTGAGCCAGGGACGAGGTCACTTGGGTTCAGGAGCATCCCCCTTTGTCGAAATCGGATGTTGGTCCTGAGCAGGCACCCCACCCCTTTCCTAAATCCCCGGCCGTGACTCCCAAAGAATCCCCCGCCCTCCTGCAACCTCCTACAAAGACTGGCCTGGTCTCTTTGGGTGGATTTGGAGATAATCCGTGCCAGGATGGGCCCGTCTGACAATCTTAGGCTGGGACACAGCTTGCTGTGGGTTGGGGGTTAACCGTAAACCGGAGGGGATAAGAGGGAGTGCCTTAAACAGACCCTGTTGTTGCATCATAACTCTCCTTTCTTGCTGCAGACCCTGACACTCCTGCCTGGCGTATTAGGTTTAACCTAAATAAAGCTAATTTTCCCTTGGAGTGGAGTTCTGCTTTGCTGCTAAAGTGGAGGTACGCTGCAGACCAGCCCTCGCAAGAGCAGAGCCCTGGGCCTCGTCGGAGTGCCCCAGCCACAGAGCGACATGCAGTTAGACTTCTCTCCCCCCCACCCCTGCCTAATTGCCGTTTCCCGTTCACAGCCCACAGGAAGCTCCGCTCCGGTCCAGTCCACTTCCTCCTTATGGGGGGGGTTTGAACACTTTTCTTTTCATCCCCCACACAGAGGCAGAGTCAATCAGCCTCTCCTGAGCAGACATGCCGCAGCAGCTGCGGCTGCAGCAGACCGAGACTGCGAAGATATCGCTCAAATCGCAGACGGCCAGGCTCTAACCGGCCCCGGGGAAAAGCCTCCCTCAGCCCGTATCTGCGAACACTTTGAGCATTCCTTCAGAGCGCGAGTCAGTAATGAGCGGCCGCTCCCGGGAGGGGGGCCGCAGTAATGGCTGCAGCTCGGGCTGGAACTGGAACAGCGCGCGGCAGCGGGAGAGATGAGGCCTGCTCTCAGGAAGGGAACAGACACATCCTCAAGACGTCAGCAGCGCACAAAACGGGAAGCTGCGAAACTGCTGGAACAATCAGCCCGCTGTTTTCTGTCAGAGTCCGGCTCTATAGTCGCTGCTGGGTGGGGGGTCGCAGAAGGGGTGGGGAGTGAATTCTGGCACCACACAACTCACAAAGGGAATAACTGATTCCCCCTTGGTGCAATGCACTAGGAGGAGAGGTGGGAGGGCGCAAGGGTGCTTGAGAATGGCAGAGGGGTACAGACAGAGCATCCCGGGACACGCAGAGCGAAGCAGCTCTCCTCTGCATGCAGATAAACACGCCACTGATAAAGCATGGGTGGAGTCACGCCATGGGATGGAGCAATGCCATCATCCGCACAGCTGCCTACTGTGCTACCCTGACCAGCGCAGCAGTCAGCTACATCCCCTTGCTTGCAGCCGCGTGTGTGCGAACCGGACTCTATTACAGGCAGCTGAATTTATGCGGTGTGAGAACGAGGCCATGGGCAGGGGGGCGGGACGTGCTCCGGGGGCACCTTGATTCTGCCCATTTATGCCCTCGGCCGCACGCATCCGCCCACCTTCGGCCCCGCCCCCCCCCCCCACCGCCGCCTCCCCCGTCAGGCCGGGCAGAACCACGGCTCATTTCACAGCCCGTTTCCACCCTGACTACACGCCCTCTCTGTTTGCCTCCTCTGGTTACAGACCCGAAAAACAGCTGGCAACCCATGCTGGGCACGCGAGCACACTGACGGCCTTGTTCGCGAAGCTTTAATGTCATCTTAAATTTATCATCTGCCTCTTTCTCTTTTTTTTTAATTCTCAAAATGGAGGAACTGAGTTGGAACTCAGAATAGAAAACAAATATCGGCTTTCCCCCCCTCCCTTATTATAGGAACTTTTAAATAGGCATTCAGGCGATGTGAGGGTACGCTGAGTTCTCCCACTGCTGAGGAGACAAAACGCTGGGCGTCAGATGCCTCCGAGTGAGGAAGAGACGCAGTGTGGATCTTCAGATTAGCTCTAGGTTTATTGTCTTTTCATTATCTGAGTGTCGCCGCTCCGATTGGGGGATCAGAGGCTGGGGCGGCACTTAACCACTGCAGCCGTTCACAGCGACGGAAAACACCGCCGGGAAACGAGAAAGAGGGGAGGACACAGAGAGCGAGAGAGCGAGAGGGCTCACAGGCTGCCCAGTTTCCTGCCAGGTTACGGCCCTGTGTGGTGACGTTTTTCACACGGGCAGCTCAAGAGGACTGCCGCTGCTCTCCACCAGGCACATGCAGGGGTGTGGGGGGGGGGGGGTGGGGGGGGGGGGGGTGAGAGGGCCGCTGCTGCGGCTGCTGTTGCTGCATCTGTTCCCAGCCATCACTCTCACCACCCACCCCCCCGCTTCTTTCCCCTGCCCCAAAATTCTCACACATCCTTGTAAAAAACGACTCAGGAAAGGCACAAAGAGAGGAACAGCAGTGGCTGGGCAGGAACAGAGGATGGAAATTTCTCTCTCTCACTCTCTCGCTCTCGCTCTCTCTCTCTCTCTCTCTCCTCTCACTGCCAGACTACCAAACAGGAATCACATGTGTTCCCCCATCAGGCCACCACTGCTGAGGGGAGCAGAGGCTCTCCTTTATCAGAGGGCCCCTCCCTCTTCCTCTCCCCGCGGCTCCTCTTCCATCCCCTCTACCTCGAGTGTTTATCACCCCCCTTTCTCTTCCTTCCTCCTGCACATCCCACACTCATCTTCTCCGTCTTTCACTCCTTCCCTCCCGCTCTTTCTCTTTCTCACTCTCTCACACGTAGCACCGAAAGGCAGTAACCCCCCTCTATGCCACTTCGATCGGCAGGAGGCCAGTTCTGAGAAGCCCCTCCCGTGTCAAAATGCCTGGAGCTCGCCTTCCCCTCGCTGCCATGTCGGCTTCAGGGCCATGTGAGGCCTTGAGCGCCGCAGCTGAAACCATGTAGAAAACCTGCGGTGGAATCTGAAAATCCAGTAAGAGCCCACAGCTGGCGGCCCCAGCTCGGATAACGATGGCTTTGTACCTTTTGTTCAAAGCCTCACCCTTCCACATGCGCTTTAACAAAAGCAAGGAGACAGACAGGAAACCTGTGAGGGGAGAGATTCTCTCGGCTGCAGCTGAATGAGTCATGCTGGTGCTTTCGGGAGTAGGCCGGCACCCTGCACACACAGGGCCCTGCCCCTGTTTAATGCCTCGTCCAGTCTTCCCTCTCCTTCCCCTGCGAGCCCAGATATTTGTCAGGGCAGGCCGAAGGCTGGACCCGTGGAACAGCGCAATTGAGGGAACCTGGCCTTTAAACACATGTAGAGGTAATTGGCTGGGGCTGTAAAGCAAGCCAGCCTGATGCAGCTTGTCCAGTTTGTAAGACTCACATGCGTCAGTCCATCCAGTTTGTGTACTTTAACACTTAGGGCTACAACCAACTGAGGCAACTACAGGTGATAAGATGGTCAGCCCTGAAAATGCATGACACTCTGAGATTGTTGTGAAATAATATAGTTCAGAGTGGTCTCCCCCAACTCTCATGTAGACTAACGGTTGCCTTTCAGCAAGCAGTCTTTAAATTCAGAGCCAATCAGAGAGCACAGTAAGAGGGGGAGGGGCTGGGGGGGACTTTACGTCACTTGAAATTCTGCATGAAGTAACAGTGGCAGAAAAGATACAAACAACACTTTCAGGATTGTGAACAATTCCAAAATTATTTGAGGCAAACTTGCTGGACTGAACAAACTCTCGAATACAAAAATGGGCACATATTTAGACTATTATTTTACATTTTTCATAATTGTAAAATAATAATAAACAACAACAATAACAATAACGAGGCTTGTGTTGCAGATAAATATGAGAAGACCTCAAGCCTCACTTTGCTGTGGACAAATGTAAACCTGTTTATTTACCCAAGATTGACAATGAGCACGAAAAGCTGCTTCTCTGCCTTCTGGAATGTTTATTTTGTTCTCCCCACTAGAGAAGATTCAGGAAAGGACTGCTGGTCCAGTGTGCTCAGGCACATCTATGCAGTGGAGAATGGTAATTAGTCCTCAACCTGGGGGTCGTGGGGTTAGTGTGTAAAGGGCTTTACAGCTTGAGTGGTCTGCTCATAGGCAAACGACATGTTGGCTTAGTTTTACCCTTTCCCTTACCGTGAAACTAATACGGATTCAAATGGGATGCCACCAGTTCATAAGAGGTGGTGTTTTTTACGTGGTTTGCCAGAACAGACGTGGGAAAAAAAAAAATCATGTACTGATACAGTGAATTATATCCAGTATCTGCTAAAGGACCTTTCAACCTACTATAAAAATGGCTTCTCATTCTGCTTATCATGGAGGCCTGACTCACTGGAATGACAACACAACCAGCCCGCCTGCATCCTCTACCGTGGAAGTCAGCACGATAGCTCACAGCCCTTGTTCTCGCGACTGGTTACGCCAGGTCTCACTGTAACCGGTTTCGTCCGGTTTCAAGCGCTCTCCGATGAGAAAGGAGCGAGAGGCTTCTGCGACTCGCCTGGCCGCTGCAGGCCTGATTGATGATGTGGCCTGTGGGCCTCCCCCCCTCCCTTCCCAGCAGACCTGGCACCCCCCGTGCTCATTTCACGGGTGAGAAGCGCTTCCCCTTCTGCCGTGAGGGGGAAGAGTGCTGCAGCACGGTCGGCACTTCATCTCACGCTCTCTATGGCCCGCCATTTGGCCAAGCTGGTCAGGGGCGCCACGGAGCCCATGGTGGGAGACCCAGTCAGGAACCCCAACATCATGCCTCTGGAGACCTCGCGCTGACGCACAGTTTGATTACGGTAAAATAAGGTTCTCACAAAATAAGGCTCCAGTGAAAATACAACTGTCTTTGAGAACACAATTAATAAGGAAATCTGTTAACAAAACCAAATGTAAATCACGGATAGCTGGAAGCACAAACCACCTTGAAATGACCCTGTGGAATCAGACTTTGCAAACCTGACTCATATGTTTACACTTCTGATCTTAATAATTCGATTTTTGCCTGATAAAAGAAACCAATGATATGCATCCGCCCACACAACGCGCATCTCAACTGAGCTGAAAGTCTGCCTAATATCATTGTGGTCTTAAGCTGAACAAATGTCCGGTATGAACCGCTTCAGAAATGCAAGCACACGCTCACCTGATGAAGGCAATGTGAGCTAAGCACAATGCAATATGCTTCGTACTTGTGGACCGATGTTTGATCTACTTAATGGAAATTCACTCCCACATGCACACTGGTCATACTTCACTTTGTGGACCAGCAGATGGGAGCAGTGAGCCTTTTTCATTTTGAGAGAATGAACAGTGGGAAAACAAAGATACAAACTTTTCTGATGACACAATTTAGCAACTAGCATTCGGCCGATTGCATGTCTGATGCAGCATTCATCCAGGTATTTCAGGAACGGAAGTATGGGACATACAGACAGCTGGCTAACTTCTACCTTCGAACTTGCACATCATAAAATTTTTACTGAGGTAGCTATATGACTGTATAAGAAAATGAGCTGTTACAAAAACCATGGTTTGATTCACAGGTCAGCTAAAGTTCTAAGGCTTACTCAACATGCATTTTGGAAAGCCATACGTGACGAAAATGATCTGCAAGTCTTTCTCCTTTATGTTCACGTTGGACGAGTTCAGCCGATATGAGGAAACGCGACATTGTCATTTCCACTTCTGCTCATGTGGTGTCACGTGAAAGTGGCGGACTTGTGCAAGACAGCGATTCAGTTCACGTCCCATTCATTTCGACAGCGCGATATCGAGGGTGACGAATTAATTACTCTGCAAGCTTAACAACACGTGAAGCTCAATCAGAAACACTGGCCCTTCTAACCCGGGAAGAAGGTTCCAGAGGGGCTCAGAGGCATTCTGCCAAAGTTGACAGAGACGCCCGAGAGCAAACAGTAGCATGGCACTGCTCCTGCTCCGATTGTGCCATTTATTTATACCTGCTAATCTGTCTGACCCTCTGTGTTAGTGCGCTGACATGCCCGAAGGACGGAGGGACCGCAGGTGATTGAGGGGGGGCGCTGTGGCATCCCAGTCGCCCCAGGGATGCAGCGCTGTGCTCGGGAACATTGGGGGGTCATCTCCCCGTAAGGGGGGGAATGTGTGCAAAGGGCTCCTCTGACACTGTTCAGCCTGCCAGCAAAGCAAGGGTGGGGCGGGATCCAGGGGCCATATGGGAGCTATTTATTACACTTTCCACCCTCTCTCCCCTGACACTACAGAACCTCAGACGCACAGCGCAGCAGCAGGGTGATATAGTACCCTCCGCTGCAAATGGCGGAACAGGGCCCACATACTTGATAAAGCAGCCACGAGAGGAGATCGCAGGCGAGATAAGGAGGCGCATGTGAACGCGGTGCGGCGCAACAGCGCAGACGCGCACCGTGAGGGAGAGACGGGTGATGTCACACATACGTGCATTCGAGTTAAAAATACAGCTCCGCGCAGGCAGTACAATACAGTGGCAAACTCACCACTGCTGGCTAAGCAGCCTGCACACATCAGTCAAGCCTGTATATATAGATGGCTCTCTTTACGCTAGCAGCTAGCCTTCGCATGAGATACCAGCAGCCGCTTCCTTAGCCAGCTCTGGTGGTATTGCGAAACACATTCATACCATATTTACCGTATGCGTTTTTGTGCAACTGCAACGACCAGCCACTCACTAGTGGGCTTTAGCGTCACATGTGCCGCAGTCTGTGACATCACTCACTGGGTCAGAGGTAGGAATATATAATATTTTTGAAACCTTTAGGGTATATCAAAGCTGCTACCATCACAACAGATGTATAAATAACATCTTAAGTCATTTACAATGCAAGCGTAAACAGGCAGACAGACGCTTCCATACGTTCTAACCTCCTTATTATCGACTGCTACCAACAAACAGCCTGGTAGTACCTGTATAGCTAGGGTGAAATACTTTTATTTTAATACATCAAAAACTGGGTGTCACTTATTGCTACCTCAAATTCAAGATGTCCCCACATCTTTTCAGATACACTCCGCACCACTCAAATTCACTTTCATCTTAATTAAATCACTCATGTAACTCATGTAAAATGGAATATGACCAGGATCCATCTGTGGGCAGAGGCCCTACTCATCAATTATATATATCTAGAAAGGTTTATTTTGTTTCTACAGATGACACCACTGATGTTAGCTTGTGATGTCAGTGATGTAAGCAAAAGTGACAGAAGAGCACAATTCCTTTTTCACCTGCACTTCCCTTTCATTTTTTCCATGCACTGATGTTCAGAATACAATTCACCTGCTTAACTGCCTTTTTTAAACATGTACTTGAAGGTTCGGGGTACAGCCACAATGGTAACTGAATTGTAAAGTGGCAAGGCTGGATAGATCGGCTAAAGCTAATGAAATATGGTTTGCATCTGAGACGGCGGCCAAAATGGTAACGCAACTGTGATGTGGTAATACCGGGCTGAATAAATCAGTGACAGAGAATAAAATATGCAGCTGCCTCGACCTGGCACCCCTTCTGCTGCTGGTAAGATGCCCCCTACTCTGTGGCTGATGCGGTGAATCATACCGGGGGCGTGTGTGTAAACAGACAAAAACAGAACACAGATTGCGAGCTCCCTCACTTGTGTGAAGATTAATGTGAGTCTGAACTGCAACAACTGGTGTAGGACCAAGACGTCTGGATAATGCAAACAAACACAGAGCAGGAGGACACTGTAATGCCACCGACGAGTAACGCAGAGGAACCACGGTCTGTCACAGGTCGGCTTGCACTGCAGTGAACCAGAGAACCGGAGAGAGCCTTATACCATGACCTGAGATGTGGTCTGAACACCGTGTGTGGAAAACCGGCTCTGAATTTCATGCCATTGCTGCTCTGTCACTGCTGCTTACACAAAGTGCCGACGGATGGCGGCGGCTTCTATCACAACAGGAAAGAGAAACTCCCGAATCGCTGAGGAACTCGAATCCTGCAGCTGCCCACAGTTGAGGAATGACTCTGTGTGGTTTCAGCTCATGGCTACAGCTAATGGGAGTGGCTGTGAGCTGCTAATGGGTGTGATGGTCAGAGTTCCCTTTCAGCCTTTCTCTTCTTTTCCATCCGGCGCCTCTGACAGCGGGAGGACCAACGCCTCCACTCCACACCCAGCTGCCACAGCCCATTCAGCTCACTCTACTGCCTACATCCGGTACGACCTGTCTCGCGCGCGCGCGCGCACACACACACACACGCGCACACACGCACGCACGCGCACACACACACACACAGTACTGCTGCTGTTTCCCTGCCTCTCTCACCCCCTTGTACCAGGCAAAGCTCACGGAGGCAGAGCATTCCCCCGTCATAAGGGCAAGAAGAGGAGGGATAAGCAGGGACCAAAACCGTGCCAGGATAGAGACTGCTGCCTCTCTTCTTCCTCCTCTCCTACACTCCCCCTCATCTCTCCCTCCTTCACTCAGCCCTCTGAACTGAGCAAGGTGAACTCAACAGTCCTGTGTTGCACAATAACACACCCAGGGCTATACGCCGGCCATGTTGCCAAATGCCATTTTCCCGCACCTAAACTCTCCAGTTATGTGCAGAGTTTAGGCGCGGGAGTTATGCAACCGGTTTAAGACGGAGAGGCTGCGAGTGTGGTGATGGGACTCAGCCGATATGCGTCGGTGCCTTTACCGATCGGCCTGGATTTGCACAAGAAGTAAGCCTCTGAGTACAGAGAGCTTTGCAGCCATAAGAAAACAGAGGCCATCACTTCCAATGCTGTCTGGGGCTCAGGGCCACTTGATGCCACACACTGACATCGTACGGTGAAACCACCCCAAAATGATGCTCTCCTTCACACACACACAAAGAAGAGCAAAACAGTCTTTTGTGCGGTTCTCAACTTGTGGCAACAGGACTGGAGTCACAGCAATAAGACACTACAATGGCCAGCTTGGAAGAAGAGATTTCCCTCGAGACACTCGCCAAGGCCTAGAACATCTAACATAATCCTGGGAAAGCTAACCATTGAGCAGGATTTATTTCTGAAATACAACATTTTATTTGAAGATTAAGATGGTGTTCTTGGATTCCTCGCAACTGAACACAAACAATAAACCATCATTAAGAACAGGCAGATCACAGAACACACACACACACACACACACACACACACACACACACACACACCGCTTGCTCACAGATAGCATCGTGCCATCTTAACCACAGCTCTGACATTCCTTACATTGCAGCAGCAGCAGCGCGGTGAGAAAGTGAATGAAATGAACATGAAGGAGATCATGGGAGGGGTGTGCCTTATCCACTGAGAGATGGCTGAAACTAATTACAAGCTAGGGGAAATGTCTGTGTACGTCTGAGACATAGTATCAAACCATCTAAGGGTTCCTTCTCTCTCTCCTCCCCTCTCTCTCATCCTCTCTATTGGTTGGCGGCTAGGCAGTTCATATGCTCAACATTTACACAAACCCTAAGCAGCCATACCAGCAAGAACACCACCATGTTCAGGCAGAGGACAGCAAAAGCAACACCACAGGCAGTGATGCCAGTTCAACTACCAACCGCTTTTAAACGGACAACCGAGTTTCATTTTACTTTATGAACTTGTGTGGATGAAATAACAGGTCTATGGTAGAGAAAATAGCAGTGTCTAGTAAATAAGTAAATACAGAATTTGCGGATTTTAACACCACACAAATGATGTAAGACTGCAATACATATTTCAAACAAAAATAACGGCACACTACTGGGAACTGAGTTTCCACAAAGCTACTGTATTTTTACTTACTGAGGCTATCACATTTCACTTTTCAAAACATTACATTGAACTGTCAATGTATGCATGCTTGCAAAGCTAGAAAATGATACAAACTGGATCAGAGAGGCTCAAGAGAGGGACAAGGACACATAGCACATCAGTAACATCTAGCATTAACATCTACCCTCCGGGCAGAGCTGCTTTTAGGGCCAGTCAGAGCATGCAATACAAACACAAGTAAGACAAGTGCATACATTTATTACAAATTAATATGATACTCTGAAGTTGTTGGCTGTTTCTGGCAGTAATCCAAATGTCTTTGAACAACAACAAAAAAAATCCCTACAGCTTCACATAAATCAGAAACACTGAGCACCTTCCAAACTACAGCTAGCTATTAAAGCACGACTACCCCTCACCCTTCAAAAAAAAATGAACAGATGTAGCTGCTGACTTGCATTTAAAACGACATTCCACGTGAAGTACCTTTAGCAAAGAACAGAATTATGCCCTTTCATTACTGGACACCAGGATGGGCAGACTGTGTTACATGATACAGTAACTATTCCTTTAACACTGCACTGTTTAATAAAAGCAAAGTGCAGCAGTGGTCTGACTTGCACCTTGGGGTAGGCAGGGGAACCAGAAACAAACAGAAGCCTAGTAACCACTCCCATGAACGCATGCCTGAATGGTTCTGCTGACTTCTTAAACATCTTATACATGATTATCAGGTCTGAAGATAGGGGGAGAACACCAGATGCCTAAATACTGTTGAACAAAAACACTGACAATAAATGATTAAATGGCACGAACCCCTGTCCCCTCTGCACTTACATATTTGAGGCATAGGCCTTCCCAAAAGGTGAGACGCTGATTACTAGTCAATCTATGGATAACTTAAATAAACTAAATAATGGTGTCAGTGCTATTAACCAAGTAGCCACGCGCATCAGTATCTGGACCCAAATCAAAACTGTGCCAGTCATCATTTTACAGGAAGAGACAGGCATGATTTCTCAAGAACTCAATATGAAAGAAAAAAAACAACATATAATCAATGACTTATATATGAAATCTGATTATTCCTTTTGTTAAGTGCAAAAACATGCCAGACAGCACTGTATGATATGTGCAATGCAGTTACGGTATATAATGAAAGTGGTTTCCCTGAGATAGTGATATCCCAGGGAAATCGGCATATAGGGCCTATGTCAGACAAGTGTCCTGGAGAAACACAATGACCCACAAAAAGGCGGCCTTCAGAGAAGGTGGAAAGTTGTGTGTGTGTGTGTGTGTGTGTGTGTGTGTGTGTGTGTGTGTGTGTGTGTGTGTGTGTGTGTGTGTGTGTGTGTGTGTGTGTGTGGTGTGTGTGTGAAAGCCTTACTGAGTCCTTTGATAAGTGGTAATCATGTTTTCTGGCCTGTCTAGCTATCAGGGATCAGTCCCCGAATGAGAACACTTGGAGCGACTATCCTGTGCGCTAATGGCCAGGGATCATGCCCTGAGCAGAACCTGTGCGTGTGGGTTACTGCTGGCTTTCCCCCCGCTGCGTGCTGCAGGGGGAGATGCTTGTGCGTGTTGCAGTGGCTGTGCTGAGCGGGGTGTGCGCTCTGTGGCGGTGTCGGGGCGTCTCCGGCATATTTACCCGTTCGGAGAACAGGGCTAAAACAGGTCAGGGGTTTGGATCAGGGACGAGGGCGACCGCGTACCATGAGCGTCAGCACCGACTGCTCACACTGCGGGGAAACGACAGAGATTAGTTACACATCCGCGGACAGGAACAGGCACAGCAGCATCAGCAACAGACATGGCTCTCTCAGGCTAGGCAGCGCCGCCGTTTCTCTCGCTCCGCCTCCAATCAGATCTGCCTCAGGTGACCGCAGGTAACAGGACCTGACGAGGCAGGACTTTGGGCTCGCCGGCCTCGTTAAGCTGTAAAATGATTTGGGCGCTTCCTGCCTGCCTGCTTGCTTGCTTGCTTTGCACACATCTCACTTCAAAGGCGCAGCTCCCACCGAGCTGCCCGGCTAGTACACGCCCTCGCCCTCCCCTACTGGTAAACTGAGAATTCCACTATTCCCATTGGCTCAGAGGCAGCAATGGTACAATGACCTAAAAAGTAAACACAGTTTTCCCACCAGGGCCAAAGTCAACAGCATGATTTTGTGACATAACTATGGATGCTTAGCTGAACTACGCGCCACGTTTGATATTCAACTACGAGTCTCTCTGGCTTTCAATGACTTTTTTCACGTTACATTTCACTTGCTTTTATTGTATCAATATTCCTGAACACAAATCATTTACAGTAAACCAGCTGCCGGCCTCTGCTGGCAATTTTCAGCAAATGCTGATGGTGGAGCAGCAAAGGGGACAGCTTGGCAAAAGTTATGTAATGGTACAAGGACGTGGGAATGATTAACCAATTTACTAAGTCTGACTGCACTGGCAGATGAGGCTTATGAAATGAATTATGTGAACTTGGGAGGGCAGGCCAGGGAGAAAACATGCGTGGACCAATATCGACAGAGTATATAACAGGAGGGTGCCACATCTCTTCTGTGCAGGCGGCGTGTTCGGACAGGCTAGGGCTTATCCACCACAGAGTAAGGGGAGGGGACAGTGAGCGGGAGAGAGAGAGAGAGAGAGAGAGAGAGAGAGAGAGAGAGAGAGAGAGAGAGAGAGAGGGGGAGAGAGAGAGCGAGAGGAGAGAGAGTGAGAGAAGACAGAGCGGGTGTCACAAAGGCCTGAGCAGCTAGCTTTTTTTTAAAGAGGCTTGAAAAACAGGAAGAGCAAAAGACACAAAGAGGCGGCAAGCGATGGAGAGAATAGGAGACAGACTGTGAAACAGAGAGGCAAAGCCATAGAGAGGGAAAGAAGTATTACTGACAGCTTGGCTTCTTTGTGAAATAGGTTTGTAAAGGAGATGGAGAGACAGAAAGAAAGAGGCAGTTATAAAGAGACTGAGAGGGATGGAGAGAGAGAGAGGGAGGGAGAGAGAAGGCAGACAGGACAGAGATTATCAGATTAGGAGCTGGTAAGACTGCCCAATTAAGTGTCAGCGACATGGTTATAATGGGCGAGGATGAGACTGGGATGAGGAGACATTTTAAGTTGAAACGCTTTTCATCCACAGCAGTAGCATCTCTGTGGCCTCCTAACGATCAAAGCCAGGGCAGCAGAACTTACAGCAAAACTTGCTGCACCACTGACACCTCAAATGTAACTGCATAGACACAACCCCAAAGCTAAACACTACTAAAACAACTAAAAAGGACAAAATCTTTTCCATATTTATGCTTTCATCATGGAATTTTAAGTAAGTAAAAGAAGTAATTTAATCACCAAAAATAAAAACAAACATTAATTTTTTTTTTTTTTTTTAAATAAAGTCATCCTTTAGCGAGGACAACAAATCATTTGTGTTCAAAGTACAGTTAGGCAATTATTCATCTTTAAAATGTGTTTCGAGTCAAACAGGGTCATCAAAATCCTGTAAAACAATGTGGCAGGTGAGGACAAGGAAGCTGTTTTATCAACAGGAGGTCACAGGTCACCACTAAAGCAGAGTGATACATTCAACCAAGTATTCGATGCTGGATCAATACTGATGTCTCAGCTTTTCAATTACACAGTAACTTCACATGTAAACTTAATATGCAAATATAGCATGTGGGTGTAAATGTGTTTATGTGTCAACGTATTTCTGCATGTGCGTGAGTGTGTGTGTGTGTGTGTGTGTGTGTGTGTGTGTGCGTGTGTGCACGCAGATGTGGGTGTCTTGAAAAGAATGCTGAGATGCTGCTTTGGGGTGGTTGACAGGCACAGACAAGTGTGAAAGCCTGGGTTTGGAAACAGTTGGCATGGGGAGATAGGGCTTTTTTTTGCTTGCTCTACAGCACATCGGCCCACTATATCAGTTTCAACAGCGAAAAGGTTAAGATATAAGGGGTGGACTCCGGGAGGAGAAGAGGCGGGGGGGAGGACGAGCGATGCAGAGGCCGAGCGAGAGAAAGAGGGAGAGTGAGAGGGAGAGGGAGAACAATAAGGACGGCTCCCGAGCGCACGGAACAAGAAGGGTGAAGTAATGGGGGAATCCAGGGGAACCTGTTCCGCAAGCTCGCCGCCCGCCTGTTTCAGGAAGCCCTGTTTTTCCCTCCCCTCCCTGCTTGCAGCTCTCCTGTCACTATGCTGTGTCCTGCTCCCCTGCATGGCACCTAACTGAGGACAAAGAGTTCAGCTGGGGAGTTGGGGGTGGTTGCTGTATCACCTCACAGAGGCCTCGGTGCCCTTATCAAGTCAACCTCACATCCAGCTCCCAGCACAACTGAGGCAACACCCCGAAAAGGTTGTGAACTGCTGGGGGGTGGGGTGGGGGCGGAGTCAGCGGCCTGCAGTTTAGTGATGCATTTATCAAAAGACGGTTCAGCACAAACCAACTGAACCTGCATTTCCTACCCAACACCAAGCATCCCAGAGAACGTGGGAACTTTTTTTTTTTTTTTTTTTTTTGCCAATTTATAGCAAGGTCTTACGAAGTCCAACCCCACGCTAAAAGCAGGGAGCGCTTCAAGGAGCCGGAGCGATCTGCCCTCCTCTGGGAGGCCGTATCCGCGCCGTGTCTTCCAGCGGCCCTTCTCCGCTCCTCGCAGCAGAAATCGCAGCAATGCAGAGATTGTTGGGAGCTAATTGGAATCATCTGACGGAGCGTGGCCAGCGCTTGGCCTGTGACCGTGTGCGAACATTTCCATCTGCATCGGGGCTCCGCCGCTCCCCTCACCGGGTGCAGGCCGAGCCGTGACCTCGGACGCTTTCGCACCCGCAGCGCATGCTTGTTGCGTAGTTACGAGTTTATTTCTCCGGCGTTTAGGAGCAAAAAAAAAAAAAAAAAAAATAAAAATACACCACGAAAACAAAAACGAGGATTTGAGCCGCTGCCTTCGTCACCACGTACCGAGCTAACACTGAAGATGCGACGAACAAATTCAAAATTCCATAGGCTCTAATGACTAAATTCACATTAAAAAAATATGATAGTGTGAAGGAACGGCTTATCTGTGGCCGTTAATCTGGATGAGACTGTACTTGCTAGCATTTTTGACAATTTTACATCTTTAACACTCAAAGTGAATAAATAAACTGGCTAGTCATGGGTTAACAGAATCTGGAGGACATGGCAACATGGGACTCAGCTGTCACCCTGCACAGATGCCCATGACAGGGCTTTTTAGCTTCTCCCCCCCAGCACACGGCAGGTCTTTGTTTTAGGCTAAACAGCCTGTCGGTTTGCCTCAGCTCCATTGGGCTACTGTGACTCAGAGTAAATTAGTAATGGATCGACTGATGGACACACAGACAGACAGACTGGGGGGGAGAACTGGGGAGGCGGGACCACGGCTTGGGGTTCAAGCACTTGCTGAATCTTCCCTCGGGGTCAGTAGGGCGCATCCATTAGCCTCAGTGCACTGCATATATGTATCGGTCTCAAATTCTGAGTCACCACCACGCCACACAAATATGTGCGCAAAGTAGCAGGGCACTGGGACAGGACAGGCAATGCTGACAGACTAGGAGAATTTGTGATGCAGGGATTTAGAATGCTCTTCACAGCATAAAACATATTCTTTCTCTCTCTCTCTCTCTCTCTCTCACACACACACACACACACACACACACACACACACACACACACACACACACACACACACGCAGTCACATGATGGGGTGCTGCGGTGTAAGTTACAGAAAGTGACAGTGCAGATGTATATTGTGTGCTGACAGATCCCAGTGACACTGACAGCTGCTGGCTCTTCTGAGAGAGCGCACACTGGAGTTTCTCCGGGAGCCACCGCGCATTCGCGACAGCCGAACGCCCGCCCGCCTTTCCCAAAAGCAAAGCGGGAGCACGCATTCTTGCAAATAATTACGTGCAGTTAGGAACGTGCCGTGTAGGACCCGTCACTCTGTGGCCACCTGTCTGCATGAGCGGTGCTATACTAAGGACACGATAAACAGGGTGACATCTAACACTCTTCTGTCGTTTGTAATTTCTCACTTTTCCGAGAGGTTAGAATCACAGCTTTACTTCATCTTCCCCCCGCCTATCTTTGGTTCCTTTCTCCGCCTCTGTGCCTTCGGCTAAGGTTCACCCCCCCCCCCCCCCCGAGCCCCTCCCTGCTCCCTGCCTCTCACGGTTTTTATGGCTCTGCAGACGCAGCAGGTCAGAGCTGCTCTCCTCTGACAGTTGTCTCTCTGCACAACAAATGGCACATTCATTCCTCGGTGGTGTCAGTCCCGCTCGGTGAATTCTGGGGCGGGCAGCGCAGCCGGGCTAAGGTCCCGGCGACCGGGTTCGCCCCTGGCCAAAAACGCTGTGCGGAAAAGCCGCTCCCCCTGCCCGGGCACCTGCGAGTTCAGACCTGAGACGGCGGGAATTTTTTTTTCCCCACATTTTACTCCACGTTGCCTTCAGGTGGGAAAGACAATGGAGGCTACAGCTCCTGACAAAAATGGCGAGGGTGGTTTACTCCTGTCTCCTGCTGAGGCTCAAACTCACAGAGAATGCAGAGGTGGGGCAGCCCAAAGGCGTGACATCACTTCCTCCTTTGTAAGAATGAAGTGGAGCCTTGGGCCTACAGCCAGCCCTGTAACAAGGCCCGATCATTACCAGACACCTAAATGCCCCCCCTACATCTCATGCTACATTAAACAGCCACATTCTAATTCTTATTCTAACACTTTTGTGAGGACATCCACCATAATCTGGCAAAAAGCTCAAGTTTGATTTTATCATTATGGTAAATATTTGTTGGATCCTAACACGCCATGTACAAAAAAAGGCAAAAATGTCTCTGTTAGTAGCTGAATTCCTCACATTCAGTAAATGCACGCCAAACTTATGCATCCAGGCTGATGTCAAAGCAGCATGCATTTTCAGACCCTAGCGAGACGAACTGTGTCTCTTGCTAAGTGGCGGTGTTACTTGTGCTTGGGTGGGGCAGCCTCTCTCTCTCTCTCTCTCTCTCTCTCTCTCTCTCTCTCTCTCTCTCTCTCTCTCTCTCTCTCTCAAAGCACAGCCTGAACCCTTTCAGCACCTGAGCTGCAGCAGAGGCAGGGCGCCTGTAGGCCTACTCACTGCCACACAGCGAGCAAGCTCACACACGCCGGCCTGGCAGGACCTGTTCTCAGCTCTCAGCTCTGTGTATCCTGTCAGTGCACAGCTTCCACTAACGACACGCACCACACACACAGTCTCACACACACCGCACATGCGCATAGACATATGGTCTTACGCACACACACACACACACACGCACACACACGCACACACACACACACACACGCAAACACGCACACACACACAACCACCTTGTTTCAAGGCTAGCTTTCCAAGTGTCACTCTGTTTTCTTTTGCACCCTGCATTATGAACTCCCTGCATTTTCAGGAACAAGGGACACACAGACAAGTAAGATAAACAGGTGTGTTAAGTAGGCTGATGAAGAAAAGTACTTTGTACTTTCTTCCCCAGGATTTAAAATGTATATTTTAATTCAGGGATCTTCTCATTACTTTTATGTCACATTCCACCTACAGCAAAACAAGCAAAATGTATAATGAGAGTATGTAACTCAATAATACTATTGAGTAATGCTATGTGCTAAACTGAGGAGCTTTCTATATATACATTGTTTTTTTTTTTTAAGAAAACCGTAAAGCAAGAAGGTCACCGTGCTGCTAAGGAAGGAATAGCCTCCATGGCAACCAAAACCTACAAAGAACTACAAAAAAGTTTTTTTTTTTTCATTGTTAAGATGAAACGTGAATAATAACTATGGTGGGGGGGGTCAAGTAGCTAGCAAACCACTAGGCTAAGTAGGTTTAATAGTCATAGCTTACAATAGCAATGGCAGTCAATAGCTGAATAGCAAACCAACATGCTAGCTAACTAGTTAATATGGTTGTTTTGATCAGCAGCTAGTTTAAGATCAATATTGCTATACTTTTCCCATTACAAATATAACATTAGCCTACCCTCTTACAGCTAGCTAGCTGATGTTCCTGTCATTCTACTTTGTTAGCCAGCTGCACTCCAAACAGTTATCCATCACTGATATGTGATTACTGATTGAACATCCGTTATGGATTACTTGTTGCATGGTGTCCCGTTAAACTGCTACTCATGAAACAGGTGAGCAAAGTGTACTTCTACTGTCATTTGTAAGGATTCAAATCCTTACAATAAGTAACATCCCTAACAGCTAATGTTTAATGGCAGGTAAAAATGCCCTGTTTTAGAACTGAATGGCGATGAAGCTTGGAGACAATGGAGCAGCTGAAGTCTTTCCCCATAATAAAAAAGGGCCTCTCCCAAGAGCCCTCCCCTATATGCCTCTGCAGACCGTGAATCCCTCTTTAGCCTGGGCAGAACTCCGATTTAGCCTATGAACCTGGAGGCTAAGTTCTAAGAATCTGGCTGCTACCAAAAATGAACACTAAACAGGGGGCACCCAGTAAATGGCGCCAAATGCATTAGCTGATTGCAGCAGTTAACATTAAATTCTGATGCTAATTTTAATTACTGGAGGTGAGAATGTTGGAGAGGAGGTAGAGGGAGCAGGAGGAAGAAGGGGACAGTGAACAAAAGGGGCAGAGCAAAAGGCAACAGGTGAGACAGGCTGGAGGGGACAATTGGAGGTTGCAGTCGAAGAGGAATGAGCCACACCAGATCTGGGATCGGAGGAATGGTGAGGGGAAGAGGGTACTGAGCAACAAGAGGGAGAAGAAGGCAGAGGCACTAAAAGAGAGAGGTTGACTAAAATAATCACAAAAAACATCTCCAAATCACACCTTTTTCAAAACAGGACTCCTTCAGTTCAAAATAATACCTTACTATACACTATTTGTAAAATTAGTCAAATTGTAAAATTACTAGACAAAATGTTTCTGCAGTTGTAGAAACATTCTGCAATTTTTTTCACTTGGTATTGGAAATGGAGAGTCTGTGGGAAGACTTAAAGGAACGCTACTTTATACTTTTCAGTAGTTTCTTGCAACTTCAGCTCCAGCCGACCTAGACAGGCACCTCAGTTCTTCCTCAAGCACGTTCTGTTCCAAGCAACAGTACTTTCAATTCAGTGGCAGTTTACAACACTGTTTACTTTGTTACCATTTAATACAATGCTGCTTGGTTAATATTTAAAATGACTGCAGTTAGCCTACTGATGGCATGAGTGAACCATTTCTGAGGCATAACAGAAAAAAAACAAGGGATTTTTTTTTTTTTTAATCACTTAGCATTTAGCACTCAGCAATCAGTCAAAAAAATCCCTTATTTCAATATTCTTTCATTGCTTCCCGATATTCAATTTCTACGGAAGAGCTGGATTCGCTCTGAGGAAGGGGTGTCCCTCCCCCGCTTTAATTTCCAGCATCAGCCTGCCTGACAATGATAAGTTGTCAATCACTGTTTCATCATGTTGGTTTAAGAGGTGGGCAGGAAACTGCCGAGGGGTGCTTCACCGAAGAGAGACAGGCCTCCAGGCCTCTCGTAAGACATCATAATGCAGCTCTTTGTGTCACCACAGAGCACACACCCTCACCAGCACTGGGAGAGAGGCTTTGCTTCCATCTCTCACACAGGCATGCAGCAGGGCAACAACAGCACGCTACTTCTGCTTGTCGAGGCTTTTAACCACAGCAACGAGCCAGAATTTTTCAGAAATAATGAAAGTGTTCACAAGAAAAATGGAAAAAAAAACTAGACAGCCTATTTCTACCTAAGCATCTCAGACATTATCCTCCTCTGCTCCAAATTATTCTCTCCTCTCCCTAACGCCCTAGATACAGACACAGACGCACACACACACACAGACACACACACCTTGGCACAAGCTGCAATATTACATGTCCAAAACTCCAGAGTGAGGATGCAGGCCAAAGTACAAGGCCACGACATCAGCCAACTGTTGCCGTGGTAGCTCTCACCCACCCACTGGGAAGCCTCCCCGCAACCACCCCCCTCCCCCAAGGCCCCCGTGTGGTCGTCGTGGGCCAATCAGAAGGCGGCAAACAGCTGCTGTGGCAGGGCTGCGGATGGCGCACGTGAGTGACAGCAGGGCCAGGCCTTGCAGCAGGGGGTTATCCATCACCGGAGGCTCATGTGCACTCCGGGCCTTCACCGCTACGCTGGAAAGCCTCCCCCAGCATCACGTCGCAATATCATACCCCCCAACACAACCACATACACAGACACACACACACACGCCCAGTGTGCGCTATGAAATAAGAGTGACATTGTTTTGCCGCGGCCTCGGCATGGCCAGCCCGCTCAGCCTTTTCGAGGGCTGCTGTCGTGGGACACATTCCTACAAGGGAACGATTCATCTGGAGCAGGGGTGGAGAAGCCGGGACTTCTTTTAGGGGAGAAGCTGTACATTGGGAATGGGGGAGAGAAAAAATGCCTTTGGGCAAATGGTCGAACCTTTCAAAGTACAAAGAAATACACAGAGGATGCTAGGTACACAAAGGCACATCTAGCACATCCTGTAAAATTGGTTTTACATCATATAGTTCTGCAAGTCAAGAGCCCTTTTTTTAAAATGTTTGCACTGTCCAACAAAACTGTCTCAGGCATTCTCTCTCTCAGTTTCCTTCCTGTTCTCTCCCGGAGCCGCTGGTGTCTTCCTACCATCTACTCAGATATGCAAACGGTGCTCCCAATGTGGTATTACGTGTATAAACCAACAGCTACACCTAACTTTTGATCAGAGTCAGTTCTCAGAGGTACTCGGTCTGGGAAGCATTCAGAGAGTTGACTGGGGACACAACCACCAGTCCTCCCACAACTGCGTATTGACACAGCTACAGGACTGGCTCACGACAGACGTTGCTCCTGCGTTACGGGAGTGTCACACCTTTAACCTTTCAGCTACATCAAAGCCACTGGCAGGAGTTTGTGCTGAACATAAAGAGCTAATTTACATCTCCATTGTCCCACAGGCTGTTTTGCCAACAGGGCACTCGAGATGGCCTTGTCAGATATTTAGGAGCACAGAGCGGGGCGGGTGAAGGAGAACCTTGACATCTTTCAAAGGCCCAGGAATACAATCACTACAATTAAGGGGTTACCAATTACTTGTGTGCATACCATGCGCACTTGTACGTCAGAATGGGACGATTATGACCAAATCTGTTCTAAAGAAAGAGTGGGGAGAGAGGTTTTGACAAAGGCCTGCCTCTTCGTGTCTCCCAATCGTGAACAATCGCGTCCCCTGACACCGTCTTAAGGGGACGTTGTCCAGCTGTTCCGCGTCGCTGAGAGGGAAGTTCCCCCATCCAGATAAAGTGGTTAATGTTTACCGGAGCCCCCCGGAACGAAGCGCACTTCAGGGGAGCCGACAGCGAACTTTGCCTCGTTTCAGAGAGCCGTTTTATCTTCAGCAAGAGCTTGTCGCTGCAGACAACCCCCCCCACCTTCTCCCGAGGTCAAGCGGCTCCCTTAATGCACCGCGGAACTTATTGTAATTATGAAAACCTGAAACAACATGCAATATCCACCACTTCCTCTACAGAAGGAGGTAAAAAAAGACTCAACGTTGAAGGGAAGCCCATTTCCTTGTGCCATGAAAAAAAGAGTATTAGAATGCTCTTTTTTATGACCGTTTAGATTCCCAATGCTCGTGACATCCAAACTCATAATCACACATAGCTTTGATGACACACCATGACATAATTATAAGGCATTAGTGCTACGCATCTCTCCAACAGTCACGCCTCTCAGAGCAATAATATATACAATATACACCCTGACTAACAGTCGACACGTTAATGCTGCACGATATAACATCCCTCCCGTCTAGCCTGGGGTCACATCACAGGTTAAAGGCTGCTTTGAAGATGAGGATAACCAGCAAAATGACGAGCAAAACATAACTCCAAACAAATCCATGCTTGACTGAAGAAACATCCGTTAAGTCTCAAATCAGAGCAGAACCATGCATCTCTCATCGGGTTCCTGAAGGCCTCCAATTGTCATCTGGGTTTAAATCCACCTGAGCTCTCAGCTAATTTAATTAGCAGGGTAATGAAGTGCGATTACCTTTAACACATCCGTCTCCAGGGCTTTGGAGTGCTGTGGGAAACCCCACAGGGTACTCTGGTGCATTACATCACAGAATGCCAGTTGCTCCGCTGAGAAGGTAATAGCATGTTGCGTAAAGGCTAACGGGGCAGGTTAGGTGCATTTTTGTGACGTCTTGCGCTCTGGGTAGCACTTGTGGCTTGGAAGGAACGGCCTGGCGTACTGTTCACGCAAAAGTGCCTGGCCGGTTCCTTTGCCAGCAAAGAGGAGTCAAACAACTAGCTTGAGCAGAAAAAAAGTCCCTTACGGATGTTTATTAAAGGAAGCCATTTTCCACTCGTGGGAGTGGAGAAAGAGCAGCCCCACACAACTGAAGCTCTCTCTCTCTCTCTCACACACACACACACGCACACGCGCGCACACACACACACACACACACACACACACACACACACAGTCCTATTCACACCATCAGGGCCCCACCCTGCCTCCAGACTCCAGTTCATTCTCACTGAAGCGGGCATGCTCCTCCCGAACTGCAGAGCGGGTGAAAGCAGCTTTATGCCTCGCCCCCTGTAGATATCCTTGACCTGGTTTCTCCCACGGGCCTGGGATCTTTGGCATACTCTTTTACAAGGTTTATGATCTCCCCGGTACTATTTTCCTTCCAGAACAGGTACCAAAGTTCGCTGCGATGAGGACGGGAGGCCTAACTAAGGAAGTTAATGATAACACTGCTGTTGTGAACTCTGACCTTCCACGGTGCAAGGCAGAGACAAGGTTTCCAGCATTTGTACAGGTTCTCCACACACTCTTGCCTCCTAAAGCTGTTACAGGCCACATCTACTTACATCTGAGGATGCTACCTGAGGAGATGCCACAAGGCTTTGTGCATGGGTACACGCATGTGACCATCTCTGGGCTCAAACATTCCCCCATCACTCACCTCCACGTCACAAATCAACTGAAATGGGCAGGCTGTAAGGAGGAGGCATTTGAATGAAAATGTCACCTTCACACAAGGAAATGTGAATTCAAAAGTCACATTGAGATCTCTGCCACGAACCAACGGCTCATTTTTGTCCTGTGTGTAAATCCAGGAATGGCCTGTACCCCGCAGATCTTGTTACATGTTCACTGAGGTTACCCTCTTCCCCATAAACCCTTTTCAAGAACAGCAGAATTAAATAACGGCACTGTCTATCCAAAGGGTAAAGCTTTCACCTCTACAAATACAAATCTGTATTATAGCAAGAATCCATCACTGCAGCATACGGAACTAATAACAGTAATCATTAAATTAATTTAAATAAACATTTGGTTTTGATGTATTAGAATATTTGTAAGTGTGAAATCAAGTGCCCTCCAAGCCCAGTCACCCCACTGTTGTACACTGAAATGAATAAATGCAGTCTCTGCCATTAAATTTGAGGGCAATAATTCAATGAAAATCATAAATGAGTAACTGTTCAAAATCAAAATGAAGTAAATGAATAAATTCAAATTGACTTAATTTGTGCTGTCCAAAAAAGCACAAATTAAATGAAAATTGTGTTTATGCTTTTTTGACATATGTGTTTATTCAGTTGTATTGTATCAATTAAAAAAATGAAATTTGAGTCACTTATTATCCCAATTCCTTAGGAGTAATAAGTATTCTTACACAAAAAAGTAAAACAAAAGGTATGACATGCATCACTCTTTATTAGTGGGCCACATTTTTAATTAATTTCTACCACTGTAACCTGCTACTGATCCTTCTATTATTAGTATATATATGACCAAGCAGGGCCATGCTGCAGTATTGGACATCTTACCACATTATACAGCTGGTGTCACGCTGAAGAGTGTGACAGCACCACTCACTGTGTCTCACCCTGGTTTAAAACCAACAACCTTCTGGTCATTACTCCACACCACTGGCCCTGTGCAAAAGCATTTTATTTATAATTTTTATGCCTACACTTCTGGTAGAATGTTGTGTTTGTATGGGCATTGGGTCTTAACCTCCTGCACGCTCCTTCACAGGAATGGAGGACTGCAGAATTGCACTGGACAGATGCGTGGAGGGCACACACAGGTGCCGATGCAGCTGACTGGCGGTTCTCGCACTGGGTGAGACACAGACGCTTTCTCCACAGTGTTTACTCAGGGCTCCTTTCGTACTCCCCAGACAGCTAACACTGGTTAAACCCCCCCACCACCACCCCCACCCCCAAAAAACAAGACATCTTTATCCCCCTGGATTGTTGCAAACAAAACCGGGGTTGAACGTTCTGAAAAGGCTGTCGCATTACGAAAGGACACCTCGCCAAGTCACTGTCTGCGGGCCTGTAGGGCTCCGCCTCGACATCACAGGAAGAAGAATGAAAGGATGTTTAGTTCAAAATCGAAGGATCTCAATCTATAAAAACACCAAATCTCTTATGTGTCGGTTTGTGATAAAACAGTGCCTCACACCCAGTGCGTAAACCAACGCAAAGTGTAGAGTTGGCTGAAGCAACCTTCAACAATCTTCGCGAGACACAAGCAGATAAATAGGCCTAGTGAAGCAGGTAACTGGGTGAACGGAACATGTGACATAATGTGATCCGCTGATGTGATGCAAGACCTTGTGAAACTCTGGCATGCTCTCTGGAAAGCTTAGCTTAGGTTCCTCGCATCCTGTATAGGAGCTGGTCTTTGCTATCACAATGTGAGAACACCCACGGTTTCACAGCGTTTGCGTTTGTTTGCGGCCGGTGGGTGTGTCACCTACCATTTTAATTTGAGAGTGAAACGTGCCACGAGTCACTCACAAAAGCAGGGAATGAATGTTGACAAAGCACATAAACCATGAAATATCAACCAATGATGACCCTGTGATGCTTAACACTGTGAATCCTCTACCGTCTTGGCCAGTGAACTAAACAACTGTTTGAGAAAGCAGAGACGCAGTGACTAATCGGACGGAGATGGAAAGTATTTGTGAGTGTTCATAACATGCGTGACTGCAGGCTGAATGTGTGCTCATCCCCTTTGGAGAGAGGCTGTTACAGCTCTCTGACTCTCTCCCCTTCTGAGAGAGGCTGTTACATATCTCCGTCTCTCTCCTGATGCGAGATCACGTCGCTGACCAACCCGCGCGCGGCAAGCCGGAGCTCAGCGGTGGTCACCAGGGTGTGATATAGGCTGCCACTGGGGGCGCTGTCCCAGCCCCACAGGGCCCAGGTGGAGAGAGGAGGACTGAGGCCCGTACTGACACTGCACCACAGAGACTCGGCCTGCCCATTTCTACTCGGAGAGATGCTTACCTAATGCAGAGATGTATGAGAAAGCAACTGTAAGTATAGCAACAGCTTTTCATGTTCTTAGAGATGGAATTTTCAGTTCACAGTATTTAAGTTGCTGCCATGCTGGCCATTGATATCATAATTTTACCAAGCCTACACTTGGCTATAATGTAACTCTTATTCCAAAACCTGTCAGAGAATAATATAATCTCTACATTTGTGCTGGGATGCCAATTCGCTCCTTGCATTTCTGATGAAGGATATGGATGGCTAACTGGTTACACCCGCAGTGCACGGGGACTTGTGTATCCAAGCGACGGTCGCTGTAAACTGAAGGGCATGACTGCGCCGGGCCCAAGGAGAACGTCTGACCTCACACAGTATGGCACAGAGGGGCACTCCTGGCCGGAGCGCGGAGCACCTTTTGACGCGGTGCGAGCTTCCGAGTTTTCCGTCCAGCCTGTGCCTCAGTCTCCATCAGTTCCGACCAGAGGCACACACGTGTATGAGGTGTTCTGGTGCCGGGTTTCAGCCTCTCCATTGTGTGGGCCAATTTAGAGGGTGGGGGGGGGAGGCGTGGTTTCACCCCGAGAGAGGGGATGTTCTCTCTCTCTATTGTTTGCTTCGCCTTGGGGGCATGTTGGGAAAGGCTTCCTTTTCGCAGGGCTGACTGATTCACTTCGTTCTCCCCGGGGGAGGGTGACAGAGTGCCATTACAGTACTCCCAACGGGACACGCCCTCTCCTGCCCTGTTCTCTCCCGCGCCCTAGCTTTAGATTCCACCCCCCTTTTTCTCGTGTCCCTCCGTCCTCCACTCTGACTGAGCTGAGGATCTCCGTTTATTTTGGAAATAGCTGGAGGCTGGGGGCAGGAGGTGTTATAATCCAACTATCTTTTGCTCTGAACAAGGGAATGCATCGGGTTTACCTGACTGTATAAAAGGCATCTCACGTACTGTGCGATGCTACCGAGACAGCTGTGTCCCGGTGGCGAAGAGGATGCCTCTGACAGTCAGCCTTAGTCAGAGTGAGACTTGTGTGGCCCACCTTTGATGCTCAGAGCGCCGCACATGACAACAGGGTGACTCACAGTGGGATGTGAGACATGCAGGTACCCAGAATCAGGCAGGAGAAGCCAAAGATCTTTCACACAGGAAAAGAAGCAAAGGTCTGTCAAATCTACCACACACAAACACGGGAGCTTGTTTTCAATCAGATACTTCATTACCATACTGAATTATGAACTCAAGCTACAAATACCGAGAACTGAAACTTCCAATAATTTACAAAGCAATTCAAGAAAAAGGTTCAAAAGTAACAACTCTGAATAAAAAAAATATAGCAGTATGCAAGATAAAACGCAGGGAAACATTAACACATAACCCCACTATGATGAAAAAAACCCCTGAAAGCTGCTTCCTGGTGAACTCACAAATAAATCTAGAGTGGTCTAAAAACACTGTTTGTTTTTCTCAGATGAACCAAAGCAACTTCCTTTCAGAGAGAGCAGCGCCCCTTGACTGTTCACTCAGTGTTTCGAAAGTGGGAGTTTCAAGAACCACATCATCTGTATCTGGCAGAGTAACTAGGTTTAACAGGCCCACTCCATCATTCCATTCACAGAGAGAGACACACCCCACCCTCCATCACAAGACCTCAGCCTCCACACTCTGCCCATCCCCCGATTCATTGTTTCTGTCCCTGCAAACCCAGGACCAATCCCATCAAAAATGCTGCCCCCTCCCCCCCTAGTCTTACAGCAGCTATACAAAGGGATGCTCACAGGTGAGTTTGTGTGTGTGTGCGTGCACATGTGCGCCTTTGTGTGTGTCCACCCTTTTCAGGAGCAGCAAAAAAGACAGAAGCAGGTACTTGAGTCTCCTTGGAGATGAGGTGTGCCCTGTGTTTGCAGAACAAACAATGGCACCTTTTCAGCCTGGGTGGGGGAGAGAGGGGCGGGGCATGGCTTTTGAGAGTGAACATGTAGGGGGAAGGGATGCTTTTCCGCACATGCTCACAGGTGTGGGGGGCTGTCGCACAGGTGATGAAGAATACTTGGCCCTGAAGAGGGGTGACCAAACTGCCTCAGCGGGAAAACAGTATAGACTGCATTTGTATTCAGAGCTGTATGAGATACAACACAGCGAAACAGAATGCAAAACGGAGCGCACTAATTTTTGCTGACACGAAAGGAGAAACACTTTTTTCTTGAGGTCCACTGGGTGGTTCACATACCCACTGTCATGAGTACACACATTTGAAATGACACACACCATTTTTTTTTTTTAACCAGGGAAATTCTTTCTGTTCCATTTTGCTGAATTCATTAAATGTCTGGGTAAAGTTTCACACGGCATCCAGAAAGCTTTGGAAGATCCTTGCTTCCTTCTTCAGGATGACTGGTCCCTAAAACTACCCCAGGTTGACTTTCACTTTCCAGTTCATTAGTTTCTTTTTGCTTACTAGTGACATGGCAGAGAAGTGTGTGTTGGTGTCATGTGATGTCATATGTAATGTAGTGTCACCTGAATTTCAATTGCAAACTCCATCACACCCCCTAGGCCTGTAGCGGAAGAGTCATCATGGCTGATCTAAGCACAGACAATCCAAGAAATGTAAGAAATGAAAATAAAACAAAAAAGTCCTTATCAAAAATACCTGCAAGTCCAGCCATTAAACTCAGCATGAACTACAGGCTTTCATGGGACTGACACTACCTCTTCTCATAATCATGCTATAAGCAGGAAAAATTTAAGCCAAATTTACATTTTCCCATCACAATATATATATATGCAATGTTTCACTTTGCGTTGGTTGCTACATGAAAAATAGCTACACAAAGACATCTTTCTTTGTATGATGCAATTAATGAGCACACAGCCGCTCCTTTCAGTATCAAATGTAAAGTTAGAGTACTTATCAGCTTGCGGTTGAATGGGCCAGGAGGGAACTCTTAAACGAGGAAAATTTGTGTGATTCATTTTCCCCGAAACACATTTAGTTTTGGGATGTTCACTCTGCTAATGGCTCTGAGGCGTTTAATTCAGCACAAGAGGGAACCTGTGGGAAATGCAGCGCTCACCCTAGTGGAAACAGGAGCACGGCAATCATACCACGATGGCCGTCTGGTATCTCCTGACGATAACTCCTCCCAGCATGCACTGCTCACGCAGGGTGTCACCGGGGCGGCTCATCCTTCTACATTTATTGATTCCGCTCGCTGGGAACGCGGTAACCGGCCTGCGGCAGGCGCGCGCAGACTTTCGCTCTCAATTAGCGCCCGAAATGAGAAGACGAGATTAGCAATGTTTACAGCGGGACCTGCTCGCCGCCTTCTGCGTGTCCTCAAAGGCAGCAGACGTGGAAAATCCGCCTCGCGAGGGAAAACAACGGCAGCGCGAATTAGGGGCAGAGGAAAGCCCAACCAATTCCAAGCCCCTCAAAAGAGCTGCGGCCACGAGGCTTCATGTTACTCCTGCGGTGGCGGTGAACAAAGCCAATCCTTTTTAGGCACAAAGAGAGAATTAAGACAGACCAAGGATGGTGGCAGAGCCACTAAAAGGTTAAGGGCCATTTATCAAAAGTAAACTTTTATTGCACGTTTGGAAAAAAATGTGGATGCATGCCGATACATATATAATAGCGACACATCTGTGTATTTGCACGCACCCGCACGTAATGGAGTCTGCCTTGGGAGACAAAAGGGCCCAGGGAAGTCTGTCAAAGGAGGCCACAGCTTCAAAAGAAACAGGTTAGACGATGCTGTTGCCGAGTGCTTTTTTTTTCTCTCCTTCCCTCTCTCTCTCTCATCCTCTCTCTCTCTCTCTCTCTCCCCTCCCTCCCCCCTTCCACTGAGCAACAAGTGCTGTCTGTGAGTACCACCCCTCCCCCTCCCCCTTCCCTCTCTAACCTCCAGAAGCTATCGCAAATCCTCAGCCCGCGAGCAACTGCCAGCTGACAAAACTGTTTAGTCAGCAAGAGAGCCAGGGTGGGAGGGAGGGAGAGGTGGGGGCTGGAAGGGGGAGAGAGAGAGAGAGAGAGAGAGAGAGAGAGAGAGAGAGAGAGAGAGAGAGAGAGAGAGAGAGGGAGCGAGAGAGAGTGTGAGGCAGAGAGAGGCGGCCATTCCCAGCATGCGTGCTCGGTTCAGCCTCCCCGTCTCCAGTCTCCATCACTCCCCCTTGGACGGTTAACCCTTCCCTGCCCGCCGCCTTATCTCACAGCTCACTCACAGGGCCTCAGAGGAGGGGTCAGGGGATACAGAGAGCGGTGCAGGAGAAGACGTGCGCAGTCTCAGGCAAACTGGGGGGGGGGGGTATGACAGCGTAGCACAACAGCTGTGGAGGACCACCGCCTAGCCAACAGCAAACAGCTTCAGGCTTTCTGCAGTCACCCACGACTCCTACTGCCGGGGACTGACCGAACGAGAAGGAGGAGGGGAGGAAAAAATAAGGAGAGGGCAGTTGCTTCGATGCCATTGTTTTTATACTTCCTCCATCTCTCCCCCCCCCCCCCAACTCAGCCACATGGGCTGTTTTACTTCCTGTCCCACCAACCTCCGCTCCTCATCACCCCAGGTGCTGCTGCTGCTGCAGCTTCCATTTTCTACAATCTCTCAGAGTCTCTCCTCTCCTCACCCCTCCCCTCCCTGCCTTTGGCACATTCTTTCACATCAGTGACATAGCCGTAGAATAGACTTTGAACCCGCAGTAAATACCTGCTTTATTTGCTGCTCGCAGCTGTGGGGGGGAGGTGGTGCTAGCGAGCCTGCTCCCTGCACCACAGTCCTACACAGTGGGTTAAAGGATATTCAGGCCAGCTGAGCATCCTCGCCCTGCACTAACACCAGCTCAGAGAGGACATGCAGTTAATCGGTAGGAGCTCCGACACGGCCCGGGTTGAGCAGGCCTGGAGAGGCCTCCTCCAGCGCTGTAATGTCCGCCTTGCTGCTCCCCGCTCAAGTTTGTGAGCAGGCCTCCTTGCCCTCTGACGAGGGAACACAAACACGTGCTCCTCTCCTCTGGGTGTTTGCGTCGTCTACAAGCGTTTAGCGAACAGGAAACGGTACCCCTAGGAGCAGGAGATTCTTTGTGGTCAAACATATGCTGTTCAAAACATACTTACAGCCCAAATTCCTTGCTCAATTTCACACTGCGGTGCCAAAGCCCATGCTGTGGGATACGGGCAATGGAGGTATGCATCTTTTCGGATCGACTAACGACGAAGACGCTACGGACTCAAGGGCCACAGCCCACTCGTCCCGATCCCTTAGAGGGTCGCTAATGCACCGAGTGAACTTCGCTAGAAGTTTAAGAAGTAGTGGTCGAGGAGCAGCCTGCCGCGTTCTGCTAAGGAGCGACCGCGAGGCCTCAGGCTACTTACACACAAAGGGACAGAGAGGCCAGAGTGCATCTGCAGGAGCAACACTGCAACACTGAAGACACAGCCGAGGATGGGAAGCCCTTAAACCCTTTCGTTACTGTGTGATTCACCTGTAATTAAAGCTACGGTCTACGTGAACCACAACCTGGGCCTCGCGCGGTGACAGCGAGAGTCACCGTCTGCCTATTCCCCCTAATCTTTTCACACCGTCTAAACCTGAGCACTCAGACACTCGTGAACAATTCAGACTCACCCTGGGCCTGCACTGCTTTGCTTCAACATGTCTGTTGTTGATTGTGAACCGAGTCCGCAGTCAACTTAAACTTACAACACAATTAGGAGGCAGGGCCCTGCATTATGATGTGATGTTTCAAAAGCACAAAGAGAAAACACAGCAAACACAAGAAGGTTACTCCCTGATATCAACGGACCAGCACGGGTGGATTGTCACTTCAAGGCCTGGGGGAGAGGCACGGTTCAACAGGGTTTTTCCTCACAACATGGAGGAAAACACAAGCACCCGCCACAAGAGGTGCCGCACGAGGATGGCCATTAGCAACATCAGACACTACTGAACCAGCTGTGAAGAGACCGTTGTATCGATTGACTCTACCTGTTGATGTCTGAGGGGCTGCAATGGGAGACGGCCATTTCTTGTGCTCATGGCTAAGCGAACTCGCACAGAACATGAATCACTTCCTCACCCCTGCAGTGCCTCAAAATGAAAATGAATGCGATTCAGAAGAGCAGCTACTGTACTAACTTTATAAGAGCACAAACCAGTTTCAGTTCTCCAAAGTGACACCAGCGCTCTTCTTAAACTTCCTTCCAGCTGAGTTAGCTCATTCTGCCACACATGGTCCATGGTAACATGAATGCTTTGGCCTGTCCTGTAACTAACATGCTGTGGCTTATCGACAGACATGACAAAGGACAAAACTTCGGAAAGGTAAGACGATCTGGATTGTAAAAACTGAATCATGCTTTAATACTCACTGCCATTACAAAACAGGCCACATGCAAGTGAGATTAAAAAAATAAACAACTGCCTTAAAATGCACAACAAATCTAACTTGCCTTTTCTCGTTTTCGAAAATGAATTTTTTTTTTCCTAAAATTTTATTTAATTTGTGCCACCATAATAACGTGATGCTGACATTGCTTTTTGCATGGTCTATTACTCAAGATGGGCCGAATCTCCATAGTCCCAGACAAATGATATAAGAGCATTTTATTCTCCCCACAAACATCACCATGTCTCTGCCCCTTGTATTTACATCAGGCTCTATGGGGCAACAGTCAGACAATGGGGGCTAGTTGTCTGCCCACCGCATTCAGCTCAAGAAAAGACACACGCTTGGCTTCACAGTATGTGGCATGCAGAGCTCCTCCACCCTACCACCATGTTCTTTTTACTTAAATAATTTCCACATACATGAACAAAACCAGCTCACACGCATTAAAAAAAAAAACATAATGTCTGCTCATCCAATGGACCAACAAAACAATCACTTTGACTCTTCATACCACACAATACTTGGCACAGAGGATTTTCTAACTAAATGAGGGTGTCCTCTTACTGAACCTGAAGCTGTTCTCCTACATTTAGGACCATAGGTTTACTAAAAAAAAAAAAACATATTCAAAGAGATTTCGGCACGGTGATATAAAAACAAATTCTGCACTTCTTGGTTACAGATCTATTCACTTGGTGCAAAATACACAGGTACTTCAACTGATGTCATTCATGCAAATACCAAATTCAAATGTCACCAATAACACCAAATCCAAAAATTGATCTGTGTTTATCCATTGTATAGGTGCATAAAATGAGCACAGGGAGAAAATGTGGGGAAAAAATAAGATGTAAAAAAAACATTTTAAAATCAGTGTGCATGGATGACACGGCACTTCCATTCTTTTAGAAATGATACTGATGGGGTGCAGAGTGGGCCCACTCTAGACCCCCCTCGGCCCCCAGGTACTGCTCTTTCCTCCCTGTACTCCCTCAAGGCCAGGCCTCCCTTCCACGCCCGGCCTGGGATGGAACATAATCTTATCTAAAATAGACAGGTTAAAAATAGCCTGGGAGCCAAAGGGGCAGCCCATCTGTACCCTTGGGCGAACGAGGACCCTCTCCATCAGAAGCCGAGGCCCTCGCGACAGTCAGTGTTTCTCCACCATCTCAGTCTTTCTCTCCGTTTCCAGTTTCTCATTAGGCGTCATTGTAACCTCCTTTTCCTCCGCTTAGGGTTTGCATACACACACACATACACATACACAGAACATTTAAGAGCTCACTAACTTTTCCCACCTTTAAATGCTGAATACAGTTCTGTTGACACACATGCTGGTACAATTGATTACTGCACTGACTACCACTTTGGATAAATAAGTAAAAACACAAATTAATACAGTTTGCTTTGTTTGGCATGTGTATTTATATAGGTAGGGTAACCCTCAAGTACTGTGCAAGACACCCAGTTATGCAATCAGGTTAGCTAGGTCAGCAATCCCACTTTGCTTTGAAACACAAAGGATAATACAGCTCAAAAGCACTGTCATGTTAAAACACATTGACGATTTGCTTAGCAGCGCTACAAAAGCCAAATGGCATCTGGTGCATAAAGAGTTGTTCATCTTGTTTGATGAACAACTATGTGGTCAAAAAAGAAGACAGCCGAAAAATATCTCTGTCTATGCCCATGGCCGTTGCGTTGAACTTCGAACTCATATAAAACTAAACTTTGAACTCATACAGCGCTCACCATCATCGTGTACTGCAGCTGATGTGAAATTGCTGGTTTGGATTGACAGGGTCCTTGCTCCAGCAGTAAAAAAAGTGTGCCTAAACTAACACTTACCAAGAGCAGATGCAGGCTTTAAACCCAGCAGTTTAAGCTACCTGATGCACTTGTTAAATCCCCAAAAAAGAACTATAGGGTAGCCCTGGATTAGGCTTACAGCTCCAGGGCTAAGGCTAGACCCTGTCTATTTTCTACTCAACTCTTCCCTTATATGCATTTTGAATGTTCTGCCCCTTCCTTTACCTGTTGTGCTTCTTTATTTATATTATAAAATATAATTGGACAGATCTATCCCTTGAAAATCTCAACTACAAATAACAAATCCAAAGTCTATGACATAATTAATATGACAAGCCACCACATGGGGGAGATACACCAGTAACCCAACTTTGCTTAATTACTAGCCGTTAACTCACAAAAAAAAAAAGATGTTGAGGTAGAGGACATGTTTTGGGGAAATATGTTCTAATTGAATTAAGTGGTAATGCCTGGGGCTCATGGCGAAGCTAACACAGAGGAGGGCAATTAATTGCAATCGCACCAGAGATGGCCCTGAAAGCGCATTTTCATTTGATTACGTCAATCAATAGAAAGGATGCCCAAAGCTTTCCCTCAGGGTACGGTACCACATAACTAAACTTTGGGATGAGACTGACCAGCCTGTTACTGGAATATTTATATAGTACATTACAGGAAAAAATAAACTCATTATTGCAACTAGATCTGATCTGACTGCTTATTAGCTGAACATTCTTTTTGATCCCTGAAGAATCGTCCAAAAAAGCCTAATCAGCATCCCCTCAGGAGAAAACAAGGACCCTTTTCTGAGTAAAATGTTTTCATTTTTTATACCTTTACACCCCTAAGAAAATACAGCTGTCTCTTCACTAGACTGTACAGTTACACAAGTAAGGTCCTTTAGAATTGGTATGTGGAGAAAACACTGAATCATGGCATTGTTAAGTCATTTCTGTTCACTGCCACAAAATCAACTATGTGTAGTCAGAAAAGACAACATACAGTTTTGAATTACAATGATAGTGGAAATTTCAGCTGGATTGGCGAGTGCTTTAAATACTCCTCTCAACCTCTTCGCAACCACGGTCTATCACCTTCACAAAAGGCAGTGTTGCAGCCACCAAAATACACAGCAGACATCAGCAAACCAGCTCACCATATATTAAAACTAACACTAAAGTGATTTTTACTCTTGGAGGTAGACTAAGAAAAACGTACAAGCAATATCATCACTTAAAAGGGCATGGCAGTTTCCAAATGACTTGGGACTGTTCTCTTGGGGAGCTACATCACAAGGGGAATAGTAACGTTTAAACAAAGACACAGACTTTGGTTAAATGGCCACAAACCAAAATGTGTTTGTCTCTCAGCATCTGAACCCATGTCCCATGTACAACAGCTTCTGGCATTCCTGTGAGGACCACCCTATTGAGGACAGAGCAGATTATATGTGGATCCCCGAACAAGCCCTCTCGCCTCTCATGTTTGCCTAATGCCTAATGTGTGTGAATCAGCTGGTTGTTGTGTCTGAACTGGGTAAAGAAACAAATCTCTACCTATCACCTATCACTTCTTTTTGTGCTGCCTGTGTGGTGTGCTGGCAGAGGAAGGCACAGTTAAGCTTACGTTGGGGCATGTTAAATTCTGACCATTTCAGAACATTTCTGAACATTTGAATAACAACTTCAACTCAAGCAAATTTACACAGAGACATTTTCATGACCAAATGAACTTTTTTTTTGGATGAGCACTTTTTAGAATTGAGTTTCTTGTCTTAACAAGATGTCAAAACCATATCTCTATGCTACCGACTACAGGAATCACAATATTTTGTAGATTCTGTGATTAAACTGTCAAGTCAGCTTCCCTTCCCTATTCTGGTGTTTCATAAACTCATTTTTAAATTGTGGAGCCATTTTGTTTTAACATTTCCATTGAAAGGGCTCATGGAAAACACAATGCAGTTGCTTCATTTCAAAAATGTAAAGGTACACATGAACTCCCTGAAACCTGGTATGGTTTTTACACTGTGTCTGTCAAAGCATGCAAGCTGACTGCTGTGGAATCGTTGGAAGCTGCGTTCAAGTTTTCAAACTGGGGTGTGCGGTATTCATCACCACATCAGGATGTGGTTACGATTACTACTCTCCCTACAATTATTCTCAAGCTTTCTAATTTATAAACTTACTCAGGTGGCTCAAAGGCACCTGAAACACCACAAGGCGTATGCTATTATGCCGCTGTTCAATTTCAGCATCGATTTCTACTTGCGTGTGTGTTGAGGCAGGATAAATATTGTACTGTGTGACCTGGGGCTTCACAATGAAGAGGCCTCTCCATGAGTTCCTCAGCAAAATGGCAGGCAAATGACAGACAACGGTTTCTGCTTTTCAGTTCACTCTTCTCAATCTTCTGGTTGGGGACAGGGTCACTTGCCAGTCCCATTACGAAAGCAGCCGCCGGGTGAGGTGACAACTGTGCATCACCATTTCATATTAGGTGCAGAGTTCAGGAAAAAAAAAAACTTGTTCTGCTGTCGGAATGATTTGAATAAACTGACAGTCAAACTGCCTGTTTGCAACTCTGCACTGCTCTATGCAAGTGTCACAAAGCACCAGTTGCTATTACATCCTATTAATCTAATATTCGCAGCATTGTATAAGTTATTTATCTACTTTGATTTGACTTAAGTATACATTGCTTCAAAGCAGGATGTACAACTATGCGCATAAGAAGGTTAAACATTACCTCATAGGTTTATAGTGTATGGCCAGTGGAATAAGGGTAAAAGAAGGACTCCACAGCTTGAAACATTGTACTTTGGGTTCATACCTAGCTTCACGTAATTCTAGACATTAGCATTCAGATATTAATTTGGGTTTCAGAATTTCCAAAGGGTCAGAACGCTCTGACGCTCCAGTGAGTTTTTGGTGAGACTGCAGGCCAAGAGAGGTATATATGGACATTTTTATGGGTTCAAAGATCAGTGCTCTTAAAAACTGTGCTGAAAAACAACAAGAGGCATGGTGTAAAAGTATAATATTAGAATATCAGAATTCATTTTTAATATAAAGTAAAAGATATAAACTTAAGATAATTTCACATGAAAGGTACCAGAGTGCCAGTTTCACCACATATTGTCTCCACTACACCCTTGTACATATTTAGAAGATATATCCTATGAATGCTACAGCAAATGTACAAAAAAATGTATATTATATAACTAGTGTCAGTCTCAGGTTCAACAGACTATAAACAACACTTAAGACATTACGCTAGCGGGCCTACTAACATGCAAATGGTTTCATTATAGGAGAACAATGAAAACCATAAGTAGCAATAAGGTGACCCACAACTGGCAATACAAGAGTAGCAAAAACCTTTAGTACGTATGCTCTAGGGAGTAGAAGCGCAGTGTGGCATTTACGTGGGTCCCAAACTGCCTTGAGGAAAATTGGGTTGCCCTATTTCTCCCTTAAGAAACACCTTGTCCATTTTTCCCCACTTTGGAAACATCAGCCTGTAGCAAGTGTTCTGTTACAAAATGGCTTCCAGCATCAACTATGTAGGTACTGCACACTGAGTCAACTCCATCATGCAGTATGTAGGTACTTCATCATGAGTCAACTGTAAAATGCTTTGACATTAATAAAAGGTTTTCTAGACTATTCATTATATTGGTATGCCTCTTTAAAATGTCTGTCGTTAAAATGTAAAATGTATGTCTTTAAAATTACTCCCCTCCCTATTGACACCATCATAGGTCACATCTGACCACTTCTGCACACTGTTCTGTTATCGCTGATGAAGGAGGGATAACTCCTTAGATGTCTATCACAATCACACTTGGTGCTTGGATTATGGTTTATTAATTAACTATTTTACCTGACACAAATGAGTGGAATCTTTAAACACACATGATGTGTGTTTTAAACACACATGATGGGAAACGGCAAAGTTTGGGAAACTTACCAACAGGTTGCAGGACACAGGAGAGATCAGGTTCTGAACCCCACTGTTTCCTCAAAGTCAACAGATCAATCATTCAATTCAGGGACAGGGTCAAGATATACACAGCTGATTAACACATAATTTAATTATTAAAGATATAAAACTGACTCACAAAACTTACTCATATATTTCAAAAAAAATCTTGAGCGATTTAGAAAATCACGTAGCTTGGTGCTGGCTTTATCACATATTAACCTCTTGAGGAAACAGGAACTTTGAACTGCACCAGCATGAAAATGGCCAAGAAGAGAAACTTATTCTGCTATGAGCATCACTTACTAAGGCCCTCCCACCTCCCAAAGAGGAACCACAGGGTTTGTCTATTTTGACAACATGGGCTACCGTTCAGGGCACCTGATGCTCAGGGGGGTGCAGAAGTAATGGAAGTCACCAAACCAAGGACATCCACAAAACACACATGCATTCGCTCGCTGCAGCGCTCAATTCTTCCTCTACTCTTGAGTAAGAGAAAGTGCCTCAGCTCACAACGAGTGCAAAAATAACTTTTCTTATGTTTAAGAAACTGGAGACAGTATATGGAACGAGTTTGAGGAAAAACAAATAAGCCCTACCAAACTGGGAAACTGCATACATTGTAAAGCTGCAGATGTTGCTAATACTATTTTGCCTGGGCCATACTTGAAAAAAATGCCAATGTGCAATATGAAAGCACATAAGAAGTAGACACGTTCTTCTTCTGATATGGCTTTTTTTTTTTTTTAAATTGTGCACTAAACTGATATGACTTCATATTGGGTCAGTTCCCCAGTTACTGGTACTCTAACTTATCCCCTCAATGATTAATAGACTTCAAATAAAAAAGACAAAGTATTATACTGTATACATGACCATATTATGTGCATACTGTATCATCATTCTGACCACAATAATAAACAAAAAAAATGTTCTGAGGTAGATAACTTAAACATTAAGTAAGATCCCAAACAAAAAGTTTGTTAACTCTGCCCTCTAGTTTCGACCATCACGCAGGATTATATCATTTTCACTGCTTGTAATTACATATATCTAGAGGGCTTGCAAGCAACAAATAAACACCATTAACTACCACTGGCAAGTAGGTACTAGTGTTACCAAAGAACCTTTTGGCTATTCAGCAGGTAGGCTACATTTTAGTCAGACAATTAGTCAGAGCCAACATCAAGCCTGTCACTCTAATCTCAACAAATGTAATTGTAAAAACATATCAGGAGAACAGCGACTAATAATGATACACATACATGAAAAGACATGCTATTCACACTTATTTTCCTGTAAATGAAACACATTGTTAGAAATTATTGGCTTTTCATTGACACAATGAAAACAAATAAGAGCAAATGAGCACCTACTCACACAAATGCGTTAGGATGAATGACATTCATTGAACAACTCTCGATAAAAACACAACTTAGCGCCAGAAATCTTTAAACACACTGCAAACTATAGCGGGACTTGTTGATGAAAGAATGAGTTGCCTGACATCTCAACTCCATCAAAAAGAAATCCAAGAGCAGCAGGACCGTGTAGTGAAGTGTCTATATGAATCATCCGATTTGTGGAACCAAATAATCAAGTCCTGTCAACTGTTTCAGGTGACTCAGATGCCTGGGAAGTCTTGCTCAAGTTTTTGGTTATCATTCAGACAAAGCCCTTTAATCAACCATGCACATCCTCTTTGCTCATCAAGCAGAGGTAGTGCAAAAAGTGCAACCCAAGCCAGAAATTCTGTAACAAACAAAATTCATGTATATGATGATCCAACAGTGTGGCAATAATTTATTTCTAAAATATATTTCTTGTTTCAAGTTAAAATATCACTTGAAAAGGTTTTAAAACCTAAGTATAAAGATCCTCTAATTAGCAGCTGCCATTTTGGATTTCTCCCCTCGACCTTGCGATGCTGCTGCTGCGTGTCTTTACTTGATTATGGCTGCCAGGCCGCAGAACACACGTGCAGCAAGAACAACATTCATCTCCCTTCGCTCTGGATGACCTTTAACACCGCCCATAGCACGGTAGCGCCGACGACAAAGTGAAAAGCGGCTCTTCCAGGTAAAGTAAGATGGAAATAATAACAGGCAGGCCGTCCAGTGATTGTATCAGAGACCCCAACTAATCTCCGCAGCAGAAAACATTAATGGGATGATGGGAGTCCCGCTGACAGCAGTCTCTTACATTACCATTGTTAGATTTGAGTCAGGCATAGCTGCTAGCTTGAGTGTGACAAAGTGAAGAGCAAAGCGAATGAAAAAACAATGGTATTACTTCAACTAATGGGCGGATGCTGCTAGTGCAATAAAATCTTGTTACTCGTACTCAAAAAATACCGTAACATCCTTTCTATTCAACACCCCCCATCCTTACATCCTTATTCCATTCCTTCAGTGGTCCTTTATACTATGAAGCTATGGTTCAAGTTGTGTGGTTGCACAAAATGAGTATGTGATGTGTGGTGCTGCCGCCGTAGGCCGACTCTAGAGCAGTGTAGAATTTCGTAATGGAATGTGAACTGCTCATCCGGATCTGCACTCTCCTCTCTATCTCCTTCCAAGTGGCCACGGAAGGGAACGCGAGACGACAACTAGTTTGAGAACACTCGCTCAAACCCTTTTCTATCAAATGTAACTCACAAGAACAAATGATGTTTTTTTAAAAAATAAATAAATAAAAACTTGATTGCAATTCCACGACTATCGATCATACTATAAACAACGTGAAGCGTTTCAAACTATTTAACAACTACATCTGTACGATGAAATATCAAAACAAACCTGATATATTAAAAACAGCTTGACGTTAACTTTATCTGCAAACATCCACAAAACTTACCGCCACAAGGAAGTAAAGTTTCGATCTGAGAAAAAAAAGCGCTTAGCAACCATCAGCTAGCCAGGCTGCAGTTTCCTGAGCGACCAGAACTCATCAATTCGTTGACTAAGCTATGAAACTTTTCAGCGTCCCGTAAAAAGACCCGAAGCTAGCTAACTAGCTAGCTAAGTTAGTCTAGTACCGTAGCGTGATATAGGTAACTAAATGACCTCTCAGTTATTACTGGGATCTGATGCTGCAACTTCTCCCCCGTAAATAAGTAGGAGGCAATTCCAAACTAAAGATGAATATGTATTTTTACACCCTTACACATGATGCAACGCAATCCATCACAAATTTTAGATTTGTGACGCTTTTAAAACAACTAAATGTAGGGCTGCTTTAGCTAGCTAGCTTCCTCCTTTTAGCTGTACTCTTTAAAAAACATGTCGGACTGCCAAATCGTCATATTATGAGGAACATTTTAAGAATTGAAAGGGGTAGCTTGCTAGCTAACAATCTTAAGTAGCTAGCCAACTCAAAAAGTATTTTATTGATGTATTTTTAAAAACCAAACAAGTAGCAAGTTAAATGTCTCCACAAGGTCAAAACGTAGCTAAATGGACGCATGGCCACTAAGCTGTACGCTCTGGTCAAAGTACACTAGCTAAAGATATGGATGCTCCGCGCAACGCAAGCGGCTAGCAAGCCAGCTAGCTAGCTAGCTAATAAACTTTGTACCTTCCGTGCGTGCCCCCATCCTTCCAAACTAAACTCATGGGGAAAAGTTCGAAGCCTATCGACTGTTGCTGTTTTTTAGGAGCTAAGCACGAACTGCCATGCCCAGGTAGTTCGCTGGTTAAAAATAAATGTGCACGAGGAAGAGACCCAGTCAAATTCCACAGCTCAGACGTTTTAATCATGGATGAGCATCAGGTCCTCGCCAAGCGAAACTAGGAAGCAAAGCAAGGACAGTTGCGAAAACTAAGCACCCTCCCCACACCTCTTTACCAACTTTACTCAACTTTGTCACACAATTGTTAGACCCTATATGTAGTTAGGAAATCCATCCGAATATCTGCAGAATAACGAAGGCAGCGCCAAGAAAGTGATCCGAGTAGATAGCTACTTACGTTTGACTTTGTTGGGGTTGGGCTGCTTGCGCCGAGACATGGTGATGATGGTGATGATGGACTAAGAAAAAAAAAACTGCAAAGTTGTTCCGGAGAGGAATCAAAATGGCGTTTCTGAGGATGTGCTAAGGTCGTCAACTTTATATTTTCACTCTTTCTTCCGTTTTCCCAAACGAGGACGATGGAAAGAAAGAGTTGAGAGACGGGAGGGAAGAAGTCTCACTTATTTCGCTCTCCTCTCTTGGTTCGTCTCTCAGCGCTGCTCTCTCCTCTCCCTAAACCTGATAAGTAGACGCATCACGTGTTGCTCCTGCCAGTCTCCAAGGGGACGTGTTACTGAGGCTGCTACCACTAGTTCAGTTAGTAAGCATCTCTACAGGAGGGGTCTCTATCGAGCAGGGAAAAAGTGAGAAGTTTATCGAACTTCCCACTACAATTAACAACTTTACATACAACTTTCTTTGTTGCTTAAATACTTAACAAATGCTTTTAATCGCTCTCTTTTTTCGATGAACTTTACGCAGCTATCTATTTTAGCAAGCAACTTTTCTCAAAAACAAAGCAATGTAACTACCAGAGGCGGAAGCACAGCAACAGGCGCTTCTCGTTTACTTTGAAAAAGTGCTGTTCGTATGGTGTGATGTTTTTGTTCAACTAGATATAAGGATCTCTACATTACGTTTTCATTTTAATGTGCTGCGCAATGTCCTTGTGTTTTGTACCGACATCAAACAATTGTAATAGCCTACTAACACTTGCATCCCTTTGACCCCTTGTCCGATATCATAGCCGTAAAACGTGTAAACATTACACGTGGTCACTTACAAGTTTCTACGAAGCATCACAGCAAAAAACCCTTACCGAGTATTATCGCTGGAAATGTTTTTGACAAACAGAACGGTACTATGGTTAGTTCAGTGGATTCTTCATATTGTCAAGCTATCCAAAAACAAAAGAATAAATAAACTATTGAAACAATAACAATACTGTTGTTCATTTTCATAGTATTCTACTTTGCGCAGTATGAGTACCAAAATGCCACGTATGACGTGTTGATGGAGAAGAGTAACAATGAGATCACTCGTTATGCGAGGTCAGTATTGTGGTATTACTAGAAAACTTGCTGCTTCCTGCACTGTATACATGTTCATAACCTCTTCTCCAACGAAGTGGGGGCACTTGTAAAGCCCTTATTTATATATCATCTGTACGGTGTATGACCAGAATTACTGATGCAGATACAGTTGGACAAATGTAGGGGTGATGGTAATTCATAATAATATTCACAAACAATAATTATATATATATATGTCTAAATTATATTTAATTTTATTATAATTAATTAAATTGCATGCACTGTACGTATAAGTTTCTGTGAAAGTACACAGGAATGCTTACAGAAAATAAATGCATGGTCATTTGCAGTGGCCATTGTGAGATACTAAAATAAGTATCTCACAAAATGGAGCCTGCATTTAATAATTTGCTTTTGAAAATAAAATTTGAAAACAAATATCACGCATCTTTACTAAACTAAAACCATCTTATGTAACTTACACAAAATTACATGGGACAACAGAGGACATACATTGTTTTAGTGAAGACCTCACCCAATTCCCCCTGTTGCCTTGCCTCTAATGGGGAAAAATAGCATCAGAGTCATGGCATCTGTCATGTTCAGGGACCTATAGTACGTACTGGCAAAAAGCACCCACAAATAACCAGCAAAACTGAGGGAAACACTGTTGTGCCCACCAAATGCAGAATATCCAGTATGACAAGAGATAATCATATATTTACAGTCTACTATAGTGAAAATAGCAGATGAAACAAATTCAACACAAATTCCCTAAGAACACACATCTGCAGAGTTTGTTTCTAACAATATATTTTATTTCCATATTAGGTAAGTAGTTAGGGTAATTTACCACCAATACTATGGGAGTACATTAATGGCAGGCTGGAAAAGGACAAAACACTGCTTTCACAGTTCTACATCACTATGAAGGGAGAAATACACGCTGTGCATTTGAAAGGCTGATATTACATTATTATATGGGAGTGGGAGACATTCCAAACAGCCTACAGTCCATTTTGAATATGAACATTTTTTTTTTTTTTTTACCAGCAAACCCTATTATGGCATAAATAAGGGGCAGTTATCACTGATAATCATACAAGAATCCATGTTATTGTTTAGCTGCTGAGAAGAGGAATAGCAATACATGGACACATTAGACTTGTGCTTCATTGTCGTTCATAGTTTATTAGATTAGGTCCTAGTTTAGGTTTGCTGTTTTAAGAAGATGCATATGGACTAAAATGTTATGTCTCAATAAAAAAGCAAACTTAAAAGCCAAATAGTTTATTTGCCATATAATTCACATAAAAAGGAAGAGAACCAATGACATCCCTCCTCTTGGAACTGTATACTTTTCAATCCTGTGATTCCTTGAATGAGCACACACAGTCAGAAATGGATTCAAATGGCTTTTAATTCCATGTAAATAGGTTGATTATTAATGTCAAATCATATGGGAAGTATACAAATCCAAACAATTCACGAAGTTCACATAGATACATACTGTAAAAGAGAAGCCACATGAACATCTTTTCGTTAGACACAAATCCAGACGTTCAGTTAATTATTTTCCTACATTAGGTCTGTAAACTTCGGTAAAATAAACGTGGACAGACTCTCAGGTGTGGAATTACAGAAATTTGAGTGATGTTATTTATTGACCGTCACTAAGGTATCCAAGCCCAGCTCTGTTGCTAAGGAACGGCTCTCCCCTCTTCGACAGCAACAAAAGATCTACATCCAGCGCAAGCAATGTTGGCAAGTTTGGCAGAAACAGGAAAGCGGCGCTGCTTTCTCTCTCTCCCCTGTGTGTGAGCGGGCGTGCGAGAGAGCATTTTAACAAACGACCGAGATGCATCTCAGGCGCTTCCAATAATGTGCAAGAGCGGGCATGGTCTAGTTCCACCCCCATTGACGGTTTACACGATGACGCTTAATTCTGAGGGGGTGAGCAAGGGAAAATACATGTCAACTGGCTGTCTATATTTTATAAGGAACTGAATATGACAGACGTTGGAATACGGAGGATCGGCGGTTCCTAGAGGATTTAGTGCGATTCGTGTTGAAGCTATTGTTCTACCCTGTTGCGTTTATGATGGCATCTTGGTTTGTCCTCTGGACTACCCTCCCCCTCACGCCTCCCAGAGTCACATGCGATGAACACCTGTTGATCGCCTCAAGCTCAATGATAAACTCTTACTGCGTGCTACATCTAGTCTAGCTTGCGTTACTCGTTAGTGACATCACATCCGTAAATGTTTCGTATTTTGCGAAAGTTAAAACTGTTGTATGACGTGTACGTATGTAGCTAGTCAGTTACCTTTTCGTGTTATTTCAGATAACGCAAGCTAGCCAACTAGCTCATGAACTAGGCTGGACAGTATGTTAGCTACCAAGCTAGCACTAGTTACGCATGTCCTTTACATCGCGCACTCGCTTGCACAGTCAGAGTCAACTACAGTTAAGTCAACTAACCGTGGATGGGATGCAGTAATAACGCAAGATAATCGATTGATGATGATCAATCTGGTTGGTTAGCTTGCTAGCTAACGTCAACGCTCAGTTAGCAGACTACCGCCCATGCTTCAGTCAATATGCCAATTACACCATCTACTCTCGATAAAATGCGATTCGCTTGTTCTGACTGTAAGGTATTTAAACCATCTCATGTTTTGAAATATTCCTCCTGTATATAAAACCCAGTCTCCGTAAACTAATTCATAATCAACGTTTACAAACGTGGGAGTGAGCACTTGGACATGTCTTGCTCCCGCAGAAACAGTGTCGGTGCGCGTGCTCACTAGGAAATTCTGCATGCAGCGCTAGACTAGGGAAGAAGAGACAGGGCGGTCGTAAAAAAAACTTTTCCAGTCCTCTCCAAATCGATATCGAATACATCTAACACTTACTCTTAAAAGTATCTTTCTTAAACTTTTCTGGAACGATTTACGCAATGATATTTACCACACATTGTACCCCATGCTTGATAAAAATTTTTCTACAATTTAAAGAGTTTACTCGCAGTAGTGAGTATAAGGAGAGGGAGCAGTTAAAAGGTTTCCAGTGGCAACAGATGATTTGTTGGTAACACTTGCTTGACTTGTAACCTCGTAGCTGCGCAGAGAATGACCTTGTTGGAGAAGTAGTTTAAGTATAAACATTGCGTTGATTTCGGGATTTCGCAGGGAAACTAACTAGTTGGCCTGGAAGCTACCGGTATTTCAGACACATTTTGCACGTAGCCGTCGATGGACACCACAAATAATGCGTGTTATCAGTGTTTAATTCCAGTGTTTGTTGTTGTTCCTCGGTTTGTAGAATAATTTCTTGTTTGTCTGGTTTGGTTATAGCTGCTGGATACCTTGGTGCCACCTAGGATGTCAATGACCCTTCTTGTTGCCATTCATACTTCAAACTATCTAATGACTGTTTACAAATGCAAACGTGAAAACATGAGATCGTGCGAGCTCCTGAACAGTATGCTGTACTGTAGCTAAATACACTTTTATTACGAATTTCTTTAATTCATTTTCAGACGACAGGAAGTCATGTATCCAGTCTTCACACAGGCATATTTAACACTCCAAATGCAAAGGAGGACAGTTGTACTAATCTATATTGAGCAATAAAAAAGTCATTATCGATCCAGGCTTTTTAGAAGAAACTATACAGGGTTGGGATATTGATTTAATGTTATTGACATCTGTTTTACAGATTGATTTTTCATGGCTGTCCATTGATTCTTGCAAGTGCTATCTCACCTAATTAGAGAGACAGGTGGCTGGGCACTGGTGATGAGGTCATTGAAACTGGTGAATGTTAAATCTGGTGTAATTAAAGACAAGTGTAGACATGAATCACTTTGCCTTGTTTATCAACAATTTCTTCCAGCCATCAGTATGTGGGAAGCAGGACTATGTCAATACACTATTTTATTTAAATTGTACCCACAAAATTGGTAAATACGTGTGCGGTTTTTAGTGCACTGATACCTTCTTGAAATGACATGATAGAGCACTTTATTATGCTAATTAACATTTTGCACCAAGAGTACATATTTTCTGAGAGTCACAGGCTAGTAGAGTCTGTCACTGCGATTAGACGCCATGCATGCATGCAGTAACATCTACAACATATTTTGAACCTGTTTGCAAATCCTGCCTTGCGGGATTTGCTCCATTCTTCTCACAGAGCCTAGACAAACATAGGCCTGTTCATGGGTCTTTGAGCTGTGTATGCCACATGTGTGTCCAGCTTATCCGGCAAACATTCAGTGAGGCTCAAAGCTGGCAAGTAAAGCACCTACAACTTAACTCTCACATTCCCTTCTTGTATGGGGTCATATGTTTTCACATCAGGAAAGGCCACTCAGATACCAGGACTTCATCATTGTGTTGCTGTACAATCAGGCTGCCGCCAATCAGAACAAGTGCAGTTATAATGACCTGACACTTCAGACCATCGAACTTGGGCATTCTATTCAATTGGTCTGTTGCACGTACCAGTTAACATATTGTTCCATAGGCCCATGCCTTACATTTAGGTCCACAGAGGGTTGTCCATCTGTCAAGTTCACCTGAGGTATTGCTGACACCATCTTGTTTGGCTGTGGTGAGTAACATTTGGGGGCATTCAAGCTTTGTGAGACCCTTGTGTGGTTATCTGGTGTCTTTTCTGAGGTGTTATGGTCATCATTGCTCAGTTGAGTTTGGCTGTTATGTATAGCCAGGTTAGAAACTGCTGGCTGTGAACTTCTCAGGGCAGAACGACAGTGCACTGACATAGCCTAATCTCCGACACACTGATGGCATAAAGGCATTGTTATTTTGATAAGTGGGACATATCAGTTCCTTTTCATGTTTTTTGTGTTCTTGATTTTTGTCAGGGCTGACATTCAACAGGTTCAGTAAATTCCTCACTGATGTCCAACGACCTGTCTCTGTAATTAGGTGGTATAATGCTTATGTGGCAGTCAGTCACTTCAATGTCTAGATAGCTGCTGTCAGCTTTCTGTCCCTCTGAGGTGCTGAGCTGAAATGAGGTCCAGCAGTATGGGTGGAAAATTCACAGCGGCAAATGAATGTGACCCCAATGCTCACACATCAATGCACTGGGAAATTACACCCTCACTTCCTCTACATCTACTACCCTGAAGCATTCAGTATATTTTACGGTATGTGTAAAAGTTAAATAGACTTTGATTAATTTGATAGATACGTTTTTCTTTAAATATTTCAAATGTGACAATTTATGGTTAACTGATGTTGTGCATCATACAGTGGTATAATGCTGCACTCAGTGTACTTTAATCATCCTTATGTGTGGCAGTCCTTAGGTATAGCGTATCTGTTTTTGGAGACAACTCAAGTAGGGCAGGTGTCCTTGTGAGATGAATACTTATGCAGTCCAATGAATACTTAAGGAGCTGCAATGTAGTGAAGTGCAACAGTAGGTTCCAGTATTTCTAAATTAGGGATTGCATAGACAGTGAACCCAACAGGATATCCATACAGCACCTAATGCTATCTATACCAGGGTCTACCTCAAACTGGAAAAGTATTGGGGTTTCTCCATGCAGGGTTCTTAAACTGAAGTTGTTGAGTGACATGGAAACAAAAAACTACAAAACCATATCCCAGGTATTGTCAACTGCCATTACAGCTTGAGTGATGAAGGCTTTCATCAGTAAAGGGATGGATGGGAGAAAAACTGGAATGAAAACATGGCAGAGCCATTGAAAAGAGGCGTGGCTGTCACATGCTCACCAGCAAAGTTGTTGTAAGATGATGGAAAGAGCAGTGTCCTCAAATTTGTGACAGACCTCAGCTTCTGTCCAATGCTAAGGGAAAGCAGTATGAGATTGGGGAGAGTGATTGTTCTGTGAGGTAAAAGTTTCCTTGAAGATGGCTGGGACCATTCTATGTCTTCAGTTGTATGCAAAATGATATGAATCCTTGTAATTTCTGTGCAATTCCAACTGAAAATGCAGCAGGCCAACTACAGTACTATAATAGTGTTGTTGGGCATGAAAAATAGTTCAGTTTTCTGAGATTAATTTCAGTATGTTGCAGAACACTTGTAAATGTGTGACATTGCACAATAAGTTGTTAAACAGTGACCATGAAAATATTTATATTGGGTATTCTTAGCATTTGCCATTTTTATTCAGTGATATTTTTGGCTAACCTGTGGAGGAAGCTAAATAAAGATTTAAATCTTCTTAAATAGCTTCTGTAAGGTATTCTGTTCTAGTACCTTAGAGAGGAACGAGACCGTTGACTCTCAAGATGTAGTTGCAAAATTCACACATTTCATTTAACATGCACAAAGGTAGCTTTGTTTGCTTTAAAAAAAATAAAGGTGTGGTCTTTGGTCATGCTAATGGAAGTGAATGCTTTTTAATAATTATCTTATCTTATCAAGTCTTATGCTGCATACCTTGACAGAAAAGAGTTGTATGTTATGCTCTCAGGGAAGTCCACTAAGGCGAGTTGGGTTGGCTATGCCAAGATATGTAACTTAAAGTTTTGCTTTGCATCTTTTTGAAATGTTTGTCAGGTGTTTCATTACTTTTCTGGCAATCTAAAAAAGGATAGGATAGTGGTTAGCTTGCTAGATACACACATATTGACCCATCTGTGTTTTGATGTCACCACAAGAGGGCACAGCATATGCTCCTTCAGTAAGTGTATAAGGAGTATGCTAGACAAAGAATTTTCCCTTCGCAAAGTGACAGTATTGATTGAGGATATTAATATACTACTCACAAACCTCATCAATGCCACATTATTTCTTCCACCAGCTATAGTATCTCAAGATTAGTTGACATCTTAAAATAGGGCCCCCCAAGCTGGTCCTTTAGCCTGACCCTGTGTGTTGGTTTTCATTGCACCTGAGTTATTGAGCAGTTATCCTTATTTGGAATTTTTACATTTAATCACCTATAAATTCTGACTGCGCTGAATGTGCTGTTGGTGGTGCTAATTTAAAGTGAAGGATAATATGTCAATAAAGTAAGCATATTTATTCAGTATATTTTTGTCAATATCTACCTCTTGAAAAAATAGTAGACCAAAAGTCAGATATGCTAGAGACATTGGCAGCTTAAGTCTTACTAGTAGGAGAAGTATTGAATTGTATATTTTGTATATGTTTTTGCATCATTGCCATGCTAATATTTATTATATAGTTGCTGTGCACACTTCAGCAATCCATCACAGAGGAATTTAGACACGGCTACATCAGTAAAGACGGCCTTATTTTGGCAGCAGTCCATCTTAAAACTGGCAAGAATGCATGGGGAGTTAAAAATACTCAACTAGTGTTTCAGTGCACTGTTGTAGAACCAAGGACTCTCTAGAGCTGAGCATTTAGGACAGACAAAAGTTAAGCATGCTTTGGTTTTCTTAATGTGGTTGACAGCTATGGACAACCTATCATTGATGCTCTGTTGAAATATGCAACATTTCAAGCCACATGCTCTCAGGTAAACTCTGGTAATGATATTGTGCATAGTATACAAGAGCTTTGGTTAGTTGCAGTAATTAAAAATTAAGGAAAATAATCAAGTTCACTTGGGACTTTCCTTCAAATCCCCCAGATATATATATATATATTTTACAAATTCCCCATTTAAGATTTTCTTTTCCCCTATGCAAAGTTTCCCCTAATTTTCCAACCATGCATTCAATGTTGTCCCATAAAGAAGAATTCTTTCAAACTGGTATTGCAATTCCTCTCTCCTTCAGAAAGAGGGTGGAACAGAGGTTCCAGGGAGCTGTGCCCTCAAACAAGCAAAAATGAAGTAATGCAACCAATAGGCCACATGCGCCGTCTTCTTACGTTACATTATATTACCTTACATTCTTCTTCTTTTTTATCAGCACAGCTCCCTCTAGCAGGTCATAGAGGGTACTGAAAATGTGCTCCACTGTTGCGTAATTTGTCGAATCTCACTGCCTAATCCTGCAGGACAAACACAGGTCTTTGTAGGCTGACTTTTCATGGTCATTACATTTACACTATAAGAACAACAAGCAGAAAATAGCAGCTATCTGCAGCAATTACAGAAGGGCACATGTATTGTCCAGCACAGAATGTTCTGCCTGGGGTCATCCAGTTTTTTTTTTTTTTTTTTTTTCTTTAACCAGTACAGTAACATTTACAGAAGGTTCTGATGTTTCTATACTCTGCTTCCTTCTCTCCTCCTCTACCTCACTTACCTCCTCCTCATAAGTGGACAGAAAGGACATATACCACAGCAGTGAACCTCCTGAGGGCTTTCCCCTGGAATCCCTCCACACTCACACATTGATCTGTCTTAATGAATGCCACTCTCCTGGCAAAGCAAAGCACCTCACGTCACAATCACACTGCCCCCATGCGGGCAGGGATCTCCCCCTGTACAAGTACCACAGGGTTTCTGTATCTACAGCTTCCCTTCCCATATGAGCGTTTAACCATTAAATGATTATGCCAACAGAGAACTACTAATACCAGAGTATAGAGAGCATTACTGATTTAAAGAGAGAATTGGAGAAGTTGTTGGACGACAGCCTACTTTGGACTGCACTTTTTACAGCACAGACTGTTGGAGAGGTCTGCTGGTCTTGGTGGAGAGAGGGGAGAGGAAGTGGAACAGCTAGGTCAGTCAGAAGTGGTTGATTCACATGGGGTGACTGCTTCCTCTTCCTCCTGCCGCCAGTTTGTAGAGATTCATGAGTCAGGTTTAATATTCTCTGAGAGCTATGTGTTTCCTGACAATCACATGGAGAAACCGTGGAAAATGTGGAAGTGACTCACTGCAGCAGGGACAATAATATTCATACAGATAACAACTCTGCTGGATTGCAGCCCCAGTTCTGACAGAGAAAAATAGCTGATGCATCTCCCTGGAAATAAGGATATGTTGGGATAAACGGTAATCAGTGAAAGATACAGAGACAGACACAGCAAATTTTACAGAGCAGGTGACTTTTATTGTGAAAATAAGTTACAATGACTCCACCCATGTGTAGATTGAATGAAACTGCTGAATGCACAAGAAACTACACTCCATATTGCAGCACATCCAGTAACTCTGATATACTGTAACTACAATTTAAATGGACACAAGAGCATTGTGCAATTATTTGTCTAAAGAGTCTGACATCAATATTAAAAGATAGAATCCTGGATTCACAAAACAATCATGTTGTGATGATAGTGGCATTTATGCAGGCAATCTGGAAGCCATTTTGATTCACCAAGATGCCCTTCACATTCAAATGGCCCTGAGAAGGCAAGAACAGAAAAATCAGTTAATCAGCACCATGATGGGAAGGACAGGATCATAAAATAATAGCCTGACAAGCTATTTTGAGTGAAGAGTTTCTTATCAAATGCACTGTTATATCTGCTTTTTACTTCATCTTCTTTTAAGTTGAAATACACCATTAATTTACACAGTGACTTATAATGACTACAGTTTTACATTTTAAACATTCTGGTACATATTTACACAGATGGGGTTATATTGCAGTTGAGATAACGTAGCTTAAGAATACATTGGCCCATTTGGAATTCTGAGTTGTTTTACTTATTGATAAAAAGCCATTACTTTAATTCATACAAATATAGCTCTTATTCTGATACAGTATCTCATTGACTTCATTCACTGCTATAGATTAATAACTCTGCTAGTGCTACTAACAAAACACTTGCATTTGCTGTTGCTATTGTTGACATTGAGTTTAATTTTTACAACTAATATCTAATATGCAGAATCAATGGCGGTGTAGAAGATACATTAAATAAGACCTACAGTGACCTGTTACAATATATAATATGATTTGTGTTCTGAGTGTAGCAGAACTGGAGTCTAACCTCCAAGCTCTTACTTGTTGAAGGGAAGCTTTTGATGCGAACACTCACCTTGGGAATAACCTCAAGGTTAATGCTTACTGGATTCTCATGAATGATCAGTTCTGAAACACAGAGGCACAGTATGGCCATCAGCATCACAACCTCAGGCCACTTTCTTTAGTTTAACAGCACTGATGACAGGAAAGCCTAAACAGAAATGACCAGTTTGGGATGATTTTAGTTTTTGTCATGGTTTGTGGAACCTTTTGTCCATTTTCCACCAGATTAAACAATACAATATACAGTGTGAGCTGTGACAAATGGAATGCAGCCATAAATTGGTTTTTAAATGTTTTGTTTTGCTGTTAGATTGGATGGGCCATCTAAAATGTCTCTTTCCCATAAAAACTGCTTTGTAGCTGCAGTGACAGACAAATCTTTTGGGCCTAATTGGATCTCGGCTTGATGCGTTGTTGCCCAATAGGGAAAAAACCTTTACCAAGTCGCTGCTGTGCATGACATTGCATCGAGGGACAGACAGCCCTACTCATGCAGTCGTATTGGTGCCCCACTCACCTCCTCTTTTACAGCCACAGAACATGAACCTGGGAAACTCTGGCTCGCACAGGGGAATGTCGTAGTGAAGGAAAAAATGCCCATTATAGTAGACATCTGCAGACAAGTACAGCTCCTCCACAGACTGCCCTGGAAAAAGCACCAAACAAAACCTGTGTGACATTCTGTTCTACTTTCACACTGGCCCTTCTTCATGAATGAGTCCCTACCTTTCAGTACAAGTTCAGCTGTTGCATAGAGTGGGCGTGGTTTTACTCTTTTGCACAGTCTAAACTTGCAGACAAGGAACCTCCCTGCAATCCCAACAGCAGCAGGGATGGGCAGTTCCAGTCCTTGAGTCGTTGGAGGCCTCTTGTGTAGTATTTTTTTCTCTTAACGTTCTGTCACATTATGCTACTATTGAATTTTAATAGATTGCAATTATTATCTGCAGTATCAGTGCACAGTGGAAGTAATATTGATCCCAAAAACATGTTTTATGACAGAAAACCCAAGAACCCATGCCCCCTGTGATATATGGTGGGGAGTATTATGTTTGGGGGTTGTTTTGAATCTATGGGTCTTGGGGCCCTCATTAAGATAGATGTAATTATGAACAACACATATTTTGGCCAAAAACCTGGTTCTCTCTGGCTGAAAATGGATATTCCAGCATGACAATGATCTGAAGTATTCCTCCAAATCTACTAAGAAATAGTTAACTGACCGAAAAATTAACATTCTCAACTGATCGTCTCAATCTCCAGAGCCCAATCCGATCAACCTTTTGTGGTTTCAACTGCAGAAAGTAATTCACAAAGAAAAACTGTATGTTGGGAGTTTATTGCATGCCAGAGGAGGATTTACAAGATGCTAACTAGAGGGGTGTGAATAAATATGACCCTCATGTTTCTAGAACAAAATATTTTTGCTAATGATATGATCTTCCTCTCTGTAATAGTATTATGAAGATTAAAGTATAACATTTTAAACATGTTTAAACAGAAACGAACCAAAGATGTAGATTTGTTTCTTTTGTAGGTATGTTTTTTGTTCCTATTTAGTCAGGGCATTGAATAAATGTGGACGGCACTGGATGCCCTTCTTTTGGTTAATTCTGAGGCTGGAGTTTTAACAGTGGGGGAAGAGGAACGCACGCAGCAGAAGTAATACTCTGCTGTTGATCTTCCCAGTCATTTCCACAGAGCAGGGGCTGAAGCTGAGTCCCACATCCTGCAGAGGATCTGGTGAAATAACAAAACACAGCAATCACAACGGGAAGAGATTCTCAAAGGAAGCCATCAGATAAACAGCACCTATTCCTTTTGCATACAATGTACACAATTACCAACCAATTCAAGCTTGTTTGACAATTGCCTCGTTCCTTGTGGGTATTAGTGTCATTAATTAGATGGTAAATTATTATTTCTTTATCACGAGGCACCCTTATCCAGAGCAACTTACATTGCTTATATTTGACATATAATTTATTACTAAAACCTGCCTTTAACATCAGAAGTTAACGTTCCTGTGTTCTGCAGTCTGTTATAAATATATTTTCTCTTTTGTACTGTAAGATGAGCTGTCCCCTGCTTATTTTTCTCTGCTGGCTACTGGATACGGTTCACATAATCTCAAAATGCTGATGGGTGCTAACCTACAGAGCAGTGAGAGAAACGGCTCTTCTGTATCTACAAGCAATTATCAGACCATACTCATACACATATCACATGGGATGACTGGGTGGGACCACTCTGCAACCTAAAGACATCTGGCCACCCCCTTCCTGTGGGGCCGCATGTCCTCGATGGGTCCCCTACCTGCTCTAGCCCCCATGTGGTGGAAGAAGCTTCACGCAGTGGTCAGAGCAGCAGAGTTACTGGCTGTCACCCCCTGCAGACTTTTGTCCCAGTTTTGTCTTCAACCTGTTCTAGCTTCCATGTGGTGGACAGCAGTCAGAACAGCAAACTGTCATCATCTGCTGCATACTCCTCTTTCAACTGAATCTTGGTGCTACTAACTCTCTCCTTTCCTAGCACTAACACATTATTTATTTTATAGCCTGTTATATTTTGTGTACAAGTCTTGCATTTTCTGTTTTGCATTTGTACCAGTTAGCGTAACAGTGTTTTACACACTGTGACTTTGTTCCGAGGTTACTGAAATTTTATTCATTTCTGTGGCATTCATTCAGTGTGATAATTGTAGTCTCTTCAGTAAAGTACCTTTATTGATGTACTGTAGCAGAGTTACTCACAATTTCTTGATCTGTACTGTTGTATGTACTAGTGCTCCTTACATTGAAGGTCATTCTGGAAAGCAGGTGTCTGTTAAATATGTAACTGCAGAATGTGAATGAACTCACCACAGCTCCTGTAGTACACCTGCAGTTTGCTGGTGCTGCTGATGGTATGAGTGGGCCAAGGCTGCTCGTCCCCAGATACACTCTGCAGGGCGGCTCCAAGGAGGATTATCGCCGGGACTCGCATGCCTCAGGAGCTGGTCTTGCTCCCTCCACCGAGTTACCTCCCTCAAGGCAAACGGGAAGTAGTGCGATCCGGCAACTTCTCCCTCCGACCGCAGTCTGCGAACACAGACGGCAGGACGGACTCTCACTTCCCTCCAGCTTACCTTAGCCCATCCCTCTCGCGCTGCGGCTCCACTTCCTGTGTTTGTTCTCATGGTGCTCTGTCTCATGTGTTTGGTGAGCAAGTTGTATTTTAAGCCAAACTGCCTTTTGCTCAGAAATAACTGTGTGTTTTCCTCATAATATTCATCATTGCTGTAACATGCCCTTACACCCCTGTGGCTTTTGTCCTAATAAAAAGTTAAGATCCTAAAGATGCTACTATGTCAATATAGGCATTTCTGTACTTGGTTTGCATCAAGCGTCACTCCCTGAATTTAGCATGTGCCACATGGCAGAAATCAACAGTGGGTGGTGCTGTTGTACAACAAAATGAAGCCAGGGACAGCACAAAAACATCTGTAGTGTACGCAGACTCACATTAGAAATAATTATAATTACATAATTCAGACTTAATACAGTGATGCATGGCACTTCATGGCTATTATTGTTAATGATATATGATGTGTCACCTATGGGACACTCTACTTTGCCAATGTATAAGGATTATATGGGGTGGCAGTGTAGCATAGTGGTAGAGAGCAGGGCACATAACTAAAAGTTTGCAGGTTCTATTTCCTACAAGGGCACTGCTGCTGTACCCTTGGGCAAAGTACATTTGACCCACCTCAAACACTTATTTATCATTGACATCTCAACAGACTGAAATATCTGTGATTACCTTCGCTGCATCAAGGAGACTGGTTACCACTGCATTCACATGTGTATAAACTATCTGTATGTGAGTAGTCTCCTTTGCATCTAGCTGTAACATCTGACCTCTGTCAAATTATCCAGGAGAGAAAATAAGCAAATGGAAAAACAAAGTTTGTGTATGAGGAGCGGCAGTATAGCACAGTGGTAAAGAACAGGGCTCGTAACTGAAAGGTCACTGCTTCAGTTCCCCGCTGGAGTGCTGCTGTTGTACCCTTGCGCAAGGTACTTATTCCAGACTTGCCTCAGTAAATATCCAGCTATATAAATGGATAACATGTAAAAATTGTAACCTATGAAAGTCACTCTAGATAGCAGTGGCTGCTAAATGACAATAATGTAATGAAATATATAAGGGTAAGTAAATGTGGTACTTTATTTTTTAACTTGTTATTAATGGGAGTAGATAGTGTATTACAATGGAGCTACAGATAATGTCTTCATATAAGTTATAGGGGATTGTAATGGAGAGAAAAATAATTAAATCACTTAGGGAAGAGCAACCTACTCTTGCTCAGACTATATTGCCTATTATTTACAAATGACCTGAAACTCAGTTTGTGCTGCTCTGCAGATAATCCAGGAATAATCAGCTATCCACAGGATGCAGAATAACACACTAACTCTAGATTAACGGTGCTGTGAAATGTCCTGAGAAAAATCTATGCTGACGTACTCCCATAATTCCCTGCTGCTCTGTGTGAGCAGACAGACTCCTGGGAAGCTTCTCTGAATGGAGGCAGATCAAAGACTGTGGCTGGAGGTTCATCAATGAGCCAATCCACTAGAGAATCCTTCCTAGCTTTGCAGCCTGAAAGCATAAGGCCATGGAGGAGACAGAGGGAGCAAGGGATAATGATGCAAGATTTGGAGAGTGACTGTGTGTGTGTGTGTGTGTGTGTGTGTGTGTGTGTGTGTGTGTGTGTGTGTGTGTGTGTGTGTGTGTGTATGTGCATGTGTGTGTGTGTGTGTGTGAGAGAGAGAGAGAGAGAGAGTGAGCATGACCATGAGTGAGTGCATGCACATTTGTTGTGTTGTTTGTGTGCATGTATGTGTGTATATGAGCATATGTGTGATTTGTGGAAGCTTGTGGAAGCTTGTGGAGCCACGCCAGAATATTTCATGATCTTTCTCATCCTCTGTCCCACAACCATAAAGACGTCCTATTGGCTAAGCTCTGCAGTCTACAATTTGAAAGGCCTTTCGACAGGTAAACAAAATTAAACAATATACAACAACATTTTTGCATAATGTATCTTTTGTTGATAGAAGTTCCTCTTTAAGCGGTAACCATTTTGTTGTTTTTTTGTCTTTAACACAGGAAGTGTCACAGAGTGTATGTAAATTTGTATAGTAATAACCAACAGAACAATGCTCTAGAATAAATGAACAAATATAAAATGAGAAGAGAATATGAAGAAATTAACAGGAGAATTATCTAAGACTTTAGAAATAAAACAAAACAAGAGAGTGGAAAATGGCTGACAGGCACACTCTGGCCTCTCCATGGACTCTGTATGGTGATACAAAGAATGCAAAATCATGAATCCCCCATATCAGATGGTTTTCCATCTGAACTTTGTAAACATTTCAGGGGGCTTGTCTTCTTTGGAACAATAAATGAAATTAGAACTTCAACTGTAAGACTAGAACACACCCTCATATCTCCGATATCACATATCAAACAATACTAAAATGATGTATTTTCTATGATCACTGTGTTGTCCAACTCTTTGCGGCTCAAAAATCTTCACACAGCAAAAATAAACTACACCCTAAATACAAAGAAAACTACACTCTAAATACAAGGAAATAAAGGAGGAATACAAATGATTAATAAGATTAGTGAAGTGTAATCAAAATACAGAGGTGTTGTGAGAAACATATGATGGGGCTGTAATGATGCACATCAGAATGTCTCCCATAACATCCAGAAATTGAGACCTATTGGGCATCAGAATCCAGAATTAGCATCGTGCCAAGGTCTATTGGAGTTGAGGTATTGTTACAATTTCAGGAGGTACTTGTTGAGGCTTTTGATCAATGTGAAGGATTAACTGGATGCATAGTCAAAAGCACTTTATTCTTGAAGTGTAGAGGTAGGCCAAAAAGTGTTGAACATTGCAAGGGGTTCTTTCCACACTAAAGAGGTGGTAAGCATGCAATAACTAAAAGACAACAAAGTGAAAGGCAAATACATATAACTGATAAAAACATAACCTTTCTTGTGCACAAGGCAATATTTTCCTCTGAGCTGTCAATTGATTGACTGACAGTTGTGCAATGATATCAAAGAAAAGGCCCCATTCCTGAACCAATCAATACACTAAAGAGCTGGACTATCCAGGGACAAACAAACCAAGTTTGGTTTGTGCAGTATACTGTCACCATCATCTCTGTGGGGTAAAATGTCAGAAGGTCATTGCATTACACATTTGAATCTATTACTCTACTATAGGATCTTGATATTGTGTAACATAGACAGTATCTATTTTTTATTTCATTTCAACAGCATTAGCTCGTGACCAAAGAGGAAGAGGATTTGAGCATGATAATGTCAGGGGGACCTGACAACCTGCGGCAAAGCCTTTTTATTTCCTCCAAACATAAGAAGGAACATCTGAGGGCACTCAGGAGTAAAAGACAGCAAACTGGTCAGACTCAGACGAGTCTTTTGAAAGTCAGCATTTTATTTGTTTTTCAGTCTACACATATCTTTGTGGGATGGATGGTCACTTGCTCCAAATAGCAGCTCAATAGTAAGGTATATGACATTATTGAATAGATTTTGCCTTACATTACATTATTGTCATTTAGCAGATGCTCTTATCCAGAGTGACTTACATAGGTTACAATTTTTACATGTTATTCATTTATACAGTTGGATATTTACTGAGGCAATTATGGGTTACAGCGGCAGTCCCCCAGCAGGGAATCGAGCCAGCAAACTTTTGGTTACAAACACTGCTCTGTATCGGTATGCTACACTGCCGCCCTTTTTTAAAAGCCCTTTAATAACCGGAAACGAGTTCAACTGCATATCTAGGTAAAATGTATATGACTGAGCTGTAGGTTTTTTTTGTGGAATTTGTCTTGACTGTGTGACCAGGGCAGTGGTGATGTGACAAATCATTGGTGGCCTGGGTCACCAACCCTCCAGAGGCAGATTGACTTGGACCAATGACCTGGTCTTTTAGTTGACTGTTTTGGACCCTGGATCCATCCTTGATGAAAAATAGGAAAACAGAATGGGTTAGGCAGAGGTGTTTCATTTATTCAAGTTTGTTGTAAACTTAGTGGCTGGTCGGGATCTTGGTCAGATGTCAGCGAGTGAGAAACATCTGTATGGATGATGTTAGATAAGCCATGTGATGTAACATCTGGTACTTGGCTGCCTAGGCAACATGGAATAAGCAGCATGACTGTGGGTGTCCAGTTAGGAAAAATGAAAATGAGGAGGATTCTTCAGCACAAACATTTAACTTATACTTTTTTAATATAAAAATACAGCCATACTGCAAGCCAGTGCAAGCCACCACATGAACTAAAACAGCTGCATTTGAGAACAATATTATTTTAATATAGTGGATGCTCTTTTCCAGGGTGTCTTGGAAGGTATACTTACAAAACCATTTTTCACCTTGCATTCTGTTTTCTTTTTTTTATATAAAGATATATGCAGTTGAAGTGAAGAATCTTGTCCAAGAATACAAATAGAAGTGCACAGCCTGTGATTTCTCTTCCATTCGTGTCACCATTTTCATCCATTTCACTGACTCAAGGGGACGTCGTAATGCAGTAGAATAGATTCCAGGCTCAACTCTGTGTCTGTGATTTAAGTCACAGTGTCTTGTGGAAGACTGGGTAGTTACAGAAGAGAACATCATAGGAGAACAACGTCATAAAAGTAAACACACAGATTTGGAAATGTTCTTGTCTTGATCTAAAATGAATGTGGCAATTTTCAAGAAAAGAAGATTGTGGCAGCAGTCCGACAGGGACATATTGTATTTCACAAAAAACGACCCAGCAAAGAATCAGCGTGATCTGGCTGTTCTGGTTTGTGCAGAATTTGAATCTTTAGCAGAAGAGAAAGTGGGGTTTATGAAGCGAAAGTAACAGTCTGATACTAATCCTCCCTGACAACAACAAATGGTGAAAGCTACATGCTACAGAACGTATACAGCTAGAGACAACAATCACCATGCAGCAAAATACTAACAAGCACATACTTGAACCTAGTATTTTTCTGAATAACATTTTACAACAGCCTGATGTCTCCTGAGAGGAATCTCTTTAGAACCTGTTTGGCTAAGGCATACAGGTAGCTGGGAATGAATGGGAGGACTTTTTGGGCAATCCTGAACTGGCTGGATATGGGAGAGGCACACGGGGTTCCAATGACATTTTATTTGGTGTGGGGGTTTTGGCACTGGGAAATGAATAGAATAGCAGCAGAAGATACACTAGCATTAGCTTTACCAAGTTGTTTGTCTAGTCTGACTCGGTTTTGTTCATAAAAGGCAAACACTCATACTGATCCCTGTGAAACTCAAAATAATGAAAAAAAGTTCAGAACAAAAAAGTCAATGGTGGACCTCATTGAAACCCTGTGTGGAACTCCAGTTTTACACAAAATACTGGAAAAAAGTTATCCAAACAGAACAGCACTTGAGATCATAGTAATTTCAGGAATTACAAATGTCTACAGGTGTTACTGTCAGGCCTGTAGTATACTAGAAACACTCATTTGTCCATCTGAGGGGAGTCATCTGCCTGATGCAGATAAACTGGCTCAAACCCATATGATTTTTCCTTCAAAAACCCCATATCTCCTTATATATAAATGATAGTTAACTGTTTTAATTTTATATCATAATTTGATTTAATTTGTTGAATCAGTTCTCATGTAATCAATGGTATGCATTGCAACTCATACATTACTCATATAACACTAATACAGTACTTTGCTAAAATGCATAATGATAACAAAATTAATCATCTGTACAACAGAGAAATTATTATTACGATGGACTGTGCATAGTTACTGTTCAGTGACTGGTGGTGATTGAACGAGAATATAAATCCAGAGAAAACATTTGATCATCCACATCAAGCATTGTAAAATCATTCTTGTGAGGAGCTTGTGAGTACAAATCATACTTCGTACTAAAGCATCCAGCTAAAAGCTTTCCCTATGATGCACTTTTGACTGCCTATTTAGTTCAAATTAGATGACAAATCACTCTAAAGGATTCAAACACTATGAGGCAAACTCCTAATAATCGGTCAGAGACCAGCCCTTTTAAGGAAAGCTTTATATAGTAGTGCTCCTCAACTCATTTGTGGGAGTGGGCATCACTGCAGACTTCCTGTAACTGCTCATGTAGAGCATGTGGTCAAGTCAGGCAACTGCTGCCAACATTCTAGCAGAGAGGCACCTATAATTGTATCCAGTAACCAGCCTGGCCCACTGAGTTTTCTCTTATTCATCTCATCCAATTTCATAACAGTTTAATCTGACTCATTAATTGGAAAGTACCTAAATTACAGGGTTTAAATCAGCTACTGATTTAAAGCCAACTCTGCAAGCAGTAGGAACAGAATTACAACAATGGGAAAGGATGGAACACTCTGGAACCGCAGTGTGTAATCAAGATTACATTACATGCATTTAGCAGATGCTCTTATCCAGATCAACTTGCAGCACAGTAGAACATAGCTTTATCCATTCAAGTTGAACGCGAAACAGTGTCAGACCAGGCTAACAACACTTGCAGACCAGTGAGTGTGAGCATAACACCATTCAAGCCCCACCAACAAGTTAACTTGTGCAACCTGACTAGGCAATGGAAGCCAAGTATACTAACATACACCAGTAACTAGAACACAGAATCCAAAATACATCACAATACTACGCATAAAATAAACATCAAATACTAGAGGTAGCAGGTGTTGGTGGGGTGGGGGGGGGCCGAGGTGGAACAGAGATGCAGTCTGATGAGGTGGGTCTTCAGTCTGTGTCGGAAGATGGCCAGCGATTCTGCTGTCCTCACTTCTGAGGGGAGTTCATTCCACCACTGAGGGAAACATTAAACACTATCAAGCCAAAATAATGTTCTAAAAATGATCCGTTTGTCCATAAAAGCGTTTTAGTTTTCCAGATGACGGACAGCAGCCCTCCTGAAGAACCAGGAACAGTGTGCCATGCTTTCGAATCATGTCACATGGGACTTTTCACCACTGGTCCTGTTTGGACAGTCGAGTGACCTCAGAGATATTTGGTCACTGCAGGGCAGTTGACAGACCTCCATAGTCACAGGGATAACAAACTATGGGGTACAAAAAGGAAGCAGTTTATTATTTTGTAAAATGTAAGAAGTGACTTGGATTTGGGAGGCTGCAATGGAATAATAATCATTACAATCACTCCCTCTGTTGTGACAACTACCTACCCCTGGCTGGAGAACAAAGGCTGAAAAATGGCTGTAAAGGGAATAGGTGGCCTAACCCAATTTTGTATTGTGGGGGTGAAAAAAACAACAAACACAAACAAACCCAAGAATGGCACAAGGCAGACCTCCCAATCCAAGCTAGCCAGGGTAAATTTTCCAACTCACCTGACACTCATGGGCCAGCTGTCTTCTGGGCTCCCCAGCCACTGGAGCGATAGCAGTGGTTGGTTCAGTTTGATTTTTATTAAAAAGGATGGTACAGAGGCAATGGTCCCACTCGGCTTCAAGGAACTGACAAGGGGTGGTGACTCTTACATGCAGGTTAGGGAGCCATAGCTACACAACATAAAAATAAAGCAACCCAGCTCTATGGTCGGCGTAGGCCCAAACATGTGCTGTCTACAGGAGTCCTGGCAAAAAACAAACAGCGGCAGCCAAACGACTCAGAGTCATCATTAGCCGAAACAAATGCTGGCTAATGGTCTCACCACCAAAGGAGCACTTTCCACGCGCCTGCCCCTGCACCAAAACAATAGTCTGCAAAACCTCTCCAGTTCAAATTCAACACCGTAGGCTTGGATCTCCTCTTCGGATTAGCTTACCTGGAAAGGAGGCTGCCTCTAGCTGAATATTGACATCAGCAGCATGTGCCAAATTAAAGAAGGAAAACAAAAAGTGTGTGCATGTGTGATGTGTTGTGCAGCATCCTGTTCTGGTGGAATGATATCAGTCAAATCAGTCAGAGGGATATTCCGACTAACTGAAACTTACTGCTTCCAAGACAATTCAAGACTTGTATCTGTGTAAGTGCACAATATTGCTAAATGCTGACTCTTAACAAAATCAACTGCAAGACAGTTCACAAGTTCCATTGCCAGGCTGAGGGGCAGCTCCAAACTCAATCATCGTGAAAACAAGCAAAGCAAACAAAAAAGAACCAGAAATCAATGTGATCTATGAGCTATTGAACAGCATGAGACAAATGCTGCCATCTCTGTGCCAGGCCAACTCAGTGATACCTCTTAGTGGAGCAATCACCAGGGTTGTTTCCAGCATTCAGAATCTGTGAGGAAATGAGGTCAATTGCATTGTCAATATTGTCGTTGCTGTTTCTCAGTCCCTTATATTGTGTATTCATATCGATGGAAGCATTTTTTTCCCTCTGCAGGATTTATCCCAGGTGATGTGAAAAGAGACTTGCACCCACGCACTGCTGTTCTCCTGTCACTACCCACAGTAGTGAATGGTAAGTGTGTTTGAAGCACAAGAGCAGTGTTCATGTTTTGTGGCTTGACTATATCCACACAAGCATGTTTTCATCTGAGCAAAAACATGCTTAAAAGTGAATGCATGTTTTGCGCATTGAGTACATAGCAGAACACACAAATTCCAATCCAATCTGTCATGAGCTGTTATGTTTCTCCCTGTGAAACTGCAGTAATAAATGAAATATTTGCAGCCAGCTGCTCTGATTTTTTCCCACAATCCCCTTCTGCTCCGTGAGAGCAGACATTCTCCTAGGAAGCCTGTCTGACAGCTGAAATGCATGGATGGAGTCAATGTCAAAGTCTGAATGTTTGGTTCAGGTTCTGAAATTGTGGGAACCCAAAAGTGCTCATCAGTGCAAATGAATCATGGGTCAGCCAGTGCTGGCATTCTTATGGTCACCATCAATTCCCCAATAAATGTTTTTTGCACTGCTAGCCAAATGTGGTTAAATGGCAGGGTCAACTTGGGCTAATGTCAACTGCCAGAAACAGCACACAGTTTGATGGATCAGCTCCACAATGATGTTTCGTCTTATCATCTGAGGAGGCAACTACAGTGCAGCATTGGCTGGTGAGTATTGGCTGGAGTGCAACACAAAACAAACTTCATACCAAAAATAGCCTTGGACAACAAACATCATTTAACATCATCATCGACCATTATTGTACAGTTGACCAAGTCCTGTTTACCGGGCTATTGATGGCTTGCACAGTCTAATTGCGGTCAACAGCTAGCTGGCTATAGCCTCCAACAAACTTATAGTAAATATCAAGATAATTAGCTGGATGTCAACATGAATACATTTTATGCATGCATTTGCAATCAATGGCAATATTTTACCACAACATGTTTGTTTAATCATGTTTATGATACTTGCAGATTGATATGGTGTCAGTCATCTGATCCAGACTTATTTCTTGATTCAGGGAAATAAACAAACTTTTTACTTGCCATTAACTTTTCATTTGTATTTCTGAATACATAATATATTTAACAACTTAAATATTGTGAGCTTTTACCCAAGCACGTTGAAGCCTGTGTGCTTTTAAATAATAACAAACCACAGATTTTCAAGTACTTCACCATCCTTCATATCAATATTATCTAATGCTTCCTGGTCATCTGATGTTACTGTACGCATATTTGTAACCTCCTCTCTGGTGATATGTAACTGTTGTATTACCTGTTTTATCAACATTCTTCTAAAGCAAAACACCTTCTCTGTTTCAATGACCCTTACACTTTCTCCAACTTTTCTTTTTCTATGATATTCTATTTTCTATTCTATAATAAAAGCATGTGATATAACATTTTGCATCCTAAGGAATTTGCTTTTTTCCTTTGGGCCACCCTTATTTCCTATTTTTCTAGTTGTACATGCTGAGAACTGAGAATTAAGGCTAATGAAGATTTACTAGACAAGTAACACCTACGACTAATATATTTATCAGCAAAAATTGTGGCTAGGTGATAGTCTGGAATGATTTTGTAATTAGATGCAGGTGTCTTTGACATTTAAATTTATATCTGATTAACATCTAAATGTAAGTGGTGATGACCAAAAGCACTAAAAGTGCAAGCCCTACTCTTCAATAAAAGGCATCCTATGAGCCATTCTGTTTCATAGTGCAGATTCAGCTGTCAAGGACACTGCAGCTCTGCTGTCCTTTTTACATCCCTGTGGACAAAGCCACAATAAAAACCTCCGGCTTGCCTATTTCCTAGTCACCATATACTTACCTTATTGGACTTTAGTTTTGCTTTTTTCCTTACTTTCTAACCCCCTTTGCACAGAATGAAACAAATGGCCACTTGACCATTTTTCTGATGTTTTCAGTTTCCTGTACAAGTGTGATCTTACCCCAGGCCACATCTGTGCTGTATCACCATCCCCACACCATTTAGCAAACCTAACATTGCACTAATATTGATGTCATTGACATGATATACATTGACTTATGCTTATGTGTTTTGTATGATGGTTATGGGTGGGCCACTGTCAATGTAATGAGCTAATTATTGATCAATATTAGATTACATTGGCTTGCTGCATTTCCTGTAAGCTTATTTCTGGAGGCCCAACATTCACTGTTTTATTTTGGCCCGGCGTGGGGATTTTACAATGGACCAAGAGTATTGGCCCAACTTAATACTAATAAAATGTTAGCCCACTGAAGAACAAAACAAAGCAAGATGCAGGTTGTACCAGAGTGTGACTGTCATTATTTGAGGTAAGCCTTTGGTGGGTGTTGCACCAATACTGTTGACACAATGCTTGCTGACTCACAAATATATTTAGAGGACCATGTTCCAACATCGCATCAGTGTGCAAAACTATGTTTGTATTTATGTTCAGTTCTTTATGGTGCCTAACACTGCTGTGTTACAGTGAGCCATTATGAATGGATCAACATAACAATGTGCAACACATGCTAATGGCCAACTTCATGTTTCAGGTCAGGTGACTGATGGTAGCCAGAGTTGGACCATTGTTGTTGGTGCTTTGGGCTGTTGACAAGCAAATGTTCTCCCAACTGACCAAAGTGACATAAGGCCCAACTAGTGGTCCAACTAGGTCACATTTTACTGGTCAGTCATTTCTCCACAGTCTTGCTGGCTGTTGATGTTGCATAATAAAATGATGATCAGTTTTTGCTGCTTTGAGTTTTAAGAGCTCATGACAAAAGCAGAAGGGTCTTTGTGCCTGGCAAGGTCAGGGTGACCTGACAACTTGTTTATAAGCACTCTTATTTCCCCAAAACAATGCCTTTTTATTTTGGGATAAGGAACAACATGTTTTTGTTTGTTGCCCAATTTAAAAGTACAGAAATCAGATGGGCTCACTTTTGCTGCAAACAGCAATTCAGTTTGAACATCTGGACTGGATCCCGACCAGAACCAAGTCACAGTTAATCAGCTGCCTAAATACAGTAGCTGGATATGAATCAACTTTTCAGCAACACTAAGAGACAAATAGTTTTTAATAATGTTTAATAAACACAGTGTAAAGAAGTACATGCTTAGTATAATGCGCAGGAGAAAAAAATATCACAAATCTTTTACGCAATGTGTAAAACAGGTAAATAAATAATTTGACATTTTTGCTGATACATATGGATATGAACAATTCATACGTGCATGCTTGGAGAACACAGTGAATGTTTTCAGATATGCCAAATGATTGATTTTGACTGGAGTTTCCCTTTTAATCTTACTATCAATTATACATCTATACCTTTGTAAAATGGTTATGAAACACAATTGTGCATTAGAGGCTTTTGACCTAACTGTTATGATTCTATAGCTGTAGTGAAGAGCCTACCATGCCAAAAGACCTGGAATGTCCTCTGTCAGGCTGTGCAGTCAGCACACACATGTGATCCTTTTTGTCCTAAAGGCACGTGTCATAGGATGAGATAAACCAGGAAAAACACAGAACAGCTACAGAGAGTGAAGCTAAATTCCATACAGAGCAGGTCTGATGCTGTAACTCAAGGGCAATGGTAGCTGCGGGAGGTAATGTAAGCTACTTTGAGGTGACCTGTGGTACTTTACATGTCTTTTAAAGATCATTTACTCATCCTCTCAGCACTAAAGTATTCTGAAAACTGCATGCAGCCTCCCCTCTGAACTAATGACACCAATTGCTGACTCACAGCTATACTGTCAAAGCAAACTCAGGTTGCTTAAAAGTGCAATGAGACAATCTGAAAAATTACTGGACTTAACCTGAAAATGGCTTACTGTTCTGGCTACTTCTGAGGTGTGAGCAGTTAAAATGTTTGATCTGACTTGGTTAGTCATTTTGTTGCAGCTTTTAGGAGTTATATTTTTATGCATTTATCCATTTGCGCAAGTGATTTACTGAAGCAGTTCAAGTATATGGTTTAATTTAGCCAAAATTTGAATCTATGCCCTTATACCTATAAGTTTAGTCCACTACAGCACTGCTGCCACAATATTAAACGTAAGGCACTGACTGCCTTTGGAAAATTGCAAAAAGCAAGCACAGAGCTAAATCAAATGCCTGAACTGATATCATATGATACAAATACAAAATCAGACCAAAGAAATGTGGAGCCATCCATCTGTTCTCTTTCTACAGGGGACAGACCTACCACATACTTTACCTAAAAGCACAGACTCAATTTTTAATGTGATTCCTTTGATTATTCCTTATAAATTATAATGACCCTGAATGAATAAATTTCTCTTTTGTTCTCGAAAGCCTTCTGCGTATATCCAGAAGTGAGTCTACCTACTTCAATTGTTATACTACGTGTGTGTATGCTTGTGTGTCCTATATGCCTTGATTTCTGCCTGTACCCATGTGCATATGCCAAAATTAGATATATCAGCTGAAAGGATAGAATATGCTGTATCTTTTGATACTGATGTTATCGATATCACCAATGATTACAGTAAGTATGATATCATTACCACAATTAGCATGTATCTGTGTCTGCATTCACACTTGTGTGTGTTTCTGTGTGGCTTTTCTACACCTCTGTAACTAATGTGTTTTTGTCAGGGATGCGGGGTGAGGACTCACACACAGACCCGGAGGTGAATGGCGGAGTGACTTTATTGAAGACCACCACAGGAGCAGACAAAGGCGAAGTCAAAAACAGGCAGGAATCGATACCGGGGAAGTCAGTCCAAAAAAGCAAACAATTAGCAAGGCACGTGGTCTGGACAGGCGAGGGTCGGCAATGGGCAGGCAGGCAGCGGGGCAACCAGAACAGAGCGGCAGGCAGAGATGAGATCCGAAGGCCAGGCAGGGGTCACAAACTGGGCAGGCAGGTCCGGAGCAGAGCAGACGAGAAGCGGGGAGTGAAGTCTGGGAAGGGGCAGAACCGGGGAGACCGGCAACAGGGAGCTGGGGCAGAACCGCGGGCAACCCAGGCAGCCGAAGCAGAACGGCAGGCTGGTCCAGGGCTGAGCAGGCGGGAAGCAGGGTCTGGACAGGGGCAGAACCGGGCAGGCCGGCAACAGGGAGCGGAGGCAGAACAGGCGGCCCAGGCCGCCGGAGCGGAAAGGCAGGCGGGTGCCAAGGAGACAGGAGTAGACTACCACAACCAGGGAAACACAAAGACAGGACGAAACAGAAAACAGACTAACCGAACTCACGTGACAGAACAGCGGGCAAATACAGAGACCCAGGGCGGGAGACAGAAGAACGCTGAAAAACCGAGTAACAGATGGCAAGGACAAAGCAGAATGCTGGGACAAACTGGCAACAAGACAGAGACAAGCAGGGTAAATATAGGGTAGGGCTGATGAGGTGATGGGAAGCAGGTGTGCAGGCAGGCAGGTGGAGATGATCAGGTGGGCGGAGACAGGGCGGAGAGTGGGGCAGGGCTGGAACACAAGGAAAAACAAAAGCACATGGACAGGGGAAGAACACAAACACACAGCCAGGGGGGCGGAGCACTGACAGTTTTAGCAAATGAAGGACAAGCCTTTTTTATTGCTGCTGGACTAAGACAGTAAAGATGTTCAATTGTGTATGGTGTGCTCTGTTTTGGAGTACCAGTACAGTGCTATACCCCTCCTTGAACTTGTTTAATACTGTGGAGACAGACTCCACTTTGCCTGTGAAATTGTTCCCTCAACCAGTGGGTTGGTGCCAGGGTGAAATAATGAAATAAAATGAAATAATAAAGTTAGGAATAGTGTTCCTGTGGGATGAAAGCATATTTGGAAGCTGAATAGGTAGTTAATTAAAAAAACACATATTACTCCTCAAAGTACATTTGACACACCTCAAACACTTATTTATGATTGACATCTCAATAGACTGAAATATCTGGCCCAGTTGTTCAGAAGTAATCTGATCAGATTTCGGCTACCGGATTGGATCAAATCTTGAAAATGGGTTGTTCAAAAGAAAAAAAGGATTCTGAAATCGGATTAGATCACACAATCCAGTCTTGGTTTTGATCTGGATCAAACCTTCAGTATGTGTTGTTCAGAACTTTTTAGTAGGATTGGGATACCTTTGATCCAAAAAATCAGGATTATTCTGATCCCAGCAGAAGGGTGGATTCAGGGTGGATTTCAGGAACAAAATGTAATAAAACTTTAAAATTGGTCAAATAATACAACATTTGTATAATGTAGTATATATACATTTATTTATATATTGCACTTGATTTGTTTAACTGTTACAGTGATAAAGTAGATAAAGTAGACATTAGGCTACCTATTAAGCCTTTCAGTACAGTAAAGTAAAAAAGGATTTTGTCCCCATAAAATAATCCCCCAAACAGCTGTCAATATCAAACAAAAATAATATATTTAAATTTTATTTTATTTTATAACTTTTTAATTTTACTATTTAATTGTATTTAATATAACTCTCATTTGTCACTGTACTTTAATTACAATGACACAATCATCAGAGATGAACCAGTCAAAAGTAGGTTTTAACAATTGCATCGCTTATTGCACGTCCAGTCAGTCCCTCATTCTGAGAGAATGCCGGAGATTGGTCTGGGTCTTCAACAGGCTCAGGTGCATCATAAATGTCATCGCAGAGAGGGACATTGCACATGGTAGCGATGTTGTGCAGGACAATACAGGCAAGTATTATGTTGCACGCTCCCTGTGGTTCCACTCGCAAGTAGTTAAGGCATGCAAAGCGCCTCTTCAGAACTCCATTTAAACGCTCAATTGCACATCTTGTTTTGCAAATCAACTGTATTGTATTGTTTTATTGTGCTGTTTTCCGTTTCTTCAAATAAAAATGCTTAAAGTGACCCCACGTTGGCTATTCTACCTGTTGTTCTTTACATAGCTAGTAGCCTACATTGTGATATGTAGTCCCATTTAGAGCACCGGTAATCCGGATTTGGTAATCTTGAAAAGTTGGATCAGGGTGATCCAATCCAGTGTTGCTTTGAAAAACTGGCACAAAAGTAAGATGGATTACCTGATCCTGGACAGCAAAACATGGGATTTCCAAATCCGGATCATTCTGATCCACATTAAACTTTTTGAACAACTGGGCCTCTGTGATTAACTTTGCTGCATCACGGAGACTGGTTACCACTGCATTCACATGTGTGTAAACTATCTGTATGTGAGTAGTCTCCTTTGCATCTAGCTGTAACGTCTGACCTCTGTCAAATTATCCAAATGGAAAAACAAACTTTGTGTATGAGGAGTGGCAGTATAGAATAGTGGTAAAGAATGGGGCTCGTAACCGAAAGGTCACTGCTTCAATTCCTCGCTTGGGCACTGCCGCTGTACCCTTGCGCAAGATATTTATTCCAAAATTGCCTCAGTAAATATCCAGCTGTATAAATGGATAAAAACTGCCACCTATGAAAGCTGATCTGGATAAGAGTGTCTGCTAAATGACAAAAATGTAATGAACATTTTAGACTGCTTACAGAGGTTTGAGTGGCAGAAACAAGTCAGTTCTAAAATGTGGATGAAGTTTTCTGGGTACATCTCTGCTTCATCTAAGGGATTCTCACCTCAAAGTACCCTGTGGTGAAGTGTATGTTCATTGTTTGATAAAAAAAATCATGACTTTCATTTGGGAAATACTAAAATAGGAAAATGCATGTTTACTGTTCTTTCTCTGTACAACAACAGTGTCAACAACAGTGTCACTCTAGGGTACATTTGTATAAAATAATAAAACAGGACTGAAATAACTGAATAGCACAAAAGAGGAGGATAAAACTCCATGAAACTCATCTGTATGTTTACTCAGTGTTTGTTAGTACTTTCCAACAGTAGACTACAGCCTGTAATGCAACTAACATTTTAATATTTTAAAAGATTGTGTGAGGGTGTAATATAAATCCATCTGAAGAAAAATCCAAAAACAGCAGCAAAAATGAGGCAAGGCAAAATGTTACACTAAAGCCAGTGCAGCAGTCTGTGACTCAGATTGCAGTGGAAACAGACTTTGATGTTCAGTATGAGCTCAGACAAACTCAGTAGCTTTTATTTTATAACTGAGCAGCACAGCAAACGTAAAAGCCCACTGAACAGACAAGTGAAACACTTCACATTTGCTTCTTTGCTATACCAAAAGATACCATGTTGTGTAAATGCTGAAGAACTGTACAGACTTGACACAAGCCATTCCAGACAGGGTTCATAAGCACTGGCAGTTTATAACAACACTGGCCGATGCACCACCAATAAAAACAGCAAGGGATGAATTATTTTACCAAAAAAGCCAAATATGGTTGAGATTAATTTTACAGTTGGACAGCCCAATCAAGAGTGGCTCACCCCATACTTCGATTTGGTGTGGCGGCCACCTCCCCTTCCACTGGTGACTGGTAGTCAGGTGCCGAGGAGTTTCTGCAAAGACAGGAAGTCCAGTCCAAGAGGACTCTTCCCCTCTCAATATAAGGACAAGCAGAAGTCATCCTGTATTCAGACTTCAACAACTCCACCAGAGATCCCCTCTTCATCAAAGGTAAAAGAAACATTTCCATGTATTTTCTATCTGTGTCTCTTCCCAACGCCTGTCTACGGCACATCCTCAGTAGTTAGGTTGTGTATTGTGTTCATCTGCAGCACTACACTTTCTTGTGCATTTTTTGCACACATTGTTCACAGAAAAACATTGTTAAATTGCTGGTCTTGCCTTTCTTCATGCCATCTTCTGATGTGTTTCCACTGGGGTGAAAACTGTCCATACTGATGAATTGAAAAAGAAGGGTTTGTGTTGGTGTTTCCATGAAGTTCTTCTGTTATTATCTCACTGCACTTGAACTGTGATAGGAGGGACAATAGATCTGTGTCAGGAATAAATGGCTAAATTTGTTCCAGAGAGACGTGACAGCAGCATCTGAAGCAATCTGAACAATTTGACTGTTTGATGGAATGCAGAATGTTCAGGACATTAACACTTTTAGAGCCTTATGCACAAAGCTTGTGTTAGAAAATGCTGCCTTTTCTTTGGAAACAGCATGATGAAAGTCACTGTAAAATCTCTTAATCACTTTCTTTTTCTGGAAAAAAAAAATCTTTTTGGGTTAAAAAATCACTTCATATCTAATTTTATGTGTGTTTACAACTGAACAATTTTCTATTGTGGTCACATTTACAGAGCAAGAAGGTTATACTATTCAAGAAATACTATTCAATCAGTTTCTGGAATGATATAATTTCTAGAGCCACAACTCCTGATGTAGTTGCCATCATAACGGTCTTACTGCCTGTCTTAATGCTAGATGCATACACATGATGATGGGTGGATGTTTTGATGCTGCATGTCTGTGGTGCTACCCCCATTACTTTACCTTTCCATTTATATGTATTACTGCACATACTAGTTTACATGGCTTATACAGTACTACTGCTAACTACTGAATAGCAACCTACACAATAATAATAATAATAATAATAATAATAATAATAATAATAATAATAATGTGTAATGAAATGTGAAGTTTCCTCTCTTTATCTTACAAATTGTGCGAATTGTAAGCATTTGAATTTTGTAAGAAAGTACTTAACAGAGTGACTTAAATGTATTCACAATAGATTTTGAAACATTCAGAGTACCACATGAGTTTGAGGAGTTTATGTTCCTTAGGCAAATATTAGATTCTTATATATTGTCCGGTGCAGTAGTTAATGTGCATGTATATATAGTAAGAAGAATCAAACATTTTCAGGTATTGAAGTAATTATACAAAGTTGTCATACGTGCCAGAATCTGAGATTAAAAGAAACTAATTGTTCCACAGCATAACTAAATTTCAGTAACAGAACCTGTGGGTACAGTTAGTCATGAATAGCTTCACAATAAATCCCACAATAAATCCATGCTTCTTCTTGCTAAACTATACATCTGGTGTACATGGTCAAACAGGGAAAATTAGCGACTATGCCTATTGTAAGAATATTAAGAATGAACATATAGGATCATAATGGTCAAGTAATTAATGACTGTTCCATTCTATTTGTCACAGTCAAATCATTTGAAATGAACAAAGTCATTTTGGTTTGTGTTATAACGTAATAAACTATTAATTACAGGGAATTTTTACAAGGAATTTTTGAAGCATTGGTCTTTACACCTGACAGGAAGGAAGTCATAAAGGCATAAAGTGAGTTGTAACTGTCATCCTTGACATATTTAGGTTTGTACATGGAATTCCTCTGAGACAGTGAGATGAGGCAAGGTAACAGCACAACATGATTTGAAGAATTGGGGAGGGAGGTTGCTGGGAATATGATGATTTTCATTTACACCTTTTGCAAATCATAACTTGCATTTCTTCTGGAGTAGATCTGACAACACATTGAGAAAACCCACTCATACCAGGTTTGTGATTTATGAAACAGTGCTGAGTGTATGACTAATGATTGCTACTTTAATTCCCTGTTTTAGTCAGTTTTTATATGATTCTGATATCAATTTTCTTCTTCTTCCAGTGTTCACAGCTGGATGGCACATTTGCATTTAATGCAAAATCTTAAATAACTGCCATACCACATGAACAATGTTTTATACATAGCATCTTTGTGGCACTGAATGTGATGCATGTAACAAACCCCCCTAAATCCAATCCATGGTAGCCACACCACATGACCAATAGAATGTAATAGCTTGATTGAATTAAACCGAAATTATACAGAAAATTTTGTGATTTTGCAAAAAAAAATAAATAAATAAATAAAACAAAATAATAGAAGCATGTAGCAACTGCAGTTTTCACAAAACTCTGTTTTGGCAGTATCAATGTGTTTCACACATCATACTTTCTTTCTGTAACAGATACCTAAAATCTTTTCAGAGCTTTCAGTGCAGACGTGTAGATGCAGATACCATTGTAAAACTATGGACCAGATTCACTCCAAACCTATGTATGCATTAATCCATAATACAAACCTCAAACAGTGATTTGTGAGTTATATTGGTATTTTTGCCCAAAAAACCAAAGCAAATATGGGTACATGCTCAGCATAACTGTACACATCTTGCTCTTGTGCCTGTTGTTTGCCCACTATTTGCACTTTTATACGTCGCTTTGGATAAAAGCATCTGCCAAATGAATAAATGTAAATGTAATGTAAATGTTATGATTGCTCTCAGATGTTCTTTCTTGCATACCAGGACAGCAATGACTTCTTCTGACTCCAAGCCAGAAATGGAGGCTAGTAGCACTCCACTCCAGAGCACCGAGAATGGGCGCTTCGGGAAGCCTGTGGACCGCAGTAATCAGGAGCGCCCTGCCTTCCAAGAGTCCGAGCCTTTGGACAAACCAACGCTACGGACCCCCGAGATGGATGGTAGAGGACAATCACTAATTGTTTGTGTGTGATCTGTAGTGAGAGAAGGTTACTGGGTGTTACTGGATGGGTATTGATTTGAGATCTTAATATAGGTTTGTTGGTGTACAAGGTAAACTATAAAATGTTCTGTGTGAGTCAATGGCAATTGGGTATAAGAAAGAGTATATTTCCTCCTATTATTCTGGTCAGTGGATCACCTTTATATGCTTACCTGGAGAGGAGGCTGCCTCTGCCTATATCATAACATCAGCAGCATGTGCCAAATCAAAGAAAAACAAAAAAAAAACGTGTGTTTTTTGTAAGAACTGAGACTGAGAAAATAATAAATAACCATTACTTTAAAGGAAAGGGACAATATATCAAATTTCTTTATTTCTTTTGGGCTGAGTTTCTGTTAATTATTGTTAGAAAGTAGGAAACTTTCCATGTCAGAGAGATACCCCAGCAGATGTTGCTGCTAAATTGGAATGTCACATCAAGACTAAAGCACAGCTGTATTGCATCACAACTGTGAGGATGAATGAGCTCCATCTATGTAGAGGGACAGTTACCGTTTTGCTCAGATTTGATGTCTTCCAAATAATCTTTGCCACTCAAGCTTTAACAAATGATTGAGGGCACAGCTGTCTGTTTTGGCACCTTCCCCAACTTTGTTTGCCTGGTTGCAGCTAGAATTGCACAGGTCCCCCTTGGGAAATGAAGACACCTTTTAAACAATTCTATTCATACATTCTTGCAGAGGCAAAGTCTTTAAATGTCTCTGCTGTTTTTTTTTTCTGCAAGCCTTCCCATATACATCCTTGTATTGTCTGTCTACTGCAGTGGTGGAAAGGGTACTGGAAAATACAACCTAGGTAGAAGTACTGTTACTTGAGTATGTATTTGAGTACAATTAAAAGTATTTCTCCAAAAAACTACTAGAGTAAAAGTACATTATTAAAAAACACTCAAGTAGAATTGCATTTATCATAAATCACATTTATGAGAAACCATATGTGTAAATTATTCAAGTATAGCTCATTTTCTTTGTGTTACCAAAGCTGCCCGGTGCAACATCATGTGCATTCGTCTAAAACGAAGAGCACACACACAAAATGTTTAGGTCCGTTAGTTATCTCACTCATGTAGCTAGCAAGCCATAATATTATCACTAATCTTTTGAATGCGGGGTGTGGTAGTACTGTAAAACTAGTTAGGCAACACTACCACAGAATATCAAAAGATACAGGGCATGAGCAACTAACAAGCAGATGAGTTCTTGACTAACATTAGCTAACCCATCCAACACTACCCCAAGCTAGGCTGACGTATTCCAAAAGTACCAGCTAACTAGCTAACCTTAGGGTCCAGCTAGCTAGTGGCCATTGTCATGGTAATGCTGACTAGACAACTTTTTACTATTTTTTGACTATTTACCTATCTTTCAACCTGTCAAACAATTATTAAGAAAACTAAATGTACCTCCACATGTATCCTGAGGTTAGAGTAAGAGTTCTGGTATGCTCTTACCTCCACTGACTTTACTTCATGTGTTCTAAGCTGGAACCAGAGATGTTCATCTTCCATGTCCTCCATTGACGACCAGTCAATTATCTAGCTAACTGAACCTGTGTAAAACTCTTTAGCCAACAGGTGCTGAAAAAAAATCAAATAGCTCAAATTGTGTGCAGGGTTTTTGATTGACTGATGATTTGCAATGGTGATAGCAGGTTGACTAATTTGGCCAACAGATATATTTTGTTTGTACCTGTTGATGTGATAAGAAATAATGAGAATGTGCAGCATTGCTGTGGATGCACTTTGGGCAACCCAGAAAATGTAACAGACTCAGTTAGAAAGTAGAGTTCTCGGGAATTTATGGCACTGATTGGATTGTACAGCACCTCATGGTGAGTGAGACCTGAGTGAATAAAATTAGCTGGAGAAAGATTCCACCCACAAAACTGGAGATGATCCAGAGCTAAGGGGAGCCCAGATATGACTGTGCATGTCACAGGACTGTGTGGGTTAGAGTCACGAACAGGTGATACAAAAAAGAGCGAGAACTGAACTACACCTCGGATCTCATGATGGATATGTGCTATTTAAAGTTTATTCATGGAGGTGCCAAAGGATTCTCAGCTCTAACTCTTGCTGAATTCCAGCTCCCTTTTCTACATAAATCCTTTATGAATCTCGTCCCAAAAGACTCAGGCCTCTTTTAATGTACAATAACATAACACGTTACTATTTTTCTTTTTACCACATTATCAGTTTAAACACAGATTCTCTTTAATCCCCATCTGATTTCAGGCCTTAACATTGAACATGTGGACACGCTCAATGGAAGGAACAGGAGGGAGCACAACACCAACTTGATCAAAGACCCATACCTGGTTGTGCGCAGGGGCCAGCCATTCTGGATTGATATCACCTTCAACAAGGATGTGAGCAATCTGCAGGACTTTTTCTATCTGAAGTTTGAAATAGGTGAGCCAGTGTTCTTTCCTCTCCGTATGTTCGCTATGGCTGAAGAGTACCCATGTGTCTCATTGGTGGGGTGACACAGGCCTCCCATTTTCATTATTTCCTAGAAATGAAGGGGTTTCAACAATGCACAGCAGGATTAATAGTTATAGTAGTTAAATAAAATTCACTGTAATCATTTTGGATTTACACCAAATGACAAACCAATGCTCACAATGGCCTTTTCCATGCTCCATTTGACTGGGTCGTTAAGTTTGGTGAATTGCCAACACATGGCTGAATGAGCACATTTTCTTTCAATAAAAAAGGTTTTGTGGTAATTCAGATTTGTCATATGCTACATTCTTATACAGTAAGTCAATATTTTGTTTTGCTTGAAGGAAGCCAAAATATCTAAAAATATCACTCATTTGTATACTACCTCTAGATAAATAATCATTTCAAAAATGCTGATATAAAAGGTGATCCTATCATCCTGTTTTTTTTGGTGAACAGGAAATCGTCCTGCCTGCCACATGTGAGGCGAGTATTCAACCAATGAGGTTGTAATACTGTTTCAGCCAATATGTATCTTTGATATACATAAATCCTAACAGGCTTTACAGCTCAAAATTATCAAATGCCAATAACATTGTCAATGTAGAAATACAATTTCAACAGGCACCAAATACACATTTCTAAAGTATGTTTCTTATATTTCCCATTTCAGAACAGCACTGCACTGTATGGATACTAATGATGACTTGCAAGGTTAAAACACAGGCCTTAAGTCCCCGTCTTTGCAGCCAGCAGCAGGTCTAGCTTGCTAGTGTAATAAATAAATAAATAAATAATGAAGGGAACATAGATTTTGGAGGAAGTTCAACTGACAAACACTTGCTGCATTTTCAAATTTTAAGTACATTTTACTTACATTTGAAATATGTTGTCTGTTTTTGTAAAGTTACTGTGTTTTAACACTGCAAAATGGCTCTTGTGCATGAAGATTCCATTGAAACAGAAACTCATTGATGACTAGTTTGGACATTGTTTGGGAGTGCCATTTACCATTGAGAACTGATGGTATTCAGTGCATTCAAGGTTATACCACCCATTTAGTTACATATCAGACTCATATCTTATGTTGAATCAAAGGAAAGTAACAAGCCGTGTCATTCCCTCAGCACCTCCAAATTAGAATCAGGCCCAATATTATTTTCCAGTATTCTATGGGGAGCTGAAACCTGAAATATCAATTATGAGTGCCAAACAACATGATGCCTGAACAACCACACAGAAAAGGAGAGAAAGAACAGAGGTATAAAAAGAAAAAGGTACTGGAAGCTTCCTGACTAGTAGTTACAGGGAGAAGAGCATTGTTTTGGTCTTTGAATGCCTTCATTCCTCCCTTGGCGCATGTATTTCCTCAAGCATTGTTTAATGCTTTGAGTGCATATAGGCTTTAGGGAGCAGATACTTTTCAACACTCAACACGCAAGATATATGATACAAGTGATGCCTGCCACAAAAGTTAAAAAAAGAACGAATACCTTCTCCCTTGCAGAATTGAAATCAAACAAAATAACAGTATATGAACACAGTCGTTTTGCTTGCTCTTATTTATTTCAAAATGATTTCAAATTTCAAGTGATCTAAAAAAATAACAAAGTGACACGGTCATCTAGGACTATTGTTTATATCACTATATGAAATTAAAATGAAAATTGTGTGTGGAAACCTTTGTATGGAGAGAAATGCCATGGCTTGGACAGCACAATAGTTATGTCTGCCAAGAGGCTGCAATAATCATGTAATGAGTCTGAATGAACAGTGGGATAATGCCTCAGAAATGAGCCGCATGAATAATTGAAGCCGCAATTTCATTGTTGCTACTTTTAATTCGCAATTTCTCTTTCCTCAAAAAAGGGAAGGAAGGCTTACTCATTGGAATCTGCTTCTCTGCCATCGAGCAGTGTTATTGAGATTCATTCACTGCGTTGGCATAGCTCAGCAACTGTCCTTCACTCCGCATTGTAACTGCTGAGGAGGACATGGTGCCATTTTTAAAATGAGAGTGTTTTTCCATGTTGATGTGATGGTAAAAACAGGTCCATAAATGTGCAACCTTGTGACCTTATGAGTTGTCCGCAAACAAATGCAGCTGTCGCAGAATATTTTTGTCCGTCCTGCATGTTCACAACATAAAGCCTCTCCGTATTTTTGGTGCATTCAGTCAGGTTTGTTTTGCAGAATTTGAAATTTGTATTAAAGCTTTCACATGTCATTTGTTGTAATGAATTTGAACACTACAAATGATGTGGCATAAGTGGTTCAGATGAGCAATGGAATTTGCAAGTCTTTTCTGTGATGGGATTAATCCTTAAGGTTTTGGCAGGTGTGGCTAATACCTGAAAAATAAGCTGGTGGTCCCAAATGTCATATATGTGTCATAGATTCGTGGCCTTGAGTGCTCAGAAATGAACCCAGCATACAGTGACCCACATCCACACACAAATGCTATGTTCACACTGTCAGTCCAAATCCGATTTATGTGCATGTCCGATTGGAATCCGATCATATGTAGCAAATCTGAACAGCCAAAAATCACATGAGATCCGATTTTTACAAATCCATTTCAAACCACATTCGTATGTGGTTTGAAATCCGATTCAAATTGCATTTTTGCAAATCTGTTTAGGTCTGAATGCTCTGATTGGATTTCAGGTGTTTTTTTTTTACGTATGTGACTTTTGACGCCACGTAAAGTTCATGTGTACGTCACACGTACAGGAAACATGCTAGTTTGGTGGCGGAGGGAGCCATTGATGAGCGGTTGTAGGTCGTAGTGAGAGCTGGAGCTAACGTGTTCGACAGAATTGTCGCCTCCTCCGTGTCTGACACTGTCTCATTATTTTTATATAACTTGCACCGCGGCTCCACATTGGCATGTTGTAAATAAGCAAGCCCATTTCATTACCCTCCATTTTGTTTTGTTTATGCTAACTACTTCTACTTCCGGGCGCAATGTCATTACTATAGCAACCAATGTGGATAAGTCCGAAAATGAGGATTGCCAACCGGACACACAGATCGGATCTGATCACTTGCAATATATAATGCGGACAGTCAATCAGGAAGATTGGATTCTGATCAGATATGCAAAAAATCAGATTTGGACTGACAGTGTGAACGTAGCCAAACAGACATAAGACAACACACCCTGCACCTGCATCTTACCTAAGTGGAAAAAATTGTGCGTTTGTAATATAGGTTTATATGAAACACCCATTCCTCTAAACAGTGTATCTTGTGAATCTCATAGTATGGGATATGACAGGATAAAAAACACCTGCAAGTACCATAATTAACAAGGATGAATAAGACTGCTATTTTGTCTTCATTTGTATCCACAAGGTGCCAATCCGCAAAATAGCGCAGGCACCAGAGTCGTACTCCCATCTGACCAGGGGCAGAGGTTGCATTGGGATATGCATGTGATGACATCCTCGGGCTACAAGGTCTCTGTAACCATCACCCCACCATCAGACTGCTTTGTGGGAAGGTTCCAGATGACCGCTGGGGTCTCAGTTTCCTCAAGGATCAACTGGATCTTTTCAACCATAAAGGACGTTTACATCTTGTTCAACCCCTGGCTCCTAAGTGAGAATAATCAGTACTATCTCATGCATAAATTGATGAATTCTCTGTATTCCGTGACTGAGACTCCGTGGTCACATCTAAGACGTATGTGTATTTCTTCTGTTAGCTGTTTTACATATTTATACGCAACTTAGCAGTTAGAGAATTAATACATAAAAGATAGGTCTTCAGACAAGATAACTGAAACAGATTTCAAACAAATGATCACATTGCACAGTACTTTATTCCAGCCACAACCTGAATGTGAGCACAGTGTGTTCTTTTAGCACTCATTTCCTGTTGAGCCATAGTGTAGTGACACCGTCCTGGCCTCTTGTAGTGGGGTGTCAGAATTTCCTCACTTTTATTTATTCATTTATTTATTTATTTGCAGAAGACACTGTGTACATGCCCAATGAAGATGAGAGACAGGAGTATGTCCTGAACCAGAGGGGGATCATTTACAATGGGAATCCCAACAAACCAGCTGGAAGACCTTGGAATTTTGGACAGGTAATGGCATGCTGCCAGTTTACACAAGACCATCACTTGTGTATTACACCTCATATTATGACATATGTTGATGTATTATACATTATACTGTGTCACGTATAATACCTTATATTATGCTGTATATTAGTCATTATATTATTCCACATATTGCATGTCCTACATTGTTAGGTCATATATTACACCACAGATTAGACTGTATATTACACCTTATATTAAGATGAATATTACACCTCAGAGTAGGCTGTGTATGATACACCTTATATTTGGCTGTATGTTGCATTCTATGTTGGACTGTTTATTACACTTCTACAGAAAATATATCTCTCTTTGAATCCCCCTTACAATCTGTGCCCCACACAGAAATTAATCTTTCTTTGTTCAACAAACATCCCATTTACTCATTTTCAGATGATCAATAAACCCATATTGAGTATTAAAGGTTTATTAAGTAAACAAATGTTTACAAAGAAGATAGTAATTTGTAAAATGCCCAATTATCTTCACATTTGATAATGTAAACAGACAACAATAGTGCATTTACACTACTTTGAATTGCTTTCCATGATATAACTGCATTGTGTTATTACATAAATACACAGATGAATCACATTTTTATTACATTAGTACATAACATAATTTGCATAATTTACCTATTCATAGGGATTGCAAGAAAACACCCATTATGAATGCAGAGATGTAGATGTTTTACAAAGAAATGCCATTCACATTTTGTGTCAGCCACTCATGGAACTTAACAAAATACAATGAGAAAATTACTTTTATGCCTTTTGCTTTGTTTTGCTTACTGCAATTCACTTGTATTAATGAAGGGTGCTCAGCTGCACAGTATTTAGGCATGTATGGTGAATGTGGTCACCAGCATTTGAGTGAATGAATGTGCTCATTTTATTAGAAGGGTTTGGCTATCATTAAATAACATCAGCAGTATTGCCATTCACATAAAGATCAATTACTCATTACATGAATGGCAACTATGTTGGCTTGGCCTTCAGTTGGCCCTCGGTGGCGCTGTGGAACAGGTGTGAACTTTTTAGTTGCAACACTGCACAGTCACATGACATCACTAGCTCTGAACACAGTGCAGGCCTCTAATATGTGACTGATTATCTTTTTCTCCAACCATCTTAATTAGCCAATTATGGGCACTTTGTTTAAACAAGCAACTTCTCTCTCAGGCGGAGCATCTGCTCTTCCATCTTCATTCATTTGAATAATCTGAATTCTCAGAATAACATTCATGAAGAACAAAATCTTGTGTTATTCTGCCGTTAGGAACAGGTGATGCTTGAAATAATAGTCAGTGTTAGTTCATGACTGTTTTTTGGAACCCAGATGAACAAATGTAGAGAAAATTGAACACTAGTAATAGGTTGAGGGGTAACCTCCTCTGAGCGATGGTTCGACTTACGATTTTTCGACTTTATGATGGTGTGAAAGCGATACACATTCAGTAGAAACCGTACTTCGAATTTTGAATTTTGATCTTTTCCCGGCTAGCGATATGAGGTACGATATTCTCTCGCGATGCTGGGCAGATCCCACGCGATCACGAGGGTAAACAACCGATACTTTATCGCCAACCTGTCGATCGTGATCGACTGGTAGATCTTTGAAGCTTTCCCTGTAGCCCCCGAAAATGATAGAAAAATAAATACACAAATACATTATGCGGTTGATTAATGTTCAGTTTTGCAAGCGTCTCTCTCTCTCTCTTTTGATCCAGCTTTCTAAAATACTAATGGTAAATGTAACTTGCATGAAGCTTCAGTGGATAAGCATAACAGTTAACAATGGCACTTCATATGATCTGCTCACTGCAAGTGTGTTGATTTTTTTTCTTTGTTGTCTACTATGAACAAAATAATTTCCACATACAAATGGAAAATAGGCCACATGCCTTTATTTTTTGTGTTGGAATTAAATTAAATAATGAAACTTAGAACTGAAGGTATGATGTAAAATTCTTAAAGCAAGACAGCTTTGGCCTGTTTGATATGCTAGTTACAGTGTTTTCTTGGTTGCATCGATTTGAAAGTTGGACCAAAGCATTTCATGTAATTCAAATACAATTAGTCTAAATAAAAGGCCTCAAGCTGGAAGTACAATCTGGGCTGTCTTTTTCTCTCAACACTTCAATAGGAAGATCTTGCCTTTCACCAAGGCTGAGGTCAGGGATCTTGGGCTTAAAAAGGTTGGTGACCGCTGCTTTACAGTGTACTGTGTTGCCAGCGTTTTTTGGATATTGTGTTTCTGTTTTTCAGTTTCAGTACAGTATTCAATAAATTACATGAGATATTCAGCACTGTATTATAAAATAGGCTTTGTGTTAGATGATTTTGCCCAACTGTAGGCTAATATAAGTGTTCTGAGCACGTTTAATGTAAATGTTTAAGGTAGCTAGTTTAAGTCTAGGCTAAGCTATGATGTTCGGTAGGTTGGATGTATTAAATGCATTTTCAACTTACGATATTTTCAATTTACGATGGGTTTATCGGGACGTAACCCCATTGTAAGTCAGGGACAACCTGTATTGTTATATCACAGATAACGGATGATTTTGAAATTATTTTTTCTTCCTGTTGCAGTTTCAGAAAGGAGTGCTTGATGCCTGCCTCTACATCATGGATGTTGCCAAGATGCCCATCATCAACAGGAGAGATGTAATCAAAGTCATCCGGATGGGTTCTGCCATTGTGAGTTCACACTAGACTCCACTGTCTGTCTTTGGAGTATGATGACTCGCTTATGACTAATCACAAATAAGTAGGAAATGCACTAAGTTAAATACTTTACTTAATGACCGCTGTTTTCTTCTGTTTCTGCCAATTTGGAATGCCCAATTACATTATAGACATGCCACTCTTCACCACACAACCTCCACTCCCCCCACTAACAAGGGAGTGCACAAGAAAGCACATGCTCTCCTCCGACACACGTAATGCCAAGCACTGCTTCTTTTCATGCTGATTGACCAGCAGGAGGTTTCTAGTGTGCAGTGAGATGGATGAACTCCCTGGCCAACCTACTAAGCCCTGTCCTGGAAGAACAATGCCAATTTGTTCTGCCGCTGTGGGCTGTTGTAAGCATAAAATTTACAACAAAAATAAAGTAAAATTAAAATCATTCCATTGTTATTATTTTTCATCTGTTTAATTTTCATATGAATATTTACCATCATTCCCAATAATGGGTATGTGTTGGTGTTTCCCCTATGGCTGTGGTCAAGAAGCTTGCATTAAAAAAACTGTGCTTTATGCTGTTACAGCAAATTATTAATCCATTGTGCAGATGTGAAACTGTGTATTTGTACTAATATGCCACGTGTTAATGCTAACGCTGTGAATTTGACAGTGTATTTAGTGGATTCATGTGTTGTGATGTGTGTCTCCAGATGAACTCACAGGATGACCGTGGAGTGCTGGTAGGAAACTGGAGCGGAGATTACGGCTCAGAAACTGCACCCACAGCCTGGACGGGCAGCCCGGAGATCCTGGACCAATACGTCACAAAATCTCGGCCCGTTGCTTTCGCACAATGCTGGGTGTATGCTGGTGTCTTCAACACTTGTGAGTTTTGCTCTTCACACCACTTATTTTGGTTTGTTTGAACAGAATAGATGGTAACCCTTGACTATGATGAGCTTTGAGCTTCCTAACTAAATGTGCTTACTGAATACAATGGTTCCCTTTCCATTGAAAACAATGTCAAGACATGAAATTGTGGTCACAGTCAAGCTCCCACATTATTACCTTTTAGAAAATCCAATTAGATAAATAAAACACTGAAAACAGAAAATATTTCAGAGATTCCATCATCCTTGTCAAGTAATGAAGAAGGCTTTCTTGATCAGGTGATTTTTTGGCTCTTAGAAAGTCTTTCATTGTCTAGCCATTGCTCCAGAATATTTTATTTGAATACATAATGCTATAATAATCTGCAGAAAAGTTCACATAGCCTCGAGGAAGTAACATTATTGCATGGGGTCACAGCTTAAAGCCCATGCTTCTAGTGTTAAAAATGGCTGTTTTTTGTCAGCGTGCGAATGTGCACACACATTCTGGTATTTCTTCAGATTTGTTATTTGATGAGTGTATTTTCAATGCAAAGTTACATTTAATCAACGCAACTGTTAAACCAGCTACGTGTGGTATGGTACTGGCTCATGGTATTTTCCAGTGGTGCATAACCAAATTGCTTTAAGGGAATACATGATTTCACTTTATGGACTTTGTCTGCTGACAGCTGGCCCTGTACAAATTTTAGTTTTAGTTAAGGCCATGCCATTTTTTAAGGGGGTGGAGCCCTGGGGCCAGAGTATTTCCCCAGAGTAACCAGCTTCATCCAGATTAAAAAAATGATCAGACTCCTTAAAAAGAAATGTTACAACATTGTTGGGGATTTAAGACTCAGTAATCAGCATCTTGCTTTCACGACAAACAACATTATAAAGAGATGTAAGAATGGGAGTATTATACAAAGAAAATCATCTGGTTCATATGAAATGTTCCTAATTCAGTGTTTTTGGTTGTCTTCTATAGTTCTGCGCTGTTTGGGAATTCCAGCCAGGGTTGTTTCCAACTTTCGGTCTGCCCATGACAGTGATGGCAACTTAAAAATTGATGTCATCCTAACATCTGATCTGCAGCTGGACACACACTCTACCAGGGACTCACTGTGGTATATCTTTATTGTATTGATCATTTTGCCAGTTTTGTGTTGAATATTTAAATTTTTACGGAACAGATAGGGACATTTGCGAAAAAAACACTGATGAGTTTACAGACTGATAAACATTGCTCATTGATCACAGTTTAACACCAAGAAATACAGATTTGGAAACTGATCCAAAATCAGAAACCTCATCAGTGAGGTTTGTCTAAATCCTCACCAGCCCTACTGAAGCAAGTGCGAATGTAGATGTATCAGAAAGCCAAGGGAAGAGCAAGACCCTGGAAGCACACCTAAGAGGCCCACAGTATTTCAGTTAATGGTTTTGCATGTTGCAGAGCAGCACCAACAGCTTGCTCAAGCAGACAAATAACTGGGTGGTCCTGGGTGCAACTAGTTAACTAACTACCAAGGTAAAATTGCATATCAATATATCTGGGTGAACTTCATGCGGTTCAAAACCTAAGAACCCTATGGTCACTGAGTGTGTTCTCTGCCTCACTGGTGTTCCATGCACATTTTAGACCTGAAGTGTGGATTCTGTCTCTGCAGGAACTACCACTGCTGGAATGAATGTTACTTGGTTAGAACTGACCTGCCTGTTGGCTTTGGTGGCTGGCAAGTTGTGGACTCCACCCCCCAGGAGACCAGCGATGGTGAGGGTTAAGTCCACACATTAATTAACAATATTAAGCTTAATTATTTTATGCTATTCACATCTATATGCATCATCCAGTGTGCATTCTTTCAAGAAGGTCTGGGTTTTACAACTCAAATGCAGTTCTTATCAAATGTGTAAAGTAAGACTTGGACTTTCAGCATGGATATATATATTAAAAACCCCACTGAATACTTGCCATGTTACTTTTAGCTCAGTTTGAACACTGCCTCTCAGAAAAAGGAGCTCTGCTAGACCAGAGTGCTGTGCTAAATTGGAGGTCAATGGACAAGATGATTATACTACATCACTCTTATTTACCAAACTTTTACCCAGACCGAATTACAAAGTACATGTAATACACTGATGTGAAAAGTTGCACGAACAAGATACCACTAACCTCATACGAAGAAGCATCAATGCCAAATGACAACATAGTTGTCTATTAGACTTTTATCTGACTGTGCAAACTCATAAAGATCGTGAAGTTTGAAAAATTCAGGTCACTCAAAGGGTTACAAGAATGGCTAATTAAAACAATGCAAACAGGTATCTAGACTACCATCTGAGAGATCCCCAGATATGTGGCTACTTAGACAAATATTCAGTACTAATTGCCTTGTCAAAAATGGGGACTGTGTTGAGCAATCGCAGACAGAGAAATCTGGGCAGTAGAGGACACAGGGGACACTGACATAGCAGATCTATCTCGAGTTGTACATTTAAATGTGTGTTTGAACAGTTTATTCTTCTTTTTCCACAGGAATGTACAGATGTGGCCCTGCATCTGTTATTGCAATAAAACATGGCCTGATATGTTACCCGTTTGATGCAAAATTCATTTATGCAGAGGTAATACTGTAATCTATGACACAGCCCACCATTCCTATATGTCTCTGTGACCGGGGATAAAACACATAAAATGTTTCATCTCATTAGACAAACTGGACAAAGTTTAATGCAGGGATTTCTTCTAGTCCTAGAGGTCATCGTATTTTTTTATTCTCCTTGTTCATGCTGAATATTGAAAATGAAGTATTACTTTACTGATGTCACAACTGGTTCTGAATCAACAATATTTAAAGAGTTCATTGACAAATATATTATCCACTTTGTGTTATTTGGCAGCCTATAATAATGTAACATGTATGTAACTTACTACTACTTATCAGCACTGCTAGTGTTGGGTATGCATGGTAAATGCTTGCAAAAATGAGAAGTCTGCAATTATTTTACTTGTAGTAGTTCTTGGACAGATATTGGCTACTCACTAATGAATGTGTATGCTTTCTCCAGCTGAACGGTGACATCGTTTTTCGCATGTTGAAGGACGGAAGGCTGGAGACTGTGTTTGTGGACAGGTCTACAGTGGGCAAGATGGTCCTGACCAAAGCAGTTGGTCACAACGGGAAGGAAGACATCACTCACTGGTACAAATTTCCAGAGGGTAGGTGAACAGGACTGGCACTTTCGCAAGGGGTTCAAGGCAGGGGAGCACAATCTAAAAGGCGATTTTAAGGAGCAGGTCTGCAAACCAACTCATGCAATGGAAAAGTTATATTCCCACACACTGGAGGGTTCAACAAACTAGGTCATGCATTTTAATGCATTATCTGCTTTTTACAGAAACAAAATTTGAGTGCTATAAAAGACAAGGAATTGGCTTGCTGAGTAATGGTCTGCTACTTGCCCACACTGGAGCAGTTATCAACCCACAAGTGTAGACTATGTCAATTAGTTGCAAATTCCAAAGCTGTGTATACAGTCATGGGAAAGCCACTAAGGGTGATGAGGCATGTGGTCCTTTGTACTGATCATCAGTTTAGCGCTATCTAAGCACATGTCAATAAAATTCAGTTAGCTGAATAAACTTGAATTTGTTTGCTAACCAGTACTCTTAATTCCTCCATGACCTGTCTGTATGAAGACTCATTAACTTTATCATCTTCCCCTATAACATTCCCTACTTCTCCCTCATTATTGCATTGTGAAGTGACCAGACCGTGCACTCTAATTGTGTCTCCGCTGTTTGTTCCTAACAAACAGGCATGCACGTCTCTTCAAGCACCAGTAAAGGCAATAAGGTCTTTCATACTGAAGATCCATGTGGTGATCTTAGATTGGCTTCTAAATGAGGCAATTTAAGGCAGTAGATTAAAGAATGCTCAGCTCGGCCTACCTCTGAGGAATATACAAAGAGGCGCCAAAGGGTGATCTGGAACGTTGATCAAACCGTTATTGTCAGTTGGTCCAGTCTCTGACATGTTTTATTTTTTGCACTTTCCACTCTCCAGTCAATACATGTGTTATTAGATGATTTCCATCTACTTTGTGCATTCGCAGCAAGAGCAGAGGTATTCCAAATATGCATTTGTCTTTTCTGTGAAGAAATATCAACGGAGCTATCGCACATAGGTGAGATTCAGCTATTTAGGTCAAGATGGCTCCTGGTGTTGATGTCCTGCCTTCCACCTAAAGAGTACCAATATGACAGTGTTGTTCTGAGGAGCTGTGTGTGACTGACAGGAATGAAAGTGCAGAAGAATGTGTACTAATTACATGAGATCATGTGCCATATTTGTCTCTGGCCCTTACATTGCTCATTTGTTGGCGTGATCATTTGCTTTCTTAGATGTGACTGCATGACTCTTTAGTCGAGTGTATCTGGCCCCTTTGCTCCCAGACACTAAACAACTGATGTTTTGACAATTTTTCATCCTGGTTTTCAACCTTAGTCACCGTTTAGGTGAAGTACCTTGTTCGTGTTTACAAAAAAAGTTGCCCAACAAAGATTTTGAGATGCCCCTTGTGGCATTTCTGCTGTGTCATGCTGCTGCTGAACCATTGCAATGCAGTCTGACTGGTGCCCCCAGGCACACTGGAGGAGCGCATGGCTGCGAAGAACGCCGAGCAGTACGGGTGCATACGCCAAGAGAAGTTCCCTGATGCAGACGTGGAGCTGTACATCCACGTGCCAGACGTGGAGATGGGCGATGACTTCCAGGTGACCCTGCACCTGAGGAACACAAGCATGTCCCGTCGCACTGTGGACCTCTACCTCAGCGGCAACATGGTGTTCTATACCGGCGTCCACAGCTCTCAGTTCAAATTCCAGCTCCTGCAGGGGACACTGAATCCCTGGAGAAGTGAGTCACAGCACTAACCCCCCCACTTAAACAAGTCTACACAGAATCCTGAATCCTGAATCCTTTTCAAAGTCAAGAGGTACACAGAAACACCCCCTGTGATTTTGTTTGCCATGATGTCTGGAAATGAAGCATTCATGTTTCTCTGTACTGAAACACTGGTTCTCTTTTGCAAAGATGAGGTAGTTTGGTTTTTGTGTTGGGATTTTAATTGCATGAGATACACATCATGACATAAGTCATGTGAGCCAGCATGAAGAGGCACCACTTGATAAAATATAAAGCATCATACCCTTTCATATGTGCACATCTATTTATCTATTTATATCTCTCTCTCTTTCACCCACAGGAATAGTTACAATATAGGTTATATATTAAGGCTTGCTCCTGCTGAAGTTCCTCTTTACTTTTTACTTGTCATGTACAGTGTACCAATAGAAAACTTAGGAAAAAATTTAACAAGCTTATTCACCTATACTATAGTGTAATGGTGGAGTTATTTCTGCATGCTATGATGCACTGTGTGTAGGTCATGTTTCTCAACAACACCTCTCTGCACTGATACGAACTGTCACTGTACCAGTTCTGAGAGTCTCTCACTGTCTCTGTCTCGCTTATGTCACGCTTGGTGTTACAGCTGAGGTGGCAACTGTGAACGTGCACGCTCACGAGTACATGAGCAAGATTTTGGAACAAAGAATACTTCACTTCATCGTCATTGGGCGCATCAACGAGACCAAGCGGATCGTGGCTACCACGAAAATGGTCACTCTGCTGGCTCCCAAGCTCATCATCACGGTGACAGAAACGGCTCTCCTCTGCTTTCATTCACATCCTGCTCAGGGTTTTGTTAAGTGCTGTAATTGTTGGCCGTATCCATCGTGTACAGTCCACAGACTTAATACACCTGCACATCATCTGCAGGCTCATCTCCAGGCTCCCATTTAAGTTGTAACCTTCTATGAATTGTTCATTGAAACTATATGTGGTACCATGGCAAAACACCATGTCTTCATGAGAGAATTGCAGATGAGTTGGTCCGAATTGTACCAGAAGGCCAGAGGAGCGCATTAGGTCTTTGTACCTGCATTTCAGGAGTCCTGTTAAGGGGGGTTCAAGGGTGATGTGGTTCGGGATAGGTGTAACCACTCTGGGGCATCCAGCAAGAATGCAAAACACAGGTGTCCCAGTGCCACTCTTTATTTTGCCTTGATGTATGTGTATGGTTCTATAAACACAAGAGTCCAAACAATCATTACAATCCTTACACTTATATCTCTACAACTATTACAGGTGTTGAAATAACTAGTTACATCAGGTAAATGTGGAAGATGCAAGAAAATTATAAGCGCAGCAAGCTTTAATAACATTAGGCATTTAACATGTATGCAGTACAAAGTATGCCCTTTGGCTTAGAAACGGAAGAATTAACCTATACTGTTTATGTGTAACAGATACCAGTAATTAATGCTGTAACCCTACCACATTATCGTAGCTGCGTAGCACATCCCTTGCAAACGGCGCCTTTTCCCGTTAATAACTACACTACCCATCAGCACTGTTAGCAGCGCCGTTTTCTCGCTAATAACTGGCTAGCCGCGCTATTTACGTATGCGGCTAATTCCGCGTCTTGCGTGAGCAAAACACATGTAAACAGTATCGGTTGAATTCCCGACATTCGTAAGATCGCGTATGCACAACAATGATTACGGCTTACCCAACCAAACTACTGGATAGCAGCTACCCCGTCCAAGCGCCTTAGCTATATTATGCTACCACTAGCTTTAATTTAGGAACGATGCTAGCTGTGTTAACACCAGGAATTATGGCATTAACTGCCGTTTTATATAATAAGGTAATGATATACAAAGATATATACATGACGTGAGGGAAAGCAACTTACGTTTTCAGGTACGCACACACATACAAGGGGACAATAAATGCTTAATTCGGAGCACTGCAAAAAACAGTCTTTTTCTAAACAACAATACACTTAACTACGGGGCGGACTTTAACTATCAAACGTCAGCCGTGTCCCTTATTAGCCAATAACAACACAGGAAGCAGGAGAAGGGGAAAACATGTCTTGCACTGAGCCTGGCCTTTTTAACAATTCCCGACCACCATACTGTTTTCCCAGTTGTAGAGACAGTTTACAGGGCATGGGTAGGACCAGAGATGGGCAGTATTTCTGTTACTTGTATTTGAAATATGTATTTCAATTACTTTTGAGTATTTTGTAATTTGTATTTAAGAGGGCTGAAAACATTCAAATGTAATTTGTAACAAGATACTTACTTTAGAGTGGAGAAATTTTGTATTTTCAAAATACTCAAACATAAAAAATTCATGCAAATACATCTTAAAATGAAGAACAATACACTTAGACACACTCATACACAGTGATTTTGTAAGTCCACACTGCTCACCCCCCTCATCCCCCCAAGTTAGAGACCTTTCATTTTCTGGAGGACACCAGAAGGGACCTGCGTTCTCTGGAGCTGTACCCACTAATCAAGCTCCTTTTTGCTCAGTTTAACACAACCCTCCCCTCTCCAGCTCCGGTTGAGAGACTGTTCTCATTTGCAGAAATAATACTCCAACCGCACAGGAGGCGGCTAACACCAGACATATTTGAAAAGTCAGTTGTTCTTAAAGGCAACTAAATAGGCTACTAATTGATGTGGTTGGATCTCAACTGCCATGTCTTTGGATTGGACAGAGAGCAAGTTTATACATACTGCACAAGACATACTATTTTCAGTATATGTTTTTTTTTTTTTTACAGTTTTGCTTAGATATAGTAGCATTCTACTTCTGTTCTTCCTTCCTGTAGGGTTCAAACTCTCACCAGAGCCTTGTGTACATTATAAAAATCTGAATGTTCTGCCATTTTGTACAAATTCAGAATGCCCAATGTTAGGAATGTATTTTCCTGTATTTTGAAAATACAAAATACATGTATTTTATCTTGATACATTTATTTGAGGGGTATTTTGTATTTTGTAGCAAGATACATTTTGATGTGTCTTTGCCCATCTCTGGGTAGGACTTAGTTCACAGCACACTGATCAGACTTACACTTAGCTAGCACAAGCAGCATATTCCACAGTTTCTGTTCATCTTGCTGTTGCTCATCACAGTGTGGGTTTGCTTGTTCTTCTGGGTGCTTCACATTGTTTCCATTCACCCTGTAGGTGGCCGGGAACCACGAGGTTGGCGAGAAACTTAATGTCACGGTTGAGTTCACCAACACCGTACGATTTGATTTGGTGAATGTGACAATACGCATGGAGATATCAGGGCATATGGTGTTCAGTCCTAAAAGATACAGGTAACAAACTTTGTAAAGAACATATCAGCCTTGTTTTGTTTCTTGTTTTTCTGTATTTGTTTCACTGTTTCTAGAAATGTGTTGTAAATGCATCGTAATAGAGGATAAGCGTGGGTAATAACAATAAAAAAGAAAAAAGTATCACAATAACCATGTCCCTATATAGCAAGCTAGCTAGTTGGCCCAGTTAACTTGTTAGCTGAGGGTTTCATGACTGAGTTAGCCACTTCAACAAAATTAGGTAATCAAAAGCAAGTGTCTACAACATGACATCCAAACAGCTTTGCCTTTAATGGAACTGGAAAGACAGCAAACAGGAACTGAACCCACTAGCACAATGCTCTGATGAATGCACCCCGCTGCTACCCTGTTCATTGCAGCCAGTCACAGTGATTTATGTGTCTTTGCATTGTGCAGGTTGATCACCAGGGGCTCCACCGTGAAGTGGTCTGAGTACTATGTCCCAGAGACTGTCATGCACACTAGTGTGATGGCCAGCCTGGAGTGTGCTACACTTAGGCACGTGTATGGCGAGGAGGAACTCGTCGTCACTGACAATTAACACTGAGGTCTAAGAAGACACCCTGACACTCACCCTCCATTCCCAGAATGAGCAATGAGGGAGCCAGGGTCCTTTCTGTCTGCAGCATTGTGGCATTTAGGCTTGCTACATATGTAGCTCCAATCACGTTTTCCACACCAATTCATGGCACTATTACCAATATGCAGTTTGGTCCTATTTTGATGGTGCATTTGAGCGCATTTCTGTAAGTCTGGGCGGGCTGAAATGTGGGGCTCCGCTTCAAACCTCTGTTTTTTGCAGATATATCAAATACATTATGGCTTAATTTCCATATTTCAGGTATAACTGCTGGGATTTACAAATACTTTACAAAAATCAGCCAGTTATTACATTTGATTGAAGTCTGAGAAAAAGTGATTATGAATAATATTCATCTGTTTTGACATGTTTCTTTGATTACATTCACAACATGATATTCAAGAGGAATAATTGCAGCTGATTGAGACTAAAAGATAATCTTTTATGATGATTGATGGCTTTGCTGCACTTAATTATTATGAATCACTCATGATTTAATTTGATTGATTTCATTTAGATTTGTGATTTTTTTTCTACTAAATCAGGGTTCAAGGTTTTCTCTCCAAACATGGTTTGTCATTGAACTTACTGTAACACTGATGATCCTGCACATTGCATTTGATTGTTCTAAAGTGACAATAAAAATCAAAGTGAAACTCGACTCCATATGGCTTCTAAATATATACAACTACAGACATACCCCCTGCATGTACACACAGGCACACTTATGCTTGGTCCATTAGAAGAAAAAAGACCTCCTGAAAACATATTAACTGGATTGATTTGTCTCTCACTCCAGATTGAATCCCCATATCTCCTCTTGGTCAGTGGAGCTGAAGCAATGGCCATTTCTCTTCGGAGGCATAGTATGCTTACCTGAAGCTTTCTCTCAATACATTACGCTGTGAATCCCTTTATCCCAATTCACTCTGCTTCTTCACTAATGTGCTAATGTCGAATGGCTTTGGAAAACCTTCAGACTAATACAACTGAGGAGGACCCACGGCTACTGAACAGCCCTTAGATTGCAGGGCATTATGTCTGCATCTGCAATTAATAAGGAGCACCCTGTCACCATCAACAATGATGCCCTTCCACTACCCACACCCCTTACAATGTGCAGCTCAATGTACCTCAAAATCGGGAAAACAAAAACAAAAACAAAAAAAAACAAAACAAAACATGACACTGTTGTGTTTTACGTTATGTTCATGGTGAAAAAAAATCTCATTAAAAATGTATAGGCAAGAGGACCAAATGCTAAATGAATAATTGATGGTCCCAAGGTGCAAAGAAAGAAAAAGTCAATTCAGCTTTTAGGGGCAATGAATAAAAACAGAATGCCAAAACAATAAATTAGGCTGTTGAACTTTACAGAGGCAATTTAAACCCCTATGTGTACAGTGAGAATATACACTGCAGGTTTGTAGGGTAATACAGGGACTTGAAGTCACAGCTAAATTAGCTAAGGTTTGATGGTGAATCTGTCCCGTGGTCATCAAGTTCTATGAAAGAATACAAAAGCCAGCATGCAACTTCATTACCACTAAACTTGATTACCTGGTTCTGAGGTAACTTCATGGATCAAGTAAATAATGTGCTACTATCAAAATCAGTGTCATCTCCATCAGAATCAGAATCATCAGAATCTTGATTCTGTGCACTGCAAAAAAATCCCAGAATCCCCGAGACACATTTTTTTTCACTGTAAGCTGGACACATTTATATACACACACAAGCGTGCATATATACACGTGACATGGGCCATGATCCGTGTATTTGGAAACATCTGTTTTATTACTTATTCACATTTATACAAGTGAAATAGAGTCGAAGTATGTGCACATGAATCAAAGAAAGAAAGGTGCTGGTTAAAATGTAATCACTGTCATCATCATCAATGCAGAAGTGCTGGGCTGCCAGGGCCCTCAGCCTTCCCTACAAGCCATCAGTGGAGGATACTCACAAGAGGCAAAGTGCACAACATGTCTGCTTACCATTAATAGGGTTAAAGACAAGCCACTTTAATGGATGAACCAGCTTTGAATGCAAGCAGAAATCAACCCTGCCCATGTCATTAGCCTGCGATGACTGGGAGGATAGGTGTAGGTAGGTTAGCTAAGGGTCTGTCCGTTGCAAAGTAACAATTTGCGTCAATTGGGATGCCTTTATACTGTCTTCCTCCAACTCGTGTGTGAGCTTGGTATGGGGAACAGGGTACAACAGAAGTGGCCCTTGGCAAAACGTGTTTCAGAGGAGAGCACGTGCTTGCTTGCATGCTTCCAGATTGATAGCAGAGGTTGTGTGGCAAACAGCAGCATGTTACAGTTGGGCATTCCAAACTGGGAGAAAAAGGAGAAAAACTGTTTGGCACTCCAAATTAAAAAAAGGGTGAAGCAGGGACTGACATGCTGAAAATATCACTGGAGTACAAAGAAAGGAAACTATAGCTAGCATGAGCATTATGTATCCTTACAAACGTATGCTTTCAGTCTCCAAACAGCATGGACTGAATGGATCCTCTCTAGAATTTGGTCCTGGGCTTCCACACTTTGGTTCCATGAAAGAGCCAAGATGCTATGCCTTATTTTTCAGTGTCACTGCACATGGTTTTGAAACAATCCCCTTCATTCACCCAGATGCAAAAGGACACCCTCAACAACACAGCATTCATACTTTGCTCTAGCAAAAGCCAGACTACACCGCTGGGGGAATTTTGCCCCTGGCAAGACTTGTGGAACAAACAGTTAATGCCACATGTTTTACATTCAGATGCAGATCAAAGACAAAGCTCTCTGTCTAACTTATTATAAAGCATTTGTGCTGAAAACAAGTGTTTCATTTTACAATAGATCAATTTCTACTACCAACTATGCAACAAAGTAAGCTGTGTCCAGTTTTAATCAGCTGCCACTGCTGAACCAGTTTATGTTGGACAAGGCCACCACTAGTAGACAGTATTAATATTAATCAGGATGTTTTGATTATTACTAATTATGACAACTAATGCCTCCTATATGTGTTCAATGCCTCATTTTATTTGCATTTCTTGACAAAGAAATCCAAATATCATCAACATTAAAAAGATGCTTTTTAATGTTGAATTATTCATTTTGTATTATTTATATTCTGACCTCAGAATTCCAAATACAAGTCCAAATGCTGTACAAAATATTACAACTAATGGTAATAATGTTATTATTAGTATTATTATTGTTGTTGTGGGACTTAAGCATCAGGCATGACATTTACCGACCACAAGAGGGCGAAAAAAGTCAGTACACGTATATGTACATGTACAGTTTCGCATCAGTCTATTTAGTGTATGATTCAAAATAGGCGCAGGATACATTACTACACATTCCATACAACAAGGTATTTTTCATACTTTCTGATATTTTTATTAATATCCCTTCTTTTGTTAGGTTTTTGTGACAACAATGACAGGTAGCATCCAACCCTCTTCAAATTTGATTCAACGTGTCGTAGCCTATTAAATTAATTCCAGTTGTATTTAAAAACGTTTCTATTATTTTGATCGAATTTTGATCAAATTAATCAACAAGCGTTGATGATACAGTGACGTTAGGATTTTTAATACCATGAGCACATTAGTAAACGCCTGATACTCACGGTGTTTTGGATTTTCTGAATACTAAAGAGTCATTAATTCGGATTATAATGAAGATTTTTCCCGAATCTCTGATTTCAGTCGAGCACATATTAAAAAATGACCGATTAATAAATTAATGCCCATGCCGATTTTTTTTTCAACGCACCCCCAAAATTGACAGGACTTATCCTGGGAAAAGTACTTCTGGGAAAGACAGAATTGCCATCCAGCATCCACCTATCTAAATGTATAACATGCAGTTGCTATTTAAAATGAACTGCCTAGGGAACCAATTACTACGCATTTGGATAAGCGTGCGGCTGAGGGCACAAGTCGTCATTCTGGGGGAGATAAGTGCGCTCACTGCTGTGGGTTCTTCCTCTGCGGGTGTTCCATGAAGAACCATACTATTCTATTAGGTATGGCTTTTTACAAATTCCATTGACGTCAACGTGGTGAATGAAAAATTCCTTTCTCAAATAGACACGCAGCGGAATGTATTATTCCATCAAATTGGATGTTCATCAGAGTCGCTCCGCCCCCGCCACTTTAACACTCCCTATTACACGTCACTGCCAGCTAGTTAAATCAGAACTATTAAAACGCATTGCCATTTAGAACAATTTTACTTACATGGAATTAAAAAAAAATCTCGGTATTGCTATATCCTGCGACATTTTATGCGTGTATAAATGAGGTAGGCTCATATGTTGTGATAATGTGCAAAGAGAAGGAATTTTAGGCTGTAAGACACCTTTTGCAATAAACACAATAAAATATTATTGTGTTCATGGTAATATGGTTTCAGCTCCTAAACAATATATATTTACCACAGAGAATTATGTAGATGATATACGATGTCCATACCTACACACTGTACTTACGGTAGCTTATTAAACTATTTTAAGTGTTTAATGGATGGAATATATCGACAGTATAGATATACATGTGACGGGGACTATTTTTCGACACATGCCTATGAATAAACAAAATCAATAAAACGGACTGCTGGGTAGATGGACAATTGTGCAAATATCTCATTCCTCTCATCCTTTCCCAACTTTGAAATCATCCAGGCCAATATACAAGTCATTAGTATTCCTGTTTTATTTACTATTTTCTCTATTGTGCAGATGTAAACCACATATAACTGGCCAGAGGTCATCTCAGGGCGCCTCTGGGGGCTATCCTGGAGAGAGGAGACTAAGTGGCATCTGTCGTATGCATGCAAGAAAAAAATGCCGCAGCCAGGAATACGTTATGAAATTTCATCCACGTACCACAAATGCGGGTTTCGACATTAGTTTTGGTCCTCCAAAAGGGAATAGCATGTTTACACGAATTAATGAATCAAATAGGCGGACCTTAATACTTAGTGAGAACGTCGGGTGGAAAGAAATACATGCTTAAACACGCGCTAGCCGTCATCTGAATGATCGTTGTTTTCATTTCAAATCATTTTCATTTCACACTAGCTATACTTAGACTAACACGAAAACTACCCCCGCCCGTGGGTTAAAAAATGTGTCGCGGGACAATATAGAACGCTGTAGTTTCGAAGAGGTAGGCCTCACACAGCGGTCATCGCAGGGTCAGCACTTGTACCCCTCCAGACATAAGCAGGGGTCTCCCGTTTATGCCCGCGTCCATGGCTCACATGTAGATATCACCGTAGTCCCTCTAATGACTGTGCAGGGTGAAAGAGAAAAAGACTCGCCTTATCTAGCAATACAGAAAATGAGGGAAGGGGGGTTTGGCAATCACTTTTACGTCAGCCGTGCCATGTGGGCGTGAGGCAAAAAAAGCATTCGTTTAACGTGGGTGCACCATCGCAGTCCTCTTCGGCTCACGGTTCGCAGAAGAAAGGCGAAAAGAACACGCAGGAAACCATTACTGCTGCTAGAGTTGATAGCGATGTCTGATGTGCAGACTTTACCTTCGTTTCTCCTTCTAACTATTTAAGGTCTGCATACGCCAATGGTTTTACCACACGTATGATGGGATTAACTTGGAGCGGCAGATATATCGCACTGTTTCTTGCTGTTCAGTTAGGTAAGTCTTGCATGGTATCATATTTTCTAAAATTGGTAAAGACCACATGCTGCATGCCCGATTTTGCTTTCAGTTAATGAATAATTCTGACATCGGAGGAAAGAGCAACAAAGCAACATTATAAGATTAACAATTTTTCAATACAAACCAAGGACGGTATTCGTACAAGACAACAATGAAAATATATGTATATATTTTTTCGAGTTTATATACAGGTATATACCCTCTGCAATGTATTAAGCGCTTGCGAAATGCTTGATGCACACTGAAAACGTAAAATCGGACCTTCACTTTAATGCTATTTTTAGCAAACATAAGAATCCCGTATTCCGCCAGTGCGATATCGTATTGACACATTTTAAATTATTTCAGTAAAGGTATCTAAAGTCTTCAGTATATATAACCTACATTCGCGAATTGCAGTTTCGAAACTATAGAATATTTTCTGTAAATGAAGGTATCTCTTACATAACATTATAGTTGAAAGTAGCATACTGCATCCTCGTCTTTACAAGTGAGCAGTGGCATGCACGGGCGATATAAATAATTTACTACCTAGCATCCAAGCCATATTGTAAAATATTTAATTCTGATGCTGCATTGGCTTGAAGTGCCGGGGGAGATGCAAACCAAGACAGTATTCATTTGGCGCCGATTATAGATTTCAAGTAAATGCGTAGAAATCGTTGTACACTAATATCAAGCAAGAAATTACTGTATTGGCGACTTGTGGTTTGAAATTAATAACAGATTAATTAATACATTTAACTTTCACGGATTACCCTACATGTGGTGCAGATAACAGCAACGTAAATGTAACCCCTTTATGCATATTCGTTTTGTTCATCACATCCACAGATGAATAATAGTAATAATAGCCTAATAAAACAGTACCGCACTATTCGTAACCTAATTTATGTTTTAAAATGCATCAAAATTGCTAAAACAATAAGTGACCTAAATTGGAAATATACATGACTATTCCTATATACGAAGAAAACAATTATTAAACGTATGCATTTTAATATCATCCATCTCAGTGCAGTTATTTTAACCGAGATTTATTAAATGTATAAAGGGGAATTTTAAAAAAAAACTATTTTTTTTTTTTCACAAACAATTACTTCAAGATAGAGAAAATATTCTACAGCTATATGGATAAATACCCTTACATTGTTAGATTATTTTTATTTACCGAATAGATTCTATTCAAGATAAACCCAATAACGGATTTTTACGGACAGCTCTTGTACAGATTTTTTTTGTGTTCATCTTGTGTCGTCGGTTTCGTATCCGATACTACTGGACTGTAGCGACAGCGTCAATGTGATCTCATTTATTGAACAAAAGTGCAAGTGTGGCCTCTTTTTAAAACAAATGTATTCAAGAATAGCACAGCTCATACAACAAAATAGTGCATTGGTGATAAATTCCAGTGTATTATTATGTGAAATCACGATTTTGGATCCAGTACATAGCCTAAAATTGTAGAGTATTTGTGATGTTCAAAGACTGACTGCTCTCCTTTCCACCGTATTCCCCTCCCATTCCAACTGAATTTTTATTGTAGCAGGTATTTTTGCTGAAAAATGTTTGACAGAAGAAACTATCCGACAATGTCCGGTCTTGGTGCTTTGACCTCACGTTTTGGAAATTTGCAGCAGATTAAATGATCACAAGACAGGAATGATTTGCATCGGTTTAAATGGTTCAACTTTAAACTAAGAAACATCAAAACATGTAACCCCCGGACTGTGTCTGTTGGTTGATTTTTTTTTTTCATAATACCTGCTAAGGCTTTTAACATGTTACCAAACCGTTCTATTAATATATGTTTGGGTCATATATAATATGCTGGCCTATATTCTGAAAACTAATGCATGAATACAACCCATTTTGAGTCATCCGTAGTTTAATAAAATGTAATTATCTTTGAAGTAATTAATTTGGGATTCACATGAATCAATGAACTGTTATTTTCGCATAGCAGATACACAACCATTTCTCTTCTCCTCTAATTATTAAATAAACGTCCAATTACGTCCGCACATACATCCGTAAACTGTCTGCGAACGTTCTGCTGGGTAAGGATCTGCAGTTCCGGAGAGGACGTACAAAAATGTGATGCAGCACGAATCGTAAGGTTAAAAAAGGTATCAACGTCTCAAACGTATCGGTGGAAAGCAGTTTCAGATAGAGGCAAAACATTATTTCAATACATAGATCGGTAAATTGTTTTAATTGTTGTTTGTGTTGTCGCTACTCTTCGTGATATTTAATCATTCCCTTTTACAATCGTCAAAACATTATGGACATTTTACTTGAAACGGGCAGAGCAACGCATAGCCTGGGTTTGCTTTTTAAAAATATTTGAATTATTTCTAATAACTAATAATTTTAGCCTGTTTTACCGCCGTCAGGGGATAGGGAGATATTTTTTCGGCTACTACAAAATCTGCTTAAGTGAAGAGGCGCGTATATTATTCCCATCGAATTAAAGTATATGGATGACGTTGCCACAGTAGCCTACTTACAAGATGTGTCCTGTTACTTCTAAAGACAGGGGCTTTGTTACAAATGCCCAGAAAGGGCATTCTACTAATTGTGGGAAAAGAGACTATCGGAAAATATAATAAAAATACAGGGAATAAACATACACGGAATAAACATATGGCTATCTATGTATGTACAGATAATATATATGAATCCACGTATTAAGATCGTGATGCGGATAAAGAATACGGTTCCTTAGTTGGAGCAGTATTATTAGTAGTAGTTGTAGTAGTACTACAGCAGGGTAATCGTAGCTGCAGGGGGATCCCACAAATCATTCCTTTTGTGTCCCTCCCCTTGATCTCCAGAGTTGCAATGGCCAATCCCACCGACACCAGTCCCTCACTCACGTCTGCTACCAGCGGAGCCGATGAGTATAAATAACATGTACACGGTTCCGCTGTGGGACCTTAGCCACTCAGCCGCAAAGCTAATCGAATTGTTACAATCTGATCTATTGACTGAATCCACTGTTTAACGAACCACGAGCGACAGGATGGACGGAACGCCACGCCCATCTGCATCTCCCAAATTGACTGACGACAACAGCGCCACTGTTTAGCATCCCCGTTATCTGGGGTTGATTCTTGCAGGTAGTCCTTAAACACCGCCTGACCTAGAGGTATAAAGAGCTGCTTTTATCACTAAAATTCATCGTCCCCCTATACCGATCCCTACGCACACAGACATGCGAGTGCACTTTGGTCCAGTTGCCTCGGACATGTATTAACACACACACACACACACACACACACACACACACACCCGCGCGCGCACGTACGCATTCACACAAAGAAGCACAGTTCCCATTCGTACTCAAGATAGACGAATTACCTCATCTTCCTTTTCTGCTATTTGTGCGCATCCGCAAGGGGCGCGCAAATGGACGGGCATCATGTAACCCACAGCGCCGTAGTCTGATATGCAAGTAAATGAACATTGGTAGATATTTAATACATAATACATACATACATACATACATACATACATACATACATATATATATATATATATATATATATATATATATATATATATATATATATATATATATATATATATACACACACACACTGTAACATGCAGGTTTAAAACATTAAAACATGATTGCCTGTTTCCAGTCAGCAGCAACAGTGGTGATAGATCTATCAACGGCACGAGCACCATAATGTACACCATGTACACCGTATAGATGCAATTTAATTCGTTTTTTCCTTCTCTAATTTCAGCATATCTGCTACAAGCGGTGAGAGCGGCAGGGAAATGTGACACGGTATTCAAAGGTTTCTCAGACTGTTTATTAAGACTTGGGGAAAATATGGTAAACTACCCACAGGACCTGGACGAGAAGAAAAATCTACAGACCATCTGCTCGTAAGTTGTGTTTTTTTTTTTTTTTTTAAGATTGTATAGAATGTGTTGTGGCCCGTGTAAAAAAAGAGGTGTGGAGACATATCATGACCAGTATGACACTGAGAGACAGATGGCACGAGACTCTTGCATTAATTCCAAAGCTCCATCATCAAATCACCAGCAGCGGGGATGCCGATGGGAGTTACTTATTTCAACTCTCACGCATTAATTGGAATGAGATGTACCAATTTTACACGCAGAGGTTATGGGGTCAACATCAATAAATTAGATTGGATTAAATTGGTTTTAGATTGGATTAGATTTACAGGGGGTTGATCCAGATATTTGATTGGATAAATTCACAGAGTTAATGCTGTCTCTTTGTAAAAACTTAATTCTGGGCAACCATTGTTCAAATGCATATTGCATGTATTTACGCGTCGTGAGAGGGTGAGAGATTGTGAATGTAACGTAGTAAAAGCATCTTGCGCTTGCGTAACCGCGCATGCAAGTGTGAGTACGTAGTGCAGTATAGAGCTGTTGGTGAATCTTTCTCAGAAAACGCGCGATAAAGGGTTAAAATGTGGGTCAGGTGCACGCGTCCCTCCAGGGACCCCGCTGTGCAGAGGAGAGGAGGTGGCGAACGATCCAATTTCCCGAGGGGAGTTGTGATTATAGCGAAAATACAGCAATCGAGGCAAACCGGGTAGCCCTTATGACGCATCATTTCGGAGTCTGCTCAGATAATGAATTAACACACAATATCGCCGAATTATCGGACGCTCAATATAAATCACTCATTAAGCTCTAATTGTTAGGGTGTTGCGATATTCAGGCCAGCTCTGCATGCACAAGATAATTTAATGTGAGTGGATTGCGAAGGGATTCATCGCGCACTCATGTAATTGGCCTCTTTGTTCTCTGCATCGAGGTGTCAGTTATACTTTGAAAGTGAACGGTGGTTTTAAAACAGTTCAGAATATTTATATAGACTTGGAAGTTAAAATGTTCCCGAGTATGTGTTGCCTTTTTAATATGTCATTTAACATCCATATTAATGTCTGTTGTTGCTCAGTTGCTTGATTTCTTGACTTGCAGAATCATTGGTAGGTATGTATGTAGTTACAGCTAAGAAACATGGTCATTTTGGCTGTATCAGATTTCATTATGTATGCTGAACCGTTTCCGGTCTTAGACACTCAAATTGATCCCGTAATATAAGTTATAATTATTTAGCTTCCTAATTGCTTACTTGTTTTATACAATTACATGATTTTAGAATCGTATTTGTTTTAGAACAAGTCATTAACACAAATTGAAACTTGGTTTTCTATTCTCATAGCAACATTAAATCGAAGCATTTGAAACATTTCATTTTGTTTGATATCATTTAAAACAGTGCTGTAGAATTAGAGAGGAGGGGGGAGTGTGACCAAGACTAATGCATAATTAACGCAAAGAAATCTTACGCGCGCCAGTTTTTTAACGACTTTCTCAATATTCGACCTGCAGATACTGGGACGATTTCCATGCGTGCGCCACCACTGCGCTGGCTGACTGCCAAGAGGGAGCGACGGATCTGTGGGAAAAGCTCAAAAAGGAGTCAAAAAACTTGGAGTTCCGGGGTAGCTTGTTTGAACTGTGCGGTGGAGGCAACGGGGCATCTAAACCCAGAATCCCGTTGGGCTTCACGTTGCTTCTAACGGCCATTTCTGCGCTAGTGACTTTTCTTGCATTTTAGAAAAAGAAAAAGAGGCAAAGAAAAAGACTGCCAACATGAAAATATTTCACAGAAACCTAGCGAACGAATTCATTTTATTCTTCATCTAAATGGATTTATACTTCGGAAAAAAAACAGCTTAATCCGAAGGGGAAGCCGACCTGATTTTGCTCACGTTATTCACAGGCCGTCTTTTAGAAAAGCTCAAGCATTCTGACGGACCTGGGGTCAATCACAATAAGTGTTTTGAGCATTTCCGTTTAAATTCAGATTGGCATTTCGCTCATTTACGGTTGTGGCCTTCATTACTGATTAATAACACCATCAATCCCGTGATAAAATATTAATGTTATGAAGTTATTGTTATTAATTCATTTGGATGATCATATGCTTATGACATTATGCATTTCTGTGCTATACGAGGATAATGTACCTAAAATGAATGCATTCAAAATAACAGAATTGCAATACGCCCCAGGTCTGCCTCCTTGTTACTTCATTTTTAGATACGTTCTCTTTATTTGTCAAATACATTATCAAGCCAAGTATAAATGGAGCAAGTCGTCGAGGATATAACTCTTTCATATGGCACTCACTCATCACCCCCCAAAAGAGAAGGAAATACAATACATTTTTAAAGGGGAAATCCAGGAACGGCTTCAGCCACTTAAAGCACGGTTCGTGATGAAGGATTTTTGCCGGGGAAAGGAAAACGATGGTGTAAGGAAATCAAGAACGAAAGGGAACGATATCCCAGCCAATGAGAAAAGAAAACGAAAGCCTTCCATAACCTTCAGGAGGCGGATGATGAAATGAATGACTGTTGCCACTCCGTACTAATGTTTCTGCCATATAATGTGTTCTCACATACACCCTGAAATGTTATATTTCAAAAGTCTTCTGATACAAGAACATGAAGGTGGTGAAAATAATTATTTGGATGAAGTTAAAAATTCCGTATTAATTTGAGGTCGCCAAGGCATAGACAACGTTTTACTGTCCCTTGAAAAGAAATAGATTTTGTTTGATGGATGGTTAGTTGGTTGGCCCCTGGGGCTGTTGCATATGATACAGAAATATTCCAAAACTATAGAAACAAATAAATTACTTATCAAAATATTTTCAGAAAAGGGAAATTATCTAATCTCAAAAGGTTTAAAACAGATTACTTATATAGGCATACTCAAATTCAGATTGCTATAAAGTAAAAAAATATATATATAATAAATCAGTTATTGTTTGAAACGAAATGTGTGGTGTTGATTTCAGAATACACATTTTTCTCCTTTTTACAGTTTAATGAACAAACCTTTTTCCAATTTCCCAGCTTCTAAGACGTTGCATATTTTTTGAAAACAAACAGTCCACGAGGTTACCCACATGTGTCTTAAAATCCAAGAATCGATTACCACTTTTTGAGATGAAAATGCTAGGGATAAATGGACAACACAAGAATGTACTATAGTGGGAGATAGCAGGCTGTGCTTGGCTCAGACAAATAGGTTCATCATTGACAAGACACCCCTGATCAAATGGCAACGAGTCGCCTCCGTATTGATTCGGGAAGAAATGCGGCTCCAGGTTTTAACTGTTTTTAGCACAGTGGTATGTTTCGGGCTGGAGGTGAAATTAAAGGAATTAAACGGTACATTATGCCAATCATACACAAGACATTCATATGATGACTCGTTCATTTTTGTGTAACTACAGCTTACATATTAGGGTTAATACATTTACATTGAACCAGCGCATGTAATACCCAAAGCTGTTCCAAAAGGCTAATGTTGTAAAACACAACCCTCAAAACCATGCAGTTATTGTCAGGTGTCTTTATTCTTTCTTTATTTTGTGTGAGCCATGTAAAATTGAATAACATGCCACATAGCGGCAATAACTGAAAAGTTATATCACAGAATTGAAAATGGCTGCATTATACTTTGTTAACTTATTTATCTGTTTACAGTTTCCCTGGTAAGAGTAAACAGTTAGTTAGGGGGAAAACAGATGAGAAGAATCGCTGTGATATTTCGTCCAGAGACAACTCGTTTGTAATTCTCCCACAGGGAGCACTGATTTAATTTCAACAGCGAAGCATTGCATTAATATGAATGAACATAAAATTACAAGGGGTTTCCTTCCAGGACCGCAGTTTGATTACTTGAGCTTCATGACAGATTAGGCGGGTGGGGGATGGGAGCGAGGATAGTTAAATAACCGAATTGTTCGCTAAAATGATTCTTAATATTAAATAAAAGGAAATCTTAGTCATTCAATTCTGCACTTTCAATCGAACCATCTTTCAGCTGAAGGACTCCAACAAGGAAACAACTAAACGTTTTATTTTAAAAAAAAAGAGAATACAGTAACCAAAGCCAAATAAATTATAGCGTCAGATGTGTAAATATCCATTAATATTAATGAGCCAGATATTTTACATTTGGTATTTTTCAGACATGCACAAATAATCAGTGGGGTCCAAGAGGGGATCAGTTCCAAAAACTTCGCAACAACAGAAAACGAGTCCTCTGTACAAGAACTAAAATTTAACATGGAGAGAAATCGTATTTTCTGGATTATAAGCGCAGATGTTACTCTGCATTTGGTACTTCCAGAGTTACCATGCAATTGTATGCAGTGTCATAGCTTCAGATCTTATCTCTGCTGCTTCACTCAGTAATATACATTTTAAGTGGTGTTTTCACAATTCCAAAATGTTCCAACACAGTGATATTTGGATGGTTGAGTAACATGAACTTTTTCCTCAGACAGTCAAGTCCATCACTTATTTATATTTTTAAGAATAATACATTATTAGTTTTTCTCTGGGAGGAAAGTGCGTTTGTGAAGCGTCTTTCAACTTAAAGGGGTAGTACACACAAAAGACTAGTACAGAGACCAGTGCAGACTCTCTATATCTGGTCAATATTAAAAAAAAGAAATTAAGTCCATGTGGCATAAAAAGCCATGCCAGATAACATGACTACCAAAGCTAAGATTGCATGTGAAGAGAAGTTTATGACTTCAATTTTTCATCCACACCAAAACTGCAGTGCAGATGATTTCAGGGATGGTCTATTAGATAACCCATGAGTGTTCATGGAGACAATTCATTTCTAGCACTCATATAATGAATGGCATTTTTTTTAACCTTCTTTGTGAAGCATTCCTTTCCGTCACTTGTATTAACACAGAGACAGATATTTGGTCACAAGTTAGGTCAAGGTAAGGACATGACCAAGTGTCAAGAAGGAAGCTGCATCAGGCTAGGTGATGGTACTGATGTGGCAAGATTTGCAACAGAAAATAGACCACATGGGGTCACATGCCATGGGTCAAATTGTGGGAGGATGGCATTATAGAAAACCACATTGACTATAATGGAACAAAATTTATATTATTTAGTCAATAAAAATCGCCTTTTGGTAGGGAAGACATGCCTCCAAAATGAAAACCTTTTAAGTCCAAATGAGTCTAAACAGAAATAACCAAATCCACATTCAATCACAACAGGATTTAGTATTGCTCCAATTTTTAAATCGTCATTTTACATAGGAAGTAAATTGGGATGGATCCAAAGAGGAGAGTGTTACAGAGCATGACAGAATCTTTTTTATATAAAGGACATCTTGTAGTTCACTGAGGCATTCTGTGCCTGAGTGACACTTTTGTAGTAGTGACCAAGATGCCAGACATTTTATGTTGACTGACCAAGCATTGATGTTGAAGGTTCCATTACTGGAAACTATCATTGCTATTCAACAATTTAAGATGCAATCAAAGCTTTTTGTCTAGACTAGCTGGAACATCTGAAGAAGCTTGGAAACACAGACCTGCTTAACAAAGGTATTCCCGTGAAGCCTTGTTGCCTCGTGAAGACAGCCAAAGGTCTATGCCTAGACTGGACCCAATCCTTTGAGCTTTCAATAAGCATGCATCAGTTTCAACTAATTAGGGGTTCGGCTTCTATTTTGAGGGAGGAGGGAGCACCAGATTTTTGTGAATCAGAGACAGACGCGCTTGCCTTACATTCAGTCTAGTTAGACAGAAGTAAAGTAACATTATGACTGCTCAGAACTGAATTGCAACATGAAAGCAAAGCCCTTGCATTCAAGAGTTGGCCAGCCAGTTGCTATGATGCAGTAGTCATATTGATACTGTGCAGTAAATTATTCTCCTATCACCATGAAAAGGTGTGAACTTTCATACACTATAGAATGTTGAAGGGCCTTTCCTGGGAATGTGCTATTTCGCATCTTAGCTAATTTGTTAGCATACTTGCGATGGAATGAGGTCTGAGTCTTTACAGACACTAATTTACACCATGGCCACGTGGATTTTAACTTTAAATTGACATACAGACATTTTTTGCAAAGATGAGATGTATACGTTTGCATAAAATAGCAATCTAAAAGACGGTTACTTCTTTTTACCATTAACTAACTTGTTAGTTTGCTAGCTAGTACTAATTAGTTATAAACAAAGCAGGCAGTTACCTTGATAACTATGTAACTCATTTAACAGGTTTTGGCTAGCAGCCATTGCATATCCACCTAAGTTAGCGTAACTCTGTGTAGCTGATTGGCCATATTTCTGCAAAGGATCAAATTTAATCTTGCCAATCATTGATGAAGGCGTGAGAAAATAGGTTGTACCACGTTTGCCTAGGTATTTGCAAAGACTGATACCAAGCTAACGCCCTGTAACAGACATTTGTCTCCAGCAACATAGGCCGATAGTCTCAGACAGCAGATGAACTTCTAAGCTGGCTAACCAGCCCATTGGAACTGGGACATTTCTGGCACTGCTTTAAACAAAATGTTTCTAATATTAGCTATAAGAACAGAGATAATCCTGGTAAGACTTATCACACATTCTGAGGTACTGAGGAAATTCACCTCAGCATCATAACAGCTTACATTGTAATGAATTGCAAGCTGTGCTGGTGCATTTATGAGTACCCTCGCTGTTGCTTTTATATTCATGCCTAATGTGTCATCATATTGTAAATGGAAAAGCAATCTATAACTTACTGCTACAATCTTGGTAACACTTTTGGAGTGACCTGCTTGCAGATTTTAATTACTCTTACAGAGAATGTTTGGCTAATAGAGCCACACTTGGTGTTTGATATGATATGAGCACACCTTGCATTATTGCTCTTTTTGCAATTGTTAGAATGAGGACAATAAAGCTGGGGAGGAGGTAATAAAGCTGGATATTTTAGCTGTAATCATATGTGCAATGCTTTTGCTTATGCAGTGTCTATTTGTGATCATTCTTGACTCAAAAGAAAAATGCTACTGCAAAATATCTGAGTTAAGAGTTATTTGTTGTTCCCAATCAATTTGATGCCATAGTATTATGTTTATAGCATGAGGGGAACATTTCCTTCCATTAGCACGACAGCACGGTAACTCACTCAACAGTTCAAGATATTCCATTATGTAGGCTACCACTTGCAATCTTTCACTATATTTCAGTATGAACATTTGAATGATATGACAGGCTAATACACCATCGATAGAGGCCAAGCTGTGTTACTATCAGAGAAAATATACAGTTCGGGACAGTAGCAACCAATTCTTCAGTGTGAAGTCTGCCAAATCAGTCAAATCTGTAATGAGACCATGTTAAGCTGAACAACATAGGGACATTTCAAGTCTATATGGACAGCCTGCTGCAGGCTTAATAATATTCAAATGATACCACTGGAAAACACAAACTCAAAATTTAATCACAGTTGCTACGTGTATTCTTTCCCATGCTGCAAATATTTCAGATGAGCCCTCTGCCTCAAAACCAGACAGTATCTGTGATCATGACTGATGATACCATACATTACAACTTTTTTGTAAATTTCTGGTTATAGCTGATGGCCTAGCTACACTGTTGCTACAACTGCACAATAGCTGGCTTGAACAACTGGCAAGAATGGAATGGAATGTGTAACTCACAATATCATAACATTATTTACCATATTCTGAGCTCTGAATGTCATCTACTGATATTATATATCCAGAGGAAATATTTTGCATACTAACCACATCCTCTTGAAAATTCAGAGTAATGCCTCTATTCAATTCAACTACATTTTTGGTTGTCCTTTACAAATTTTTACAAATTCAAGCAGGTTTTAGCTTTTTGTTTCTCACAGAATATTATGCATAGGTGGTGGATGAAATAAGTATAAAAACGTGGAAATAATGATATGAAAAATGCAAGACTCATTTAAATTTAATACAGAAAATTAAGACCCATGTCCTACCTCCCAGTCATTGACCTTAACTCTAAACATTCATCAAGAATGGATCCAAAGAAAGTCTTCAGAAATCAATTTGATTGCATGATACCTGGATAAGAGCCACAATGAGTAAGGAAGTAAACCATAATCATCATCATAACTGGAAGTGTTAAAAAGTGCTATTAGTAGTTTCACATTCTTGGTTCTTATTTGTGCAGCAGGATTACTTCAATAATCCAGCACAAACCAAAACGTAACATGTCTTCCACCAGTTTTGTGTCTTTAGACTATAACCATGACAATGATAACTACACCAAAATCATGGACAATGTATTTGATACAAATGTCAAGTCTTGAGCAAAGGCCTTTTTGTTTCCACTGTGTTTCCAGTGCAGATGCAATAAATACACAGATGCACATGATGACGTTTCTACTTGAATCTGAATTGTCAATTACATGCAAGACCTCTTATAAGCACTCATGATGACCATAGGCACAAATAATGATAACCTGAAGGATATTTCATAAATAGAGCTTTCAGTGAATACAAAACGACAACCTTTGAGCCAGCCTTTTGTTTTTAGCTTTGTGGATATACACCATTTAAAAGCTGTAATTCAACAATTTAATAAGGCTGTTTCGTGATATCAAAAGGTATGTTGAGGGCAGGACTCAACACTGCCCACTTGCCTGGGGTCATGATTCGGAGGATCAGGACATTTTGACAAATTGTTTCCTGTTTCTTGTTGTAACTACTTACTCTTGTGAGTTTATAATTGCCAGTCAACACATGTACACTGTGATTGAAGCAGACAACATATCTCTGTGTGTCAAGTTTGATCCACACACAGTTTTGAGATTGAATTGTAGCGTCTTCAACTCAACCTTGCAACTGGCAGGAGCACGCAAGCCACAGTAGCCTATCTAGGTAGCAAGTGTGCCCAAAGTTTTCTGCCTCCCTGAGAGAGGTGGCAGGGGATTATTTAATGTTTACATTATTAAGCACTGTGAAGAGGTAAACTAATTTTATTTTGCTTGCTAATCTCCCTTTTCTCTAGCTAGCTGGGCAGCTAGCTACCTTACAACTTGGTTCAGGCATTTTTGATGTCTGAGAAACACGTGCACATATTGAAGGTCTCTGACAGGGGAAACGCTGCACATGTAACAAACGTGAAATAGGGCCTCTACTCTGCGAGTGAGTTCTGAACCCATGGTTTTGTTGCACATAAATGCTAATCACCTACATTTTTAATAGTGTAGCTAAGTTAAATGCAATTTGTCCTTAGATCCATAGGCAATAACACTAACTAACCAACTAGCTAACTATGTCTCAGATCAGCACTGTAAGCACTCTGCTACCTGCTACCCCTGCTAACTGCTTTACAGAGGACTCACAGAACCTTCTACTTTAAGCTCTGCTACACACATTATTTTGGGCTCCTCTACTCATAAAGGCTAATAGGTAATACATTGATTTAATTGATTCGTATTGTGAAGAGATTTGAGTTCAATGAGTCTAAACAAGACTCAAATTTTCTTCACCTGAAGGGCTCAAAATGATTGGATATTGTGTTTTTTTTAGCTTCTGAAGTATGTGCAAAGAAAAGAACCAAAAGGTTGGATGCATTTATATTGCAATAAAAATAAATTGGTTTAAATAGATCCAGGTGGTTCGGGGGGTATTGGGTCAAAATATGTAATGCTAAAACATGGCAACAATATTGTTCATTCGGACTACCAAAAACTGATGACTGGCTGCCCATGGTGGCAGCCACATTTCAAAGTAAGTGTCGAGCCCTGGAGTTCAAGTTTATTATACATGCAAATCCAATGAAGCTGGAAATGGAAACAGCAGAATCTCAGGTATTTTACCTTAATGAGATCCCAAACCTGCCAAATAAAGAAAAAAATGAGTGGACACAATATGTCAGTTTTTATTATAGAGATATCACATGCCTCATTCACTCCATACAATAAATCAGATTTGACCATTATTGTATGACAAACCTTTACTTGATACAACAGCAGAATTCAGACATAATTCATCATTTTAAGGTGGCAGCTCTGAATAAATGTATTGTTACAGGAATGCAGCAGTGAGTATGGGTCAAATTCCTTGGTTGCTTGATGGCAGCTCGAGTTACTTTTATTTTTATTGTATATGTATCATAACATTGTTTTTTGATGAATTTTTAATGAACTAATCTATCATTCAATATGATATAATATGAACAGTTCCTTCAATTTCTCATGAATGATGACAGTAGCATAAAAATAATGAAAACCACAGTAGTTTGCTAATGATTATATAGGCAGATGATTTAAGCAGGCAGTGTCAACTGAGCTCATTATAGAACAAAAAGACAGGGGTATCCAGGGCAGACTACCAATGGACATTTCATCTTCAATGTAGACACTACTGCAGCAATTGTCCATATTGTTACAGCTACATAATAGCTACAGAATTAGCGTTGCTGGTTACATCAGCTGGGTATACACCTACCTTAATACTGTCCAACATGAAGGAGGGCTTTAAGTCCAGAATAATCTTTACAGCCATTGGGCCATTTGGAATTGTTGGTGTTGCACATGGGTGTAAATCCCATTCTTTGTAAACAGCAAGCATAGGATGTGTTTATAGCTTCTATACCAATAGGAATAACAGAACAAATATTACCTGTGTGTTGCTTGAAACATCTAGTACAGATCATCAAATCCTTTGGAAGTTTCCCTGATGAAATGCATAAGGTAGATGTGCAGATAGCTGTTGGTTAACAAACCAGAGAAGCTTTCATTTTATGATTCAGAATACAGGCATTTGGTACAAAAAAGACAAAAACGAAACAATATTGTTCTACTTCAACTCCTTGTGACTGATGGGAGACACACGGTATATTATAAAATGCAGCCTTTCATTCACTTGCTGTGAGTGGTATTTTTTGCAAATTGCAAACCCCATTAGGTTGGGTGAGGGAGAGTGAACTTTTTAGTGGCTTGAACATTTCCTAGAATCAAAAAAGCAACAATACTCAAACCACTGAGTGATTGTGATAAAGTTCCTGGGTGTGGCTGCTATCCATGTAGCTTTGGCTTGGCTTTGTGGTTCTTATTGAATCAATCCTTTATTTAGAGGGCAGCACAACAAATGCTCTTGTGGATGCCATGTAAATTACATTTGGTAGGGTGATGCATTATGCAGTTTTTTTGCTAAGACAGACAGTGAGAGAATTTTAAAAAAATCCAGAATGGACTCCCACTGTTTTGTTCCTATGCCTGTATGTGTGCCTATGTGCATATATCCTGTGCAAAATATATGGTCATTGATAATTTGGAGAGGATCGTACCTAAATTTATGCATATTATTATGCTATAGCCAACTCTCATCTGTTGAATACTGTATTCTTTGGGGTATTTAAGACTGAAGGCTGCTCTTTATGCTTGGCCATGCCCTCACAATGCTTGACAAAAGAAAGTGCTTATATATTATTTAACTGCTTTTTGTCTGCTGTGAATAATTTAACTGAAATGTATAACAAGTCAACTTTCATACCTACTCCCATTGCTAAAATGTTCAGTAGTGTAAATTCATGTTCTGTTTCTTTAATGACAAAGAGAACACAGATTTCTCTGATCTGAGAAGTGGCAAAGTCATCCAAAATCATGTTAATCAGAGTGATACCTTTACCTATGTGTTGATTTGCAAATTGCATGATGAAAGCACGTTGACGCAGCCAGTGGCTTCTAAGCCACATGTCAACCTTTGACCCTTTGTGGCTCTGAAGCAATCTATAAAACCAAGCAATTAGCAGTCCTGCAAAATTGACTATTATTTAAAACAGACTCTTAACTCATACTTGAACAATTAAATAAAAAAAAACAATCAAAGTTGCTTACATAGTCCACTTACTTTTGTCAGTGAAATTTTAATTTAGATGTCGGCATGCATCATATTTTTCATCATACAGGTCCAATTCACTCCGTTACAGATGGAGGGGTTCTAGGTACTGTCATTCAGGGGTGTTGCTAGGATTGGAAGACATTCAGGGCCCTGCCCATGCTCTGTGATTTTGGTTGTAATGACAAATGTAAAAAAAAACATGATGTTGAATAGCTAGTGTCAATTTTAAAAAATAATGCTGTCATGTTTTATGATAATCCCTTCACCCCAAATGTAAACACTACAAAATGTCGTGCTCTGTTTTTTAGAAAAATGTATCATCAAATATACTGCATACTTACCTTTCCCATGGTTTGAATGATAGAGAATGATAAGACATCTGAACAATATACATGTTTTGGAGACTGAGAGGACTAATATCCAGTGTTCCCGTTCATGCATTTTTAGTATTTTAGATAATCAAAATACCTGTGATCCGCTGAAACGTTCTTGGCTGTCCTTTATCCTGCATGTCTCCTTGGCTGTCTTGTCCCTTGCTGTGCTTGCTGCACCTGTGTCCATATACCTCATTAAGAAATTTTGTATACCCTCTAGGTTACAGAAGAACAAAATTTTGATTAATGATTGCTGGGTCATTCAGTGGATCACGTGTAGTAAAACATGGTAGCAAAATGACATGCAGCAGTAAATGTTAGCTTCAGTATTAAGTAGAAAACCTAGCTAAAGTCAACTTAGCTAGTTTGCTAACATTTCCTGTTAATGTTTGGTTGTCACATGCTATGGTTTACAAAGATAATATCTTTGCTAGATATGTGGGTGAGTTAATGTAGAAGTAGAAGAAATGTCTTTCTTTTCAGGTAAAAGTGAATATGATATCCAGCCAGCAAACCAGAGTAATGTATGCAACTACATAGTGACACATGTGCTGTAATGTTAGCTTGCAAGCTAACTATTAATGTGTTGTATAATCACCTAGTTATTTTCTCACACTAGAATAGTCATTTCTAGCTAGTTAACTTGTAACCCAGTTGCATAATCACATTGTTAACGTTAACTATAATCTATCTACACTATGCTTCCTCTTCGTTGTTGCATTAACTGGCATTCAACTTCTCTTCTCCAACTTGTTAACATCCCATAAATTCTGAGTAAATGGAATAACTGCAGTATACATTTACCTATCATGGGAGGGAGGCAAGCAGTTTGACTGAAATTTGACTGTTTTCTATAAGTTATAAAAAAATAGAACAGATGTTGGTACTTTTGAACTGTCCCTCTCCTCATAGCAGTATAAAATCTGGTAAATGGTGATTTATTCAACTTAAATCATCAAACATTCGATTCTGTGTTCAAAACAACTAGCATCTTGATTTTTTTCAGTTTCTTAAAGGCGAAAATCTTCTGCAGCTCTCAGAACATTCTGTTACTGTGAAATTTTGAAAAAAATGTCATTTGTGTTGCTCACCCCTGTACTATCCCATATTCTACTATTGATACCAAGCCACCACCTTTTTATTTCCACTCACTGGAAGGTATTTGCAATTACATTTTAGTAAGTATCTGGAAGCACATGTGGGTGGCAGTGTAGCATAGTGGTTAAGGAGTAGGACTTCTGACTGAAAGGTTGCTGGTTTGATTCCCCACTGGGGCACTGCTGCTGTACCCTTGGGCAAGGTGCTTAACCTGCAATTGCCTCAGTAAAATATCCAGCTGTATAAATGGATAACATTGTAAGTTGCTCTGGATAAGAGTGTCTGCTAAATGCCAATAATGTTAAGTATTTGAAACTACTTCAAATATATCACTTTATAAGACAGTATGTACACTTAAAGAATTTAGAGTTTCTGAATGTATGTTAAAATGTTTCTGTACATTCAGTTGCTGCAACTACTGCAATAGCAATCAACACAAATTGATTTCACATTTCAATAATCTTCAAACCACATTTTCTACAGGAAAAAAGGTAGTATTCAACCCATACATTTATACATTTATGGATCAGTTAGAGCAAAGGTTTGCATGATATATTATAAAAACATTAATGTTTCAAAGAGGTCACCACACAATGAGTGACAATCTGGCCTGAAGACATGCACTCCAATACTGAATAGATGCTCTACAGCAGCAGAGGATGCTGGACCATGCAGATATTCTTAGGAAAATTTACTCAGTACTGGTTGTGGCCCACTGGATGGTCGTAGATGTCTGTATGGGTTGTGCTTGGTTGTTCCATGACGCCAAATTGTATGTCTGTTGGGCTCTTCTGTATCGGTGGGTCAGTAGGTGTGGCACCATCTGTTGTGGAGATGAATTTTACTGCAATGTCTTTTCAAATACTTGTTGACAGCTTTCTCTGTGTGACTGCATCAGGCTAGTTTGAATTGCGGATCAAGGACTGAGCCTACTTGGCACAGCTTCTTCTGTTTGCAGACAGCCAGGCGCTTCTCAGTTGCTTCCTGGGGAGCATTGATAGGCTTGCTTTTTTGCCTGGTGGGTTTGTGACAGAGATGGTTGGAAAGTCCTCTGATGCATAGAATAATGTAGCTGGTGGTGACAACATTAGACCCTTGCATTCTATCAGTGTCAACCTTGCATCATCAGCACTAAGAGCTGAGTAGATCAGTTTGAGTTGAAAGTTCCATCTTGTTAAAGTTAAGAAATGTGGCAAAATATTTCAAGATTAAAAAAAAGATAATTTCCAATATTTGTTGACAGAATATCAGTTTATTTCAAGTAGTCATTCAGATACCTCAGATAATGAAATTGTATTGTGGGACAGATTTTAAAATTATTAATATATATATATATATAATTAATATATAATTTTAATTGCAATTTCACTTATAAATACCAAATAAAAAAGTATTTTGACCCAGGTCCACTCTCACTGAATTTTGCTGTGGTTCTTCAGGAGAGACCTTACTATTAGCTTCTGGAACAGTGTTCTGTTGAATCATCATTTTTCATCGGCTGTTACTAGTCTATATGATAAAGCTGGTTTGTGAAACTCAATAGTGAATGCAACTCTGCTGGAACTTCCTGGAAACTGATTTGCAGTTCATAGGTACAGTTATCACAGCTTGTAGGCACCACACACACTACAAGTTCATAGCAGTAAGATCATTCTTAGTTTCAACATGCATGTGCCAAATTCCAGCAAGTTTTGCCAAGAACCATGTGATTGCTAATAATGGAAGCTGAAGTTTGGGTGGACAGGAAATTCTAGCAGGAACCTCCACATCTCCCCTAATAAATCCAAACTAGAGAATTTATGTAAGCTGCCTACCAACCTCTTTCCTGTTCCATCAGGAAAATCTGTCTGTGAATCCCTCCTTCTCACATCTCTCCACACCATGGTTCTTTCCTCCTACCTGCAGGTGTCTGTCCCAGGCTGTGTTCCATGGACTTCTATCTCATTTTAGGCTCAGTTTAGGACCAGTACCTTATACTCCGTAAGATTCAAAGAGTGGTGGGTAGGCCTCTGGTTGCTGTCCTATGGCTGTGCTGACAAGTCTGTTTCCTTGTGGGACCAGAGACCAAGTCACGCCAAAAAATTCAACATACATTCTCATTCATTTTATTGCGGTAACATTCTACCCATAAATATCCTTAAACTCATTTCAGTCATTCACTGGGGGTGAAATCATAGTGTTTTAGGCTTGACTGGTGTGCATTCAGTAAATCTTGGCATGTCAGAAATTTACATTATATTTTTGCCAAGATTTTGTATATACAAAAGACTCTTGACCCTGTCTGGAAGGTTTCTTGTATCTAATAAATGACATAATCTAAAACAACAGTAAAGCTAATGTAAAATCCAGCAAAAAGGTGAATTGGCAAGGGTGCATGACTGAATAGTCTGATAACATCTGAGAATCTGTGACCAGTCATCTTTTTGAATATGTCTGCACCTTTTTTAACAACCTGACACCCAAATATCATTATACAAAAGCAAAAGCAGTGACTCTTTATGAAAATCTTGCCTCTGTGATCTTGAGGGGGGGTGTCAGCACTATTTTTTAAAGTGAATTTGTCTTTGGAATCAAATCCCCTCATAACAAGTCTTCATTTGAGCAGCAGATGCTTAATCCTGTTAAATTAGCATCTGCTTTTAAACAGCCGGCCTCAAAATTGCTGCATTTTTGGCCTGTAAATGTTTACAGACCACCAGGGCCTAGTCTGCTCTCAGCTCATTTCCCTGAATTTTAATTAAGCCTGGACATTGATGTGGAGGGGTGTGTGCTAGTGTGTGGGGGTGTTATACAACATCATACATTCAGTAGCTTATGAAATTAATTGTAAGCATTTTTGACATACAATTATATGTGTGTTAATGTATTATATACAATACAGTAACATTTGCTGAAAATAATACTTTAATGCATAGACAACCTACAACGCCTACTTCCATGCCAGGATTTTTACCATGCAGACAGTGGTCTGTTATGACTTAGGAATACTTCTTCCATACATTAAGTACTTTGTGACATAAATAGAAGCTTAGTAAAGAGAGTACTGTAAAGCTTTAAGCACACTATAGATACCTTAAATTATGCACCAGAGTGTATATACCTCCAAGTGCAGTTTTAGTATATTTCCATACCAGTAGGCTTAGATTCTAATTCTGTTGATAGAGAAAAGGCAAAAAATATCACAGAGGAACATATTCACTGCACTTAACTGCAAGTGCTGATGAATATTGTACTTAGCTGACTCAACAATGTAAGGTTTGACGGTACTAAATGGCTTCCACACATGAGCAAATGGGAAATTGGCAAGGTCTTATTTATTTTTAATCGTTTGACCTTAACCACGAGAGCACGGAGAAAGGAAAAGACCCTCCGGTAAGAATCCATGACGGCTTTTTCCACACTTCCCACCCTTTTCTAGTCCGCTGTGCATTAACCGTGATTAATCAGCTGTCACAGTTGGCTTTGGGAGGGAGAGTGGGGCCCTCTGCGGTGAATACAGCTGGGGGCTGATGGCCTGGGGTGCCTGCTAATGACTTTATCATGTTCTGCCTTCAGCTGGTAAATGAATGAATTGATCATGTTATATTACATAGGACAGCTTTTAATAGCATGTGATCCATGTAGTTGCACTTCACATGAAGCAACTCCACAAGCACTGGTAATGAATGAACGCTGACCATGTTACAGAGAGATCAGTAAATAAATACCACCAGGTATGCTATAGTTTGGCAGCATTGCCACAGAAATGACAATGATATAGAGTCAATGATCATTACAGTGGCAGAAAAAAGAAGATCTCTGAAGCCTCGTCACTCCACTTGAAACAAGGACTTGTCAATGAATGGGACTGCGAACTGTAGGAACAAAATGTGGACACTCAACATCCTCTTAATCTCAGGCAAAACTACATAATTAGTGCTGGTTGCTGCTGTGCATAAGGAGAAAGAACCTATGAAAATATTTAGATGTATGGTAATTTACCTCTCAGGGTTTCTGGGATCAAATAGGTTCTCCGCAAATTAATTCACTATATTAAAGCACATGCATTTCTTCTTAACTAGTGCAAGGTTAATATGATTAAACTTGACTTTCCAAAATTAGGATTGATCATCTTTAGGCCAAACACATGTCTTGGGGTTCGCTGGTTCTAGCAGCACTACATGGTTGTAGTCAGTGATCAAGCAAAACCAGAATGTATCCATGTGTCAGTTAAAGCCTGATATTAAAGTATTCACTCTTGGGATTCTTATGGGCAGAATAATTCCAAGGCAATTTATGGACAGATCTTATTCATTTGTCTCCAGCCTAGAGGTCACAATGTCATCCAAGTTCTGATTATCAAACATCAACTAAACACGTCATATGGAGTTTGAAGGTCTGTTTACTATAAATTAATGTTGGTAAATGTTTTATGGCTTTCAAACCCTGTCAAAAGGTGTTTCTTTCAAGATTTCTAAGTGAAAGTATCCAAAGCAATTCAATTTTTGTCACAAAATATATGTACAAAAATAAATAATCTGCTTAAATTGCATATTAAGAGTTAAAGACATAGCATAGGATAAAATTAATAAAGGCCAAGATTATGCCCATCAGCATTACTGTCACATAGCTATGAGATTAGGACTTCCCCAAACACAAAGACCTCTTTGTTCCTGGACAGTATGCGGTCCGTGTAATCACTGACTGGGTTTTCTGCTTTCTTTTTTAAAGCAAGGTTTTGACTCCGTGATCCACCTTTGGTTTTGGGGGACAAAGCTATAAGTGCCAGTAGAGCGCCAAGCAATGAGTCGATGCTGAAGAGAGTAGTGAAACCAAAACCATGATGAGTGAGCTGGTGATTAGAATGTACTGGAGAAGGCGTGAGGTTGTGGGGGACTATATGTCGTTGAGGTGAGGGATGAGGTCTGTGCCCCATTCATAAACGTCTATGCTGGTCTAGTGCTAGGATGTGCACAATTGGTGCATTTGCACCAGGGCACTAGCTTCACAGAGACTCGTTTTGCACATTGGATGCACGAGATTCTGCTGCGTCTCATCACAGAACAATATCAGGAAATTGAGAGTGGGCCAGGTTACTGGAGGGGAGGGGTGGACTGTCCAATATCGCTGCACACAGGCACGTTAAGAACAAGCTTGGTAGAAATGACAAGCTTGTTAGTTGTTTACCCATGTAATATCAAAATGCAGAAGGTTAACGTAATCTGGCTGTCAAAAGTTCAGCAAAAGCAAAAGAAAGCAAGAAAATAAAGTAAAAGATGCTACCAACACAAAACCAGTGTATGCTTCATGGCTCACATCACCAGAATCAGCAAATTTACCAGCTACCATGGACATAAATGCCAACAGCTTGACTGAGGAGGTAAGTTTTCTCTCTCATCTGCTTGTAAGCAATGAACTTTTCCTGCTCAAGTATTCCACTATGTAGTAGTGAAGGATGTGTAGAGTGCTTTCCCTAACACTGTCATTGCTTTGGAGGTACTACTGACTGTGACAGTCACTAGTACTGAGAGGTGGTTTAGCAAAATATCTGCTTTCTGCTCTGGCCCAATTGTCCACTGAATATTTACTGGCTAGACAAATGGATTTCCAAGAGATTGTCGAACAATTTGCTGCCGCAACAAGTTTGCTGCTCTTGGCTATGAGATGATGAGTCTATTTGTATTTTAATTTGTGTATGAGTCATCAAATTGTTCAATATCAATAGCTTTACAGAAATACTGAAGCAACAAAGTAGTCTTTGATTATTACAACAGATTGGTTTCAAAAGCGTTCTCTTGTAGGCTAACATCAAAGTATACAGTGGGTCTAGAAAGTCTTAAAGGCTGAAACATCTCTGTGAAAATCAAATGCCTCAGTTTTTGAAACAAAGTATTGAAACAAAGTACTCTCATTGGTTGCATAAGTCTAACCCCTTTAAATTAATACCTGGTTAGAGCACCTTTTGCTTTCATAGCAGCAGTGAATCTGTTTGGATAAGTCTCTCCCAACTTCTTACATCTAGATTTTGCAATTTTTCTCTCATACTCCTTAGCAGTAGAGTTCATGCACACTTAAATTGTGAGGGGACTGCTTATGAACAGGTCTCTTCCAAAGGTTTTCAGTGGGGTTGAGGTCAGGACTCTGACTGGGCCATTCCAAGATATTGGTTTTACTTTTTTTCAGCCATTCCACTGTGGATTTGGCTATGTGCTTTGGATCATTGTCATGCTGAAAGGTGAAATTCTTCCCCAGCTTGTTTCAAAGGGTAGCAGGTCTTTCTCTAAAAACCTTTGCTATTTTGCACTATTCATTTTCCCCTCTATCCTCACCAGGGCCCCTGAAGAGTAACAGCCTCATAACAGGATGTTGCCACCATCATGCTTGACAGTGGGGACTGTGTTCTTAGGCTGATGTTCTTAGTCTTGTCAGACCACAAGACCTTTTTCCACATGCCAACAGGAAATCTAGAGTAGTCTTTTGCATAATTAAGACAAGACTGGATGCTCTTCTTTGTGAGAAATGGCTTCCATCTTGCCACCCTACCCCACAGCTCAAAATTGTGGAGAACACAATCCTGAAATTGTTGCCATGTGCATATGGTGGCCAGTCCTTGCCATAAAGTTCTGCAGCTCTTTTAATGTTGCTGTTGACTTCTTGGTAGCCTCCCTGATGAGTTTCCTCCATGCACAGTCATGTATCTTGGAGGGATGGCATGCTCTGGGCAAGGTTCTGGTGGTGCCATATTTAATCCATTTCTTGATTATTGTATTTACTGTGTTACATGGATATATTTAAGGCCTCTGATATCTTTTTATAACCCTCTCCTGATCTGTACCCTTCACCAATTCAATCCTGATGATGTTCTGGTAGCCCCTTGTTGTCCAAACCTGCTGAGAAAACCTACAGGAGGAGCTGATTTTATCCTGAACTAAGAATCACTTCATTTGGGCACAGGTGAAAGCAGTTAGCGTTGGGCATGCTATGGATGATAACTGGTTACACCTGATCACAGGTCAAGCTCCCATTATAAAGGGTGTGTAAATTTAAGCAACCATGGTGTTTTAGTTTAATTTTAAATTAATATTCAGAAATATGTTGCCTTTACTTTTTACTGTGATGTTACAGGTTACTGTGTCTAAATGAAAGTGGAAAAAAATCTGATTGAATGGGTTTTAATTTCAGGCCTCAAGGCAATAAAAACATTTTGAAGGGGTATGCAGGCTTTCTAGATCCACTGTAGATGCACTGGTAGCAACATTTAAAAAGATTGTGTGATTTTATGGTTAAGTCTTTTTTTGCAATAATGTCTGCCATCTTGTACCAGGGTCCAAGATACATTAGCACCAGATCTGCATCTGTGGGGATATCCATACTATAATGCTAGAAAACACCCTGTATCAATTTTTGTTTGGGACCCCCACACATTCTACACCTCTGTTTATACATACAGTACATCAGACAACAACACCTGAACTAAGCACTTTACATGTAGTCCGTTGAAAAAATTGCACGTGCTTATATTGCAGCTAGCCAAGCCTTTTTTCTCCTTATCTCATAATTTAGATTTTTTGCCTAATTGTATCATAGAGATGCCGCTCATTGCTAAACATTCGGGCAGCAGTGTAGCATAATGGTAACGAGTAGGGCTTGTAACCAAAAGGTTGCCGGTATGATTCCCTGCTGGGGCACTGCTGTTGTACCCTTGGGCAAGGTACTTAGCCCACAATTGCCTCAGTGAATACCCAGCTGTATAAATGGATAACATGTAAGAATTGTGGCATACTGTATGTAAGTTGCTCTGGATAAGCGTGTCTGCTAAATGACAATAATGTAATGTAATGTAACATTGGCTAACAAGCCAGGAGAGCACAAACACATACTCTCCTCTGTAGCATGTGATGCCAAGCCCTGCTTCTTTTCACACTGCTGTACATGTGTCAAGCTTGCACAGACATGAACTGGATGAGGATACTTCATGCGAAACTCTATGCAGACAGACTTGCAGGAGCCCTGTTGGGCCACCTCTCTCCCCCAGAGGAATTTCTGGGATTAAACCCAGGCCATAGAGCTCATCTTGCACTCAAAGCAAACACCTAGACAAGTTACCTCCTTAGGAGCCCTATCAGCCATGTATTTTAACCAAATCTGAGGCTGTATTTTGTATTTCATAGCAATGTATGTAATATTGGTCTAAGACTAGCCGTTGCTATCTTACATCCCTATAAAAAATGAGCAGAGATCATTAAAATCATCATTGCATTTTTATTACAGTACTCACGATAATCAGGTGATGTGTTTTTATCATATACTGCAATTATATTCACCAGAAACACACCAAATTGATTCGTACTTAATAGATTACAAGCTTTAAGTGCCTATGGCACAATTGTCATTATTTATCAAAATCAAAATATGCCTCTTTGTACATTAGTACAACATAATAAATTGTTTTGCACAAAGTGGCATTTTATGAGCCTATACAACATTTCATTTAAAACTGAACAATGAACAGAATTGTTGTATCTGGGGAAATGTAAAATTACACCACCACCAGGGAAATTGGAGGTGGTCATAAAACTTTTTTTAAAAAGGTTTCTATACTGAAAGGATGCTCATAACCTTTTTGATGAGGTTTCTGCATCATTACACATTCTAATACATTAATGCCTTCATAAAGGTAGTATAATGCATATTGAACAATGGCAACACTTTTACTCACCATGCCTACTTACAAGTACTGTAGTCTTAATGCATTATACATTCCAATGACATTATGATATACACTCATTAGAAAACACTACACAACAACAGGGCAAACTGTTGGCTAGGTAACAATCTTACTGGCAAAAAGATCACCTGTAACTAAGGGAAAAGATGAATGGTTATAACTCAGTGGTTGTTATAGTGTCTCTTGATGTATGGATACATAATGCATTATGTTTACTTCTTATAAGAAGTTTAGCAAGTGGTTATAAACAGATATGATGCTTGTGTTGTACTGCCAAATGAATAAGCGTAAATGTAAATGATCAGTTAATGTGTTTAAGCCACAGTATATTTAAAATTACATCACATTCATACTGTGGAATAAATGTATTGTCATGGTTGAGGAATACACTTATAATATGCTACATGCTAGTGTGCTACAAAAAATCACCACAGTATTTTCCATGCCTCTTTGAATTCTGCTGCTGTTGCAGACAAACAATAGTGTGCATAGTAGTGGACCACAGAGTGCTTAAAAGATGAATTTACCAATGTTACATGAATTTACTAATTATGAGGGTTCTGCAGCTTCTCACACCACAGTCAGTTCCTTGTCTCCAATGTTACTTCCTCCTGGCTGGTTTTGAATGCAGTTAGTTCAGCCCATACAATTATACTTTGGTGCTTTATCCAGCTATGTTTTTGTTTGGTTCCGGGGCAGGTGGAAGCAAGGCTCTTGAGCTCTAGCTGAGTCAGAAAAATGCACATGAGCTCTGCTGAAAAAAAAAAGGTTCTTACAAAGAGAAAAACAGATGGGTAAGATCAACAGAGACAAAAAGATAGGAAAGTAGAGCAAACACATGGCAGTACAAGGACAAGGACAAACTCAAGTCAGGCTTTCTTTGGCTTACGTCCTAGTAGCGTCATACCGTGCGTGAGGGAGAGTCACATATGTGTTTATGAAAGAGACAGATAATCCCACGGAGTCACACATAGCGCGTTTGCAGCTTGAAAAAAGAAATATTTAAACAATCTGGAATACCCACGCCGGCCCAACTGGCTCAGCACCAGATCTCGTCAGTCCCTGTGATGTATGCCTTGCTTACGTAGGATGACTAATCAAAGCCTTTAAATCCAGGTCTAGTGATGAAGAATAGCCGGTCAGACTCAGCCGTGTCTTGGGCCACTTGGTATGCAGTGGCGGGCTTGCTTGAAAATGAGGCATGCTGACTTTGAACCACTTGGCGGACATCAAAAGCTCACCACCATCAGCAGGGAGCTAACAGGCAAGGAGCCAGATTGGACCTTTTCCTTCTCTTTTCTCCATTTGTCTCTCCTACATCGCAGCCACCAAGACCTCCAGGCGTGGATATGGGGTCCAAATAAAACTTAAAGAATGGCAGTTTCCAAGACATTCAAGTTTCAGTTCAGCAGATTAAAATTCAATTTTGAGATTTAAATAATTACACTTTAGATCATTACAGAAAACAGATTCAGGAAAACGTCCCATGGCTATGGCAGTGAGGAATGATTTAGGAGGACATTGTGACCTATTTAAAAGCAGCGGGGAGCTTATAGAGTGTAAAAAAAAAAGAATTCACTGTGGTGTGATTGATTCACATAGAGCTCCTTTCCCCCCTCATCTTCCAAAAGTCATTAACAGTCTCACACAAGTGGACTGCCAGTCAATGCAGAGACTTTGTTTTTGTGCTACTGTGACACAGCTCCCTCATGGACAACAGCTCTATATTGTTGACCCCATTACCCCCTGTGTTGATCAGACTTTTCTGGGCCAGATAACAATATCCTTTAGCTCAGTGGGGTTTTTATTGAAAACCAAAATGTGTTAAGCTGAAAAAGATGTCCAGAACTGTGTTTAGATGCCTTTTTATAGTGCAGTAATAAACTAATAACCCCCAAAAAATCAAGACAAGACTTTTTAAAATAAAACAACAGATACAATTGCTTTTGTATTGTACATGACTTGATGCTTATTAGACTTAACCAATGATATGCTATCTGTGATGATACAGGTGCCCTTGTTATGTACATACTCTCTTTGAATTTGACTGTATCTTCCTGTACACCAGGACAGACTCCACAGCCTGTCAGGGGAGCAAAAGGTATTTCTGTCATCACAAAATCATTAAGCCTCTATAGCACCACACTATGTTGACCATTCTCAAGTAAAAGGCAAGATTACACCTAAAGTAAAAAAGATTGTTATTCTGTGTGAATAAAATGGTTATTCTGATGGAAATTTTTATCATAAGATTTTAAAATTATTATTATAATTATTATTTTTGACATTCAAGATATGTTTTATGTAGTGGAAACATAGGTGCCCTTGTTTGGTTTTGCATCCTCACACTGTTCAGATTGAATCTCTGTGTTACTCTGTTCTTAGTCCTTTTAAGCACAGTAACAAAGATCCAACTCTAGGTAGCCAAGATACTTGGCCAAGTCCACTCCAAGGAGTGGCTCAGAAATAATAAGAACAAATACAAATGATTGTCAATGTGTTTGAGAAACATGTCTGTTTTATGGCTTTTAATCTCCTTTTTGGATATGGCAAAATAATCCATTTTCCTGGAATGCCTGGAATGCCTTGGATGCTTTTTTGATATTGAAATGTTATGCATAGTGTATGTGTGTTCTGGACTATAATTAAAGATTATTATCCATGAAAGATTCATTTTCATTACCCTAGACCACAGTCAGCAAGTAGACCTGGTCTCTTTCTGAATAAGTCTGGATTTTACCTGTTGAATTAAACTTTCAGGTCATGCTTTATTTCAAGAGTCACAGCCACCCTCCTCTCCACATGTATCAGATTATTAACTCACTATACCAATGTGCTTAGATGTCTCTCAATAGAAAACTGCAGGGCACAGATGAAAGGGCTCATCCTTAGCACATCAAACAATGTTTCAGAATCTCAACTGAAAACTTTCAGCTATCATTAAAAAATGTTCTCCTTGTATGTCTTTCCACCCCCAGCCCTCTTCAATCCCCTCTCCCTCCATTTTACACGTGGGACGAAATCTTCCTGAAGATGAACTGGCAGCTGCCATCTCTTTAAGGTTTCCATGCATGCACTGGTGGAATACATCTTCATTGGCTTCCGCCAGGAGTGTGAATTCGACATCATTGCTCTGTACCGAGCATCTTGCGGCGCGCGCGCGTTCGTGAAGCCTGAATCACCGCTTATTAAACGCGCCTGCTCTGAATGATGAGAGCCCCCACAGAGCCTGGCTGGATGGCGGGTAATCCTGCTTCGCTCGCGGATGATGATGCTGGGGAGACTGTGAGACTCAGTTATGCAGCAGCAGCCCCTCAGTTCCCGCCTACCAAACCCTGTTAAATGTGACCTTGGAAGAGCATGATTTTTGTAGAATAAAAAGTGAGCTGGTGGCTGCTGAGGGGATGATTCAGACTGGAACGCGCCGGGACACATTGGAGAGCAGTTTCGCCTCCCTTGAGATTTGCTTTTATCACTGAGGGCATCTGTGAGCACACTTTGATAATTTGACATTTAGATGTAAGTTCTAGCTTCCAAACTAGGGATTTGGAGAGATTATCCAATAGAAAGCAAGTGCAAATTGCATCCTGACAGTGTACATGTCCATCATAACATTACACGAAGCACCTGCGGATATATAACTATGTCTTATTGTTTACATCTAAAAGAGTACAAAAATAGTAAAAAAAAAATAGTAAGACAGTAGACAGTAAGTAACATATGTCTACACTTAAACAATATTTAAACTGAGCTCTCACATAGTCTATAATATGTATGTATGATATTTTATAATATCTGTAATGCTATACACTTTATAGGGAATAGTCAAAGCGATGTTACTGCTTCTTGAAATGAAAGTTATGAATCAAGCATGATGAAAGCTGAGCTATGCTGTTTTGTGTGTGCATGTCTGTCTGTTTCTGTGTGTTTATTTTACATACTTATGTAAGGGTAGAAGTCAGAGGTCAAAGCCTTTTTCTTGAAAACTGACACCTTCTTGCATTTCTGGCACAGAGATATAGCAGATCACTTTGTTGGCATTACTAGAAACTGGAGAAAAGAAACTGAAGAATGCAAAGATTAGTATGATAAAAGGAAAGATAAAAACATATGGGACTACATCCTAATGAATTATTCATTTTTTTTGTTTCAGAGCTTCATTTTAAGGTTCTATTCTGGGTTAGCTCAGTAATTCACAGAACACGCCTGAACCCCTTGACTGAAACATTCTCTGTATGTCTTTTGGATGTACAGTAAATTGCAAAGTATTTGTATTTATTATAACTATGAGTCCTGTACAAAATACACTTATAGATTCAACTGTATGTCAGTGAAGGTTAAAGATCAAACATTTAAGTCAACATTGAATGTGGGAACATAAAGTGCCTTTGAGCTTCTCCCTTAATTTACACATTTTAGTTTAATTGTACTCCTCTTAGTTAGTTTTTAACATTTGCACAACTCAAGCAGCTAACTTATTTTTATCTAATGTTTTGCTGGTAATAATTAAGCTAGCATTACAATTCAACAGAGTGCTTCCCAAATTTGATCTGGCATCTAATCTTATTTCATTTAAGAGAGTATAATTAATAACCTCATATTAACTCACCTGCACAGGACCCAGTGACACCATCATCACGCAAATGATAAGTCATATCAGATAAGGTCATGCTTATTTTGCACGCTTTGTGCTCAAAATATGTTTTATGCTGAAAAAGACCAGGGCCAAGTGTAACACCTGTTTATTGAACAGTTCTGTCTCAGGCACTGCTTAGATAAAAATCTGGCTCTGATTTGAGCTGAATTTCCATGGCAACCACTCCTTGAGTCCAGAATCTGCTTTCAAGTGTCTCCATTGCTTTGGGCAGCTCAGATGGAGATTCCCTCTGTCCCTGCTCCATGCAGCAAAAAAAAAAAAACACCAGTTCCCCTCTAGCCAGAAAAAATGTCAGAGCAAGAAACTCTAAGTTGCCAAATAGCAAGTTGTTTATTTATTATATTTATTTATTTATTTGAAGATGTTCTGCTATCATTTCCTGAGGGAATGAATCTATTTTAGGCGAGAGTGTATTTTTCTCACTCATTGAAATTCTCCCTCAGCCGGTCTCTTTCCCATTCACCACACAATACTGCTAGCCACCACCAGAGGAGAGAAGAAATCTTAAACAGAAATTTGCATGTGTGTGTGTGTATTTCCATGATGATTGCACACAAACGGTTATTTTTCCATTGTGAGAGACAACACAAAATCACCTCACCTATTTTTTGGTGTTTTATCTGAGCAGAGGAAGGTCAGAGGAACGCAAACCTCTGGAATTTAACATTTTTCAGGGGATATTTATTGATTGATGATGTTCTTCCTGCCATGGCCGTTCACCCAATTGTCATTTGAGGACATAAGATGGTTTTACGTTTTATGCAAATGTTTTGCTAACTCTATTTCAGCCAAGTCATTATTGCTTGTAAAATTGATCTGAGCTGAGCTGCTCTGACCTCTTGTAAAATAAAAAGTCACCTTGAAAGCCAGACCCTGTAATTTCGCAGCACTCTTCAGGAGATAAGCCCGACCTGTGCTGTGCTGTGATCTGGATCTGAGACACTGTGATTCCATTCGCTGCACTTTGGATGTGTAACTAGCCCAACATGTCCCACTCTCAGGCAACGCTTAGTAGGAGCAGTAGGCACAAGGGGAGAAACTGCACTGAAAGCATGACTGTTGGTGGGCTTTCAATAAAAAGTCAAATCTGTGTATGTTTCATATAATGAAAACGTCCCCAATACCCACAGTTTTGTCAACACAATGTCCAATTGTCCAATTATCTAAAAAGGAAAACAGTTATTTTTCAAAATTATAAATAATATTAGCAAAAACATTCTTCCTCCATACTACCTCTAAAATAACTGCATTTTTGCAATAAAATAAGTCAAGTAAATTAAATTAAATTCATAAAAGTCAATTAAACTCATATTAGAACATTGACTGATGAAACATAGGAAAGCAATACTATAGCCTTGACCTCTTGTTCTGTAATGCTTGAAAATAGTGACTTATGAAAGCTACCACTGGTGCTGCCTTGTGTAGAAGGTACTTTTGGCACTGGCCTCTCTGCATGACAGCAAGGCAGAAGTGATAGGATTTCCCTGAACAATAAGCGAGTGGACACACGTGACCACAGAGGTCAAACTGACACACAGACACTGGAAACAAACAATGGAATTTTCACTGTGGGGTAGAGGTAGAGACAGAGATATAGGTGGAGGCAGGCTGACATGCTGTATACAGTTTCTGGGTGTTGAACCAAATGATAACTAACAACATGTCAACTGACCTCCACAGCCAATCTGGTGCTGTCTTGGCAACAAACCATCCAGGGCTGCATTTGTGAACTGTGTGGTGAAGTAGCAGCAGTCAATTCAAAATCTACCTGTAATGACAGAAAAGCTGTAAACTATACTTATACCAATGACTAATATAGGTACAGCAGCTGTAATTATTTCTGATGTCTTTCTTCAGAGCTTCAGAACCCTCTCTATTTACATACATACATCTCCTATTTTAATGCATGTGATATATCACAGCCCATGCATTAATATGGAAAACACTGTCAGGCCAGCCCAGATAGGACCCAGCATGGCTTGGCTCAGTTGTTGCTCTTTCAGATGGACAGCAGGATTAGAGCCATGCTCTCAGTATTTCAAAACATATCCCCAGATCAGCAAATGTAATGTGTGGGATGGAGGACCCATACAGAAAAAAATGTATTGAAATATATTTTAAGTGTCAAAAATGTATGTGGATTATACTGTAAATACATTGCAATACATTCACATTGTTGTTCACTTATATTTGTAATATTGAAATATATTTTGAAACATAACAAAATATATGATGTTAAGTGTGAAATATATTCAATTATGACATGAAATGCAAAATATAAGACAAAACATATGTGGTCATGAAATTTTAGTTGACTGTAACTGACGAAAGTCCGTCTTCAGCTGTACATGTTTCAGCCTCAGAAACACCTTGCTTATACAGCTAAAGAAGAACCGAAATGTTTTGTTTTTTGAGCAGTTTAGGAATTACTTCTTCCTCCTCTTTCCCTACACAACAGTAACAGATTTCACTACTGTATACTATATTACATACTACTATACTATATACTGTATATTTACATTTAAATGACTGCAATGTCAAATGACAAATTACATTTGCTTCCCTAGGACATCAGGCTACATTAAGACAGCACTTAGTTCAATTATTACATTTATTGACATGCTTTAATGCACATCTTTCTGAAAAGTAATTGTTGTTTAAAATAATATTGAAAATGTGTACAGTATTTATGATGCAAGTGTAATACAATGACACTACAATAGTAAAGTACAGTGAAATAATACAATATTAAGATAGAGAATACACTCAGTGTCCAACACTGCACTTACAGAATATACACACAATATTAAATAGCTTCTTCATTCCATTATTACTACTATATATATATATATATATATATATATATATATATATATATATATATATATATATATACAGCACTGTACATTATATCTACAAACACATCCAATAATACCCATGTTCAAGAAAATATGCTGACATAAATATATTTACAGGGTGGCAGTGTAGCATAGTGGTTAAGGAGCAGGACTCATGATCAAAAGGTTGCCTGTTTGATTCCCTACTGGGGCACTGCTGTTGTACCCTTGGGCAAGGTACTTCACCCCAAATTGCCTCAGGAAAATATCCAGCTGTATAAATGGATAACATTGTAACTGATGTAAGTCCCTCTGGGTAAGAATGTCTGCTAAATGCCAATAATAATAATTGTTTTATGTGAAATATTATTATTATTATCTCAATGTCAAAAATACATGCACATATATGTAACATACAAACAGAAATATACACATAAATAAATATATTTAATTAGAAAATATATTGACATATATTTCACTAAAATATATTTATTGGGCCAATTTTGAATATTTACATATATTTCAAAAGTGCTCATCAAAATATATTTCAAATATATTTTTTCATGTATGGGGATAACATAATAGTACTTTGTTCTGATGTAAGAACTATTGTTACTCAAGTACAGAGTAAGGACTTTTCATTGTACAATAATTGCAATTATTATCAATTTGCCTACACTATAATTATGCTTACCAGGCACCCTAATTAAGTTCCATTGTTTATGGTATATCTGTTATATACAAAAATAATATACTTAGCTGTGCCTTTACAAAAATGTCTGACAATATAATTGAAAATCCTACAGAATGATACTTTGAATATGTAAAATCCTACTTCAAACTGACAGAGGTCATTTCGGCAATCACAAACCCTAGCTATTACTACTGCACACTACAGTGCTTCTCACTTGTTCTCCCCAATCTCAAAACATCTGCGCCTCTGTTGAGAAACACAGATCTGCCGCCGTTAAACAAACCGTGATGAAAACTTTTTTCTCATTTCCCAGTCAGAGTGAGTGAGGTTCTCTTCTGTTTCAAAGCCACTGTGAGTGAGTAATTGGAGAGCTGAATAAATTCGCGTCCCTTACATGTCCCATCCTCCCACCATCTGCAAAAAAAAAAGTCAGTCTTCCTCAGAAGCTGTATGTAAATACGAGGAGAGCTTCGTGCCACACACATCAACACATTTCCACTTGAAAGCACGATTGGGAGTCACTGGCATGCTGACCCCATGGTTAAAAGTGTCATAAATATTTAAAGCCACAAGAGAGGAGAATTCAGGCACTGTTATGGAAAGAGATTGAGGCTGCTGCTAACGACTTGGACTCTGTTCTGACTCTGACTGCTATGACTTCTTCCTCCCTTCAGTGGCTGTGTTTAAACTGTGCACTTGATTACTGCTAGGGTACATAAATTGCTACTTTTGCTTTGCTTATGAGTGAGGGTGGTTTAATATGTAACACTTTTTCTGAGTTTCAGTTTCTTTTTTTATTTCTGGGATTTTAAATGTCTCTACAAAAAACACAATATCTCTACTGCGTGATATTAAAGCAAGAGAGCTGCAACATCTTTGCAGAATATGCACCCTTGAGGCACGTTTTTATCAGAAAAACCACTGATTGGAAGCAAGGATTTTATCTGCACTGAATGTAGGTCATCTGCTCCCACATCACATGACGACATGCTGAGTCTTGCATCTTGCAGTGTGTCAATCAAAGGAAGCGACATCAAGTTTAAGAATCTCAAGGTGAAAAGGGAAAATACTCACTACAAATCAACTGCACAGGGAGTGGTGTAAACTTCATAGCACAGCTTAGTCATCTGTTAAAATCATACATTCGTATGCATTCACTGTGCTTTGTGATTCCAGAATGGGACACCCCAATGATATTCAAGCAAATATTCTTTATCCTGGTTTGCACTGGAACAATTTATGTTACATTGATACAAAGGTATACCTGTATATGTGTTTTGGGCTTAGGGAATAGAAATTTGACATAGCTGTTTTCATTCAACAGGCTCAAGCTATAGCTATAGTTTTTTCCCAATATGTACCTCCCAGGAGTGAGTACTGATCAATAGTAAAGAGGGGGAAATTGGCAGTGCACCAGAAATATCACTAGGCATTCAAAAAATAGAAAGAAACTAGAGAGAAGGTTATATCTAATGCAGTTACCTTGACCTTCATTTTCAATAATGGCTCGATCACAGTACAGCAGGTCAGCATGTTCATTTTAGTTCAAATACATGAGATATGCAAGCAATTAAAAAGTTACACTTATTGAAATCAATTATAGCTCAAGCAATTCTCAAAGCAGCATAGTGAGTTTTCAAATGTAAGTTTTCTTTGGACCCAAACTCTATGCTCTCGCCCTAAATTAGACTAACCTAGATTACATTTGTCACTGTATGGATGCTATGAGCTTTTCGTTCCTGGTTCATGCCACTGCGGGGGCAGGCAGTCTATCCCACCACAGTGAAAGAAGATGAAAGGTATTAAACTGATTCCCAGCTCACACACCTACTGGAGGGCACACAAACCAATACTCTCACCCATTTACTTCTTACTCACATGCACAAATATTCATGCAAACACTCATAAACACACCCACATGAACACAAACACTGTTATAGATACACTCGCACATCCACTCGCACATACATTCACACACACACACCCATCCATCCTCTCTCTGTCTCTCCATCTCTCTCTCTCTCTCCCTCTCTCTCTCTCTCTCACACACACACACACACACACACACACACACACACACACACAAACAGCAGCGGCATATGAAAGTGCACCAGAGAGACACAGGGGAATGCAGGAGCCTCGCAGTGATTAATACCCATGTCACCTGGAGAGCCGTGCACGGCGCGGGGGGGGGGAGAGAGAGATGCCGTGTCCCTTAATGGGACCTGATCTGAATAACTGCGCAGCTTAATGTCTGCCGCAGCGGCCCAAGGCTGACAGTAATGCTCTTACTAGGGCACTGCAGGCAGTCCTGCTTGACTATAACAAAACTGCATTGGGCAAAGGCATTGTGGGTCCTTCCCTCTGCAGAAAAAGGGCTTCACGTACAAGGGAGATGCCTCCGTTGCACAGGGCTTCTGTGCTATCTACCTGAAGAGGGTGACTATTCAATGACAGGTCCGTAGTAATTATTAAGTATGAATTGCCACAGAAAATGTTATGCCCAAAAAGCTAAAAGACAAAGACTCTGTCAGAAAGGCAAACTATCCGTTTATTTTCCAAAGAGAACTTTTGTTCGGATTAATGCCGTATCACAGACACTCAAACTGTGCAAATGGTGGGTCATGATGACACTGTGCATTTGCACTCCGAACAGGTCAGGGGTGTGTTCACATCCTAGAATAGAGATAATCTTCCTGCCATCAGCTTGAGTGGACTGTATGGTGGTGACGCACTGATTTTGATGACACAGAAATAAACTGCAGAATCTACGGGAGAGAAGTACCCCTTTATTTCTTTTCAGTGGTGTAGTGCTAATCTATAACACAGTAGTGACATTTAACTTAACTGCATCAAAGAAAATGGAGCATTTCAAAACAGAATTCTCTATCTTTGTTGGGAAACTTCTTCAGGCAGATACTGTAGCATAAGGAAACAGTATCACGCATCACACTGACCTCACTGTAATTAGATGGCTGCTGCAGTCAAAATATGGAGTAAAAATTCACACCTTGGTGTTGCCTTCAGAATTCAAAGACAGCCACAAAGTTTAATTAACACACTCCCAGAACCCTGAGAATTGAACAGCACACACTTCCTTGTGTCTAGCCAAACACAGCTTCTCGCAGGGGTAGGGGGTTGTGGGAGATCCTGCTTCACTGGGCACCACATCCAGACTGCCTAACAGGAGCAGAATAGCTCAGTGCCTCTCTTACCCCATATTGCACCAGCCATTTCAAAATGACAAGCAGCAAGGGTAGTCAAGCTTTACGCTGAGTAGATGCTGTGTGCTTTCAACATTACCTCACTCCAAGCTCCACACCCCCTGGCTACACGAAGCTCCTTCAGTGGAATGCCTGTCTGAATCCCAGTCATACCTATTGATAAGATTAACGCACCCAAAGACCTACCACCAATGAGCAGCACACATTAATAAATAAATAAATCCATTCTCTTTACGGGGATGAAAACAGCTTAACTAGACTAATGATATACACACCATACCTGATTTTGCTCTTACAAATCATCCCTCATCAGAGTAGGACTATTGTCTGGTTATTATCATTCATATTTCAGAGAGAGGAATCTTGTTAAAACAAGTCTCCCTTTTTGGACACTTTTCAAGATAGGGCAGAAAACTGTCAGTCTGCAGTTACAATCTCATTTGTAATAATGCTTGTGTTTTTTTTTTCAAATAGCTTAATATTGTTCAAAATATTTTAAAGCAAAGAAGTGTGGGCAGAGTGTTCATTTCAGTAGCTAGACACAGTAGACAACAAAGGTGAAAAGCACTCCTGTCCTTCCTGAAGAGGGAAAATGTCCTCACGCGTTCCAAAAGGTGAATGCTGGAGAGTGACCGAAACATCTTTTGCTGGCTCAAAGTTAATTTCAGGAGCAAAGTGTGCGAGTTCCAAATCTCAGGGACCTCACACAGAGGGTGGCTGGAACATAATAGTTATGGATACAGCAGCACACAGAGACCTAATGCAGAATAAATTGCTGATGTTCAAGAGCATTATAGAGATGAGTGAATATATGCCAGAGCCAGCAAACCACAAGGGAAGGCTCAGATCAATTGTGGAAAATTGTGAGAGGGGAATATTTATTCATTTATTTATTTATTAGTACAGACAGAATTTACACAACTTGAGCTTGGTATTCACTTCAGTGAATTCACCATTTAAAACTTAGGTTTTATTTTTTGTTGACCCGTACTGACATATTGGTCTTTTAAGATGTTTGACCGCATGGTATGTTATTGGTGTTTAATGTTGACATACAATTGGATATAGTGTTTCTGGATAATGATTAAAGGTTACATTTTCTTTTTGTTTTTTCAAGTGCATCCAGAAACTCTTGAAAAATACATTTTATTAACTGATATCAGAAGGGGCTTGGTCCATCCTTGTCTAGTTGTCTAAAAATGGGGGAATCAATCATTCTGTGACACAGCTATACATTCATATCCAAGGCTTAGGAATGCAAGTATCTACTGCTCTGGAGTCCTCAGTTGATGCTTTATTGCTGCTACTTCCAGCAGGATAACATGCCATGCCACAAAGCACACGTCATCTCAAACTGGTTCCAGGAACATGACAATGAGTTCAGTGTACTCCAATGGTGCTGGAAACATTCCTTAGAGATTCTGCTCCATGCTGACATGATAGCATCACGCAGTTGCTGCAGATTTGTCGGCAGCACATTCATTGCCCCGAATGTCCCGTTCCACCACATCCCAAAGGTGCTCTATTGGATTGAGATCTGGTGACTGTGGAGGCCATTGGAGTACACTGAACTCATTGTCATGCTCCTGGAACCAGTTTGAGATGATGTGTGCTTTGTGGCATGGCATGTTATCCTGCTGGAAGTAGCAGCAATAAAGCATCAACTGAGGACTCCAGAGCAGTAGATACTTGCATTCCTAAGCCTTGGATATGAATGTATAGCTGTGTCACAGAATGATTGATTCCCCCATTTTTAGACAACTAGACAAGGATGGATGGCTCTGGCATATATTCACTCATCTCTATAATGCTATTGAACATCAGCAATTTATTCTGCATTAAGTCTCTGTGTGCTGCTGTGCCCATAACTATTATGTTCCAGCCACCCTCTGTGCGAGGTCCCTGAGATTTGGAACTCACACACTTTGCTCCTGAAATTAACTTTGAGCCAGCAAAAGATGTTTCGGTCACTCTCCAGCATTCACCTTTTGGAACGCATGAGGACATTTTCCCTCTTCAGGGAGGACGGGAGTGATTTTCACCTTTGTTGTCTACTGTGTCTAGCTACTGAAATGAACACTCTGCCCACACTTCTTTGCTTTAAAATATTTTGAACAATATTAAGCTGTCTGAAAAAAAACCACAACATTATTACAAATGAAACTGTAACTGCAGCCTGAAAGTCTTCTGTCGGTCACTTATGCATTATGTCATATTACAGAGGGTTACCAATTGTCCTCACAGCCATGTATCTAAGCAGTTACCTAACTTGTCTCTCAATGAGGAAATTACTGTGGCATCCAGCCCTTCAAGTCATGACCATCTAAGGTCCATGGCTCCCCCTTGAAAGACTGGTAAGAGAAAGACTTCAAACTCTGGCACGCTTCAATTTGGGCAATATCGAATTCCTCTCATACTTGATTTGGTCCGTGCTTATTTCCACAGGCAAACTGACAAAGTCAGTTCTCTGCTCACAAAATAAATGATGACATAAGAATGTGCTGAAAGCCAAAGAGCCTGATTAATTGGATTTCCTCTGTTGATCACAGTGTAGTGGAAACTGCAGCAAGTGCGAGAGAGGCGGGAAAGGGGAAAAGAGAGAGAGAGAGAGAGGGGGGAGAATACCTCTCTTTGTTCTGTGCTTATTACTGTACATCTGTCAGTCTGATGAATACTTCCACATTAATCCTCCTTCAGATTGCTGTTTTACAGCTGGGAAAGACATTAACAAACTAATTAACCATAAACACCACACTGCATAAATTCTATGAAGATGACTTTTGAATTCTCAGCTACTTAAATTTAGCAAAGTATATACATTTAGCAAAGTATATAAAAATATAGCAAACAGAAACATAATTTCACTTGTACTTTAGTTTTAGGTCATTTTAATCTTTTATTTTTGGAAAACATTCATTATTTTACAAAAGGAAAACCCAATGGGCTTTCGACTCCTTAATATAAAATAATATAAAAGAAAATCACATTTCCATAGCTTAGTTTAGTCATGTAGTTTTTACCTGTTTTTTTCACTTGACAAAAGATTCCAAAATTCAATTCCGATTGATTGTATATTGGAAAAATATAAATGAAGACATTTAAGCAAGTTCAGTCACATAACAAGTCAAGTCAAGAGAGCTTTATTGTCAGCCCATCCATATACAAGTATACAGTAGGGTTGAAATAACGTTTCCCTTGGACCCATGGTGCTACATTTAGACAGAAAACGAGCTTTGCCACTCAATACCTGAAATACATTCCTGGTTACATATTTTATGTTGATTGTTTCGTTCATGAACTGTAGTGAAGTGTGTCGCATTTGAGATGACCATGGCAGGGACTATGTTTACCTACACAGATTAGCCATATAGCTCTGGGGGGGGCGGGGTAAACTGGACAATTTGCTGAACTTAAAAATGAGCTGGCTTATTGATTATTGTACAGTCGTATTGTACATAATTTACAACTCTATAAAGCCCACACAAACATAAGGGTTGCATCCATGATACATTGTACATGACAAATGACACTTTATCATATAGGAATGAATGTCACATCCAGCCCTGTTATCAGTGTCATAAGACACATATGATATATGTAGGGCAAGAGGTGTGGCATTGTGTGACAATGTTGCTGTCATTTCGACATAACATGTTATGAGGTAATAAAATGTATCTTCCACAATGTATTATGGATGCTTAATGTGTTTGTTATGCCATGCTTATTTAGTCTTTATTTATTATTTGCACTTAATGTAACATGTGACAGTACATTCAAGCACCTTGGCTGTACTAGACTGCAAGAAAGACTGCCCCGACCTACCTCCAGGACCTCATCCTACCCTACGCACCTGCTTGTCAACTTCGCTCTGCTACATCCGGACGCCTCGCTCCACCCACCAACAGAACGAAAGGCCCACGCTCCTCACAACGACGCTTCTCCATCATCGCCCCCCAGTGGTGGAATGAACTCCCCACCCCCCTGAGAACAACTCCTTCAATCCAACCCTTCAGATGTGCGCAGAAGACACACCTCTTCAGACTCTACCTGGACTGATACCTCTGCCTCTTTGACCTTGTAACTTTGACGTTGAGAATCTGACTCCTGTCTTGTACTTGTTCCTCACTTACCTAGGTGGTATAGCGGTACTCTGTTTTTCCTGTAATTGTATTTGAGATGCAATCCTAGTTCAGATTAGTTGGCTCGCGTCACTGACCTTGCGCTCAGCTTCAGCACTATCTGCATTGTATGACCTGTACACATCTTGCTCTTGTGCCTGTTGTTTGCCCACTATTTGCACTTTTGTACGTCGCTTAGGATAAAAGTGTCTGCCAAATGAATAAATGTAAATGTAAATGTACTAATTTGTTATCTGACTAGGAAATGTTACAGTATGTTAAAGTGTCAGAAATGCGTTAGCAGCCAAGAGACAGAGCTTACACAAATTCATCTTTATGAAATAAGAATGAACAGTAGCCAACTATGAAAATAGTTGACTGCTCCTCTGGTGGTTTTTTCTGGGTTTAGGAATAGCAAAATATGCCTCCAGCAACCAACGGATGGCATGACATTGAAAGAACTTGCTGTCCCGTGGTTTGGTGCACTTCACTCAGATCTCCACTGAGAGTAAGGAAAGAAACAAATTGAATATACACTTGTTTTGTGTTTAGCATTGGTTTAATGTGAGATAAAGTTGTGTTTACCTGCAATCAGATCTCCTTTTTGCTGGCTATTTTATTATTCATGCATATTTACTTCAAGATAAAGAGTGTTTTTTTTTCATTTTTTTCCCTCTCATTTTTCTCTACTGTTTTGACATTTGGTAACTTTGGAAACTTTCTCTAGTATCCCAGAGTAGCAGAAACTTGGTACCGCACAGAGATTTTATATGGAAACTGGTTATTTTAAATATTCAATCATACTGAGAAATTCTGTCAAAGAACAAAAAGGTGCACATTTATGCCCATCAAAAAAAGCATAACTGAACAGCTGTTGAGACAAAACAGACTCACAAATATGCCTTTCACTGGAGATAACTATTAGAAGAGTATTACTCTACTCAGTTTGGAACTGCATTGCATAGAACCTTCAAGCTGTCCTGAAAAAAAGTGTCCACCAACTATATGTAAGTACAATAATGTTCAGCTTGTGTTGAACGTAACTGTTTGTCATAACTTCTGAACCTTTCAACTCTCAATAAGGCTTTTCCCCCTCCGTGCCAAAATCCTCTGCAATTTTTATTTTTAAAGCTCTTCATGCCTTTGTTACCCTTGTCATCATATTATGTGATTTTACCTGCAATTTGACTGCTGCTGTGAAATATCTTCATCTTTGATGAAGTGCAGTCTGCAGGCTATGTAGCATGATCAAGTGACTGTGTGTACTGCTCAAACATGCGACTTTGACCGCGACGCCAAAGAGCCAGGCTCGTTGGTATGGCAGTCAAAGCACATACTCAACCGTAGTGACAGCACTCCGTCACACTGCCCTCCCCTTCGGGAAACTCACCCATGCGATTCACGCACCATGGCGTCCCTCACGCATTCCCCTGCTATACTTCTCCCATCCCAGGGTGCCCCACTCACACCGTGCTTCATCCATCTCTGGGGTCCCTCACACCAGGGTCAACCTAACCTGGGAGTCCCTCATACGGCTCACACACCAGGCACGCCTCCGATGGCCTTGTGGCCAGCCATCCCACTCTGACACCATTTGTAGCGAAGGGCAAGAGCAGTCACCCCACCCGGCCTTGAACCCGGGTCTATGGGGTACCAAACATGCGACTTTGACCGTGACACCAAAGAGCCAGGCTCGTTGGTATGGCAGTCAAAGCACATACTCAACCGTAGTGACGGCACTCCGTCACAACTACCTTTCATCATTTTCTAGGTTTAAAGCACTTTATTGTGAGAAGGGAAGAAGGGGGGTAGGGCAAGGAGTAGAGTGGTTGATGGTGACACCTCTCCACCAAGGCTTAGTCTTAGACCTCAGTTTAACACCTAGACCCAAAGACAGTTTTTCCTATAGTACAGTGTCCTATTCACTGCACTGGAGCACTAGGTGGTAGCAAAATAAAGCTGTAAGTGAAAACTATGCACACATACTAATATATAAATTATTTAAAACATACTCTCAGGTAAATAACAGTCTTTTTGATCAGTCAGCACAACATACTTTTTACAAATGTTTTTATTTTTAATTTTTTACCCATTGATTTATTAACTTTGTTTTTTATGCTCTCTTTCACACAGAGATTCTCAAAATTCTCAAAAACTCTTACAAAGGTTTATGTAGTCTGACCTACAAATGCTTCCTCTGAATATACAGACTCCATGAAAAATGTAGAGATTCATCCTGAGCAGGGCTGCATTTCCATTTACTTGTCTCTCTTTGTGGTGAAAGGCCAGCGGCAACAGAACTGGATGACGTCATCATTCAATCAAACTCATTTTCCTTTCTGAGAAAAAAATGTAATTCAGTTGTTTTTGAAGCTCAAGCACTGCTTTTGGAGAACACATGCTGGAAGGTGTCCTAAAGCATGGTTATGAAGTTGCTGCAGGGTCCAGAGTGATGGTGTGCAGGGACTTTAGAAGAGCTTTTCTGATCTTGATGGATGCCATTACGTAATGCCCTTCTGATGGTTGTCCATATTGGGTGAAAAATGGGAGCTGGGGTTCAGTACCTCCCCTGTACACCCAGGTCCTGTTCTGCTGCTTTCTCAATGGCCTGGTGGACAATCCTCACCTCCTCCTGGGTCAGGGTTCTCTCCATGTGGCGGTATGTGATTCGGTAGCAATGGCTGACCTTCTCCGTCCTGTGCAGGGAGAGACAAGAGACAAACAGAAGCATGAGCCCAAATGAGGAATAAATGAAATGTGGAATAGATTAAACCAAATACAGTCTACCCTGACGGAGTCAATAGAGAACACACACAGACCAAGGGCCAGATACAGAAAAAGACCAAGACCAAGGATAAGACCAAGAATAAGACCAAGACCAGGACTGAAGTGACCACAGTGGAACGGCAGCAAGACCTAAGAACAAGACATATGGGACTTCTTCGAAAAAGTCAAAAAATTGTATAGAATTATATTGGAATATAAAGTAAGATTAAAGATAACATTTAGTTTTTGAAGCTTTTTTTTAAACAATGGCAACTATCACAGGTGATATTTGAAAAAAAAATCTTCAGCCAGGGGCAGGCCAGAGGGGGGGCTTCGGGGGGCACGGGCAACCCTTGGGATTTGATTGGCCACCCCGGGTGTCACCCAAAAATCCTAGTCTATGATTGGCCATCAACCAGGTCGAAAGCGGGACTTTTCTTGATGTACTCGGTGGTTCAAGTCAGCGCAGGAGTCGGGAGTGACTGACTTCAAAAATTTAAGTACATGTTTTGATATAGCCAAGAAACAGCCGTTCTATATGTGTAATTGGTTGTTAGCATGTGAGTTAGTTTACAACACTATTGCTCTTGCTAGCAAGCAAACTTATCTAGGTAGCTAGCTAGCTATCTAGCTATCTGCCCATCTAGCAAGGTAGCTAGCTAGCTAACGTTATCTAGCTAGCTAGCTAAGGTCAGCTAGCTTGATAATGAACTACAAAGCTCACCAGGCAGCTAGCTAGTTAAATGTAAATCATTATTGTGAAATAATTATTTACATGATTTATTTAAAAAAAGATGAAGTTAGAATATGGTGTTTGTCCTTCTTTGCAGTTTCATCCTCTGAATATGGTGTTCATATGGTTAGTTTATGGGTTATGATTTAGCTCCTGTATTGTATTTGTGCAAATTTCACATCTTGGAGTGCTTTTAGTGTATGGGGGGCATTATAAATATTCAATATGCGCCTATTTCTGTTATTGTGGATGTTGCGTTATCCTCATGCCACCCTTGAATGAATCAGTGCTCCACTTGGGCCACCCCAGTCAAAAAGTCTAGAATCGCCACTGCTTCAGCCTTAATATCAAAGACCTACAATGTGCAGTTCAGCATCCTTAATGAATTTATATAGAATATTGCGAAAATTCAATGGGAGATTTTTAGTTCTCCATAAGACTACAGGACATATATTCTAACAAAACAATCAGCCTCTGCCTTACAAGGCTAATGAACACTGTAATGAATTTCTATTTTCCTCACGACAGTACCCTTTTGTTTTTATCATTTTAGAAAGTGTCAAAAGTTTCACTTTCATTAAGAGGTGACTCCATTATGGAAGAGCCTTGGACACAGCAGGCTGAATCTAAGTGTTACCACAAATCACAGGTCTCAGGTTTTCATTTCTTACTGGGACCTAATTATGTGACTGAGTTTCCAAGGTAACAAAGAAAATCAGCTGCTATCCTGAGGAACTCACTGTGAATGTAAATTCCATGACACTGCCAGACACTGCACCAAAATAGTTTACCCTAACTTGTGAATTCAAGTTTATTTTAGAGTCAGTAAACATCAGTATTCCCTCCGAGGAAGATCCAGATATCTGAGGCAAGGATGTCATTTATCCTTTATGCTACCTGATGTATTGGGTAAACTTAGACTGCAGTGTTTATTGTTGTGTGCGCTCTCATGTCCTGAAGCAGACATTGGAGAGGGGGGGATAAAGAAGGGTGGGTCAACCTCTCAGTATTAAATTCCTGTCAACTGAGAACAATTCAATACGGTACCAATTTGATGTGCTGCGGTTCCATATGATTTTGAAACCTTGCCAGTGTAAATAATAATTAAATTCTGAGCAAACGTTTCAAACGTTTTTATCATCAATCCGCTTCAATTCATTGTTTAGCTGGGAAACACATTTTTCCTTTCCAGAAACCACATTAGTTTCTCACTAAAATGAAATGTCACAATTGAATTGAGCAAGTTTGAATGTCAAGATTTATTCACATTGATATTTTGTTGGGCTGAAAGAATTTAAGTTGATATATTGATTGCATTGGTGAATTGTTACAATCCTAAATTAAGCCGAACACCACTATTTCCCATAGCAATTTCATACATCTTTTCCCCCATTCTCCCTTCTCCTTGGTCTCATTCTGGGGGAAAAGAACACTATTCTGAGTGACAGAGGGTTGCATGAGGAAGAATGTAGCCCAGTGAAGTCAGCTGAAGAAACCAAAAGATATCTGTATTCCTATAATGTACAGCAAATCTTCACATTACATTTTTCTTTTCTTTCACCACCCTATTTTTGGAATCCCCAGTTGTATTTTAGGCTCATCACATTGAAGCAAGCTCCACGTATGTGCAGGAGGGCTGAAGCAAGATGAATGCAATCATGTGATACACTTGCATGCAGCCAATGGCTGTTTTTCACATTGCAAGTCACACAGTGCACTACAGCGAAGCGTGTGCACATTGGAGAATGGGTGCTACTTAACTCATGTCATCTGAGGAACTACCAGGAACGCGACGAACTGCGAGTGCCTTACAGCACTGAGGCGAGGATACCCAGGCTGTCGGTCCCCAGTCGTAACTGCCTGATGGAGCCGCCGCCTCCAAACCTGGGCCATAGGGCTCAACCCACACTGAAGCCAAATATGATGGATACTTTTTAATCAACTACGGAGTTCTGTAATTTTTAATGATGCAACCAGGTAAATCACATGACTGAAAGCTGCTGATCAGAATCCCTATTGGGATACAGATCCACAACTGACCAAATTAACCCTAAAACTGCTAACCTTCTCCTGTAGTGAGGCATGGCAATGCCGCCTGTTTCACATGGAAGAAGAGTTTCAGTTCCTGGACTGATAAAAGACATTGGAGTGAAATGGTAAATCAGCCCAAGATCTTGCAAATTTGGGTAGGTATATAGACAAATGCCCTTTTCCACTCCCGACATTGTAGATTTCTGCTGGAATGAGACACTGTTATGAGAAGTCATACTTGGAGCGGGGTGAAATTGAACTTCGGCTTTAGATTTAATCAGAATAGGTTCAAGGCTATAAATCTGGTCAGCTCCCTTCTGTTCTCTCCTTTTTATCTTTCATAGGGACGAAAATAAATTGCATTTTTTCCTTTGATCCAGAGAACACATTTACAGGACGACCTGTGAGGGGTGGCACCTTGTATCCTACCTCCCTCCTAAATAGCACAGGACAATCGTGGAATTCCCACATTAATACTCTCAGGATGACTATCCCTGCTCTGAGATCTGCTGACAACTTCTTTTAGAGATGAGTGACAGGTTAGGTAACAGTTTCAAACGTACAATGAAAAAGATAATTATTGCTCAACCTATGTACTCTGCGCATTAATAGAAATTTAAACAGCAATGGGCAGCAAGTGCAGACACAGAAAAATGGCAAAAATAGCATTCTTTATTTGTGGAAAACAGGCATGGATGATGTTAGCGCACGAAAATGTACAGGCATCAACAGCCAATTGCTTTGTAGGATGAAGCCCATAATGTGTAAACTTTCATTCAAGAGGCAGAGCAATTCACATTCACAGTCAGAAATCTACTGTGTGCGCTTAATAAACGCGATGCCTGACAAATTTAGGCCACGCTTGATGGCTACTGGGACACACGTTTTGCACCGTGCTGACAGCCAAACTGACTAATTGGATAAGGCAGTCTCCTTCAGCGCAGAGATGTCTCTCACTCCATACGTCCATTAGCACTCTCAAAATAGATGGATGGAAATTAGTGCAAAGGAAAATAAATAAGAGTGAGTGGAATAAATAACAAAAACATAGCGACAGTGACAGTTCACCAGTGCCTACCGCACATCATTCTTGTGCTCAGAGCAAAAATTTCCCTGTGGATTTTGCTTTCATCCATAGGTCCAAAAAGTCTCATTGCCAATTAATCAGTCGATGGCAATAAAGGGCACTAAGAAATGGTGTTTATTCTACAATCAATGTTCGTTATTAATGTATAGGTTCTCTTGCAGAAAATCTATGTGGAAAAAAACAGCTGACATTTTCACAGAATACAGCCCCTGAAGGGGACAGAGAAATGTTCAATTATTCAGTGACCACAGGTGGAGGACAGTAATCCAAACACACAAAACAACTCAGTTTTATTGTAGCACTCCTTGTTTTATTATCCTGCGGAATTAAATTTACACTACAGAACCTTGTGCAGTTACACCTACATTCGCTTCAAAAAGGAGAGAAAGACATTGTCATATGTAAGTTGTAGAGCCCTATTTGAGTGGAAGGGCACATATAACTGCAGTGAATAAAAGTGGATTGTCGAGCGTTTTTCCTCAATACTGCACACTTCTGCATGTATCAAACACACAATGCCTACATATAAAATGCATACCATCCATATGTAAGTAATGGCGCTAAATAGGTAATTAACTTATATACTGTATATACCAATCCGATAATTTAATTTACTGCCTGGCTGAAATGTAATGTAAAAATACAAAATGGAACTCTTTCAATCTTACATGTTAGTATTTATGAACATTATCTATCTATCTATCTATCTATCTATCTATCTATCTATCTATCTGTCTATCCATCTATCTACCTATCTCCTGTTCATGTTCAAGTTATTATTATGAGGCAATACAGAGACTCTCAGTTCTGAAATTACCCCCAGAGAATGAGAAAACCAGAAAAGTTAAAACACATATTCAACACAGATTTGATAGGAATATGGCACAGATATAATGTGGGTTGAAGCTGTACTGCTATTGATTCACTCAAACACAGACTACCGCATCATGTGATCAATTATTTCCTTCCATTTTAACATTTTTCTAACATGCAATAAGTGCAGTTGAGTTACCATGGCAATTCTCAAGTGTATGCTCAAGCCTCTTAACTGCAGAAAGAAGAAGCATAAATGCATTACATCTGGAAAACTACATTTCACTAGTTAGTTGATTCTCCATATTTTTCCACAAATGTTAACTAAAACAACAGGTGTAACTCAAACCCATGGTGTAAAATTTCTCTTTCTGGTGTGACTTCTGGGAACATCTGTCACAATGTTATAGGGTAACAAATTGTATCTGCTTTCTTTCACCCCTGGCTTTACCCCTCTACTCCTGGGAGTCCAGACTGATTTCATAGCTCTGCAGTGTGAGAAACAGCAGGGCAAACCAAGGCTTTCAGGTATAAGAAATCACTAAATATGACACAGTGGGCATCAAAACAATTCCTCCTACCAATCCTCACTTTGCCCTCTGTGTTGCTGTGTTGCTGTTCTCTTCATCACTTCTTTTCCTTTTCATCTCCAAGTTTAAGGGCATGTCTCTAAAATGTACTGAGCATCACTACAATTATAATGAAAAAACATACTGCATTCATAGATAGAAGACAAACATGAAATCCCGTGAGCTCCTGTAAGCTGTACCTACTCTGTACATCACAATATAAATACATTTCAGAAGCTTTGCATTTAACTTGATGAACAATGATACGTTTTGAAAGATCGAAAGCATGTAACTCTTAAAATGCTGACTGCGTGCAGGGTTTCCACAGAAATCAATGGACAACACTGAACGGATTTTAAGTCATTTCTGTTGCTGCGGTTACCGAAAATTTACATGAAAATGATGTGGCCTGAAGATGTAGTTGTTGACAGAAACCCTTTTGGACACAAGTGAATGCATTTGTCAGTGAACACTACTTACCAGTAACATTTGGTAGTGGGTTAGTGTGCTAACATCAGAATTATCACATTGACACTGCCAACCTTGATAGTAAATTGCATCAAGCAGGGCATATTTTGCTCACTGCAAAAGAAAAAGTAAGATTAAACTTGGGCAATTTTCTATGGCTTTTTGAAGACAATTGGATATGTCACCACTTTTCATGATGACAATGTTTTCAGCAATATTCAAGAACTATGGACCTTGTGCCTGACACATTTGCAAATACAAAGGATTTGCTAGCATTATATATAGCTAGCATTATATGTATATAGAAAGGCATACAAATGCAATACAACAGTTTGAATACTTGAGGACAAACTAAAACCACAATAGTGATTGGGTCCATATTTGTCCAGTACACTTTCAACATAATATATCTGCCATTACCACCTGGCAGTGCTTTTATGTGGCTGGGCAAACGCATCATCACATGTGTGTTGATTTACCTCTGTTGAATTATGATCTACCCTTCCAAAAGAGCTGTACATAATTCAGCATGTATCAACACATGGTGGTCCTTGGTCGCTGTTGTTATTTTTGTTTACTATTATTGTTACTATTGTGAAAAGGGGGAATACATAACTAAACAACAGTCTTGTCTGCTGAGTGCACCTTCTATCCACTGGTATCACTTTGGCCAATGGTGGAAACGTTCACTACTTAGAATTAGCATCAGTAATTTTGACTAGTCTGTGACTATATGGCAAGCTGTGTTTTTAGGCTTATATTTCACCATGGTTTGGGGGGAAATTCTAACTTATTCTAATTCTAACTTATATTTGGGCCAAAACAGTACTTTCATTTCTTTGTCCCTCGGTCCCCCACTTTACATTTCAAAAACTGAAAGTGAAAGGCAATGGTTAACGGAAAAGACTGAAACCTCACACCTGCTTTGCAAACGGGAACACTGAAGGATAGTGATCAAAATGCTTCAGTTTCCCCTGCCTTGGGAGAGGTCAACTATGATGTGAGTCCTGGGTAGTATGGTAATGACCCTGCCCTTCCTTTAAACTCTGGGCCTCTTCTTTTTTCCATTCCTCATACAGCCTGTGAGGAATGAGGCAGACTTTAAAATGCTGAGGCTTCTTTTGACTGACCCACTATTGCAGAGGTTCCACATCCATAATGACGGGGGTTAGCATTTCTGCACAGTTAGACCATGGTTTTCATGTGGGTGCTTTATGCTTATCACTAATGAAATGCATTTCTTTTATACTATATTTTGTCTTTGAATTGTACTGTATGGTAATTTGCTTTTCTTTTTTGGGGGTTGTGGCTGTATTCTTCAGCAAGACCAGACCCAAAATCATTATTCAAAAGTAACAGTGCCTAATTTAGAAAACAAAAATATTCTTGTTATTGTACAGTGGTATGAATTTCACTAATGCATTTTATGCGTATATTCATAATCATGTTAATGTTTTTCCTCTCTGTTGTTCATTAGCTTTAACAACCTGGAGGAAGAAATTCGGAGAGCTGCAACTGATTTACATTTTTCAAGGAACTGATCAAAGTGATCAAAGAGTATTTGCCGTTTTGAGGGATGGGGCAGACGTTCTTTGCACACACAGTACAGTAAAACAACTTCATAAAACATCAATGGAAAGCCCTCTCGGATCAAGCGGTACCCAATGCCAAATGGTGATTGAGGTTTATTGGCTGCAAGGAGGTCATTGATCTAAGAGTGTCATTGAGCAGGGTAACTGACGCTTCTAGGGTTCCATTGTCAAGGTGGTGGGGGGGGGGTGTTACAAAATGTGTGGACTTCAGCTGCATTTTCAAAACAACTGTGCTGAAAAATTGAGGTTTCTTTAATTGACAATATGCAACTCAACACTCCCTGATGACTCTCAGAGGAGTGTCAGAGGAGTAGGAGGCTGAGCAGACAGGGAATTTACTCAGTTGACTGATGTAACACTACCAAGCAGGGCTTAAAATATCCAGTGCTGCTCACATGTAAAGTAATATCTTGCTAGTAATGCTTTTTGATTTCTATCATGTGGAGTTGGCTTTTCTTGGCCGTCCTTTCCAGGTTTCCAGCTTTCCAGGACAACCCAGTAAAAAATAAATCATAAATTTGTTCATTTTCATCATCCTGATGGAAAAGATTTGGAGAACTATCCAGAATTCCTGCAAACATTTATAGCTCTGAGCGATGTTCTTTTTTATTATTATTATTCTATTCCATACATTCAATCATCATCCTAAACTGCCAATCATTTGCATAAGATCTTCCATGTATATTTCGGAGACCTTGTTCTCTTAATAGATACTGCCAGTAAAAAGTACCAGTTAAAAGAGAATTGTGCTGTGCAATCATATGGCGCATTTAAAAATGACTCCGGAGTTAAATATGTTGTCACTACTCGCTAATGTTGTCACTACTGTTAATTAACTGGTGACTCAAAATACATTTGGAGGCTCCTATATAAGTGTCTTCCACTGTGTTGTGCTCATCAGCCACTGGCTAAAACAATGGTAGTGTGTTATCCAGGAGGTACTGAAAGATCAGTTTTGTTATGGGTCACCAGATTCAAGTAATGGCAGTTGTAGTGGAGTTGCAGTTAGCTTTGCACAACAATTTATTGAGGAAAAAGGCATGAGCAACTTGGGGATGCTTTGCCCTGCTGGAGAAAGTTAAAATATAATCTGAGCCTCTGGGGTGGCTCCCAAGTGATGTGGTTTGCATTAGGGTACACTCTGGGTGCAAAAGACATAGTGGTGAGCTGAGAGGTGCATGGCTGAAAACTCAGGGTGAAAAGGGGAGGGGGAAAATTCAAGCAGAAAAACTGTTGGACTGAGAAGGGAAGTTATAACCAGCTTGCTAATAGCATCTGAAAATGATATTCTGATATGCACAAATTATGCATTTTTTCCTGAATGTTAACATTTACCAAATACTTTCATCAATAGTCATGTTCCTAGCATAGGTCTTAAGTCTGCATTAGCCACACTAAGCTACAAATGAATGTGACTCCTATGGTTTGTCTGTTCCATGCTCAAAGTCAATTGATGAGAAGAAGGTGTAGCTAGCTGAGTATCCGCTACCAGTGAACAAGCTGCCAGCCAGCCTTCTCTTCAGGTTTAAGGTGCACACAAGCATTTAGTTCAAATAAATGTGCCCCTGCTCTTGCTCAGTAGCTACTTCTGTCATCATTATTTGTATATCTAAGTCACCAATCTTATGTATTTTCCTCACCCCATTTGTAATTACTGCACCTATCTCACCAAAGCAAAGAGAATCTTTACCACAGCTGGGGATATTCTTCCAAAAAATGTGAAATCAAAATGAAATTGGAAATACAGCATTTTCATTTTAAATACCTTCAAAAACATAAAAAACGAATGCAGGTTGCCACCAAATGTAAGTCAGCCACATCTGATCTGAAAGTGTTAAAACTGTCAAAGAAAAAAAATGGTACATATCTACAGATAGATGCATTCTGATGGAAAATGCTGACCAAAATACAATCATGGCATTCAGTCATTATGCTGACTTCAGTGTGTAATATATTGATTCAGAAAAACAAGCACAATAACTGTGGTATTTCCAATTTCACCCCTAGGTAAAAATGGAATGGAATCCCAGCATGCTCTTGTCCTTGAGGATTGGAGAAGAGGGCATTGCTCTACATGCAGTAATTATGAAGATCACTGCCATAAACCTGAAACATGGGTTCTTATATATGCAGTATATATATCCACAGAACACATAGAGAAAGAGCACACTTGAACCATACATGGTTGTGTTGTGGTGGCATCCCTCTTTCATGGAGGTATCCTAATTAATCCTCTTTTTCAGCACTAAGGTGATTGCAAAGATTGCTCTGTAGCAAGCAGTCGATGTCTGTGTACACAAATGCAGTTGCCGATCCAGATGAAAGGGAGGCAGAGAAGAAAGGCCCATTTTTCCTCATCAAAGAGACTGCAGCTTCTTCTCCAGTGAGGTGGAGGGAAAGCAGAGAAATCAATTTGCATTCCATTAAGTGCTCCCTCATCCCTGTTCAGAATTACGGCAGACATGCTATTTTATTATTAATCCAGCAACTCATTAATTCTCTCATTGTAATAAACTCACACCAAGTCTTACGAAAATGTGTGATTTCAGGAATTTGGAATATAGCAGGGTGGAGAAAAAACTACAAACCTTCTCCTTTTTTCCACAGCTCAGGGTAGGTGGGGTAAATGTGTTTCCTGGGATTAAACTTTTTCCTGTGTCACATCAAATAACATTTGATAAAAAAATTCTCATAAGCAAGGTCAGCCAAATCATTTAGGCTGAGTTCATCCAGAGTAGGATATGACAACTTATAAGCACATTTATTACATATATCACACATTAAACAAAATAGTAAGTGTCTAATATGAGGCAGACAACAGCCAATTTACAGCACAGTCTATATCCTACTAATGACATAATCCACCACCCAACAGCCAGTCCATCAATCAATATTTGCAGAACAATGAAAACCATTTTAAATTTCTCTTCTGTTTCCTGGTGCACTGAAATAATTGGTCTGGCACTTCCGACATATTTTCTACATCTGTCATCGAGGGACAGGGTCCAAGGTAAACCTCTTTTGCAGATAATCCCTTTGTTAGTCTTTTTTGAACAGATTAAATGAGGACTACATTAATTAATCAAGACTCTGTGACAGCAGCCGTGATCAATTGTCCTGCCAAGCTTAATAAGAACTCAGAAGATGCAGAAGATTAGAGCTGGTACAGAAAGCCTTTTTAACCTGTTAAAATCAGCTGTGGGGGAACTGTGGACACAAGTGCCTGAAAAAAAGTTCAAAGTTCTGTGGTTTGTCAATGTAATATTAGAACACTGAAAATTGAATGTTTTGACTGACTGTCATCAAATGGAAAGGAATGCTTTGGGTTTTTGAGTCCTGTGTCATTTTACAGTTAAATGAGTGCAGATGATTTTAGAACAAAGAAAGACAAATGGATCTATTAGAAGCAGAGCAGCTGCCTGTAGACTTTGCAGTCAAAAAATGTTTGGCTTTTTAAAAAAATTGCATCATAAAGACATTAGATTCTATATTTGATTCTTATTGTGTACCCAATTTGATTCTTATTGTGTCACCCAATCTTTGACAATACAGTAAATATAGTATTCAACAGTACAAAATTAGTATAAAACTAATAATAGAAGTAATAGAAGGTCTGGCTGTCTATTTGCTAAATAAAATAGGTTGGTAGCTATAGCTACAGTTCTTTAATAATGAAATGTCAGTAAACACTTTATCTAGAAATGCATTATGTTAGCAACAACACTCATAGCTTACCTACTGTAGTTAGCTACCCAACTCAGTGTTTTCTGTAAAGTCCTACATGTTAGCTAATTAGCTAGCTAACCAACATGCAATGGTAAACCAAGTGCTGGCTGGCTATCAATTGACATTGGGCACTATCAGCTGATAAGCTGCTTAGTGATAGTACTACAGTATAATCGCAAACAATTCTCTTTGAGTGATCAATAATGTCTCACGATATCTTAGCCTGCTACCACAAGCTGTGCACCCTCTCTTGTATGGCTGCTCCTTGGAGTGACCATACATACACCTTTAGATCCTTCCTGTACAGGAAGTTTCACAACATATGGCATGAAAAATGTAAAGAAATGTCACACTACGAGGTGGGTCTCCCTGGAAACTTCTTGGTTGAGAAGAGAATTGTCCTAGCAGAGCAAAAGCCTAAAATATTAAGATCATTCTCACAGAGGAAGATGAACACTTCTATTTATAGAAATATTTGGGCTGAATGTTAATAAGTGTACTCCTGTGCTTCTTGTGGGTAGGTTAAATTAAGAATCACATCATTCCTTTCAAAGTGTGAGGAGAGATACAACACGAGAAGAATCATAAAAAGCTAAAAGAGGTTTTTGCAGTAATACTGATTGAAATGCAATCTGGATAGGGCTTCAGTTTTGTCACCCTCTTTCCATGTAATGGGAATTTTCATGTGATGTATATCTTTCTCAGTGCTTAGAATTTTAATTTGTTTAAGTTGTTCTCAGTTTCTAAAGACATACTGAAGACATGAACTTGAACAAAAGCAATGAAAGCAATGTGAAGTGAGTTGACATTCCACCTTGCAAAAACATTCAAGTTTTTTTTTGGAAATGTCAGAAGGCATATTACTAGAAAAACTAGGTGCAAAGGCACTGGTTATTGCTCAGAGGCCAAGCATGGGTCAAACGCTCTATTGTATAATTTGTTTTCACTTCATCTATTGCATGAAAACCTCAGCTAGTTTAATTCAAAATCTGGGACAAAACTTGAATTGTGCTAGAGTGGGAGGAATGTTGATATACACATACCTTTCCAGTATACAGGCACTAGGTAAATGGCTACCATTATTTGCAGTGATATACAGCAATAAGCAATGCAATCAGCGTAGTCAAAAATTGGGGGCATTTTTTTTAATGTACTTAATGAGATTTACTTTTATGGCCCCTAAAATAAAACTAAAACTTAAAATAACATCAAAGAGTTTAATCCCAGTAAAGGCTATGTGAACAAGACTAAGCACTTCAGATTCTCAATTTGTTTTCTTTGCTTCTTTAAAACAATGTTTGAATTTCACAGCATGGAAGCTAATTTTTTCCAGCTTCATTAAAATTATATGTATAAATAACAAAGAAAAAACTTTAAAAAATGTACAGCAGAAAACATAACTGAATCAATTAAATGAGCTGGGGAATTTAGAACAAAAAATAATTCTGTTAGGGTCATATCTCAAATTGAGAATACATACACTTACCTATCTAGAACATTTATTTAAAACACAGTATCGAGTATATATGCTTGGAATATGCAATGCAGCATTTCATATTTTGGTGTGTGTTTACTGCTGTGAGGAATGCTTTGTCCACAGTTGAAAAAAGATGAGGACTACTGAATTAGAGTTTGTTTGGATTAAGATTCTGATCCATCAGCTCCTAATGACACTTATTAAAAATTGTGAGAAGAGTATGAGTTTCCATCACTATGGGTGTCTTTTAATTATCAGCTGATGAGCTGCCACAACAGAGGGATTCTGGTAATTGTTTATCTGTTTCTTCTTCTAGGTGATGAAGTTGAGGCACAGAAAAAATGAAGCCCAAATGACCGTCATAAATTGAGTTCTCCACCACACTACTGAGGATCAGACACATTACCATTAAAAACCAATTACTACCAATGAACTCAGAAAGGCTGGCTTTACCCTCCTTTTTCTGCAGCCTTACTCACAGTGTAACAAAACTGTGTATATAAATATATATATATATATATATATAATGCACATAGATGCATAACCTGGTGTAAAACAAAACCTGGACTTCTGTACTGTAGGAGACTCTTTTTCCTACATCTGAACACATACATGATTACAGAAAGTCAAAGCCTTTAACCCACATTTCTACTCCCAGATTGTTAAAAATGGTGGTAGATCCACCCATGGTATGAGCAGCCATCTTGTGGGAGTCATTTGGTCAAATAATTACTCTGCATGGTAGAATTAGGCAACCAACCAGGTGGACCCAGTGGTGCAAATGTTGTTTTCTTAAGATGTTCCCACCTTCCAAGTAGGGTTGGGAACCGAAACTTGGTTCCAAATCAGAACCGAATCCAAAATGCCAAGTACCGGGTACCCGTAAAAAAATGGAATTTCGGTTCTGCTTATCAGTTCCTAAATGCGATGACCCTCTATTATTGCAAACAAAGGCTACATCCCTGCAAGGACGTATCTACGTAGCTATCTCCCAGGACCTGTCTACGTGACTACGTCACAAATCAACGCAACAGCGTGTACGCCCTTTCGCGCGTACAGTCACACCGGTGTGATTAGCCATTTAACGTGTATGCTAAAACCGGTGCGATTAGAACTCTACATTGGAAAAATTCTAGCTAATTTTAGCTTTGAGGAAACAGCGATTTAACGTTAAAAATATAGCAAATGCTAACTGAAAACTATGAGAAGCTTAACAACACTGATGAAAACATAATGAACCATGTAACGTAACACTCGCACTACGGTCAAAAGTGTGGCTTCACACTTTTGAAAAGAAAACAACGACAAGGCAAAATGCAATGCATGTGGGAAGCTAATTAGTTACAAGTCCGGTTGCACATCAAATCTGACCAAACATTTAAGGCAGCACGGCATCGATCTGAAAGACTGTACAGTGTTTGCTGTCCTGTGATAACCAAGAATAAACAGAATCAGAATCGGAATCGATAAAATTCAAATGATACCCAACCCTACTTCCAAGATAATAATGCACCAATACATAATGCTAAACGGATTCAAAAATGGTTTTATGAACACCAGGACGAAGTCAAACACCTTCCATGGCCTCTTCAATCACCAGATCAAAATATCATTGAAGCTTCATTAGAAGTTATGGAATGTAGAGTAGATTTTGATCTCCTTCATATCTCAAAGAACCAGTGGCTCTCCTTCTTGGGGAATGCTCTAATATCCCACTAAAATCATATATTGTTTGATGTTTCCATCATTCATAAGCATCATTCATAAGCAAATCTGTTTGAAAGCTGATTTGACAACTAAATCTGCATGTTCAAAGCAGCACTAACAGACAGGTGATGATGCTCACTAACTTCAATAAGAAAATGGAGGGGAGAAAAATGATCAGCATCAGGACCTATAACATAGTCCATTAATTTATTGACCAGAGGCCTGTTTGGCCAACATAAATAAACTACTGAAGAGCCTCACATGAAGGAACACAAAGTGCTGGGGATTTTGAGGGCTTTTCATTTATGGAAGGGCGCTCTCGAACGGACCTTTCAGACAGCAGTTCAGAATATACAGGCAGTAAATCATGTGGCTCCCTTTAGGGTGGCCAAGTATGCGCCGCCCAGCCATGACTGCTGGGGGGGGCGGGAGGGGGATGGGGGGGACTGGAGATATTGATGGATCAGAATAAATCCACAGTGAGCTGTTAAGAAACAAGAAACAAAACTCGCTGCTGCGTCGTACAAGAGCACTTAAATAATACCTTCCCCTCACTGCTGTCATCACTGTGGGCTCTTGCAAGACACTGTGAGACAGCAGTGAAACACAGAAGCAGGAAATTAATGAAGCCACGCACAGTATTTGCTGCAGATAAGTGTGTGTGTGTGTGTTTTGCCTTTGATAACTCTAATTGTCACCTTTTTTGTCTGGAATAGTTTATACCTTACAATAACCTGACACACTTGACAGAGCTAGTTTCAATAGCAGTAATAGGAGCCGGGCTGAACTTAAATTTAATTAGTCTGAACACTCTTGTTTGTGGCTGCTGGGATAACCTAACAGCTGTTCTCACATATTGATATATTTTGATTGCTAGGGGCAACACATGTCAGTGTAGACATGTATTTCAATAACACAGTATTAACAATACCATAACATGTATATAAAAGGCATGTATACGAAAAGTTTATGTTAAATTAATTTTATTAGGTCTATGCACTCTCTAAATCATTTATGACCAGCGTGCAGTTCATTCTGATGAATACGTTTTTGGTCATGCAGTCCTTGATACACACGATTACAGGCATAGATTTATTAACCTCTTAACCTTGTGAGTACAACAGTAATGAATCACCCCCTTCCATTAGGTTACCATGTTTTGCAGGAGAGGAGAACTTGTATCTCATGGAAAATAACCAAATAAATAAATAAAATAACTGTAAGTCATTTTGTTGGCCATTTTCCATTGTGACAGAAATACCTGATTATGTATTCACAAACAGTGAGGTGCAAATTCCTTCAAGTTTGTATTTTTTTTTTTTTTAATTTGACAACAGAAGCAGAAACAAAAATGGAGAGAAATGTGTACAAAAATCTACATAGCTTCATCTATCTTACAATGGATGCTTAAATGTGAAAAACATGCCTGTCTTGATGGAGCCGTTAACAGCCATGAAGAAAACACACAAATCACAAGAATTACTCTAGTTGCCCTCAGGAACGAGTCTGATATTTCATCAACACTCAGATAAGCAAAGATTTAGTGGCTGGTTCAGTTGCTTTAATGGTTATAGCAGAATGGAGCAGAGTCACTGCTGTGCGCTCAATAATTAAGTGTTGATGCAGGTTGCGAGGGAATGATTGTGACAGCTTTAATCTATCTCATGTGAGAGCACTGGGAGACTTGGAGCTGTATAAAATATTCAAAAGGGAGTGGGCCCTCACTGGCTCAGTATTTCTCATTGTGATGGCCTTCTCTTAGCTGCTCATCTGTCTGCTTAGCGTTGGGTGTTTAGCCGTTTAGCCACACTGCCCTCACGATATACTGCAAAACTGCATACTGCTAAAGGATGTGCAACTTGGCTCTTACAAGGCACCCATGAGAATGCTCATCATCCAGTGTCCACTTGAATGGGTGGCAAATTAACTCCACATTCATAAGTAAGGGGTCAATCCAGACATATGCAAAAACCTCCTTAAGTGCATTTTTATCACATTTGTCCAATGTCTACCCTCTTAGAAAATAGCATTATGTTCTCTCTAAGGTCTAAAATGTGGGGGTACAGAGGGCAAAAAGAATGCACCATTGAGATACACTCCGAACACTCAATAATTTCCTCAACTAGTGTGAGGGATGTGCTCATTGGTCATACATGTACACACACCTGTACTCACAAATATTGTTTTTTGTTATAAGGTGTTCTGTAAGAACAAACCGCCATGTGGTCCAGCTACAAGGCGATCTTATACTCCTGTGGTAACTGAATTGTGGTAAGATCTCAGGTCACCTTTGCAAACAATAACTAGCTAGCTAGCACATACAAAATGAAAGAATTTTATTTTATTGCAACACACACACACACACGCACGCACATATATGTACATGTCATATGTATATGTACAAATATACACACACACACATTGCATTTAATGTTGTCACTCAAAAGGGGAGATCAGCATGATGATTTTATCATCTGTCTGACACATTTCCCATGGCTTAAGTGGCAGCTAGCTCCAGACAAGGCACAGTACAAACTATGAAGTTAGCACATTTAGAACTGTTGCAAAGTGTCCATGACCACTTAGTTTTCTGAAGGTCCATGAAGCAAAATATGACAACCTCTTCTCTGTAGCAAAGTAAAACGCAGTGGGGACCTGACACAGTTGGCAGAGGGTGAGGCTGAGGTACAGCAAAGTCTAGGCCTTGTTTAGATGGTATGAGCGCATCCAATGCTTTTGGCTGGACAAAGTGGTGATCATGATGATGGCTCCTCTCTAAACACTTAGAAATTACATAAATCCTCTTTGCAATCGTGGTTATGCTGAAAATAACTAATGCTCTTGGTCCTGGCAACATAGTCATTCCAGCTAGTGTTGGGGTACTTCTTGGAATCTTACAGTCTTAAGTCTTGTCCCCACCAGCAGTGGCATTATTATGTGTAGCTAGCTGGTAAATTGCCCTGTAATTTGCCTATACTTTCCTACTTCTGTATGAGTTGTCTATTCTATGCAATGAGAGCTATGCCATGTCCCACGAGCATTTCATCGTTTGATCCATTTTTGTAATCTTCACATTGTGTCCCTACATAGTTGCGGAGGGAAGGCAAGATTAAACCTTCTGTGACCACAGCCAGCTCATCTGAAAATGCAGGAACTACCTAGGTAATAAATACAAAAGATATTCATTTGATTTTACTACATCTTAATGCTGTTGTGAAGAGGCCAGCGACTTGTTGATATAGTAGTAGTAACATTAGCTGCAGTTGAAACGGCAGCCATTAGTTAGCTAGCATGAATACATTAAATGCATTTTATAGGCACCATAACAGGACCATATATACAGTAAAAAAATGCCTGCTGGATAGCACACAGTGCCATAAGAGCTAACAAAACTGCACCATAGCAGGCAGAAAGTACGTAGAACCACCTTGCAAGCTAGATGGTTGTCTGAACTACAAAGTGATCATGGAAGACCTTTCCATCAGTGTCCTTGTGCTTCAACCAGTTCCTGTGTGGGATGTGACAGCATACAGATGCATCCATAAAAATCCTCCACACTAAAATTTAAATGGACCACTTTGTATAAAGAATTCAATATTACACTGAAACTCACAGTGCACTTACATGTGAATTGGGCCCTAAATCTGTTCTTGGATTCTTCCAGATTGGAGTACTCTCACTACCCAAGTGGAATAGAGGTATATGGCACCATTTTAATATTCCTAATATTCCCAATTTCAAGGTGACCAAAAACATGTTGGGGGCATTTTGTTTTTCCCTCAGCTATTAACAATATTTAACCACATTTACAATTCTCACCTCTTTTAAAGCTTAAAAAAATGTTATTTTTGTGGAAAAGAACCCCTGCTGAGACAAATGCATAAAATCAAATGTGGGCTATGTAGACTGACTAGTCCCAGTCATGTCATTAGTTATTTATTTTGAGCATTTGCTTAAAAGGGACCTATCATCCTTCTATTGGAGAATTAACACCAAGGCAGAGTAATTGGTTGTACTTGGACTAGACATACCATACAATTATAAATCAAGCCTTTGTGGAGTATAGACTTTACTGAAGACTGAAAATTTCCCCCTTGGGGTTTTTTTTTTTTTTTTTTTCGAATACCTATTGACTCTTTTCTACAATCTCAAATTGCATTTAAATACATCGCTTAAAGTTTTAAATGACAATTGTAAGCTTAACTACTGACAGTTTTCAGAGAACCCTGCCAATCGTCTAATATTTCAGTACAGACATACTGTCAGTGCACATACATTCAATGACTGTAGTATACAGAGAAATAAAACAGAAAGACATGAAGAGCTGTGTCTGAGGATTGTGGAACTTCAGCCATTTTGCAGCATGACAAAATTTTATCAACTTTAACAATCTTTGTGTATGCACAAAACATTTGAACACATGGCAACAGACAATAATTCTGGACTTTTCAGTTTCGCTCATTAAAATGCACAAGCTGACAACAGGAGAAATATGTGAGTGTTATCTGGTTTCTGCTGTGTGCCAGATTCTCAATGTGAAGACCTGAGAGACGGAGGAAACACTGTGGTGACGGTTGTCCCATGCTCAGGCAGAAATATATTCACACTAATGAGCCATTACACACGAGAACTGCAGGTTTGCAGCTGCACTTGACATTAGTGAGACAAGCCTGTCTGAGATAGTGCTCGCTTGTTATCTTATTTAATTATTTCCACTATTCTATTTTATGGCTGCATATTTCGGATATATTCCCTCCTGTTAATTGCCTGTTAAATGTTCCACTTGACCTTTCTCAGTGAATGAAATTTCCGGATTGTGTTGCTCAAACAGAGATCCCACTCTGCCACCTGCAGCCACTTCCCTGACTCCTCTGCTAATTCCAACTTGCGAGAGCACTATGCGTGACCGACACAGTGTGTAGCAGATTGTAAACCACATATTCAAATGCTCATCAACTACTTCTGAAATGAAGGATTGGGAAAGGAAGCAGACGTACACTTCAACTCAACTCCTCCGTCTTTCCTGACAAGGCATCAGCTGCTTGTGAGGTGGACTGTTATAGCACTGTAGCTTTGGTGTGATGTTGCCAATAATCACAGCACGCATTTTAAATAATGCAGTGCCATTCTTCCAGATCAATAATAGTCTGTGACTTCTGCATAGATTTACTCCTGCTTGCCAAAACAAGGTGGGCTGTTTATTTGCAGTTATTGAGGTTCCAGTTTTCACAGTTTGAGACCTGGAAGGTGATTGCCTCCGTCGAGGCGATCCATCCATTGATTTGGCATATGTTTGCATGATCAGAAAAAGGGTGACCAAAACCTTTGGGGTCCAAGCTTTGGATTTACACAGTGGGACAAACGTTCAATTTACTTTTGATGAATCAGATACAGTGTGTATGGGCGTAAGAATTGGAGTGTAGCATTGCTTTCATACTGTACTTACCTGCATAGAGACTCATAGCAGGCATAGTAGAGTCATGTGTCTTGTACAACCAATATAATGCTGCAATTAAGATGCAAGATGCCATACTGAAAATAATGTTGATGGAAAAAATATCACTACCCTCAAATAATTTCCAGCACCTTTTCCAGTAACTTTTTTTTGTCATCTCATCATTTATTCGTAATAAATTGACATTTTAGAATTGCAGACGCTGACCATGTTGTTAACAGGGCAGAGCCCCAATTTCTCTGCCTCATTCCATATGGCTGTCTCATGGTGAACTGAGCTTCTGTAAGGTCTGTCCAAGATTTAGAGATCTTATTTTTCTAACCCTTATGACAATAATGCCATGCTTTGGTGGCCACTCATTCCCGCGATCATAAATTGATTATATAAATGTAATATTAAAGCTATTATTCACTCATAAAAGCTTCTTCCCCCTTTATGCAACGATATTTTAAAACCGCTAATTACACATTAGGCTCTGCTCAACACAATGTAAGATGAAAGAAATCCTCTAATACACTCTCAAGCAACCAATGACTATTTTTTTTCCCCAGAGTGCACTGTGTTGAAGTTTGAGAATAAATGCTATTCCACTGATGTTGTCCAAGCAGCTCATAGATGTCTAGAACCTTGTAGCATGAGAGTGCTTGAGAGTGGTGAGATGAGTAGACCCTGCTGACATACTCACCCCTACCGTGGCAGAACAAGGCTAATTTTTTCCGCTGCTATGGACTCCCAGTCACTGCTGGCTGATGACACAGGTGGGATCGAACTTGGGCCGTAGGTTTCTGCCTACACTTGAAATGAGCGTCTTGCCAACTGAGCCACTCAGGAGCCCATTTTATAGTCATTTTGATATTCAAGCTTGAAATCTGTGTATAAGCCAATACAGAGCTGAAGTTTTAAGATCAAAACTCACCCTGCAGGCTAGAGTAGATGCTGCCAATCTGTCACTTTCAGTCATTCTACAAAATCACTGAGGCTTTGTACCAAACATAAGACATTGAGGAACTAAAATAAGCCTCTCCATGCCTTGCTATTAAATATTTGGCATCAGAGACTAAATAAACACCACCTCCCAATGAAATGTCAATGTGTATTTATTCCTCAAAGCAATTTTTAGACTGCAGCTACAAGCTACACCTCAGACTCATACAGCTGAGCAAAATGGAGGATGTTTTCTTCATTAGTATCCACATAGTTTTCCTCTGTTAACTTTGAACAAAAACAAAATACCATAAATATATTACGTTTTACATAATGCAATATTTGATAAGGCATATTGATAAAATGACATGTGAATGTCACGATAGTGCTTTCTTAAGTGTTAAAATATGAAGGATATTCTAACACACTACTTCTATTGTTGACAGCATATTTTAGTATGCTAGGGTGACACTTAGGGTGAAAATGACCATACAGTCATTTGTAAACACAGAAAGCCTTTCAGACACTGGACATGTACATGCACATGCACACACATTCTCTTAAATTTGGTCCAGGTATGGCATGATAGCTCACTATCACTCTGCTTTACAGTTTAATCAGTTCCAATGTATTCTCTCTATGTGCCACTTATATCATTTGCTCATTTATTAGCTGTGGAATGCTTAAATCCACAGACAAGTACATGCACTAATGAATGCAAAGAATGCAAAGTGGGAAAGCAAAATTACATATGCAACTGACCTTTTTTAAATTAGGAAAAAAAGTATTATTACGCAGACAGAGCATCAATATGAAAGATGCATTCCTTTATCATTTCCATATTTAGGCCCTCTTACTTCCCTTATTTTCTTCTTGAAAGCCGATAAGTAACCCATCTTATATGCTGATCATCGCATACATAAAATGCAGAGCATTAATACTGCAATGTGTTTGACTAAACAAAAATAACATACAAGAACAGCATACACCGGCATCTAAACTCATTCTGAGCTTAGAGGTCTGCACACAATTCTGGGAAACTTCACATGCATGAATGTTCAAACCCATTATCAAATCAGAGGAGGTGAAATTCCAAGCGGCCCATTTCATTCAAAGGAGAAGTCATACTTCACACGTCTCCCATTTAGGGCTAGAAGTGACTGCACCTGACATGGAACTGAAATCACAAATGCGTGCATTTCTCTGGGCACTATATCGCACCCAGCCAAATGTGTTGCACACAGATCAGTACGCATATGTGCTGTGGATCCTGACAACCAACAAAGCCCATTTAGAAGATCCCAGAGGTACTCCGTTAAGTTCATGTTGGGTAAGTAGAGTAGCTTTGTTGCATGCCAAGAAAGTCGAATAAATGTGTAAAATGAGGATATTACTTTCAACAAACAAAGGTGCCATGTGTGGGGCCATAGTCTCTATAGTCTACAGTCTCACTCTACAGTCCTATAGCCAAGGAGTCAAAAATACAAATCTCCATCCAAACTGTGCTGTAGCCCATACCATCACGCCTCCACCTCTGAATCAATTCCCTTACACCAGCGTTTCCCAAACCTCTCCTGGAGTACCCCTTGTCCTGTATGTTTAGATCTCCCCCTGCTCCAACACAGCTGATTCAAATGATCAACTCGTTATGAACTCCTGAAGCTGCTTAATAACAAACTGATCATTTGAATTAGCTGTGTTGGAGCAGGGGGAGATCTAAAACATGCAGGACAAGGGGTATTCCAGGAGAGGTTTGGGAAAAGCTGCCTTACACAATACAATGTAAACGGTACCTTTTCCTCACCTGAAGTGTACTGTCCAACCATAACAAATTGACTCTTCACTGAGGATAAATTTTACCAATTGGTAAGCTTCTCTGGCTGATGTTACATGAATCAGCTTAAGAACTAAAGTTGCTAAAATTAAAAAAAAATTGCATACACTAGTTGCGCTGTGATTTAAATAGCACACAATGTACAATCACAGTCTTGTACATAATTTCATTTAGTATTGCACCCATCAATTCTAAAATCATTATATGGTGTTCATTTCTTATCTAATTTATTCTTCATTGATTGCATTATTGCTATAATTTTTGTGAATAAAACTGGCATGAAAAATATTTAGCAATATGCAGTACTTTGGTTAGGAGGGAGATGTCACTGTCAGAGTTTTTCTTTTCTTCCATCTACCTACCTGGAAGACATTGTGTTTCAGACATAATACATTTCCCCAGCAAGGCCAGAGAACTGTGAAAAGCAGAGAAATTTAAATTCCCCATGATCACATAATCAAAATCACTATGACTGCAAACCTTTAACTATCTGTAGTGTGTCACAAATATGTAAGGGACCTTTCTCAAGTCTGGCTGATAAATTGTTACAAAATGAAGTGAAATAATTTGTTTTTATATAAGATAGTTTTCATTTTTTAACACTTTTTGGTCACTGCATAATTCCATTTGTGTTATTTCAAAGTTTTTATATCTTTACTATTATTCTAAAATGTAGAAAATAGTAAAAATAAGAAAGAAACTTTTGACTGGCAATATATATCCAACGAAATCAGCCATTTGTGTATAGTCAATTTAGTAGTGGTGCAACGGATCGTAGTTGATCCGTGATCCCTACGGATCACCCCCCACGGTTCTGTACGCAATGTGAACCGCGAATTAATTGCAAAGTTTAACCATAATAGTGTGAAATACGGCTTTACTGCTGCTGTTACTTTTTAAAGTAACAATTCCCTAAATCTCGATGCAGAGTTGCAGTGAAAAGATACAAGCACCATTTTAAAAACCAGCAACCTTACTTGGCAGGAGTGTTACCAAGACGAAGGCTGCGTCCGAAATCGCTCACTGGTTCACTCACTATTCACAGTTATACAATAAATGAATAATTTTCTGGATATAGTTTTATGTTTGCAAGTTTATTCGAACATTTGTATGAACATCTTTGTGTCTAACTGTGCCAGCTAGCTAGTTAAGTGACTAGCTAGTTGCAACTGACATTAACCTGCTAGCTAGATAATACCGCTACCTATCTAGCTATCACTAGCTAACTTAATGAAAGAACTAGCACCCAGCTTCATCTGTTCAGATTAGTTGAAACTAACGTTAGCTAGCTAGCTGGCAGTTAAGTCCAACGATCAAGTGTAAAATGTGTATATATATGCACTATATAGTGAATAGGGAGCGATTTCGGACACAGCTGAAGAGCAGCAGAACAAGCGCTCGGAATTTACGTCGCGGTCGAAACTGTTGCAATATTACGGACTCGTGAGTCCGGTGGTTCCTACACCGCAATGGAAATCATGGCTACCGCAAAAGCAAAAGTATCATGCTTTAAGTGTTCTTTAAGTAATAAATGGAAAGCAAAGTTATAGTTGCCCCCCTTTTTTTTTTTTGCTGATCCGAAAAATGATCCGATCCGTGACTCAAAAACCGCGATACGATCCGAACCTTGAGTTTTGTGATCCGTTGCACCCCTACAATTTAGCATTGGTTATCTCCCAATTCCTGATTTGAGCACTAATGTATAATCAGGTTGTTAATGGAAGTTATGTTATTCTGCTATTGAGAAGTGGAGAGTAACATGTACAGTACCATTCTACCTTGTATTTTATGTTCAAGTAGCCAAACAATATGTATTTTTAAATTAAAATTTTTTTTTAGAATTTTTTTTTCAGAGAAAGTGATACATAAGCATCATTTTCACAAGTTATATTTGTCTAAGAAAGAAATTTCAAGTATTTAAAAATAAGTCTTTTTATCAACATGTCTTTGAATGCATGTTTCCCATTATCTTAATCAGGTGTGTCCGAACCTTTGACTGGTACTGTAGGTTGTTTACAAGTAGCTTTCCCTGCTGGCATCATATGTCAAGTCAACTTCAACTTTAAAGGGTTGTGTAGGAAACGTTTAGTCTTCTATGCTCCATGTTTGTTTCATGTGAGGTCTGGTTATTATCCTATTAGTCACACAGACCTCTGGACAACGGTGGGAAACACAAGGACATTTAACTGCTGTAGGCTACTGTTGCTCCTAAAGGTCATCCATGAAGATGTTATTTATGACACTGTGGGCCAAACTGGAATAGGATGACCCTTTCCAGACTGAGAAGTATCATGTGGTCTGCCTACTGGGCATGATAATTTAAAGTATAGCCAAGGTCTGGATACAGGAACAGGAAACTTGGTACATTAAGCACATTAAATCCACCCCCGTCTCCTCCCCCATGCTTTTTAAAAACCAAACCCCATGCTGATTACATGGTCCAAAGCACCACAGAAGCTCTTCAACATGGATTTACAGATCTAACTCTGCAGTTTAAAAGAACTGCTAGACAGCTTCTGCAAGTTGCAGCTAACCATATTGAATCAGGTTTTTCACTTAATTGGGTTGACAAAATAAAAAGCTTGGTGGCTTATGTAACTAAGTTAAGGAAATCTTGTGTTGAGACATGTGGAAGAAAGGGGAAACAGGTTACTGGGAAAATCCAAAGCCTTGAAAGGGACTGTATTTCTCTCAGTCTGATCAAAAGGTATCTAATTCATCTACATCCTATCACATTCAAATCAGGCAATTATTTCATAACTATATTAAGAGTGACAAAAAATCAGGTGTTAAGTTTTGTGATGAGATATGGAAATCATTACAGTTAAATAGCACCTGTTTCTGTGGTAAAGAAGAAAGAAAATGTTGAATGCATTTTTCCACCAGAGGTAACATTTTTCCAAATTACAGAAGAATGCAGCATAAGGAGAAGAATGTATCAACAACCAAGAACAAATAATATAAAAATATTACCATATTACCATATTGTGCATTTTATCATGGAAAGTGTACAAATCACAACAAGACAGTCTGAAACAGGGAGAATAGTGAGAAAACCAAGTCTTTGGCTACACAACAAATTTAAGCGTGAAATTAGAACACACAAGACACAATAAACTCCTAACAAAGCACCTAATATACCACTGCACATAGCTGCACAAGTTACATAGGTAGACAAGTCAACATATAATTTATGGCGCATTATGATATGTTTCAAGTACAGCATTGTAGTGCACTAGGCATACAATGAAAGGGCTTTATTCCATTAGGAGATGAAAGAATACAAGATGAAAAGTGCAACAAATATATGCAAAAAAGAACACACATATATGAATCATTTGCTTTTTAAATTTTAAGAATTTTTAAAATTTTCCCACTTTCTACAACAATCCTCTTTATTACGAACATAATACAATCATAAGCACTGAACAACTGCTTTTCCATTCGCAGCCATTTATCACTAGCCCATAACTACTAAGATAAACCAAACCTAACTCCAGCCCTCATTCAAATCTAATACCCAACCCAATTATGAAGCGCTACAAATGGGTTTATATCAGAATCATAGTGTGGCTGTGAAATAAAGTCTTACTATAATTTATACAGAATAAACAACACAACAAAATAAGAGAATAAGAAGATAACAAACAAGCCCACAGATTTAGTCCTCTATGATGTCTTTTAGCGGAACCTGACATGTTCTGGAGCTCCGTCCTCCTAATTATGATGAATATGATCGAAGAGTGGTCGATAAGACTTTACAGGAGTGGAAAACCTCCAAGAGGCTTAAGTCAGCCCAGTCCCAGTTTATTGTACCCCATACACATCCTAATAGCACAAACAAAAGGCTGGAGCAGCTCATTACTGTAAAGCCTGGAGATTGTCTGTCAGTAAGTACTGTATGGCTTGGTCCCAGGTTTGCCTCTCAATGTGAAATTACTTAAAATGCATCCTTAAACACAAACACTTGATGACTGGAGTGTGTTAGGCTTTATAGCTTATATGGCTGTTTGGAAGGAGATAATCAATGGCTTAATGCAGGATTAAGTTAATAGGCCCTCCATATTAGACACAAAAGCTGGTTTAAAAATAGATATACTACACGTATTTGAGTACTCAGCGCATGTTTTGAAAGTTATGAAGAGGGAACTTTTCAAGGGAGCACGTGAGCTCAACTCTTTCCTTAATTTTGCCATAATCTATGAGGTACATTATCTAAACCCGTTATCTAAATGTGCTTCTTTATCCGACCACAGAATTCAAGAATACAGCTACACCCCTTTGAGGACCTTCTTCAGAGTCACACTCCAGTCATCATCCCGAAGTCCTAAAGCCATAGTGCCGTGCTTCCAAAAAACTACTGGGATCAGTCCATTAAGAGCCACATTAACTTATACAACCATGAAGCACACAGCCATCTGATTGGCTGCCTCTAAGCACAGTGGCAATTTATAGCTCCTAGTTGCACTCGATTGGTTTGTCCATAAGCCACCGCTGTGTGCCAGCCTAAGAGGAGCAGATATGTGACTCAAACTCTTTAATACCTGGGCCTGCTTGGCTGCGCTTTATTTACAACCCCCCCAGCTCTGGGGGGTTTGGGCCACAAGCACTGCAGTAAACTCACTGAGACGGCCCTGTTTCTCTCCTGACCCTCAGGGGTTGTAAAAACGTCCTCACAAGCTCAGGGATTGTTTTAGTGTGTAATGACCTGGACTCAGCGGTCCCCTTCCACAAGAAATGAAAAGTACTGCAGGGTAGGGACGCAATGCAATACTCCATCCTATTTTACACAAATCTGACAGGGAAGGATAGGGGAGAAGCAAATCTGCTTCTTGAAGTAGACAGTAGACAGACTCCACAAACTGAACCTTTTTTCTCCCGTAGAGGTATGTGGCAAATCTCAAAGGATACTGAAATGTACATGCATTTGCATTTACGTGTATTTGTGTAATTATTACAGGTAGTTGGTGTGTTGATAAGTATATATTATGATGGCAGTTTTTGTAGTCACATTATTGTCAAAAATAATAAATAATAATATTAAACAAAACAAATTTAGTTTTAGTTTCAATACTAGTTATGGTGACCATGCACCACTGTGACATGCTGGCATTTACACTGCACATGTTTTTGAACTGCTAGCAAAACAATGATAAGTTTATTAGTGCTGCTGGAGTGGGGTAATTGGGGGCATTTTGAATTCATAAATACATTTAATCCCCCCTTAATTTTTTCAGACAGCAGTATTACTCTACAACACCAATACATCCTACTTCACTGGGACACAGAGTGATAATACAAAGGTTGAATAAGGTAATTTACACACCCAATACCACTGACTGTGCTGAAACACACCACAAATTGCCTATCTCAAAAACAATGTCATTGACAGCAGTTCATCAATTTTTTTATTATTCGTTGATGTGGGTTCAATGTTCTGTATTGTTGATGGGACACTCTACTGTCTGCTTTAATGAAAAGCACATACTGAGTTTGGTTTTGTTGGTTTTAGTTGGTTATAAAGTCAATTCCTCTTGGACAGAAAGTTTTCACAACAATTGTTTTTGTGACTGGTTGTCTTGCGAATTGTTTTAGAATAAGGAAATTAATTTCTGCAGGAAGCTGATGAGCATTCACATCAAAATGGGACATGGCTTGTTTTCCCACTTAAGGAAGTTTGCTTTTGGATTCAGACATCAACAATCTTATAATGGGAATTTTGCTCTTCTCTGTGGGAATCTGTTATTGGTTTTGTTGTAGATTGCAGAAATCAGGTGCAGCCCACAAAGGCAAATAGCTTTTTCGATCCATATTTAGTTTTGCACATTTCATTGTAATGAAGCAAAATCCTTATTTAATGAAAGTCTGAGGCAGTTAAACAATACATCACCGAAACAATACAATCCTGTCAGGGTGTGATTGAGTGAGAGAATATCTCAAATCACTGTGCAATCAATCTGTCGCTGAATCATTCCCCAGACTTGTGTTGTCCTCAGTGAGGGTTTACCAGTAGAGGAAAACAATAACCATAGAGTTCATTCACAGGCATAGAGATTCACATCTTGTTGCAATGAGCGCTGTAATATTTAATTTTAATGGAATCATTTTCTCCCTCTCAGCATTCAAATCTACACTTGCTCATTGTTCCTGTCTTCTTCTTTCTCACTCTCTCTCTGTCTCACCCTGGTCTGAGGGCAGAGTGTCATTGAGAGCACAGTGCTAGTCAGAGGCCTGCTGTCTCCCTGCACAGTTCTATAAGGCTGGTTTTGGCCCCTGAGAACTCTATGTGGTGAAGGACAGTGAGTGTTTGTTTAGTTTGCTCTACGCAGAGTCCACAAGGTCAACAGCGACAGAGGTCAGGAAGGCTGGGGATGTTTACAAATGGTGATTGCTGAGCAGCACATTTGTTTGGTTTGTCAACGCTGCCAAAAAGGTGCTGACACCACAACTTGATGATTGCTGTAGTCAGTTTCTCCTGACCCTCCTTTTTTTTTGACGAGCAGCAAAATATGACAGATGAGTAGGAATAGGAAACTAAAAGAAATGTGTTGGCCTTTCCCCCAACATTTTGTTACAACTGTGCACTTTTTTCAAAACAATGATGACTCTTTTATGACAACTGGCTAACTGGCCTGTGTCCCACTATAAAGGATGAACTGCAAACAAATACAAGTTCTCTGTCCCAATGTCCCTGCATTCTGTCAGTAGACTTAACTAAATATGTCCTGTCACTGACTTCTGAAATGGTCCTAATGCAGAATAACAGAGCAGAATGGGCAAAAGTATTGCCAAGCAAAGGTTTTTCCCAACCTCCCTTTTACCAGTTGAAGGTGCCATCTGCAAAGGAGGATATTTCTCAAAGCAGCCTTTTGAGGGGTTTGAACATACGTGTGAAATATTATCTTCAGGAAGAGTCAACCTCCTTTGACTTCAGTTCAAACTCTGCACCTTGTTATCTCGCTATTTCAATTACCATATTACCACAGACCACTGCCTCTCTGGGCCCACATCTGTCTCCCCTTCTTTGGAGAACACACTCATTGTGCCAGAGAAGAAATTCTACTTCTACAGCAAACAGGGCTTTGGTAGAAATATCACAGATCATATAAGACAATCCACTGCATGCAGCAGTATTCTCCTAAGTCCTCTTAACACCGGCCCATCTGTCTCCAAAGAGGCAGGTGATTCTCGGGGACTCCATTCTTAAAAACATGTGCAAGAGGACACAGGGCTTATGGTCCTCTCCTCACCCCAGAGGGCATGGGAGCAGCTTTTTATATTTTCTCAATCCAGGGTAAAGGTCAAATTCTGGCCCGTATTTCACACCCTGCAAACAACAGTGTGAGCCTGATAGCTGGCAGGGCAAAGTGAGGTGCCAGCTGAAATACAAGGGCATTAAATGTATAATTGAAGGAAGCTAAACTAGCCCGCAAATCACATTACCCTATGCTCTGATTGGCACAGCAGCAAAATTCTCCAAGTAGAATTGTGGAGACTGTTATGTTCATCCAGGACAACCAGGCATAGCAGACAGGTCAGATTCTTGATCGTCTGGCCACCTGTAGTCAGCTCGATATATTTTATAGTGAACATTAAGGAGTAACATGTCATTTAGGAAGTATACTGGGGAAAAAAAAACCCAAGGTGGCTTGTGAAAGAGCAGTGTACCTTTCTACACTAACATGTAACTTCTCCCCCTCTACAATCAGTCCTATGAGTCTTAAACCGGCTGAGCCTTAGCAAGACCAACATGCACAGGTGAAAAAGGTCCCCAATTTTCCATTGTCAAGAGTGTCACAAAACACTGGTTCCTTCTTCCTAGACATACTACTCCTCAAGACAGGCACTTGGAGATGAAGTCATTAGGGTGAAAAAGGCATGGGGGAAAAAGGGCAATGGCAACAGCTACCATTTCACTGCATTCTCCGCCGAAGCCTGGTCTAATTAAAAGAGGGAGAGTCACACTCGCCCCCTGAACTAATTAATAAGCAGTGTAATTATAAAAATCTCCAATACCTCCCTCTAATTCTGCACTGCTAACCACGGCACTCACCTCCCTGATGACTCCCAGCCTCTACAACCGTGCAAGAATTGATTTCATATCCTGCCTATTTATCACAGTTCATGCTCAATTTCCTACGAGACACTTAAAATATAAATCAAATGTGTTTACGGGGGCAGCGAGCGCCTGCTGTGATGCTCCTTGCTGCATCAGGTACCTCTGCAGCCCACAGCCCCTTCCTCACGCCACTAAACTGACACACTTTCAAGATGCAGCATTCAGGCTGCAGTCAGAAGACTTCAGTCAGAAGACGCCCCTTCGATACTGTGGCCACAGAGGAAAAAGTACGCATTGAGATCTTGCACAAGACTGTGTGACTGTCCCCACGGGTGCCCTCCTCCTGACTATGCCTCCCTTTCACCAGACGACCTTGATTTCCATTCCCCTCTCACAACGCATTCACCTTCATTCAGATGGGTATTGTCTAATGTGAAGCCCAAGCAGGTGACACTGCATCTGTTAAAATGGTGTCTCAGTCAGGAGGGGGGCACCCGCTTGCTCACTCTCTATCACTGGCCACTCAGTCTATGAACAACACATTCCTCTGCAATCACAGCGATGTGTTATTTTATAGAAGCACGTTTGATAAAAGCACGTTTTTACAAGGATTTGGGAGTGATGAACAGTCACTGCATCTGCCGATTGCTTTTTATCTGAACAACAGCCATTTATTGGGAGTTGGGAAATCTCATTATCACTGACTTGTAGCAATCACTTTGGGAATGAATGGCAATTCTTTGTCTTGCTCCAAGATCTAAGGGAGACCTAAATGACTGCATTCTGCAGTAAACACAACACAATGAGTCAACAATGATGACATCTATCCTTATGCTCAATGATAAGAAATCCACTGAGCACCCACACAGATCGTCAACAATACAACAAGGACATTTTGTTGATAGGGTGCCTCCTCTTCTTAGTGTCGTTCTCAGTTCTCCAATGGGGCAGGGTTCTAGAGACCAGGGGCCAATCATAGATGGAAATTCCAACAATTGTCCTCTGCAAGCCCATCCTTTGTTTCTTAACTGGAAGGTTCCACAGAACTGCCACTGATCCACATCCATCTACTACTGGGGAATGGATCGCTTGCATTAAATCAGACTGTCAGTCAGCCATCAAGCTTCAGGTAGCTGGAGCTAGACGAATGTGTGCCTTCAGTGTCCTGGATGTTTCAGAGGTATATGTACCCAATTTGTACAGCACTGACACCTCTGTTTCTCCCTTCCACTGAGCAGTGTATGTTCACTTCTGAGCATCCCTCATGCATCACTGACCTTTGGATCGTTCATCAGTGCTGTTTAGTTGTTATATTGACGAACCAGTGTTGTGACAGATGGAAAACACACAGCCTGCTCTTGCTTTCAGAGTGTAACAGCAACAGCTCTACGTGATCATGTCCCAAAGGCAAAGTAACATTTTCAGTCTGTGATAACATGCCTGTCTCTACGGAAATAGCGTACATGCCTTTACAGAAACAAACTGTGTGCCTTCACCATACCAGTACACCTATCAATCCTGGAAAAAAATATGTACTAGGCTGTTCAAAGACAATACCCCTGTCTTTATGGAAACAATACAACCCCTTACTGTTTGTGGAAACAATGACCTGTCAATATCACACACATTTTCTTTAATGAATAGCACAGATCCCAGAGGACTCCTCTCCAAATTAAAAACCTTCAACCCAGCGGATCCTGACAGTACTGTAAATCAACTGATGCAATTACAAAGCAAATTTAAATCATGTGATGTTGGAAGAGGAGTTTTAATTGTGAGATCGGGGCTTGTTAAGTAAGCCTTTGTTAGCCACCCCCACAATCAGCAATGTATGGCCCAGCTCAGAAATAACTGGAATATCCCTTAAGGCCCGTTAAATTCAACTATGTTTTCAGGTGTCAACTGAAAGGCACACCACGGGTTCTGAGACTGCCCCTTTACTTTCCTGCACACAGTGTATCACAACTCACTTTATGGAAACAAACAGAACGCCACATCTAGACCAAATATAGCGCCGTGCTGCGCTACAAATGCCATAGCTTGCCTGTGAAATGAGGGCGCATGATGTGAGATCTGCGGAATGCGCTCCGCTGTAAGTGTTTCTTCGCCTCATTCATTGCGTTCAGAGCTCGCGGCAGCGCCACAGGATGGTGAGAGGGAACTGGCATCTCAGCAGCCATACTGCGTCATCACACAGCTCTAAATAGAGGTGGTGATAAGACAGAGGGGTAGGATCCTCATCCACACCTGTCTGACAAGCAGGCAGGTGAAGTCTGCAGACTGCTTGTGAGTCTTTGAACAGAATCTGATAGAATGACTGGCTGCAGAATATGAAGTGAGGACTGGACTAATTATTTAAAATGGAAAGAAAGTGAGTAGAAAAGACAAGATGGTTGTATGATGCAGTAGATAAACTGTGAAATACAATTAACCTTAAACAGGTCCTGTAAATGTTCAAACAAACAAACAAACAAAATCAGGACATAGCTGCCACTGCCATAAAAATGACACAATGACAAGAGTGAAACATTTTATATATACGTTTTTCCATTTCATCCACGTGACACCTTGAAAAAGATGTGTGTGATGTTAGGAGTCTGGATGATTGCTCCTGGGTGGATGTCGGCACTAAAGCCACTCATTATGCAAGAGACCTCTGAAGTGAGGGAGGTCAGATCCACTGTGTCAGACACGACAGTGAAGACCATCGTCCTGGCAATTGTGTCTTGTCAGTCATGCAGGCCCATCAGCTGAAGACACTTACAGTTATGACAAGGTTCAGATTGTCTGCCCTGATAACCTCTCCCTCAGTGAAAGGCAAGTACAGAGTGAAAGGGGGAAAGAGAGAGCAAAACTGCTTTGTGAAACATTGTTTTGCATCAGTTTTTAACAAATGGGAGCCTTTGATCGTAAGTCATGGATGACGGTCTGTCTGTTTTCCATAAAAGCTTAAGTGTCTCCGCTCTTAATGGGAAAGGGTGCAGAGAATTGTCTTGAGGCTTTTGAAGCAAGCTTGTGTTCCAGAAAATACAATTAGAAGCCACACAAACCTCCTCTCAGAAATACAAAAAAAACAATGCCAAAAAAAGCGATAAAGGAAGAAAGGAAGTAGTTTAACTCCCGTCATTATTCTGCAACAAGCAAAGAGGTAAGTTGTGAGGACCAATTATACGACACAGATAAGAGGCCAGTGAATGGATTCTCAAGAAATCAGACATGTGGATGTTCTAAATCTGAACGCTGCCATTTAACAGGGAATGAATGACGGTACAAACATGTTTCCTTCAATTTGACTAATAAAATGACATTTTTGACAATTACTCACTGGCTTTGGTTATTCTGGCAGAACACTACAAATCTGGAGCATGATGTAGCAGATGACATCACAATGCAAAAAAATGGACCATCTATATTAAGTTGAGTTTTGAGTCAGGCTGAATAAAACAGAAATTGACAGGCTGATTCTTTAATAGTTATTGTGGGTGTTGGCTGTGTTTACTGTGTTAACAGCTGCAAAGAAAACATGCCAATTCGTGACCATACTCGTACAACATGACATGACACTATTATTCATTTACGTAGCAAATGTCCTTAAGTAAGTCATCTCATTTAGCATGTTACGTGTAATCGATTTATTGTGCATAGATGGATATTTCCTGAGGCTGTGTTAAGCACCTAGGTCAAAGCACAGAAAGGTGGTTCTCCACTCTGGATTTGAACCTGAAAGCTTATAACTATAAACCACCCGAGTTCTTTCGCTGTAATACAATACACGATTCACATTGATTTATATTGTGAGGTGGAGCTCATTCAAGTTAGGAAACAAAACCCAGGGGGAGAATTAAAAAATGGAAAACATTACATTGAGAATGTATTATTTCAATGTTTTGTGTTTTTTTTTTAATCCAAAGCGATTTACAAGAGAGGTAGAGTACAACACAAGCAAAAAACCCATAAGAAGTCAACAATATTAGAAGTGCTGCAAGTTTCAATGGTTGGTCGGACTAAGTACAAGCCAGATGGTAGAGGTAACGAGTGCCTTAAACCATTAGATTACATTTTTTATAGTTTATTAGGACACAGTTTGAGGGGGTAGTGTTTCAGGTGCTCAGGTGAGAGTGGAAGAGCTGTGCTGTCAGGTGTTTCTTGAAGACAGAGAGGGGCTCATTCCTCTCTCGGACCTCAAGACCTCATTTCCCAAAAGTCCAGCAAAAGAAAAGATGCTGATCTATTACATGCAACTGGACTCACTTTTCAAAGCGCGGACTGATTAATGGACCAGCCGGTTCAATAGCGGAGTGCCTAGCAGCTCTGGGGACCTCTTTCTTGGCCTGACAGTGACAGTCCCCGCATGTCACATAAACAGGATGCTGCAGTGCTTCCTGGGGCCTCAGGCAGTGTCTGTCATGCAGATTCCATGGACTCTCCTGTTCTCATTTACAGGGAGATTACCAGCCTTTCCCAGTCTGGCTGCCAATAAAAATAAATCAGATCACGTTTAATTCAGCTTGCTCATGCCATAGACCAGCATCTACTAAAATGCATGCAAAGAGGACAGACATGGGCTGACACAAGGAGATGTAAGCAAAAATGATATACTGATGTGGATGGATACAGAAACAGACAGATGGAGAGACACAGTGGATCACAGCAGCCCTATTTATATTCATACGATGATGAAATTAACTTTCGCTGGCAGGGTGCAGATGGGTGCATGACATGGCAAAGGCATTTATCATAATACAATATTCACATTTTTATTGTATAGGTATTGATGATGTTAAACAACGCTACACTGTACTGTAATAATATATTGTATTCCAGCACATTCTACAGCACAGTCCAATAAATTCTCTTATTGCTGTTATCTAATAAATCCGTCTCTCCATTTTCTTTCTCCTCCCTAGCCTGCCCACTCCATTCCAGTCCAGAGGCAGCAGTAGGCATTAGCCCGCATGCTTGTCTCGCCTGCTGAAAAGTCCCAGAAGGGGCCTGACAACATGGACCAACGCCTAACAAGTGTGGTTCTCCCTGGTGCCCATGGACAAGAACAGCCAACCATATAATTTCCCGCTATCTCTTGTGCTCCACTTTCCTCACACTTTCCACGGCACTTTTCATACTGTAATCAGGTTTTTTTTTTTCCCCCTCCCTTCTTCAACAAGTGTCTTCCTTTACATTACTGGCATTTAGCAGACACTCTTATCCAGAGTGACTTACATCACTTCGTTTTTTACAATGTTACCCATTTATACAGCTGGATATTTTACTGAGGCAACTGTTGGTTAAGTACCTTACCCAAGGCTACAACAGCAGTACCCCAGTGGGGTATCGAACCGGCGACCTTTCGGTCACAAGTCCTGCTCCTTAACCACTACGCTACACTGCCGCCTGTCTTCCTCACCCTCCACCTCATCACGAACCGGCAGTAAACACTTGAGATCCAAAAGGAGGAGGGGGGAGTTGGGCGTGGTCACTTTGGTGCCAGAACATGATGAAGCTGGAGCGGGTTGTGCTGCAGATGAATAATATTGTCCGAGCCATGGAGGGACACAAACCGCACCCACCTCCTCGCTGGCCTTGTGATACAAATGGCTTCATCCTCTGTGGGATGCAGTCTAAATGTGGATGTGGCGGAGGGTACGAGGGTCAGGTCTGGGGGCTATGAGGATCACTGGGCATCACTGCTAAGTAGAACTCCACACCGCTCTGGCACAGCAAGGTGCGATCTCGGGAGGACCCACTCATCACAAAGATCTTGTTAATACACCCAGTGTGAACGGAGGCCTTTCTGAGAGTTGCAATTGCTATTCCCTGGTGTGCTAGAGCTATTCTCAGTTCTTACGTTACTGGCTTTGTAAGGAATATGCACTGTATAAAATGCACTTCTTTCTAAATTTACATATCTCTTCAACTGATTGAGTGCCTCCTCAGACATCTCGTTCATCATTATATTACATCCCCTGAAAAAAAAAATGCTATCTGCATATGGACTGCCCACTCTCTGGCATTAAGCATGCGCTTGGGGTACTTGTGATGCGCATGTATCCCAATAGACAAATGTCGGGTCCTCAGCTAAACAGAGTGGAAGTCCATTGATCCACACTCCACCCTGTGATGCATGATGAAGCAAAGACCAACTCAGGCTACTGTGTCCCTTCAACAAAAAGGGGGTTTACTGTCCCACTGGGATTATAAATCATTGGTGTGCATGTTGCTGTCTGAAACTGGGCTGAACCACACCTTCACACAGAAGTTGACTGCTAGCCTGTAAAAGTATATATGCGAGAGCTGTTACAATGATTAACAACGCAGTTGCCTTTTCAAATAAATCCTTGGCAATTACTTGTGACAGCATTACAATCTGCTAAATGCAGATTTTTGTTGAATTATAGGACCTCTCACATCTGATTCGTTACTGAGCCCAAAAGGAAACAACTGTAGCCAGTAAAATTTAAAATTAAAAACTATTAAAAGTGAAACAGTACTGCTGTCATGTGAAATGATCATGTCCATGCCGAAATTAAAACACCCACATGTTTAATTCCTTTGGCAACAGGGTTATTTTCTCCTGACATTTTTCTTTGATCCTTACCAATGGAGTCATTTGATTGTCAAGTAATGCATATCATTAGAAAGGTCTGGACCTCTTTGCACAAGTGATATATATCACTTGGACATGTGGTCTTTATGTCTAGCATACCAAATATCATTATTATTAATTATTTTATTCTCCAAAAAAAGACAAGAAAATTCAACCTTTGTAGCCCAAGACTGACTTTCTACGAAACCATCCTGTACTGTTAATGCATACAGTCTCTAAATGATCTTTTGAATAGGCACATTGCACAAAATTGTACGTGTGCGTATGCGCATGTGTTTGAGCTCTTCTAGTACCTTACTGTCAATAGCTCCAGATTCCACAGAGCAAGGCTGAAATGGATTACTTTCTGTTAGCCAATATGGCAATTTTCTCATGAAATTGATCCACATGATTTTGTGAAAAGGTGGACACACAAGAAGGCAAAGTAAGTTGGAGACTTTTGCGATGGAGTTCCCCAACTGACGTCATCAATTTGTGCATACCGGTGCCTGGAGGAGAAAGTACAAGGTTGCAAAGATTCACTTTCACCTCCTCCAAACACAATGGCAAACACTTACTGTGCAATGGAGGCATTAACGGAAAGTGTGAAAGAGAGACACTTAAAATGCAGTTCATCACTCCTCCTAATTTAAGTAATTTCTTTGAAATTATCTGTTTGTTTAAAAGCTTTGTCTACGGATGCCATCAGTTTGAGAGTGTATCATTGCCTTGTCTCTTTATTGACAGGACTGCAACATCTCTAAAGCTATGCTGGCAATCATGGAAAAGAAGTCTAAAAGGGTCCAGCACTGTCAACCTTTAACCCCATTTTGCAGTTAAGTGTCTAAAATGACAGGTAGCTAACTAGCCCAAAATTACATAATTTGTGATCTCCAGGTGCCCATGCAAGGTCATAAAAAACAACAACAAGGTATTTTTATGCAATAAAGTCTTAAATGTTGGATTTTAAGTTTAGACCGCTGGTGAAAGTTAGCTGAGATAGCTGTGGTATGTAAATAATTGTGGCTGTTTCTTCTGTCAATACATCATCACAATCTTGTTAGTTAATATGAGATACTGTAGTGTCAAAGTCTGTTATATCATACCTCTGTCCTCTTAGCTATGAAACGTTTTTGGTTTTTTATCTCAAAACTGGCTATTGACATATTCTAACTAAATACAAAAAACCCTGTACACTTTGTTGCTGAGCTTTTTGTTCTCTCTGCACAAAAAGACAGAGCACTACCAAAATGGTGAGAATAATGGAGGGAACTTTCTATTAGCAGTGATAATGGATTTTTAATGTCATGTAGGTAGGCCTATTCCCTTCTCAGGCTGGCAGAATATACTGTAGCATCATTTCCCCTTTGTCTCTAATTTCATAATCCTGACCCTTTTAGGTAAACAGTATTTTATTGTTCAAGTAAACATTGCACAAAAAAAGATTAAATCACACATAAACTGCACAATTTGTTGCTCTCCCATATGCATGCATTTACAACTCATACCACACTGGGAAATTGATACGGTTAAAACACAATTCATACTCTGGGTTGAAATGACAGCTCTTGAAACTGAAATTCAGTTCTAGGTTGAAAATTTCTGAATTTCAGATATTCACTTTTAGGTTGATACAACAGCTCTAACAGACAAAATGCCTGGTTTGCAATTTATTAGGACCAAGTAAATAAGTATTTTTTAACATTATATAACTATAATTATAGCCTTGGCACTACCCCGTCATGTGGAGAGCTGGAGATTTTATGAGGTAAATGCACTAAATGTGTACTGTATAACATATTTTCTGCAACTAAGAGGGATATATGAAACCACCACACACTGCTGTTGTTTTAGAGTGACCCTGTCCTCCGTGGGGATTTGAGTCCATATCCTACGGCAACAATCGGCCAGGTTTCCCCTCATTACAGGGGATTCTGGCTACTGAATATTTAATTAATCTGGGATGTTAACCTGGGGACGTCCCCACACATGATTAGCGTCTAGATACAGGGAGATTAAGCATTAATAGGACTGCAGATGGGTTAACTAGTACTGTTTGTGCTTGAATTCAGGGGTAGGATCATGGGAAGGCACAGCCCTTCAGCTCTATTATGCTGGCTCATACCTATTATGCTGGTTATGGTCTCTCCTTACCTGGGAGACTATTGGTGGAGCCGAGAGCACGTGCCACATTCTTTGGTTTGCAGCAAGGTTAAGATTTTCTCTCCCCTGCCTACTGATCTAACAGTATCTCCACATTGCTATCAGGCAATTGGTTATGGATGATAAGCTGAAATGTAGAAAGACTCATCGTATTGTTCAGGTCGAGAGTCTCGCGCATAGGTGTGACAGTCTGAAAACCTGCACCATCAGCCAGCAGTTTCTGCAAGTCAGCAGACAAAAAAAAAAGGAAAGAGATTAAAGCACTATTTAATTAGCTAATAAAAGTGACAAAGCGAATATAATCAAGGAGGTTGGATTGTCAGAACAAAGAAAATGAATGCAATACTTGGCAGTGATTAAGAATGACTTTTTTTTTAAAGGCAATCAATGTCAATGTGCTGTACCGCACTACCTCCCGAACAGTGGGGATTACGCAGCGTTTCACCGCTCCAAACCTCACTGCGACAAAAAAAAAAAAAAAAAAAGGAAAATGAAGGGGTCAGTTGTCGCAGGGAATTCTATAATATTTTCTGTCATTTCTGTAACCGCCGCACAGTAACATCACCTTTAAATGCAAGGTATTTTATGGCTGTCATTAACAGCGAGGAGGGGGGAAAAAAAGGGTGCTATTTAAAAAAGATTAAGAGCAAGGACAGAGTTTAATGCTTGTGGCTTTTATGCACTGCAGGTTCTTTTTTATGATTGCACTTAATTTAGAGCGAGGGACCAGAGACAGGAGGCTCTCTCCCTGCACCTCTCCCGCAGGCAATCTTTCCACATCTTTAGCAATGATATATCAATGGGAGGATGAGCACAGAGGACAGGGGTGCGGGATACACTCGCATCACTGATGGCCAGGGCTGGATTTTGAACCGTGTATGGCTCTTGCATGATCTTCCGAGTCGGGTTTGAAGAAGTAAACAGGAGAACCCAGATACGGTACACAAATGAACAACCGGCAGCCCGTTGAGCAAAGCTTCATTTTTGTTGCACCAGGGGTCCCTCCAATTCAATGTAGCTATCTGTTTACCGCTGGCCATTCCTTGCTTCTCCATTGAGAACGGGAAGGACAAACATTGCTATAGAGGACACTGACTTCAGCTTATTTTTAAAGCTACCATATTGTCAGGGAGGTCACACATCCCATGCAAAGGAGAGATCATCCGTGAAATTTTGAAGAATAAAAATGAAAAATAATGCAATGTGAACGGGAAAAAAATACAACATTGTTAACTTAATGTCAAATAGATAAGCATCATACCCAAAGAATACAAGCGAAAAGCACGTTGCAACAAACATATTTAAAGTTTCTTACATCAGCAGAATGCGCTAGAACTTGAATTGACTGAAGGCAAGAAAATGAAAGTAGAAAAATAAACACTGACTGAGCTCTGAAGCCTGAGGAACAGATGCATTGCAAAACAGAAATTTACCCACTTACACCGTGTTTATACCAAGGGAACATGCTATTATAGTGCTGGCACTGAGAAGGTACAATTTTTGGTGTAAATCTACCATACTCACAAAATTCAGACCTACCTTATGCTGTCTCTGAACCATCCCAACACATAGTCCAAAGGGGAAAACATGACAGTATTAATACTACATGAAAAAATTGTCAAAAGATTATCTGAACTGAATTGTTTTCTTCATAAAATTGTACTCCCTTATCATCTAACTTGTTTCAAGTTTCAAGTTTCAAGCTTTATTGTCAGATACTTGATAACAATGCAACATCATTACCAGTACTGATAACTTGTTGATATTGCCCAAACAGCTTTAGAGGAGTTTATTTCTGTGGCTTATTGCTGTTGACTTGTCTGTGACATTTACTAAAACACCCATCCTAAAACTATAACTCTACTTTTGTTCGGGGGTTAATTGGACTAGTAATATTTAACTACTAAGCAAAGGAAACCATGAAGCAACTACAACTACATTTTATCGGGTGCACAACCAACTGAAGTCAAGCTTGCTTCAACTGTGGTGGGGCCAGTATAACCACGTCCTGTATGATCTGTTCCTTTGCATGTTGCCTCTGCAACTGTAAAATGCCTTCAAGGTATATCTCTATAAATCACAGAGATGCGTCTGTGTTCATGTGTCACCTCAGGGTTATCCTTTCTTCTGTTCAGAATATGAAATTCATCTGAGACTGCGATCCATCCAAGACAATTTCAGAGCTATCAATGTTTAATGATGCTGCTGCTGCTGTCAAAAGATACTAACATATCTTCACCTGTTTCAGCTAATGCTCACCTCCTCTCTGCCCCTTCCAGCCATGGTCTACATAACCTGTTCTTAAAATGTAGTACTGACGTATGTATAGGCACAGATAATATTCCGTAGCGTACGCCTTCGGTGGCTAAACATCCATGAATAAGATGCATACGTGACTTTCGGCAAATGATTATTTATGAACAACAGTATCTTCCATTTTTTCATTTGTTTGAATTGTGGACTATCTACAGTAGATAGCTGTGTAATTACAGCATGGCTTTACTTTTAAAAGAAAGCTTCTCCAAGACACCCTCAGGGCCTTGATTCGTGCATTATCTTGAATTAAGCACCCAAGTTTTCAATGCAACCAAAATATTATTGCATATAGGCAGTCCAATAGTACCGCATATTGCACAAGCTATAATGAGCAAACAAATGCTGCCCATAATGTACAGTACTTAATGTACTGATTGAAGCTGTAGACAAATCAACCTTACCAAAACTGATAATAATAAACATAATCAAAATATTCACAGAAAGACAGGAAACACCACACACCACTGTAATGGTTTACTTTGACCTGGCTGCAGACCTTGCGAAAGCAGACCTTCATCTAACGTTTGACAAAACAAGAGCGCTGAGAGGCTTGCTAAACATTTAACTGATGAAGAATAGTTTTATTTCTCCCGCTTTACAATATATCCAGTCTCTCCTTGCCAGCATCTGACCCTTCGCAATACCCTGTAATGAGTCTGTCACTCTGAGCACCATTTTGTGTGTTCCTGTCAGACCAGAGATTAGTGTGCTGAGGAAGAAAACCTGTCCGTTGTGTGCGTGCGTGCGCGTGCGTGCGTGCGTGCGTGTGTGTGTGTGTGTGTGTGTGTGTGGGGGCATAATTCAGGGGCATAATTCAGAAATTAAGAAACTTTCTGTACTTTCATTCAACCGGACTTCAAATGTGTCAAAATAAGAGATGCTTCTTAAACACCACACTCCTCCCTCTTCATAAACAAAAGCGATGAATCTCCATTAGTTACTACATAAATCACCACTTGTACCATCTTGTGCAGCAAAATGCTTATTCCTCAGTGCCATATGGACAGATGAATCATACTCCCTTGTCATCAATAAATGTCAGTCTGCCCATATAAAATACTATAATCACTGATAAATATGATATAATTGTGCTTGTGTCCACTTATGACTTGAATAAATGTCTTTCTCTGGTAGCCCATCATCAGACATGATGATATTTTTGTCTAAACAACTAAATTCATTATCAAAGTAACATTTACTTTGATGATGATTTATAATAACATTATAGAGAAACACTGAAGTCAAGCTGTAGTAAAGAAAGAATATCCTGTAACAGTCTAGTGACATGTGCTCCACACCCACAGGAGAAAACTGTAAATGGCACACGTGGCCCCTTACTTTGGATGAGTGAACTGATCAATGAGGGACACTCTCTCCACCAGGTCTCCTCCAATACTCCTCACAAGGTCGTAGAAGTCATTCTCAGTGTAGTTGGCAGCCGGCAGCCAGAAGGAGATGTCATTCGTCAGGGGAGGGTATTTACTCAGGGGCTGCAGAGAGAGTGGAGAGACAGCGAAAATTTATGGCCTGCAATTGAAGAAGAGAGAGCCAAGAGGATAGAGAAGATGAAAGCCATGGGGAGGAAGAGCAAGAATGAGAAGAGGAAGAAGAAGAAGAAGAAAAAGATACGATGAAGAAATTAATGAAGAAAACAGGGTTCTGCTGCGATGGAGACATTCTAGATGATGATGATGAAAATGATAATGATAATAATAATAATACTAATAAAGAAAATTAAAAGCTCCCAGATAAAATGCATCAAAAGTTTAAAGTGGAATGGATGATTTGATGAATGGATGCTTTCAGACATGGAAAAATCATGGGTCTTTTTCTCAGATTAGAAGAAAGAAATACAGGTAAACACTGGAATGGCAGCAATTTCCTACTTAATCTGGCTCTGTTTTCCTTCACAGCCTTAGCACGTAGAACAATAACCACTAAAAGCACTTTATTTTGCTGACAGACTTCATCCAATTAAAATACTTTTGCTACTCCGGTCAGATTTCATGCAATAAAATTAGAGTTAATTACATGGTCCAATAAAACAAGACTGAAAGGAAGTGCCATGTTTAAGAAAATGAACCTGTTGCCTGGTTGTGAAATAAAAATAAAGCATTGGAAAGTGTAATCACCACTGGGAAGACTGCACTTTACATGGACAAGATACACTATGAAAGTTCACCTTGGATCACTCAACTCACAGCCTTAGTCCACTGCAAATGCATTGGGAAGTGTCTTGTTTCAGGGATTCCTCATAAGTTGTCTCTAAGGCTGTCACCTGGGAGCTTTTCAATACTTCTGTACTTCTGTGCTTTTAAGCTTCCGCTGACATTGTAGCAAAGCATGCTGGGAGGAGACGTTTGGCTCCTTGCACAAAGTTAGTTCAGGAACACTGGTGTCCTTCTTTTAAATGTCAACATGCATACCCCCGGCAGATCTGTCAGAATCTTATTTCATTTTAATATACTCATTTTTTCATTTAACAGCTGAAAATGTGAAAAGCCAAAAAAGCCACAAAACCACCTCCAATAAATCTCATTATCTCCTTCTCTAACCGCAGCAGAAAAGAAAGCACTGATGATAAACGAAGTTGCTAGCAGAACCATTTGAGCAAGTTTTACTCAGTGGCGCTTTTTAACTTCCAAGTGACAGTCCCTAGAGAGGCAACAGATCGATGCCCACAATGCAGTGCTGTGCGCTCTGTGCTGGTCTCCACATTCTGCTGTTTTATTCATACGCCTGTCCCTCCAGACAATTCTCCAGATGTGCAGTGAGCTCATATCCTCAGTCATTCACTCATTCTTAGGTCCTCCTTGGTCTGGAGAGTAAAGTTTTGCACCACTTCAGACTACGCACTCCATGCAGACTTAGAAAAGGCACGAAACACTTAACCCAGCCCTTACCGTCAGACCTATGGAATGAAGAAAACCCTGAATTGCCATGCTTGTTCTCTCATTTTATACTACACAGCCTTATGGAGGTTTCCTTAAAGCCATAGCAAAGAGGTGGTTTGAAAATTCATGATTAGACAGAGGCTGGGCCTACTCCTGTGAACAAAAAGTCAAGTAACCAGGTCGGAGGTCAAAAGTCAAATAGCCAGTTTACTAATCAGAGACTGCATGCTACACAACAGACCAATCACAGCTTTTAAATGGTTTATCTGGGGTTGTTGGCCCTCACCTCAACTATACTGACTGCCCTGTTCCGAATGCATCTGCTTTTAATCTGAATCCACATGACCTCTGCCTCCACAAACACTGCTGGAGAGCTGGGGTGTGTGGTGATAGGACGCAGATGATGTAAACCAAACAGAGCATGCTGGGCTATTTGTCCTCAGCTGCTATTCTAATCGCTCCCTTGTCTTCCCCATCCCTGGCACTTATAATACTTACACTGCTAGGGACGCTGGGTGGAGCAGACCCTACTACCTCCATAAAGTGCCCTTACACCATCACCATCCTAAGGAGGTGCATTTTTCCGTCTCCTCCCGAATTAGCAACCAACTGGTTGCTTCTCTTCTTTAAATAGTCTGCCAGCCAAGGGATTCATTAATGAGACAGAGATTTTCTCCCTGGCCTTTCCATTACCTATTTCAACCCTGCAATGTAAATGAGATTCTGTGGGCTTCCAAACCTGGCAACCAGAGCTCATCCTTAATTTTGAGAACTCTTGCAGGAGCTTCTCTAAGGAACTGACAGGCTCATAGTCAACGGTGCGTGCTGCCTATTTTTTCCCCAGCATCAAAAAATACAGAAGTATATTCCCATTATAGCATGTAAAGATCAAACTTACACCCAAATGTTACTCTCTTATTTTCTGAAGCGTTTATTTGGAGGGGAAAAATCTATTGTAGCACAGATCATGATTGATTATGTCCACAGACTGTAACAGAACAAGCTGGTGTGGACCCGTCATGCAGGTAGAGTCCAGGGTGTTTCACACCCAGAGCCGCACAAACCCTTGGAGCTGGGTAATCCACAGCACTGGGCCCCTGGAGCCCCACATCTCCCACCGCTGATCATCGGCTCCAGATGTACAGCCTGCCACCAGAACCGTCCACACAACTGAACACATACATCAACTGAATAACGGGGTTTTTTCAGCAGATGCCTTTCAGAGAATTGAAAACAGTGCTTTTTCACATGAATATCAATGAATGAATATCAATATCAATATGAGATTAACTCAACACCCAATCAAAACATAACCTGTCGAGTCCAGTCCCAAATACCTCACAGAGAATGCCCCAAATAAGAGAAGAACTGAGATTAATTAGGTCACATGTCTGGCGCGCATGATATGCGAAATTCTGAACACAAACACAAATAGCACCACCCGCTTTGAAGATGTAACAATGCAAGATTTTACACTGTGAGAGCCATTTAGACCATGCTGATTTTGCCATGGCTTTTACACAGTTTTATCCTCCACCCTTTCTCCCTGCCTCATCATATTATTTCTCTGAGAAGCGCACAGCCAAAACTGCCACTAGCCCAGGGCACACAGCAAACAAAAGGGAAGCCCAGGGCACACCGACACGGTGACACCTCTTTAGCAAGCGTGTGGGACAGGCAGATGCAGATGGGCTTTGCACAGGGGCCGCGCTAAAGGGTCGCTGAATCACTGGGGCAGTAGCGGGGATGGGGCTGAATAACAGAAACAAATGAGCCGGTGGAAGGAGGACAGCTGCTCCTGCCAGGCATGGTGAATTGCTGGAGGGAGGGAGAGAAGCCACGGCAACCGTGGGACTGGCGGGTGGGTGATAACTCATCGCCTCACCTCGACAAGACCACCGACATGTCATCATGGAGTTTTGTTTTCATTATTTCCTCCCAACATACATCACGTAACAACATACACCGAGTCTCCCCCAAAAGGGCGAGGCCATATATCACCAGTGGAGGCAAGAATCTGGATGCAGCATTGGTATAAGGTACAGAAAAAAAGACATGGACAAGTTTCAATCTCTCAGCAAGCTGTGCAATCATAGCAGACGGTTGTTACGGTCACATCCATCTGGACACCCGCATAATTTGATTTTTTTTTTTTTATTAAGGAATAGTATTACCCGTGGTTTTTTTCTACTGAAGCAAGATTTAAATTATTTCTGTTGAATCAATATTTCAATATTTTAATTAAGAAACAGTATTTCTGTTTTTGTTATTCCAAAAAAATTGTATTATTGTTCATTTTGTAGTGTTTTGATTCAAGAAAGTAAAAGCCTCTTTTCAAACAATGCATCAGGGTTAAGTACTTTTCACAAATATACACAATCCTGTAATCTTAGAACTGCTGAAACACTCAGATTCACATGTGGTGTAAATGCACACTGGAAGCATTGCAAGATGATGTTCATGACCGGCTGTCCACACAACCACATTTAATATACCTATAGATGTAAGTGAGTGAGATCTGGCAGAACCACCATTTCCATTTTCCACATTTAATGAAGACCGTCCCTTGATTATCAGTTGACACCAACATTTACAATCTCTATCTTTATCACTGGTCCTCATTAGAAGTGAAATTCATTTTTTTATTTAATTCTTCAGTTTTTGGAGATTTCTGGAGGAAAAGAGCCACCTCCCCCTCTTTCAAGGGTAGTTGAGCTGTAGTTATGCAGGAAGGTCATGCTGGCTGATTTATTCATTATCCAGTATTATAGAAACAGTTCCTACTAATACATATTTGATTCTTTCATCGCAATGTCCTACATTTGTCTGAGCTTCTTTAATTCCAAAATGGCTAATGTGTTACGTTCATGTCATTTTGTGATGCATCCATTTGTCTATATTACCGCTGACATGTGATTCTTTGCTGAATTTTCCTTTATTAATTGCCAATTTACTCATAATATTGTTAAAAATAACAAAATGTGCAGTTTGTTTTTTGTTACTGTGTTTAACCTTTACAAGTGTTTTATAACTGCTACACAACCTTATTTTCACTGCCCATGTGCACACAAATAAGAAAACCAAAACCCCCCAGCAACAACCTCTATCCACTATAATTATTCCAATAGCCTTGGTCACTGGGTGAAAGTTATCTTGCGACAATCATCACTGGGCAGGGTGTAAATAATCACTGGGCAGGGTGTAAATACTGACCAAGTGAGAGGTGGATATCCAGGGAAAACCTGAACAGCAGAATGACTGTAAGAAAATAATTTGTGCCATCCACTGTGGAGACAAACTTCTCCTTGATGTTCTATGAAAGTTTAATTGCACTGGAGTGGTGTCTCTGACTCCTAATGCAAAAAGGGGTGGGGGAGTAGAGATTCCCTTGTACGCTCTGATCAAAGCCTGATCTAATTCAGTATCTCCTGCAGTAACAAAGAGGCTGTCTGCCCATTCCACTGCAGACCGCCTACCAGGTCCTAACCTCGTCACGTCACGCCCTCTTTTCTCTGCCATCGTTTTCTACTCTTCTTTTATTGATTGGCTGTCTTCATCTCGGTTTAATTTTCCTGTCTTTATTGTCACAAATTTGTTTTAGCACAGCCTTCAAATCTCCCTTGTTGATTAGATTTATTTCCTTCTGTTTTTTTTCCAAATACTGTCATTGATTGTCATTGATCATTTATGTTCTGCTGGGGAAAAGGAAGAAAAAGCTCTCCTGTAGCAGTGCCCACTAAAGGATTTCAATGCACTACCCTTCAGTAATATGACTAGTAGATTATTCCCAGCCACTCCTTGTGAATTTGACATTGTGCTTTGAAATAACTGAGTAACAACAGATTAGATACATAAATTCTGTGTTTTTTGTTTTGTTGGAGGACTACACTGCATTGCCCCTTCTGTGACAGGGCGATAGGGACAAGGAGCCTTGCTTTCTGGGGCAAACGTCAGGGCTACCAGCTCTGTGACAGCGTTTTCCAGAGTGCATTAAAAATGGAAAGGAACAAGTAAATACATTAAATAAACTAATGGCTGGTTTGGCAGTGGTTACCCTGAAGCACTTTACAGGTGTCTGGGACGAGCTAGTGAGGTGTCTTCCCAGTTCAGAGTGCATGGATTGACAGGGGTTGAACAGACAGCAACGTAGATATTTATTTACACATAAACAGGAGCTGAGGAAAAAGCATAAAAATAAACATGAGCGAGACAGGGGATCATAATCGCCCCACTGTCAGTGTGATTAGTAAAACAAGCACCACTCTCCAAGCCAGGGAGGAAAGAAAGAACAGGGGTGATTGACACTTAATCATTTTTCCGAGAATGAGATGGTCAAAGAGATCTAGAATGAGAATGAAGAGATGACGGGAAGGAGAAAAAAAAGAAGAGCAAAGGTACAAAGACTGTGTGTGTGTGTGTGTGTGTGTGTGTGTATGTGTGTGTATGTGTTGGGGGTGGGGGTGGGGCTGTGATAGGTCTAAATAAGCCATAATGTGCCGGGCAGCAGGATGGGCTGGCAGGGAGAAGAGAGGCAGTCTCTGCAACTAAACTCCCACATTCATCATGAGATAAAGGGCGAGCACCCATGGATTCCCAGAACAGGGGCTGTGGACACACCTGCTTGAATGTATAATGGGTGCTGCAATGGGGGTGAATACAAAAATGGAGGTGCCCTTCCTTAGGTATCTACCTCCATTCAAATTCAGATGGTTGGAGGTAGAGAAAGCCGTGAACAGTACGTCAGCAAAGTCAGGTCATAAAACTTAATGCCCCCCTGCACACCCCTAAGTTAAAACTGTCACCTAAAAAAAGGGTGATGATACGTCATGAGGTTACGAATATAAATGAATATAAATGAATACAAATAGCCAATGTTTGAGTCCTAAGGATTAGTTGCTATGATCCTTGGGAAATATCTTTTGACAAAATTTTGACATTTGTGATAAGACTCTGGTAGCTCCCATGCAAAGCACACAACACAGCCTTGACGTTGGGTTTGACACTGGTTTCCTGGGCAAGCACTGTACTCTACAGGGTAGAATGTGCACCACTGTAGACTGGACCTAACCTACTGTCTACACAGTTACAGCCCGCAGCAAGAGGAACCAGTGCACAGAATCTACCGTGTGAGTGTGGGTACCTTAAAGGTGACGGCATCGTCAATGTGGGGAAGGCGAAACTGCTCGAGGAAGCGCTCGTCCTCGCTCCAGAAGAGCCGGATATCCGGGATCCCGTAGAGAACCATGGCAAGACGTTCCAGACCCAGCCCAAACGCCCAGCCCATCTTGTTCTGTGCCCCAGCTGAAAAGGTAACAGCACACTGGTTAGAGGACTTACATAAGCTATTCATAGCCCTAGTCCCAGAGTCAAGCCCCAAAACCCCTATCATAAAGGAACATTAAAAAAAAGAGTGAAAGAACTTGGTCTGATGCACCAAAATGTATAAATCAACCATATATCTATTTGTTATGCTGGTCAAGAACTAATCAAACATTTCTCGTTAACTTCGAGAAGTTTCAAGAGGAGCTACCAACACATTCCAAGCTTCAGCCTGACATATTGCTTAGAATATGTACCTAGAGCCTAACACATACACACACAAACACAGTCTACTCACACAAATCTGCATTACATGTGAATGGTAGAGGCTGTACACCCAGGGGGACATGCCTGCATACACACCCATTTACATACACACAACGAGAGGACAAAGGGTTATCCAGCATCTCAGCATCTGTTGTTCGTTTCTCTTGATTAAAAAAAAAAAAAAAAAAACAACGGCAACAAAAATCTAAGACAAATAGTGTAATGCCACTGGAAAGCAGACATTCATCAATTCACACATTTTCAAGCATCTTTGGTTATTCCCGTGAGAGAAACTCTATATAGATTACCTCACTTCAAATCACTTGGTAATGATGGTATTGCTCAGTGTGGCCACAGGTAAAAAGGCTCAAAAATCTGTGTAGCTGACATACAGTAAGTGTGAGAATCTGTATTCCAAGCAGATAAAAATCCTACACCTGCATAATGCTCCCCTGTGAGTGACAGCAGGAGGAAATGGAAAAAGTTTAGTTAGGCAAGGTCCAAAACTTTGCAGAGTCATCATTATCTGCATAATGATTATGATTATGATTTGTTTTTAACTGTGTGACCCCAGGCTGAATGGAAACTGAGCAGGCAGGCAGGTTTTTTTCAGAGTGCGCACTTTGAGTGTGGAAGAAATCTGCTTTATATGATAATGAGAAGAGAACACAGGGTCAAAGCACACAGAATGGCTTTCAGGCAGACTGTGCTAAACACATGAATAAATCCAAACTTTACTTCCTGCCTTCATATTGGAAGATCAGTCGTGTTTAATGCATTCACTCCCTTAGATAAAATATGACGGGGGGGGCTTGGGCTGTGACCAAAATGTATTCATTTAGTCTCTCAACGTGACTGTGGAAATCCGGAGTGTCAAAGTGCGTCACTGGCTTGTTTATTCTTTGTTTCATCTTTGTCTTCACGTTTACATCACGCATAGCTACGGCAGTCAAATATGAAATGGGTCTAAAGCTGTCAAAACATTATCTACCAGGTGTGGCCACTCTGCTCTGACGCAAAGAAAGCAAACTTGGCCATTGGCGATTCACTTTCCCTGCTCTTCCATTAAAGCAGCAAAACAGAACGAAAGCATTTTTCCTTAACAACAACACAAACGCGAAGGAGATTAGCGTAACTCCAAAGCTAAGTGTTCTGGATAGGCAAGGCAGGCAGTCAGCTGTGCCCAGGGCTGCGCCCTGAAAGGCACTCACACACAACCTTTACACTGATGAAGGCAACAGGACGCACCCGAGCTGATTACCAATTAAATTCAGGTGTGTGCGCCCATTCACAAAGCCGTCACTGTCGACAGCCCTGCAGCACTCCTGGTCTTCTGAACAGACAGGCAGGGGGGCTGCTCTCTCGGCACCCATGCCACCTATTCGGGGTTTTAACACATTTTGTAACGCAATGGTACATACAACCAGACTGCAATAACTGCTCCGCATTGTTGCAAGTGTAAAACAAGCACATTTACGAAGTAATTCTAACATAAAACACTGCAGGGCTGTTGGCAGGCCTGGTAAATACACAAGGGAAAAAAATAAGCAGACTAAGCCCATGTTTAGAATTTGTCTCCAGGCTGCCTCTGAACTTCTGCTGGAAATTCTATTTCCCCTTTGACCCAGCCCATTGGTCTTCCTGCCATCAAATCAGTAGCCTGTCTACAGCCTGTGCAGTCTGCACTACAGTACGACAGGACACCGCCATTCAATTACTTATTTAGTTTTAATTGGTTCATCTGTTTATTCATTCATTCAATTAACAACATATTTGTTGACCACACCGAATGGCTTATGCTTAATGTAGCCATACAATGCCTAATTGCTTTAGATACTGCAGTTTGTTAACTTTGTTTGAACTACGTTTACAATTTTTTACTACTCCAGTTATCACTATGGAGGCCTTGGGGTCGTCAGACCAGGAAAGGAGTGCATTCATCTACCATGAAAATCAACACGTGGGTTACACTGTCCTCCTGGACCTATGGGCTCCTTTGGCCTTCACTCAATCTCCACTCTGTTGCTGTTTGCTTCTTATAAGGTAGTTTGGATAGTTATACGACTTGAGTTCTGCTTAGGGAATATGTGTGGCTGAGTGTACCCATACTTTATAAATCAGCCTAGGACAATTAGCTTGGAGTGTGTGCAGTAATTGTCTGAACACTTTCCCAATGGTTCATTTTAAAAGTTTTCTTGCCATTTTTGAGAAACATTTCAATTAAATTCTTGATTGTTGGTTGTTGACTTCAGGAAGAGCAATGCAATTTACACTCCTTTGAAAATCAACGGCTCTGCCGTGGAGACAGTCAACAGCGTCAAGTTCCTGGGAGTGCACATAGCAAAGGACCTCACTGGGACATTCAACACCACCACCAACCAAAAAGGCCCAGCAACGTCTCCACTTCCGGCGGAGGCTGAAGAAAACCAGCCTCCCTCCTCCCATCCTCACCACCTTCTACCAAGGGACCATAGAGAGCATCCTCTGCAGCTGCATCACCGTCTGGTTCGGGAATTGCAACGTCGCTGACTGCAAGTCCCTACAGCGGATAGTGAGGACAGCTGGTCCTTTCCCAGCCATGCATGAACTCTTCAATAAACGCTGCATCCGGCATGCAACCTGCATTGCCACAGACCCCTCCCACCCCTCCCATGGACTGTTCACCCCCCTGCCGTCTGGCAGAAGGTACCGGAGCATCCGTACCATCCTTGGCAGACACTGCAACAGCTTTTTCCCTCAGGCAGTCAGGCTCCTCAACTCCCCCTCCTCCCCTCCTGCACCTGTACAAGAACGGACCCACACCCCTGGGACACAGCATGCCCCTGTCCACTCCCCTGGACTGAGCACCCCAAAATTTAAATGCTTTAAATTCTGTTTACAATCTACTTGCGCTCTTCTGCTTGCTGCTTTTGCATTTAATGTGAATTACATTTTGTCTAGTTTTTGTCTTGTGTATTTATTCATCGACTGAATGTAGCACCATGGGTCCAAGGGAAACGTTATTTCAACCCTACTGCGTACTTGTATATGGATGGGCTGACAATAAAATCCCTCTTGACTCTTGACGACTCTTGCTCCACCAACATTATATATTTCTGCAGATACACAAGTCTGGAAATTGAAAGCCTTTTTTAGCCTCCAGTTATAATCAGAGTGCAACCAAAAATGGTGTAATTAGATAATGGTATCTGTGTATCAAGTCCACTTTTAGTATGTGCCAATGAAATGCCCCACTACATCTTCACATTTACATTTTAATACATGTTACATTCAACACACTAAAAAAACCTATATTTATGTACGTACAGTAGTGTCAATGTTGCACATTTAAAGAATGGTTATAATACCGCAGTATCCAAGTAAACGTCTTAACTTCCCTTTCCCGCCAGCATCTGAGACGGTGAAGCTGAGATGAGACAGAGCCAGTCTGACTGCGGTCGTAGACTCAGCACACAGTGCCAGCACCTTCAGCCAAAGGACGCGCGCTGCACAGCTTGCGCTGATGACCTCAGACCGAGCATGAGGTCATCGTAGCAGCTCCCCTAGCCGCTCCGTGATGTCACTGTTCCCCAGCAGCCAACCAGCAGGGGCGTGGAGGGCAGGGGTGTGAAGCGGTGGACGCTGCGTGCGGCGGAATTCACCTTGTGATGACATCAGTGTTTTTCACAGCTCTTGGCAGGCCCCGGCAGTGCTCAGTTTCCCAGCTGGATGCCACTACTATTAATACATCCCCCTCTATCATTATCTCTTGCTCCTTCTCCCTCCTTCCCACTATTTTCTCTTCCTTTGGCTCTTTCCAGCACATCGGAGCTCTTATAATTTCCATCATTTCCACCACCGCCCCCAGACACTCTCGATTTCTCTCCCTCACACTGTATCTCACCTCCCCCCTTCCCCCAGAGAAGAAAGCCTGAGTCACACTTCCCATCTTTTGGCGAAATGATGTACCGTGCCCGGTGACACGCCACGCCGTGCGCTAGCAAGAGCGCAAGATCCATCTCTGAAGAGGAGACGTTTCAGTGAGACCCATGTTAGCAGCTCCGGTAACAGAACACATGACCAGCAGGGAGGTGGGAAGGCCTGGGCGCCAACGAACGGGGGGGTTACTCAACTGACGCATGACCCACATTCACACACCCAAAAGTTCTACGAGTGTGGGAAGCGTGGCCCTCTCGTGGCTGACTCACTCGGTGCGCACGTGCGTTTGAACACACGCAACTGGCATATGCACACCCTCATCCACAAGCACACACTCCAGCTGGTCAGTCACATGCCGTTTTCATCCAGTGCTTTATTTATTCGCTTCCACAGCTTATGTTCAAGCCACAGTCTAAAGCTGGAGGTTCTCCAGGGCGATTAAGTTTGCCGGTGATTAAATGCAAAACCTCTGCAGTTAAGGGGGTCCCAAAACAACTGCTCACTCAACACTCACAGTGTGTAAAAGCAGAATACGGCGTAGAGTTTCATACCCCTCGACCTGATGATAATGTGCCTGAATGCAAAGAATAACCCTGCTATGTCGCCTTTAGTCAGGTTCCTCAACTGGTTAAGCAACAAACCCACACGCAAGTGAATGGTAAATGCAAAAATTTCAGCTATGAACATAATGGAATAATAACTAGAAAATGAGCCTTTACAGATGACCAATCATAAAAATTCCTATGTAATGATTGCAATTGAAAAGCACAACACTGTGATATTTCAGGTTTAAAAGCTCAATCATTTGTCTGAAAATTGAACCAAATTTCTGTTAATGTCGTTTTGTAATAAAGTGAATGGGAGCAGACCAGAAATTAAAACGGACAGTCTCCAGTTATATCCTTCCAGAGTTACTGTTTGTGTGTTCTTTCAGTGGTGATGTTATTCAATTTGTGCATTTCCCTAATGAACAAAAACGCCAGAGCAAACATTGCCATACATCAACAATGGCAAGTACTGAAAACAAGAGAACAACTCCCAAGTCCCACTAATGTTATCTGTAATACCATGGCAAGAGTCATACACATACATGTTCAAATATGTGACAATTATGTCTCTAAATTGAATAAATTATACTGCAACTGCAAGACCTTGTTCTGAGGTGGTCACAGGCAAAGGAATGTAAATTCTGAATTGTCTACATACGAATAATAATGACATAAAAAGAATGCCATTATGAACACCTGCAATCATTTCTGGGAAACCAGTTCAGATATTTCAACAAATACACATCGGAGGCCGAAGATGATTAATATTGCTTTGGTGAAAATATTGATAGAGACATGCACGTGATACAGTTCTTCATTGAACTATCATAATGAATAAGTGATGCAGAAGGGGTGAAAAATGCAGTCTGATTACTAATAAAATGCCATTCTTTTTGTTTCATTGTGCCTAAAAAATGCAGAGACAGGGACATGGAGAAATGGAAGAATTTCAGTTCCAGGGAAAGTCAGAAGGGTGTGCAGATAAAAACCTGAAGGCATTTATGTTCTTGGAATCTCAGTTACTTAGACACATTTATTTTAATCTAATACCAAAGCTACAAACAAGAAACAGTTTTACAGACTGAGAAATGGGAAACCCGCTCTGTAAAGACAAAAGCTGACAGACAATGTTAGTGTGTGTTTGTGCATATAGTAGTGTGGAAGAAAAATGCAGTTATATTGTCAAAATTGAACAAATCTAACGCCAAGACAGAATTGTCAGGGCTGGGGCAAGGACTCAGTCGCAGACCACAAAAAATCGTCATAAACCGGCAGATTTATTAAGTCCACAAGCAATATCGTTATCGTGAAACCAGGTAGGGTCAAAAACCAGAGAAGCAGTCCGAGGGGCAAATCCAAGTACGGGTAAACGATCGGGCAGGGTCAAACACCGGGCAGGCAGATACACAGGCAAACAGAGCAGAGGGACAGGCAAAAACAGGTCGAAAAACGGGCGGGTCGAAAAACGGGAAAAAACAGCAAAGATCACAAGCAACAAATGGCAGGGACGAAACAGGCAAAAGCAACTGTGACGAACTAGCAACAGGACAGGGATACGCAGGGAAGATATAGGGCAGGGCTGACAACGGGAATGGGAAACAGGTGCGCAGGCAGGCAGGTGAAGGTGATGAGGCAATCAGGCGGGCGGAGACCGGGCGGGGAGCAGGGCAAGGCTAGAACACAAGAAAAAACAAAAGCACATGGACAGAAAAACACAAAACACAACGGCTAGGGGGCGGGAGCACTGACAACAATCATATTTGGCTGTTTAGCTGACTCTTTGTGCAATTTCAGGGGCTGCATTACACACCTATTCAAGCTAGATCCTCAGAACTCTGCAGAATGGGTGAAAAACAGAGGCCTCGACCGAGCCGCCTCACACACATGCGCGCGCGCACACACACACACACACACACACACACACACACACACACACACACACACAAACACATAGGCATACACACAGATGTGGGAAAACAGCACACATACCAACTGTCACAAATGCGAACACACAAGCAAGGCAAACTCAAGAGCTGTAAATGATACTGTTGCTTGCTGCCATTAATTGCCTCTTGCAGCTGTTTTTGAACATATTGCTGGTGCACATAACCTAGCTTCCAGATTAATTTCAGAGCAGGTGTTTCTGCTCACTGTGTCATAATTACGTCTGGAGGATGACAGTTACAAGAGCAATGCTTTACTAATCAGATGTCAACAAATTCTTGTTGGACACCACAAGCTGCCTGGTGCAACATTATTGGCTCAGATGGGCACTGATGGGGCATCAGTTGAGACATTTTTTTCATGTTTTGAATTAGTGGATAGCTAACTCAAAACTATATGAAAAGTTTAGCATCTGTTTTTGTAAATACACAGTTGGGATTTATTCTAGTAAATGGTCACACAAAGAAAAACTTTGGAGGCCTGACTTCATAGGACTTGGAGTAAATGCATTAGTAAACAGGAGATGCTGCATCTTTCAAATGGAGGAGGAGAGATGTTGACCCAGCTGAATGGAGTGAAGTCATAATACATACAGACAGAGAAAGGGGAAGTGGTATGTGATCGTAATACCCAAACACTGGGAGAGAGGGGGGAGAACAGCAGAATGCAATTGTGCACAACAAATTCAGTTTAGAAAACTTAATTGTGACTTTGTTACTTTGTACCAACTGTCATGCATGTTTTGAAAAGCTGGGCTATAGTGAATTGCAATTGAATAGTGCATAACTGCACATGCTTCTTGTGCTTCTCGATTTGTGCGTGCTTCCAAAGAGGAGAGCAGTGGCAACCTAAACTGCATCAACTCCTGCATAAACTCAATCACATACTGGAAATAAACTCATCTTCTTAATGAGGAACATCCTGAGAACATCATAAACATTACATCCATATATGACTGTGATCCCATTGAGGTGTCTGATGTTTTTGCATGAATATCACATAAACAGAAAAAGGACAAACTCCCTTCTTATCCCCTATTTATTAATATTTAACTACTATCATATTTTATTGACATTAGTTATTATAATGTACAATTATATTTATATCATAGTGTGTGATATTTGTGAAAATATAAAATGTAAATTTAACAAAAAAAAAACAAAAAGGCACAAAAACATTGAAACAGAATTACAACAGAAGACTGACAACAATGCATGTATGACAAAGGACCACAATGCAGTACCATATTTCACAAACCCCCATTCTCAACTTTTTTTTTTTTTCTTCAAATAAAGTGAAGTCACAAAAAGAATTTTCAATGACTCAGGCATCTTCCACAGTGAATTCTGGAGCTGATAGTTTGAAGCAGGGAGAACACAGATCTAAAGAGTCTCTTAAGAAAGATAGGATTTTAGTGGCCAATTGAGAGTTCAGTCCAAACAATATGACATATCATAATGTTCCCCGGTCATTCCTTGGCTGAAACAAGAGAGAACAATGGAACTTTGCCACAAATAGTCTCCAGTTACACTATAACCCCATATACTGATGAGAAATCAAACAAGAATCACCTAGAAAAATTAATACTGCATACTGGTTGTTACCACTTTATTAATGTTGCATAAATAGCTGCTCAATCAAATCAAGTCAAATAAGAGACTGTGATACCATATATATTTTTAACTGGGAAAATATATTAATGGACTGAAAAGTAAGTGGTTTCAACCTCACATATTTAATGTTCTGTATAGTAAAACAAGGACTCACTGAGAAATAGAACAGGAGAAAGGCAAGTTCAGCAAGGGAACACTGAATTCTGAGACAGACACAGCCACTACAGGTACAGAATGTACCTTTATTTTTAGGTGCCCCGTGTCACACTCAACATCACCTATATCACTGAAATAAAGTAAATTCAAACCCAGTGTTAATTACAAAAGCAATGCTATTAAAGAAGTTAAGAAAGGAACTTATATTTCCAAAGCTAAAAGAAATGCAATGCAAGGTAATGCAGTTCTAATTTAAGACAGAGTTGCGAATAATGATCTCCCCGCTTCTTGTTTCACACTGCAGTTTCTCACCTGCAATACAATACCTCTATGTTGTATAATTACAAGCTTGGCTCCTCATAAACCTATCAGCTACAGCCTTTCCAATTAGTGGGTGCACAATTTTAGAAATAGGCTTTGTAATAGAATAATGAAGAAGATAATTATTTGAAAATCCCTGCTAAACTCTTATCTGCATCCACCCTGGCTCAAAGAGTATGCAATGACTTCAGGGAGATATATTATGCGACAGGCTATTACATCTCAATTAATTTAGTATATCAGTGCTGCGGTGGCTGAACGTGCATCTACTCCTAAGGTCCCCTGGCTGTAGATGGATGAGAGGAGGGGCCTTTTATAGAGGCACAATCACTGTGCTCTCACTGTACTGATGTGCATAAACACAGAGGTCACAGACAGACATCACCTTCACCCACAGGTAGAGTATTTAATTTTGTCTGATGCTAATTACTGAGGGCAACAATGTGACACAGTGTTAAGGCATCTGAACTCCTGGGGACAGCTATGTTGCACAGTGTTACCGCATCTGGACTGCTGAGGGCGGCCATGTTGCGCAGTGTTAAGGAACCTGAACTCCTGAGCACAGCCATGTCACACAGTGTTATGGGTTCTGCACACATTCTCAGAGGGTTACTGCTCCGTTCTTCAAATATGACATACCCGGATGGAGCTAAGGGGCTCTCAACCATCAAACACTAAAAGGACCAGAGTAATTGAGCAAAAGGTGCTACTGGGCCTATTCACTGTGATATGGAAGAGCATCTGGAGCAGCTTTGGCCACATCAAAATTGAGCCATTTGCCAGTTTCCTAATATGCATAACTATGATTTCAGAATGTGACCTGGGTAAAAGGGGCACTGACTTACATAACAAAGAATAGGAGAATTACGTGAGTATGCATTCATATTACTCATATGATGGGTAGAGAAACGGTAGTGCTTTCAGTCTGTTTGGTCCTCTCCACCACATAGCTGAACATTTTTATTTACTGTCATATATTCTTATTTTATAGGTTTTTGAACTACATGTAAACTAAGCACCCCATACATGTTACAATGGTGAAGTCCCAAAATACATCAAACCTAGCTATGCACTCAGCCACGAGTATTTCAAAATGCAACACAGGTATTAAGCCGCGGTCCCCGATGCTAAATTACTCAAACATCACGGAAGTGGGAGGAGGAGGCACGCTAGACTACAGCATGTTTACTGTCAAAACACCACATGCTCGTCGGCCCCTGTTCAATAACACACTCTCCTACCATGCCGCATATTGATCCTTCCTCCGTTTCCTTACTGAGATTTCACCGAGCAAGAAACACCGCATTGCTGAGTGTTTGCTTGGGGTGGGGGGTGGAGGGCTGTGTAATTACCAGATTGCTAATTAGATTAAACTCATTAGACATATTAATTAAAAATCTGTATTTGTAAAATAACATTTTAAACTAATTTCTGCCCCCCTCTACAAGTTGCAGTAGATTTGCATTCGATTTGCATTCATTTCATCTTCAGTAATTAATCCTTGGTTAAGTCATCATCAGTTCCTTTTCTCAGTTTATTTCTTTGGTCGAGGGATAGCCTACATCTAATTTCTCATTCCTGAATTATGAGCACTACACACTGAAACACAGGGTGGACAAAATTAGAAATTCCTTGTCCTACATCAAGGGCCATATTATATTAAAAATTAACTATCACAAATTACAAATAATGAAGCAAGAGTAGCTGAATTTCATTAAATCCAAGCCTGCAGCATGGTTTTATCAAAGACCTTAATCATGATTTATAAACTCATTGCTAGAAGAGTCATCCTGCCGAAAGGCACCTTTCCCAACTCAACTGAGTTACGGAAACAGTGAAGGCTGTTTTCAAGAAAACACTTGCTTCAGGTCGGATGCACTGCCCATTAAATGAAGAAAGAAAAAAAAAAACTCAGAAGGAAAAAAATTATAAAAACAAATAATGTGTTTTAAAAATTGAAACACAAAAAGAAGAAAAAGAAAAGAGGCAGTAGACTATTAGAGCCACAACTAACCACACTGCTGCTAAGCAGCCACATACTTGTCTTTAAGCCTAATTAACCAGGCTAATTAATCAAGTGTTGGGGTTCTCCAACACATCAATTCCACACCCTCCACACACCTGACTACACTGAAATGGGTACTTATTGGAGGAGAGGCTTTACTCCACTGACATCATCTCAGCAACTAGCATGTGCACAATGAGTTGCAGGCTGTCGAGAGCAGCACAAGGGAAACCTGGCCGACTTACCAGCCTTCCCCCGATTTATTCTGCCACTGTGTTGGTAAATATCACAGCAGGTTTCAAACCTGAGCCACAGACCTCAGCCTGCATTTAAAGTGAATACCTTGCTGACTGAAAGACCTAGAACAGTGTGTTTTCTATTTCAACTTCTTTTAACACTTAAAACCCTACTAAAGATCAACAGCACTGCAGACAGCCGCAAACTGTTCAGGACATTCACCTCTCTCCTCTGCCCTCCACTGCCTCCACCCACCACCTCTCTGACTGCTGATGACTTTGCCAATTTTTTCACTGAAAAGGTGGAAGCAATCAGCAGTCAGTTCTCCACTCGACATACTCACAGCCAGTCTCCACGCCCGCACAACACTTTCCTGTCCATATTTTCCCATATCTCTCAGGCTCCAAGCTTCTCCTCTCTAACTGACCTGCCCCCTGCCCTCTGGACCCCATCCCCTCCCATCTCCTACAAGCTATCTCCCCTACACTCTTACCTGAAGTTTTCCACATCATCAACAGAACACTTACTACTGGTACTTTTCCCACTGCATTTAAGCAGGCTAGAGTAACCCTGCTGCTCAAAAAGCCTACACTCAGCCCTACGCCAGTAGATAACTACAGACCAGTCTCTCTCCTCCCTATCTAAAACTCTTGAATTAGTTGTTTTCACCCAGGTTTCTGCAATCTGGCTTCAGAACTGGCCACTCTACTGAGAGGCCATCCTATCCGTTGTTGACACCCTACGGTTGGCAAGAGCTGCCTCCAGGTCATCAGCCCTCATCCTACCAGACCTGTCTGCCACCTTCGACACGGTGAATCAACAGATCCTCCTGTCCACTGTGGCTGATCTGGTGCCCCTGGCACGGCACTCCACTGGTTTGAGTCTTAGCTCACAGGTAGATCCTTCAAGGTATCTTGACGGGGCAGCGTATCTAAGTCCCATCGGCTAACCACTGGGGTACCTCAAGGTTCGGTGCTTGGCCCCCTCCTCTTCTCACTGCACACAACCACACTGGGCCCGATCATTCAGGTGCATGGCTTCTCTTATCACTGCTATGCCAATGACACCCACCTCTACTTCTCATTCCATCCTGATGACCCCACGGTCTCAGCACATACCTCTGCCTGCCTCTCGGACATCTCAGCCTGGATGAAGGAAGGCCACCTTCAACTCAACCTGTCTAAGACGGAGCTCCTTGTCATCCTAGCCAGCCCATCGTTTCAGCACAACATCACCGTACAGCTTGGCTCAATGACACTAGCTCCATCTAGGTCTGCAAGGAACCTGGGGGTAGTGTTTGACGACCAGTTAAAATTTAAGGACCACATTTTGATGACAGTCAGATCATGCAGATTTGCGCTGTACAACATCAGGAAAATCAGGCTCTACCTGAGCATGCTGCACAACTCCTTGTCCAGGCTCTTGTCATCTCAAGACTTGACCACTGCAATGCTCTCTTGGCTGGCCTACCTGCATGCACCATTAAGCCTCTGCAGTTGATACAAAATGCAGCTGCATGTCTGGTTTTCAACCAAGCGAAGAGGGCCCACGTTACACCCCTTTGTCTTGCTCTACGGGCTCCCTGTAGCTGCTTGCATTAAGTTCAAGGCCTTGTTGCTTGTGTTCAGCACAATTTAAAAACTGCATTCATCCACCTGAACACTCTGCTACAAGCCTATGTTCCCTCCTAATCACTGTGCCCTGCTACCGAATGGTGTCTGGTGGTCCTGTCGCATTATGGCACAATCACTATCCGATAGTGGAATGACCTCCCACACTTCATCCATTCTGCCGAGTCCCTCACTATTTTTAAGAAGCATCTGAAGATACAGCTCTTCCACACTCACCTGAATCACTACCATCTAAAGCAATTTCTTATGTCCTAAACTGTCTTCCTTAAAAAAAAGAATGGTTTAATGCACTCATGTCTCTACCAGCTAGCTTGTACCTTGTCTGGCCAACAACTGAAACTTGGTCATTCAGCACTTGCTTTGGATAAAAGCGTCTACCAAATGAATAAATGTAATGTAAGTAAATGTGTTTCATCTGGCCACCGCTGCAGTATAATCTACACAGCAGTAGCTCCAAATCTTTGGGGCAGAATTCACTGTTCTACTCACTGTGGAATATTCTCCAGTATTTATTCTACAACACATTTTCACCATGAACATATTCCTGTTAAACCTGCCCAAAGTAACATTTTATGTCAGGGATCACAGCAGCTTCTATTGTAGATAAATAATTCCTTTTGAATTCAAACAAAGTCTCTACTTTGATCCAGTTCCATACATTTCTGGCTCTTGCACTTGCCTGACTGTACCTTTTAATGTGTAGAAACACTGGCCACAATATTTCTATGATCTCCATTGTAGTGCCCAGCTTGTATGGTATATACTCAGATCAATTGAACATCAGCCCTTCTACAATGTTAAGGCTAATTATTTATTTGGATAGAAGATACAGTGATGAAACATTGGTGTTTTCTATCCATTTTATTTACATCTTATCCATGAGAGTTACATACTAGTTTACATCATACTGCACTGTAAACTACCAACTTAGATAAGGACCAAATCTTAACCACATAAATAGAACCTTCAGGAACAAAATGTGTAATTAATCTTAAATTTTCAGATCTGACAAATTCATTATTAAACTGATTCAGCGCTGGTTTTATATACAAGACCTTCAGGGGGGACGCTCTCTCTCTCTCTCTCTCTCTCTCTCTCTCTCTCTCTCTCTCGAGAGAGAGAGAGAGAGAGAGAGAGAGAGAGAGAGAGAGAGAGAGAGAGATAGAGAGAGGGAGAGAGAGAGAGAGGTTTGCATACACCAGAACCAGGAGTACAATTCATGACTGCAGATGATCAACAAAGGCTTTCATTCCATATATTCCTTTTATGGGCATGGACAAATAGCTGGCATCCTCCGCAGCTGAGCCATGGCTGTGATGTGACACCCCATGTTAGAGTGCGTTATTAGGTCAACACACTCAGGGCCCCTATCAAACACAGCCCAGGCATGAGAGGCCTAGGAAAGCTTAGGTATGTAGGCATGACTAAAATATCGCATGCATCTCTCCAGCTGGCAAAGATCCCAGGTTTGGAATACAAATACCTCCTCCAGAATTGACGCAGCGCTGTAGCACCTTGATTGTTGGGAGAAAAAGATCAATCCAATGCCACAAAAACAACAGATTTTCTCATCTCCATGTTATTTTTTCCTTTCCCAAAGAATTCATTACTCGAATATTACAAAGCTGTAGAGCAGTTGCGTGTGTTATTAGATAAAGCTCAGCCCTGGTTTCCCATTATGCAAATCTCGGCACCTAGGCGCTCGACTCCCCCACTTCTCCCTCCCAATTCTTTATTACATTATAGCTGTGCGTCTTAATGAATTATTGATTCAAACATATGTCGGATGTGTGGAGAGAGGCGACTGGCTTCCAAAAGCATCAATAAGGTCTGAGCACACTGTCTGAAGCGGGAGAAACATCCGCTGTACATAAAATACAAAAACCACATAATGTGTGAGAAGGATGCGCTTATAGGGCACATGTGACTGGCAATGCATAATGCAGGATTATTACTATCTACCCAAAATGCATTTCCAGAAAAGGGAAGGAGAACATCTCTCTGCAGCCATGGCACCTTTAAGAGGTTCCTCGTCTGACATAATGCATTCAGCACCTCCCCTTGCATTCATTACCCTGTACAGGAAAGGCATCCCTCCCCCTCCAGACAGCCCCTAGAGGAGTTCACGGGACCTCACTACCTTCAAAAACATCAATGCAGTTCTCGCTGCACTTTATTTATTTATTCAAATTGACAAAGAAACCTGGTTGAGGTGACTAAGTAAGTTTGCCTTTTCAGGGTACTGCAGGTGATCTTCTGTAAATCGGAAGGCCGTGTACTGGTGTTTTGATACAGCTGGCTGTGAAGCTGTCTGAATCTTTCTCATTCCGATAGACAGAACGCTGTTTCAAATTCCACTTAATTTGGCCAAAAAGCCTGTTAGCCACTCTTTCGAAAAAAGTACCTTCAGAGAACGGGCTGTTACCAATATCCCAGAAACAGCAGGACTGCCGATGCAAGAGACTTGTCCCTCCAACACTATAACTGACAGGTAGTGCAGATTTAGTAGCAAATTCCTGAGAGACTAAGCAGTTGCCTCAATCTGTTCTTTTCAGCTGTGACTCAGAAACCTGTGAAAAAATGGTGTCCCTTGCTGACTAACAGACTGGCTCCCCTAAACTGACAACAGCAATTCTGAGTTAACGCTAAAGCGTGAATAAAAGGATCCACCAGAATACTGGCAGCACCTGAACAGTACCGACTCCTGCTCTAGTTTATTTCAGAAAATATGCACTAGAGATTTTGACAAATCTATGGAAGGAGGGGCCCCTGACAGCCCTATGGGAGCTTGAACAATATATTACCCTGCAAACAAAACTAAAAAGCTCCAAATGCAGAGGATTAATGGAGCAGCAGGTTAAGTCCTCCCTCCCTGCAGCTTTTCCACTCCGATTAATAGAGCTTTAGCAAAGGAACGCTCTGCCACAGGTCGAGCCAGCACAACTTAGAGGAAAAGTCAAGTTGCAAACGTGATGCTCTGTTCGTATTCCCCGGCGTTATTCATTCTAAATTAGTTTGTCTTAAAACCATACAGTGACTCAGTCTAAGCACACATAACACTGAGCAAGGAGCAAAGATAATAACAGATTTATTTTCACACAAAACAGATCAGACAAAACACAACAGCTCATAATGATGGGCTACAAGATCTGCTTGAACACGCACACACACACACACACACACAAACACATCCATAGGAGTATATTAACATGTCTTAAGAATTTTTCACATACATTAACATACTCCAATTCACAAAGGTTCAGAAAGTTTAAAGGTGGCCATAATGAAGGCAACTGCACTAATTGAACGACCCCACCTAAGACACATCGTTCCTGCATCCATTAACTCACAGGTACATCACTGAGTATTACACTTGCCTAAACTTGCACTGACCATGACAACAGCAGAGTTGATATAAATAATGGATTTTTAAACAGCAAAGTATTCCCAGACAATGCCTGGCCGCTCCTGACCGTAATACAGCCACACCTGCTGTTGCTTTTTTCAGTGATAGCACCTTAACAGCCAAACATCCAGATGATTGAACTGCACCCCAATCTTTAACAATGACACCGATTTGTAAATTCTTGTACTTCTTTACAGCCAAATCACCCTATCCTGTTAATTCCCTCAGGGACAAAAGGCAGCCCCTGTCTGACTCGCCAGACATGATAAGAGACACTCACAATGATCCTCACATGGCCCACATTGATTTCTGGATCAAAAGAGAGGGCTCAATTTGGCCGCACATTACAGCACACAAAGTCCTTTCCCCAGACGTGATAAATATTACGAACTGCTGCTTTCAATATAATATTGCAGCTGCACGTTCGGACTGGGTCGCACATGTCAGTGCATGAAATCATTATTATTATGATTTAACGCTTCTGTTTACATTGGAGTGCTAGTCAGCTACGACCAGCTATGACATTGCTTAGCCACAATATCCACAATCTATTTGACACTATTAGCAAAGTAACACTTGCCAACCCAAAACTATTAAAATATGAGCTCATTTCTAACATTATAGCATTAAAAGAAGTGTGTTGCACTATTCAGGCGATTGGTCTATGAGCATATTAAACATTTACACGCTGCCTAAGGAAAATAACTGAAATAATGTGATGCTGGAGAGTTCCGTCATTATTCCAACATTGAGGAACTCAACAAGCCCATTCCTCCCATTTAAAAATTTCAACCGGGTGTTCTGCTTAAATTTAGGTAATGTGTCAATGAGAGGCTGTTAAAACACCTTCCAGGGGACAGTTTGTCAGCCTCAGTGCACTCGCATTTCAGTTTGATTTGACCTGGATTACAGCGTACAGCACCGGCAGCACAGAAGGAGCTTCGTCACAGCATGATTTCAGATCTGTATGAGGGGTATTTTGATCAAAATTTGCATTTTACAACTCAATTGTTGAACGAAATCAACAGACCTTATCGTATTTCCACAAGAGAATTCCTCCACTGAGAAGTTATGCTGACAATTAGTAACAATTAGATGTTAATGCCAATTATGCACTATCACCAAATTTCTTGGGACAGAATCAAGTATTTTGTAATTGGAATTCTGACTACATTAGTACTAGTGAGTTGGACGCCAAAACATTACATCAACTTTTTATGTACATCTGGTGTGTGCTTGTTTACAGATTGGAGGGGGGAGCAAAAATTTAATTTTAATTAATACCTGTAGCAAATTACAAAACATTAGTGAAGTTATAGTTTGTCAGTCACATCTACATACCACAGTTTTCCTTATGCATTCCAGAAGGTGCAAACTGAGAGGCGCCTTGTCCTTATTGAAGTGAATCAAATTTCAGCAGCTTTTTCCATTTCTTTGCACAGCACTTGTTATTCATAGTCATTCATTTCAGCAACCACCAGACTCATAATATTGTGCAAGAAATGAAAAAGGTGACACTTGCCAGGTTGCTTACATGTGAATATGACAAACAGATGCCAGAATCTGAAGTGTAGCAGGAATGTTATTTCTCAGAAACAAGACAGGGAAAGGGGAAACAAGGTCCAAAACATGCCGTTTTCTCATGAGGGGAGGGCTTTGTGCACGTGCATATACACACACACACACACACACACACACACACACACACACACAGTCAGACCAATCATCACTCATAGTGTACCATAGTTATTTCTAATGCACAAGATGCCACAAAGATTTGTGTAACAAAGGGGAGCTCTTTAATAGGTGACCCGTAATTTAAGCGGAGTCTGACACATGGAGCTAACTGTTGCTGGATTTGAACCACTGCTGGTGTTCTCATCTTCTTCACTAAAAAAAATTTCAATACCTTTAAAACTAGGACACTTCTGCCAGCGTGGCTATAACAGCATGCCTACCATTTGCCTATAATAGGTCTATTACAAGGCAACACATTGCAGCAGGTTTACTTTAGGACCAATTCTTTTCTTGCAGGCCACAAAGGCTTTTTATTGCATGCAATTTTTACAGAACAATTTGTTTCTTACTGTCGCAGAGGAAAGCTAGTATGGTCTGCCTCTATTTTTCCTGTTTCTGAGGAGGACACATTTGCATCTCATATGTTTTGCAAGGGTAGACAAAGCAGGACACAGTAAAACAGGATCTCCTCCCGAGGCATTAGCAGAGAGCTGTACAACATGACACTTGCATCTATATATAATGAGAATGTCCCAAACCATCTCTAAAATTACCCCGCACAAAGCATTCTCCATTGCATTCTTTACACAACACAAACTTTTTGATGCGGTACTAAATTGAGCAGCTGGGTGACGCCTCAGTTCCACCGACCTGTCATAAGCCTGGCCCAATATCCCTACAGTTCTTGCAGTAAGTATTATTACTTAATTTTCTCCTTGTGAATACAGGTACTCAACCAACACTTGTTTTCCATTTTTTCATACAAGGTGAATTCATGTATTCGTGACATGTAGCCACCATAAACATTATCCATTCTTAGTTGTTCTTGATGAAAAAGATGTGTTTGACCTTGATTTGTGTAAGAATCAGATAACACAGCCAAACATGTATAGTCTACGATGTTCCAGAATCAGGCTCTTGCTTTCAGAGTGAAAGAAAGCACTACCCGCTTGGCCATCACGCTCTTGGGCTCCACTGTACCTCACCATATATATATATATATATATATATCAAATAACAATCTAATAACCACATATTACTCAGTGTAGACACGTAAGTAAGTTTTTAAACCCCCTCATGGACTCCATATAGAGTGTACAGAAGAATGCTGAGAGCCTCTGAGTGACCACGCCTGAGTCTTTCTTCTCCTCTTTATCTTTCTGTCCGTGCCACTCGTTCTGCACGTCTGTCTTCTTTCCTTTGCTCAGGCAAGTGGGCTGAAATGGAACACTGCACAAACAAATGTTTACCCTGCCCCAGTGAGTCCCGGGGGGGGTGGTGGGGTTGACGGGGGGGGGGAGGCGGTGCGTGTGTGTGCATGTGGTGGTGGGGGGGCAGTGGACCGGCTGTCCGCATCTCCTGTCCCACCAGTAATTGCTGCCACCGACCACTGGGACCACAGCCAGAAACGTGGGGGAAGGAGGTTTAGTGTAGGGGCGGGGTGGACGTATCACCTTAACAAAACATGAGGGGGCCTGATTAGTCGCACGTGCTCTCTTTTTCCATCCCTCATCTTTCCATCAAGACATGAGCCAAAGTAATCAAAGAGCGGGGGCTGGAGCCGGGCCTGCGTGATTCGAGCTATGCGGAGACTCCTTAGACATGAATGTCTGATGATACTGGCTTTATAAGGACAGAGACGCGTATTGGAGGTGGAAGAGGGATTTGATTGGGGGGATGATGAATTCAGCAGGGGGATTAAAATTGAAAGCGCCACCTGAACCAGCCCTCGGATAGCACCCCTCCTACTGCCCCCTTCGCTCCTCCGCGCCTGGAGGCGCGTGACTTGAAGGGTGGTTAATTGTCACCAAACATGGCTTTAATCACATTGGCGGGACCCTTCCGCGGCTTCCCGTCCCCTCAACCGTGACAAACTGCCCTGCTGACGCGTGCCGTCATTAATGCCGGGCCCCATATGCTGCCGGCGGCTCCGGGGAGGTCCCCGCGGGGCCCCCGCTGCCCCTAAAGAATTGATCTGGACAGGGATTACACGCCGGCCCCAAATGAATAACAGAGTGGAGCTGCGGCGCTAATGGCGCGCCCCTCCCTCTCTGGCCCCCACATTCATCTGCAGTAACCCAGCCTGTGGCGCACTTCTGACACGCTTCACATATGGCAGTCACGCTCTGAGGCAAATAAATCCCCTCACAACGCCCCCCCCTCGCCCCCACCCCCCTTCCACATCCTCCCCTGTCTAGCGCCCCCATTGCCACCCGGCCACCGGTTCTGTCTGGTAAACCCTGCAACACGTCTAACTCTGTCTTTCTGGCAGATTTTCATTGTCTCAGGACTCTGAAGGGGAAGGGGAGTGTGTGTTGGGGTGTGTGTGTGTGCGTGTGTGTGTGTGGGGGGTGCAGGAGAGGTTGCCTTGGTAACAGAAGGCACACTGATCTGTTGCAGCACTCTGCGGAGAGGGGGAGAGTGTAAGTGTGAGAGGGGGGAGGGAGAGTGAGAGTGAAAGAGGGAAAGGGAGGGGGTGGGGAGGGGGTGAAGGAAGATGGAAGTTAGGGTATTCCCTCCGACAAACCACCCAGCAAATCAATCTCGGGGGCTAAGCTGGCAAGTCCCGGTGCAGGTATGCAGTCTGCATACACAGGCGACTCTTTGCACAAAGCCAGCTGACAAGAGCGCAGTGACATTGGTGCAGTGCGCTCAGGAAACATGTCACACGAAACTGCACCATGCATCGCCAGCAAAGTCAGGAGGCTCCTCATGAGCATACCTGGATCCCCTGCCTGCACTTCAGCGATAAAAAAGCGAGTGTTGACACTAATCATATAAGGTAATGCTTTCCAGCAAAAACGCACATGACACTTGCACTGAAACAGCAGTGGCGATGTTAAGGAACAATCAACAATACCCAGAACTGACACTGAACAGGGGAGAGGTGTGGTGCTGCACTGAAACTGAGCTAAGACAGACTCTAACCCTTACACTGACACTTCAACCTACAAGAGACAGGGACAGGCAGGGAGACACTGTGCTCCCAGAGTGCCTACTGACACAGAACGTTGCTGTTACTGGTAGGGCTTATTGTCACCTGACAGAGGACAGAAGGAAGCAAAGATGGGGACGACAGAAGGATGAATGTGAACTACCGAGAAATGATCCTTCTCTCAGAGCTCTGCTGTGGGGCATGCTGTGTAGCTGGCGGGTGTGGCTGAAGTCTGTCACTGTGTACAGGCTGATTGGCACCCTGCGATGCTTTGGGAGGCCACCGCACCCAGGATCACAGGCGACGATGGAGCTGCTGCCTTTCCACACATGCAGCCATGCAGCCAGGCGCCGTTCCCGGGTGCACTCCCTGGCGCGGGCAATTCACCCCGCAGTCGAAAGGAACGCTCCTCTTCTTCGTCTTAAGTGCTTCAGCTAAAAGGGATTAATTTTTCATCGCGCACAGGAAGGAGAGATGGCCAGAGGGAGCCGAAAGTTGTCTGCACACGCCTTTCTGCCAGACGGATACACGGGGCCCAAGAGGAGGGAGTCTCGCTAAAGGCTTAATGAGGATGTCCTCACACTGCTGGTGAAGGTACAGTGACAGCTATTACTGCTGCTACTGCCACCTCTACTACTGATACATACACTATTACTGCTGCTACTGCCACCTCTATTACTGATACACCACTATTACTGCTGCTACTGCCACCTCTACTACTGATACACCACTATTACTGCTGCTACTGCCACCTCTACTACTGATACACCACTATTACTGCTGCTACTGCCACCTCTATTACTGATACACCACTATTACTGCTGCTACTGCCACCTCTACTACTGATACATACACTATTACTGCTGCTACTGTCACCTCTACTACTGATACACCACTATTACTGCTGCTACTGCCACCTCTACTACTGATACACCACTATTACTGCTGCTACTGCCACCTCTACTACTGATACATTTCTATGACTGCTGCTAGTACTATTGTAACTACAAATACTATTGCTACAGTAACCACTCTTCTTTCTCTTCTTCCTCCTCACACTGCTTCATTACCACTATCATTATCCCTTTCTTCAGTTATTTACAGAGTAATGGAAAAGGTTTGGGTTGGGCATTTTCATGCGTTTGTGGACTTTATGATGTTTTGAACCCCGATGCCACTTCCCAAACTGAAGGGGCACACTAGGGCTCCACCCTGCAAATTCTGCTCAAGACTAATGCGGGAAACTATCCTTCACCTCAATAATGGAGGACGCTTTCCCTGACCTAGAAAAAGATACTACTATTTCAGTAAAGGTACGCTTCTGGAAAGCGGCTTGACACGGCACACCGGCAGCAGCTCCACGTGCCTGACGAAAATAGTTACTGGATCTAGGAAGGTGCTCCAGACAGATGCACGACAAAAGAGGTTGCAGGAGGACTGCACCAAAGAGGTCCCGGATGCTATGTGCCTGATTGGCTCAAAGTACCAGCGCACCGGAGAGCTGAAAAGAAACCAGCAGGCTAAACAAGCGCCCGCTGAGAAACTCAAGCTCGATCAAGTTCAACTGCCTCTTTTAATGTGCACACAAAAAAGGGGACTTTATTATGGGTAAGAGTAATCGCTGTCACGTCACTGTGCAAGGCAGCCGGCACACCAACCGAGCTCTCTTGGTGTTTGCGTGTGCAGACAGTTGCACAGTCTGCCCTTGCCACTGTCGTACTGAGAACGCAGCAGTTGCCATCGTGCGACTCAAGGTCTGAGATTTAATTTCTGATTCAGACATAGGTGACGCTGGAACACAGCGAATTTGATGCCAACATATAACTCCAGCACTCTATTAATATTGCAGTACCTTCCTATCATCAATGCACGAGAGCGGCTCAATAGCACGCACCTGCCCCCGCAGTGTCAAAATGCTGCACTTGTTCTAGGCTTAGGGCTTTAAATAATTCAGAGATTCTTCGCAAATCGGGGCAATGATGCAATAATACAGAAGGCTGGTGTCCGTGTGTTTAATGCACAGGCAATTCTATAGCAGCCACTATGAGTCGATTTCATGTTCAGATCTGCTTGGGTAAACGGTCCGAGTGCTAATCAGGGCCTGTTAGGCTGCTGCTGCAGTGTGGATCATTGTGTGGATGTTGAAGCTGTGCGGGTCATCTTGCCTTTGAAGACCTCAGCCTCTCAACTGCTGAGCCTGCCCCTCCCTGTGTGAGGCCCCGGTCTCTTTCCCCTTATTCTCCAGCTGTCAGGTCCTGCCCCACAAGGGCACCACCTCCCTCTGTGCTGCACAACACTGCCATCTGCTGGCAGAGGCAGGAAGTGGGGCTTCGCTGCATATATGAGCTATGGTACAGCACTCTAACCTCACTTGCCTCTCTGGTGAGCACTTCCTTTGTCATATTTCACCCTTTTTGTCAGATGGTTATTAAAAGCCCAGGGGATAAAATATTTGGAAATAATAGACCTACATGTGAAAGTGAAATACATGAAATATTTACAGGTGTCTGTGTCCTGCCTGGGCTCTCCTGGGCCGCTGGCGGTGTGTATGCGCTTACAAATGCCTGTAAACATGCACACAGTGATCCAGAGATCCTTCGCAGCGGGGTTGGGGGCATACCTGAGTTTACCAGCTCCTGCTCCATCACCCCACAGCCCAGCACCTCCAGCCAGTTGCCCTGGAAACGCACCTCCATCTCGTATGAGGGGTGGGTGAAGGGGAAGTAGCACTCCACCCAGCGGGTCTCCAGGTCTGTCAGGGGAGACACCGCACTGTCCTTCAGTCAGACGGCCAGAGTCACAGCCTTACTGCCATTACTGGCGTGCCATTTCTCCAGCACCATCAGGGAAGAGGGGGAAGAGGCAGAGGAAACAGGCTGGAAAAGGGGATGTAAGGAGAGGCTCAAGAGAGAAAGACAATTAAGAAAATGAATATCCAGTGTGAGCGTAAACACAGGGGAGTCTGTGGGGCTGCACGTACGGGTGAGTAGCTGGGAGACGTCTCCCTCCACGCTGCCTGCTCCGCGGCCTCACGGTGAAGCCGTGGGTGTGGAAGGCCAGCAGATAAATCACGGGAGCCCGCTCTCAATGTTTTCCGTCGCGGGCGATAAATCTGCAAAGTTCGGGGGAAGGACGGCGATGTCGTTTCCAATATCGGAGGAGATTTGTGTAACTCTCCCTCAGAAAGTCAATTAATCTCGCCTCTCGCTCCCCCAGGGGATGGGGAGAATAAAGGTGGAGTCAGACCGGTAACGTGTCACACCCGGGCTGAGGATGCCGAGTGTCCCCCCCGTGTGGGGTTACGAGCGGACAGTGACCTGAGGAGAACTAGTGACCTGAGGAACTATGTGTACCTGTGGCTTTTCCATACTAACAGTCTGAAAGCAGTTGAAGGTTGGGCAATCAATTTAACGTCATCATTGAAACAAACTTGTTCTCCTGATGCACTATGGGAGTTGTAGTGTGAAAAATAGTCGTGTAATGTTGGTGTGCAACTGTACTGATGAGTTGCAGTTGAAGTGCTACAGTCCTCTGAAGTGCTACAGTCCTACAGTGAGATGAGCCTAACATAAAACTGACAATTCCAAAAAAGAAAATAAGAGCATAGAAAATAAACAAATGTATAAATAATAAAGAAAACCCATAATAAAAGAATATGTGGAGGACATGCAGGCCTGAAGATCAATAGTCATCTATTACACTACAATATAATGTAATGTAACTTCCTGAAAATGGTATCTGTACGATGAGCTGTTTTATAATGGCTGCCTTTTTATGTCTCTCTGCATAAGCATTCCCCGAACAAAATGATGCTGAGCATCCACTGTCTGAATAACTTGCCCACAAAATCCTGTTTAAGCCATCTGTTTATGAGCGCAGTGGTCGGAATTGAATGAAAGGTTATTAATGTCTCAATAACCTTGTTTTCCCACAGAAACGCATAAACGGAGGCCACACATTGATGTTTCGGCTCCAACACAATCTGTGTAAATAGCAGGAGAAACAGAAGTAATATCGGACGACAGAGAGAAAGAAAGAAATAAGACATCGGGCAGATGTCGGGGGGAGGGGGACAGAGGGGCGAGGGGGGCGGAGCAGTGTGCGGGGGCCCTGGCGGCGCGCACCTTCTCCGAACAGGTGCTTCATGAGGCGCGTGAGGGTCTGCTTCAGGTCGAACTCCACCAGCTTGACCGCCTCCAGGGTGTGCGTCTCTTGCTTCTGGGGGGTGCGACGGCCGCCGCTCTCGAACAGGCACAGGTCCTCACCATGCTCCACACGCCCAAACAGCTGGAGGACAGACGGGCCACGGGGCCAGGTAAGAGCCCCGCACGCTTTGGGTCATTAGGATAACGCTGGTGTGATTTGTCTCTCACTGCTCTGTGGCTGGGGTTGAATTATGTGAAATTATTTAGCTGACTGTGCTCTCAGGTGGGTCTCAGGTGATGGGACTGTTCCTGAAACTGTTCCTATGGCTCAACTGGTAGAGCATGGCACGAGCGATGCCAAGATTACGGGCTCGATTCCGACACGTAATAGCGAAATGTATACCTCCAATGTACTGTAAGTGGCTTTGGATAAAAGCGTCTGCTAAATGAATACCCGTAACTGTAACCGTAACAAAAAGGAGCGTGGAGAGCACTCAGAGAAGGGAAGTGTTGCTGCGGTACAGGCCGGCGCCGTCCTCACCTCGTGGTTGGAGAAGAGCCGGACGCCCTCCATTTGGTGGAAGACGGGGTAGTGGCTGGCGTCGATCTCGTCCCGCCGGTACACGTCGCCCACGACCAGGAAGGCGTCCAGGCCGCAGAGTATGAGGTCGCTCTGGTGGGCCGAGGTGTGCGCCCGCAGCATGTGCCCCCGGTTGAGGTAGTAGTTGTCCCCCTTCTTCCTGCTGGCGTGGTCCGCTGGGATGAGGAGGCTGTCGAAGTTCTGCTCCACCGTCACCACGGGGCTGAGGTTGTCGTAGACGGAGAAGAGGGGGTTCCCCCTGCGGCCCACGAAGGCCCCGTAGAAGTGGGCCTTGATGCGCTCTTTGAGGAGCCACAGCGGGTGGTGCGCCTGGCTGTGCAGGTTGCGCCCCACCTTGGACAGGATCTTGGCTGTGACGTTGGTGTAGCTGTCCCGGCGGAAGAGCTGCCCCAGCACCTCCACAGAGTCGCGCTGTCCACTGGGGTGCGAGGCGGGGCCTTCGGTGGCCACGCCCCTGTAGGGGAGGAGTCTGTGAGCCTGCGCACAGGGACTGGCCCTGACATGGCTGGGACACCTGTGCAGGGCTGCCGGTTTCAGCAGGGGGAGGAGCAACAGGGGGCGGGCTTTGGGGCAGATCCTCATGGCACCCAATCCATAAACCTGGGGCAAGAGCACAAACAGCAAAACAGAAGACATTACATGGATCTCAGTTTGGTACACAAGGATTGGCATTGTTAGAAATGAGCAACAACAAGGGGAAGAGTTTCTGAAAAGCAGTCCTAGGGAAATGGATACAATGGATACTGTGCAAATCAAATAGAATTAGAGCAACAATTCATATCTTCATTTCACTGAATACGCTTGGCTTAGTTTACAGGAAAAGGTGCATTAAGAGCAAAGACAGAATTAGAATTAATGTACACCGTGCCCTTGCTCTGCAAACATGTTTTGAAGTTTAGAAGACTTCTGTAACTGTATGCTGAAACAGTTTTAAAATAAAACAGCATTAACAAATGCAGTGGTGTGAAATCCGTGAAAACCAAGAATGAAAGAGGAACAAACAACAGTCAACACTCAGCTATTTAAGGTGAATATTCACCACATTTGCATGAGAAGATAGGAATTTCCAGCTGACTTCTGTGCTTTTTGCCTGAACTGAAGGACCACATCTCACATAATTGTTCACACTGTACTGCATAATAACAAAGCACATTTTTTTCTTGGATCACAGCAGAAAGTGTAAAGTAAAAACACACCTATTAAAAACAGAGGCACATTTTATGATGATGAATATGTCCAGTAATTTCTTCCGCTGTCACTGTGGTACATGCAGATGTGCTCATTTCTGAGAGCGGTTCATCTCTCCGGCACCCTCTGATAACCTTGTTCTCCAGCCTGACACCGAAGGGGAGATTCCGAATATCAGGCCCCTTCTGGCTCTCAAGATGGCTGCCGTACCACCACACCATCAATTCTATTAAGCGAAGGAAACATCCCTTGCTTCATCACTCGCTTCACAGCATACATCAAACGCACAGAGGCACAGAGCGGAGATAAAACGGCACGCGTGGCGCTACACAGCCGGCATGGTGGATGAACTCCTGTTCCATCTCTGCTCAGTGCTGCTTGCAGCAGGAGGCACGTCTACAACCGCACCTGAAGTAACACTCATCAAACCATAAACAACTGTCCTTGAGCAATACATCGAATCTTCGCCTTAGGGGATTAATGTGTTTTTAATGCTAACGGAACGACAGCAGGAGCCCCTGCTGGCCAGTGTTCAAAGAGCCAGGCAGAAACGTCCTCCTTCTCATCACAGCTTGTCAGAGGAAGACAGTCCGCAGCTTTATGCATGGATTATTTGCGTGAGCATTACTGTGCCTCTATTTCACTCCTTCATACAGTGTACTGCTGAGGGAGAATGTCTATGAACGCTTATGTCATATTTCTTGAAGGTGTTACGTAAGGCACGCAAGACTGCATACCACCATGGTATCAGGGACTTTAACAGGTGACGGCAGCTTCACCAAAGGTTACGGGAGAGCAAATGACAAATACAGTATTTGCACCAGATCTGAATGTACCGCTGCATACCGAAGACGCACGAGAGAAGAGGAGGCCATTCGATTTATACAGACATTAATTTATGCGCAGCGCAGCCAGCAGATGAGAGACATGATTTATATGAGAACCGCTAGCTGAAACCTTTGGCGGAATAGGCCCTCTCTGGGCAGCTTCCAGGAGGGTTTGTTTGAGCTGCTGAATCCGTGCCGGGGGGAACAGGTGGGTTGAACAGGAGGACCGAGCCGTGTTTACCCCCGGCCAACAGTAGCTCTCTATTGGATTTTCCGTCAAATATTTGTCTTCGCAATAATTTATGAAAAAGAGCACGAAAGGAACAACCGGAAAAGACTGTTATTGTAGTGAACAGAGTTCTCGTGTCCTAGCGCAGTCTGGCGCACTTCAGGTTCTTTGGGGCGCGATGTAAGTCGGTATAATTGCTTCCCTGCATACGCGCATAAAATAAAGTGGCCGCCGGAGAGGGTTTGGGTTTGGGCGAGGGGCGGACCAGCCGTTGTAGCTCTCGACTTGCTGCTCAGATCGAGGAAGAACGAATCTCCTCGTCTCCGCCCCTAAATCAAGTCAACTTTTTTTCCGCATTCACCAATTACAGGCTGAGGGAGAATACCACAAATCTACAGTAAGGGTGCAGCGTCAGAGAGTGACGGAGGGAGAGGAAAAGGGAGATACACATACTACAAAATACTGCATCACCTCAGAGGCACAAGTCTTTCAAGCTCCTAGACAAAGTGAAGAGCTCCAGCTTCACATGCCGTTTGCCATAGTGATAGTATTATGCATAGAAATAACTACATAAAATATTATTAACAATAACACTAATAATAAGACATCAACTGATGACTGGCATAGAGCGAATTATGCATACCCTATTTAATGATAAATGCACTACAATATGCATAGTATTTTAGGTGTAATGAACCTAAAAACATGGCAGATCTCAGACAAGGTATTTTGCATTTGGTTTAGCCAGTGCCTTTTCCTGTTTTGAAGAGCGTATGGGAGTCTATCAGTGTGCGTGTGCACGTCTGCGCGTTCACACGTGCGTCTGTTCATGTACATGTGTGCGTGTGTGTGTGTGAATGGGTATGTGTGTGAGTATGTGTGCGTGTCAGTATACAACTGTGTGTGTGAATGGGTATGTGTGTGAGCATGTGTTTGTGTGTGGCGCAGGCTAGGAGCAGTAATTGGATTGAGGTGGCAGAGCCTGATTGCTCGCAGTCAGCAGTTCATCTCCAGCCCCAGAGAGAGCGCCAAGCTGAGACACAATCAATAGCAGGGATCAGACTGTCCACACCTGTTTGAGCTGAGTCCTGCTCTGCAGACAGCCAAGAGGTGACAGCCACAGTACTAATCCACACCATCCCGGCACCTGGCACCAACACACACACGCTCTTATACTCACACGCACATTGTGCTTGATGTACTATGATAATAATGATTTGGTATAATGGCGGCAGTGTAGCACAGTGGTTAAGGAGCAGGAACTGTAACCGAAAGGTTGCCGGTTCGATCCCCGCTAGGACACTGCTGCTTGTACCCTTGGGCAAGGTACTTAACCCACAATTGCCTCAGTAAAATATCCAGCTGTATAAATGGGTAACATTGTAAAAGAACTGTAACCTATGTAAGTCGCTTTGGATAAAAGCGTCTGCCAAATAAATAAATAAATGTAAATGTATAAAAAGAGCAAAAGAGCAAAAAACCAAATGGAGTACAGAAAAGCTCTCTATATAAGACCCCTTTCCCCCCAATACACACACAAACAGAAAACAAGCACATATCTCGTAAAAAAGCCATACACTCTGTCCTACACAACAAGATCTGATTTTTTTTGTTTTTTTTTTCTGCCTAAAAAACAGCAATATCACTATGCTCAAAGGAGGGAAGCTCAGTGCAGGTTTTTAAAACCACATTAATCTACGCTACACTGAACATCTCCTGCAGGTGTGTCTGTGCTGGGGTCACAGGTCACACATCCAACCGCTGGGACCCAGTGTGAATGAGTGTATTTTTGTGCAAGACCCCTACCGCCCCTGCACGCTTCTGACACATAATTACATCACTGCGGCAGCGCCGGTGACTGTGACTTTGCGCCTGAGAGGACGCCTATGCTCTGTTCCGGCAGCAGGAGGTAGAGGATGCCCTCCACAGAAACGTGTGAAGGCTCCTGAAAGAGGAGCCGGGCCTGCGGTGTGTGGTGCTCTGCTGTGCGGTGCAGTAACGCACTGCATTTACCAGTGTACAAATATTCATACAGTAAAGATGGATAAAACGTTCTGCTTTTGGGAGAAATGGTTTGTACTTAGAAAGGAGACGAGAATTGTTTCATGGTCTACAACTGCTCTAGTATCTAACTGTTTGTCTTTGGGCCCAGACCCAGGCCACTCTGATGGAATAAGAATGATCTGCTGTGAAAACCTAGATTTTGAAACCTTAACATGTCTGCATTACAACCTTAATTCAGCCTTTGCACCCTGACCTTAACCCATGACAAATCTACAGGTGCACCAGATTAAGCCATTTTGGCAGAATGCACTTTTATTAAATATATCAAATTTCAGGCCACAAAAGCTGACCTCATCGACTTCTTTTTTTTTTTTTGTACTGCCTTGACAAGAGAATGAACAGTCACAATCAGACAGGAAGGGAGGGGGTTGCAGTTTAGGCACTTAAGTTATAACGAGGTTAAGATCTCCCCGCTTTTGACAGCTGCGTGGCTGTTGAACGAACGCGCGGTTCCCAGCGATCCGGCCAAGGCTGACGCGATATTTCAGCATGAGAAGCTGCAAGGGGAAGGGCACAGGGGCAGAAATAACCCTCGGACTCCCCACGCTTGAGTCGCGGCTCTGCGGCGTTTGTTTTATCGATGCTTTCACTCACAGCGAGCAGCACCGGCCTGCCTTCTAATCACAGCATGAGGTGGGCACAACCGGGCCCTCTGTCAATCCGCCATCAAAGCAACAGCTGAGTTACGTGCGCTCCACCTCTCTGCTCCTCTGTCTCTGGCAGATGGATTAATACGTGAGAATAAGAATGCGTGAGATTAGATTGCGATGACGGTAATGATTATGATGATGATGATGATGATGATGATCATGATGGGACAACAGGCGGCGTTTCGGCGTATCAGCGCTGCCATTCCTCTCCCCTCCACTGGCCTGTGGGCGAGGCCTGGTTTATACACTGATCATCTCTCTGACAGGGGAGCGAGATTGGAGCAGTAAATCTGCCGCTTGTGATGCGCTGAGTGTTTGCGAAGGAGAGAAGAGGAGGGAGGGGAAGGGAGGGACAGGAAGCGTGAGGGAGAGAGAGAGAGAGAGGGGAAGGGAAGGGAGAGGGAGAGAGAGAACGAGAGAGAGGGAGAGAGAGAACGAGAGAGGGAGAGAGAGAGAGAGAGAGAGAACGAGAGAGAGAGAGAGAGAAAGAGAGAACGAGAGAGAGAGAGAGATGGACTTGGGCAGAGAGACAGCAGAGACAGCAGCGAGACAGACAGAGAGAGGGCTAGGGAGAAGAAGAGAAAAGGAGAGAGGGAGAAAAAAAGACGTGATAACATGGTTCCACTGCTCCATCCTGCTTAGCAGCCCCCCAGGTGGGGTCATATGTTATATCGCTCTCTCTCGACTAGCTGCTCTAGACAACACTGCAGAGCCACTGAAGAACCGCTCAAACCAGCAGGATGAAAAACTGAGCGCCAAAACACAGCCACTGAGAAACCTGTCAGCATACATTGCAGAGCGTGAAGGAATGTCAATCAAAAACAGATGATCTCTTATGATAAAGAATTACATTCCTGATGCTCCTGAGGGACTGCTTTTACATTCCAGATTCAGCATTTCCAAACGTAAAATGTTTTATTCCCAAATAACAATCTAGATTTAATACGCTGTTCAAAGATCATAGCAATTGATCCCTAAACTGCCAATAAATGCAGAAACATACATATGGAATATGCACAAAAAATACTGTAAACTAAAAAACTATAAAACAATGCTGTTATTGACATAAAACTTATTTTCCAACATGTGTAACATGTGTGCTTTATTAATGATTCAGCGGAATTAACCAAAGTCTTACATTTTTCAAGTAACAAATTTATTTCCCACAAAAAAAAAACTGGTTTCACATTTATTGGCACCCCTCGTTTAATACTGTGTGCAACCACCCCTGGCAAAGATGACAGCCCTAAGCCTTTTCCTGTACTTTGTGATAAGGTTTGAGAACACATTTGGAGGGATTTTGACTATTCCTCCACGCAGAACTTTTCAAGAGTCCAGAGACTGAGATGGCCATTGCAGAACACAGACTATGTTTTCACTCAACCACTTCTTTATGGATTTAGATGCATGTCTGGAATCATTGTCCTGCTGGAAAATCCACCTACGACCAAGTCTCAGCCTCCTAGCAGAGACAACCAGATTTTCTGCCAAAAATTCCTCGTAGTTACTGGAATTCATTATGCCACTGATCTTAACTAGTTCCCCTGGACCCCTGGCAGCAAAACATCCCCAAAACATCAATGACCTACGTCCGTATGTGCATTCCTCTCTTGCCGCGAAATGTGCCGATGGTGTGTATAGCCAGAAAGTTCAATTTTGGTCTCATATGGCCATAGCACTCTCTTTCAGTCATAATTCCAATTACGTTAGGCAATTAGGTTTTGTTTCTTGTGCTTGGTAAGGGCTTTCTTTGTGCATCCCTGCCAAAGGACTTGTCGGTATGGAGGTGGCATCTTATGGTTGTTTTTGAAATGTGGTGCCCCCAAGATGCAACCAAGCTCTGCAATTCTTGAACCGTGATCCTTGGGTTCTTTATTGCCTCCCGCATCATCTTCCTCACTGTCCATGGGGGACAACAAGCACTTGCGTCCGCTTCCTGGCAGGTGTGCAACCATTCTGTATGTTTCTACCCTTACAATGCTAAGTGGTATGTTTAACTGTTTACGTATTTTATCGTACCCATTACCAGACTCGTGAAGGTCAATTACCATCTGTTTGTTTTGAATTGCCATGGCTTTTCCTATGGTGATGGATGACAAAGGGATTTTGCATGTCTGTGTTACCTCATTTTTATACCCCAGTGAAACAGAAAGTGATAGAATGACACAGTGTAGTTCCTTCAGACTGAGATTAATTAAAATAAGTAACATTTTTTATCCCAATTTAATGTTGTTTGATTCTAATTACAATAATTTTTGGGGGTGCCAATAATTTTGACACCTATGGTTTTCAGAAAAGATGAGGTTACTTAATAAAAAACAATGAACTGTGAACAAATGTGTAATGGGTGTGGAATCGCTGCGTTGTGTATTAGATGTTATGAGGGTCAGCGAGGTTCTCACTTCTCGCTGCCAACCCCTTACGGCTAGCGTCGTTGCCGGTTGAGCTAAAGGCAAATTGCCGTTAGCCTGTCGGCAACAGCGCTACTTAACCAGGTCTCGGGGAGTGACGTAGCCCGCTGAAACCGCTCGGCTACCTGCTATCCGCTACCTAAGGTTCAGGACTCACACGAGCTAATCACTTCAGCTCTGCTACGAATGTACTGAAATAAAAGTATATCATTCATATGTGTTTGAACATAAAATATAGATCATTATCTGCATTTTTATTATATGCAGCCTTAATTTTTATCAAGGCTACCAATAATTCTGGACCTGACTACACACACACACACACACACACACACACATACACACACAGATATACAATGTATATTTGGATTGAGATACATTCCATTTCTTTCATTTTCATCATGGCAGACATTTTGGAATAACTACCAACCAAGTGAGTAATTAAAACAGCTCCTAATCCCCCCATGACTGCACGTTTGTGTCGCTGAGTGAGAGATACACCACCGACAAAAAAAAAACAGCCTTAAGAGAGACGTTAACATGTGACGGAGGGGTGACTCAAAGTTCGTAGGTGGTGCTAGCTAGGTGTCACAGCACACTGACCCACAAGAACATGGTCACGCAGACACGAGAGCACGAGTGATTCACGCTGCGGAGGCAGAGGGCAGTGTTGTAAAAAAAAAAACATGGTGCGTGGCCCCCCTCTCCTCCCTGTCATCTGTGCTATTTTGAGAGCCAATCTGGCACTGACCGCGTATCATATGAGCATTTTCATGAAAACTTGGCGATCTGTCATGTTTTTTTTTCCCAGCCACACCAGAGAGCCTTTTCATCCTGGTAGCGGCGGGGCTGCAGAGCGAGGGGGAAAAGCCCTGATGTCAAGCCAGAGACACGGGGCCTGCTCCATGTGACACGAGCCTGCAGGGCAGCGGAGCTCTACAGCAGTTGGGCAGGGACACCCTTGCACTAACTGTTAGTGCTCAACCACAGACTTACACTGGGCTTACCGCACAGGGAGGGTGGAAGCAGAGCTGAATCCTAGCACATCTGAATATCCAGAATAAAGCAGAGCTAACCTTTATGGAAAAATATACAAAATATTATTTTACTATAAAGCCCTCTGTTTTATGTCAAGTTTTCAAGATATGTCTGTGCACAATGACAGACTGGAATCCGTCCATTATCAAAGCGTTCTCAATTGCATCTGGAGACCCGCAACTTCAGAAGTTATCAGATGACTTCACCGAGCTTTTGCAGCATAAAGAAACAAATCGATACGGAAAGAAACAGTGTGGAAATACTTGAAACGGTGCTGCGTCCCCAGCGAAAAAGACTAAAACTGTTTGTTGCACTCGCAAGCCTGTCAGATGTGGTTTGCACACGAGGATAAGTGTAACATCAGGCACCCAAGTGGAAGAGGGAGACAAGACTGATGACAGCCTGTGAAGCTGGCGATACATCACAGGCGGCAGAGTGCTTGCAATTACACTGGGATAAAAATACCTGCGGTTCCCTCCGCCAGCTCCCTATTCAAACACACAGAAGAGGCGAAGCATCTATCAGGCAAATTACTTGTCGAGGCTTTCGCCTACATACACGTTAAGGCTCGCTTACAAAACATTTCTCGATGGGACGGAACAGGGAATGTCCCTGTTCAAAAGCACGCTATTTCAGACCAATCAGAATTCAGGTTTTTCAATTAAGAGTCAAAATCACCGTAAAGCAACACCCTGAAAACTTCTCTTTCCACTTGTGCCCTGGCAAAAAGCGATCAGGAACATTATTTTAAAATATAAATTTGCCTAGTGTGCCAACAGTACTTACAAATGACTACTAAAGGTCAACGTTAGCAAAGTTCTTCTTGAATAACATACAAGAACTGTCAAGCCAGAGAGGCATCCCTTTGTTTACAGAGAAAATTATGTGTAAGAGGCAAGTGCAGCTTTCAGATTTTACAGGAAACACCCAGAACCATGACCCACTGCAACTCAGCTTGACAGTGTTCTTCAAACAAGCTGGGCCCAGGCTATGGAATTCCACTGCCACTGCTCATGAGGTCAGCCATTAAGAATCACCATTATTCATGAGGTCAACAGCAGCCTATTAATGAATAAACAGTCTGCATATTATGCAATGCTCAATTCAAGTTGAAACCATCTCTTTCGTGATGAGCACTAGGCAGGTGTGGCTGAAAATTGTTGTGAGGTAGGTGTCCTTAACTAAAATTGGCCTGCTTGTTCTTGTACCCTGAAAACACAGTCCATTAAATATGGTTGCTGTCTGCTATCTTTGAGAAAATATTTTTCATAATGTACTGTTGTAAAGATTTGCTAAAGAAAATCATAATAATGCTCTGCAAAACTGCAAATATGTCAGTTTATCGACAGGTTAAAGTGAACGTGTACATATGATTCTTGGTCTATATCCCTTGAATCATAACATCACTGAGATATGCCAGAGAGGTTTATCCATGCGCTAAGATGACAAAAAACATATAAATCTCAGGATCTATACTGAAAATCTATTAGTGTGGACTACCATACTGATGACATATCGAACAGTATTAGCATGTGCACCCTAAACTGAAAGCCCTACAAATGATGCCTTCTTCAGCACGATGCTTATACTGTATATCCTTTGGGTCTCATGCATGTTTGATTAGTGAACCTCACATCTGCATTCCATTCCATTTGTCATTTGCAAGCCAAGAAAGAAGATATCACCAGGGGAAGGATTTTGCCTTTGAAATGTCAACTTTAAAAGAAAACACCACCAGGGAACACAAGTCCTGGCAAATCTCTCTTCCCCTCCCTCACCTAATCTCTCTTGATTAATCCATTCAAATCCACGCTTCAGTTTTCCCTTTTGCTTATTGAAAAATCTTATTGAAGCATGGCCTGCTTAGGGTCGATCTCTTGTGCCTTTACGTGTAGGCTTGTAAACCGGTATCCTTGAGAGGGCAGATACTGTGCATGAGTGCTGCTTGTTCAGAGGGAAACAAAAGGTGAAAGCATGGTCCTGTACAAACTACAGCGTCTGAAATTAACACCCGCCAGCCCACAAATGCAGACAGATTTTCACTTTGGGGGGTTTAAGTTGCAGGGAGGTTTTTTGCATAGACGTAATAGAAATTTTTCATGGTCAACTACATTAGCCAAAGAACCCTTGCACAATGCAAGAAAACCAGCCCCTTTCAGTCCTGTCCCTAAAAATCAAATTTTTTAACTGTAATTAAAATGCAGGACCCCCCTGTCATTTTCCAGTTGTGAAATTTCCTGTTATCTTCTGACAATCTCTGGTTGTCAAATCATGAGCTACATATAACAGCACAATGCAAATTCTTCTACCACAGGAAGATTTGGCACGATTTGACAAATACATAGCTAGTTTTGGTCTGTTTACCGTGTCTATCATATAGCATGTGACAGACTGATCAACATGTGATATCAAAATATCACATTTTTATAGCTGGCACGGCTACTGATTTTCATTGAGTGAATAGACAACAAAAGAGTGAGGATCATGTCTGAAACAGTACGCGCCATCAGGAAAAAGGCGAGACTCTTCTTTGATTTTGAGTGGCTGTTTGATTAAGTTTGATTCCAATTTCATTGATTTGTCATGTTCATAGATAATGTCCGTCTAGCTAGCTAGTGGTTAGTAGTGGTAGCAAACATTACTGTGGCATAGCTGTCAGCTTTAGTTGTGACTATCTTGCTGGCTAGCTAGCTAGACTGTTTTAGCTTTCCATAATTATATCAGTGTTGCTACCATACGGGTGCCTTGCTGAAATTTGTGGCTGGGAGAAACCCAACTGGACTGTAAATTATTTCATCTACTAGTTGCCCTGGACAAAAAAGTAAATTCAGACCCTGAACCGCCTCAGACGCCTGCTGGCACACTCAAACTATCCCATCAGGCATTGCTTCAGGACACACTCCAACAAGCAATGGCAGACAGTGGACTGAGCAGCAAATCCAGGAACTTGGACCAACGGATTGTGCCAATAAGGAGATCTCGCAAGCCAACTGACATGCTCAAAAGAGTTTTTATTCCTCTTTGATGGAACTTCCTTTTGCTACAAATATCGTATTCGTGACGTTTGGCTCCAGTCAAGTCTTCACCCAAGAGGACCAAAATAAAGTGGAAAATAAAAGGCTGTACTTTAGCATCTGGAACATTTTCTCCAACCGTCTCTGTGAAAAACAGACAATCCATCTGGCTGAAACACCACCCCCCCCTTTCTCTGCTCCTCTCATTTCTCATTGATGCGTTGTAAGGATTGCATCACCGACAGGGGACTGTCAACGCAGGGAAAGCCTTTCAGCAAATGCTGTTATTTCAGCTGGCCCATCCCCTGTGCATTAGCACAAGATATCTTTGTAACAATTTTATTGAACAAAGGAACTTTGGTGAAGCTGTGAGCCTTTGAGAGCCATGGGAACCGTTTTCTGCTTATTGTCTGTACTGAAAAAACAATCACATTAATGGGGAAAAAAAACATCTGAATTAACGGAGGTACCTAACTATCCAGAGACAAAATGCGGCCTTAGTGAAGACTAGACAGTTACAAGTGACCAAATCCTGACCAAATCCACCAGTGATCAAATCCTCAACGGGAGAGTTAATGGGTTAAATGAGTAACTGGGCGAATCAGTCCATCTCTCCCCCCTTCCTTCCGCCCCCTCACAGCACATTGTGGGCAGACTCACTGGCTCCTGCTACAGGAAATAGAAAAGCGAGATGCCCGGGTGCCTGTGGAGAGGTCGTGCTGGGCACCAGCCAGGGCAGCCCCCGCGTTAGGCCAGCGACAGGTGTCCGCTCCCATCCTTTGGCAAGGCGGGCCACGCCGCGCTGGGCACAGCCCCCCGTTACCCACACAGTCGCCAGCAGCTCTCGCGGCCCCGTCCAAATCCTGCTTCCTCTACAGAGCGCCCCTCATCCTGTTTTCCCATTGAGCAAAATCTCTCAGTGCACGACTCAGAAATTCCCATCCCACTCGCAAATGGACCATTTGTTCTATTAATTTCACGTTTGACAATGCTATGTGCCTCTGGCGTGCGGTCAAAACGATGCAGCTTAAAACAGACTCGTTGGTGTTGTGTTGAATCGCTGCGTTTTTGTGTTTGCACATGCCTGTACCATAAAGCACCCCACAGTAGATGTCAAGGTCTGAGGGGGCTTGTATGTGATGGCCCAGCAGTTTGAACAGAAGCACATTTTGATGGGCCACGAGAAATCTGCCAGTTTTGCACTTTCCGCCAGCTCACCCAACATGTCCAATTTGTCTTCCCTGCTGAATGGCTACCGCTACACTACAGCAGCAAGAGTGCTCTGTTGCACTCCCCCAGTGGTGAAACGCCTCATTTTTATCCTCCTTGGTGTTATCTTCACCAGCCGACTCTGGCTCCAGGAGACACGCTGTCATACCTGATGCAGTAAAAATAACACAGCAGCCACATGCGGTGTCTCCCATAACTGTCCGTGTACGGAACCGAAGCTGCTGTGCTCTGCTTGCGACAACTCCCAACTTTTCAACCACTAGGCAAACTTTCATGCTCTCTCCCTCCTTGTCGCTGGACTTCTCTTGGCACTGAGGCGTGGAACGTCAGGTCGGGGGTCGCGGAAGTGGCACTTGCAAAGTTCGGACATATTGAGAGATTGTGCTGTGGAGGGAGAAGATTGATTTCCCTGGACTGCCGCGGGGCTGCTGGCAGAGGCCGCGCACTTCATTCGTGATGGGTTCTCAGACAACAAACAAAATGAAAGGAGGGACAATTCAACACCAGGCCTTTTTTTCGGAATAACTTTTTGTTTTTGAGAAACAAAGCCAAAAAGGATGGTGCTGTGCCTTCTGGGACACCTCTGAGATCTTGGCCTTCTCACTCATCTCAAGGAAGCAACTGATTTATCCAAAACTGAGTCTCGAACTTTCTTGAAGCTTCAGCTGATTCAACTGAACTGATCTGAAGTAAAAATGGCATGAGATGGTCTTGTTGCCAAGTGTATCCACCTAAAACTGGAATGATATAAACCAAGACTTAAAGAATATTTCCTAGTAACCAATTCTCTCTGTAATTACAGGCAGCTTGGAGATGCTTCACCGGTGCAGAATTCTGGAGGGAGATGGCAGCGATGCTGTCCAGATTGTGGTGCGAAAAATAGCAGCACCTGAATTAAGCTTACCTTCTAGGTGTGAGAGTGCGTGGGTGTGTTCGCACAGGCAGAGGACAGGACTGTGCTTGTGGAGCTGTGTGACTGGAGGAGATGGCATACAAGCGCAAGTGTGTGGGCACTGGGACTCATTCTTGCTCACACACAGAGACATGTACAGATGCCTATTCAGTGTCTACACAAAACATCCTAAAATTTTAAGTTAAAAATGTAAGTTAAATACACATACTCACACTACACAGGCCCCTACACATTTTATCATAATACATTATCACAAAAACAAAGTGCTGAAAAACTCTTAAAAACTACGACAAACATAAGAGCACTACTACCATGTTGACAATACGTGTGCATAACGCAATCGTACTTTTTAGACTTTTATCACTAAATGAAAGAAATTTACACTGTTTCTGATTTAGTTCACAGTTCGCCTTGCAGAAGGCATTCACTGCCGTCAGTTCTTTTGTGCTGTTAAGACGCTGAGCTCCTGATCAAAGTGTCAGGATTCAAGCTCTTACTACATTTTCTGGAGAGCGCCACGATCGGTGGCACCACTGTTTGTGGGCCTTGAGTTGAGCAGGTGGGAGCTGGATTATCCTGCTTTCAGTTCTCCTGGCTCCCCCAGTGGAAGTGGGCAGCTGGTTTCTGTGGCACCAGGTGGTCAGCTGGCACAATTTCCCCCTGGAACCTCCACAGCCCCGCCCCCAAACTCTGACTCTGTGAGTACAGGTATCACCTGAGCACACATCGATCACAAAGTCTCCGCCATTAGACCCTAGCAAAATCCTGCCCATGCACAACCCCCAGAGTTCAGCATCACCCCGGAAAGGCAATTCATCTCCTTCTGAAAACATGAATAAATAAGGCTAGCTTTTTGGCCGTGCTGAAAAAACGAGGCGCCATCGACAAACGGTGCACTCGCTCCCCCTGTCTTCTTCTTTGCCAGCAGGAAGCTTCGTTTTTGTTTACTCCTGCTGACTTCGCTGTCAAAAATGGTTTCCTTCTCCAAGTTGGATTACTGACGTCATCTGCTGGAATTTAAATTCAAGCGGCACACTGTCTGAATTTAATGGCTGTTCAGGTGCATGCACTCATTATAATGCATGGTTTTTATTATTCACTAATTTGTTCCATTCAGCCTTTTTCCCAAAGTAATTTACACTTTTCCCTACCTCCACAGCTGACTTTTCACACCACCAATCTAACGGAACTCCTCTCAGGATCTGAAGCTGCTGCCCTGAGTATGCATACCTAAACTCCTCTTGGTTACCTTTTACTCAAATGCAGCACGCTGACTGAACTCTGCAGGAATACAACACAGAGGGTCTGAAGAGATTCCTCTTTTTCTTACCGCCTCCTTGTGATCTTAACGACTGAGGTGGGAGGGGCAATTCAGCAGAAAACAGCCGGTGTAAAAGAGGGCCTTAAATTTCAATCGCTTGCTGAAGACAGTTTTTTTTGTTATATTTTACTCCATACTGTATGTGTTTATCAGAGCGTGAAATGAAGTGAGGCGGGTATGTTATGTCTTCATCTTCGAGGCTGAGACGAAAGGCCAACAGACATTGCGTGCATATACTAAAGAAATGACTTTTTACAGTTTGATGTGGTTACTTTTGATGTACTGTTTGACAAATGAAATGGTGTGCTGATAATCAAATGCAACTATGCAAATGAAACACACATAACATTTCAAGGTCTGTAACTGCAATTCACTGAAAGATTCACCAATGACGAAACACACACCTTCCACAGAGTGAAATGGAATTCTAAATAGTCATACCTATAAAGCATAATTCAAGCAAAGTCACATCTATATCCACTGATCACATTTCTGCATTTCCCCTTGACAGTGTGTCCCCTATGGCTGGCTGCAGCTAATACGTCTCTTTCCATCTTTGCAACACACACAGAATAGGAACCCCCACTGGACAATGAATTACTTTGAAATGCTGGCGTAGTGTGTCGAAATCCTTTTTAGAAAGCTACTGCAGGTATTGCACATCAATAATCTTTTAAGACTGTCCACTAAGAATTGGCGTGATGGTGTCACAGAGGACTGAAGTTTTGCTTAAATTCCTCGCAGAAGCTTCAGATCAGAGATTTTGCTCTCTGGGACGGGCTTGCTGTCACCTTAACTTTTCTCAGCAAAGCCTCATCCTTTCAAGGTGGTGTCACACAGCTCGAACCTTCCATTTAACATTATGATTAAAGGGTGACGTGTCCGCCAGCTCGACTGTCAAGGCTTCCTCGGATGCAGGCCTCTCTCCCTCGAGTGCTGACTTGCGCGGAAGCCCGCTGACTCAGCCCAGAGAACCCGCAGGCAATCTCTTCGGGGTGCTTAATCCGCGTCAATCAGGAGCGGGGCCCACGGTACGCTGCACGTGTCACCCTGCTACCTCCATCCAGAGGGAGCACGGCTGATAATTACATTCAGAGAGGTGTTGGGCCATCACTTTGTTCAATTACAGCTCTAATGCACTTGTTACAATGCAATTTTACACTTGCACTGACTGCTACAGGTGATGCTTTGTGATTTGTTACATCTGACAAGGTTTTAAAATGGCTAAAGTGACATGCTTGTTCTAACCTGATGTGGTAAAAGATGTCAAAGTACAGCCATGCATAGCTATCTTATTTGTGTATGCCTTCATAAATCTATATTTGTAACTTGGTCTGTACGCTGCATTGGTGCCTACAGTTCCCTGTGAAGAGCTTTACTCTTGTACTTTTTGTGTAGTGGGTGTGTTAATCTAGGCTTGTTTTGCATCTAGAATGATTAACTAAAGCAAAAAGCAACATGCCAACAGTTCAAACTACTGGATTGCTTGTAGTGGAGTCTGATTTTGAATCCCAAATTAGATGTTTGGCAAACACGTTTCGCTGGCTCACAAGTGGAGTCAGCTTTGTGTTGGGGTGCATCTTTGCAGCATCGCCTTTACGAAAATTCCACACCACAGCGTGGAACATTCCGGAGGTGTTCTGTCCTCAGGTCACCGTTCCCTCATCGTATTCCCCGCATCCATGCAGAGGGGCAAATTAACAACCTGTCTCCCAGCAAGGGGCCTCTGACAGGCTGTCCCACCACCCCCCCCGAGAGAGAGAGGGAGGCGGGGAGGGAGCTGGGAGCTGGGACCCAGACTCTGCAGCACAGTTGATGGGACAGCAGGAAATAACACCTCTCAGCAGAGAAAATAGATAGCAGTATAAAGAGCACTACTGATGCTACAGGGTTCAACCCCATCACGCTGAACCCAAATGGGCCTGGATCACATTAAGGGTGCCACAGATGAAAAGCGGACTGCTGAATATTAAATAGTAACCTGGCTGAATATAAAGTATTGATGAGTGATATCACAGTGGAGGTTGCCATATGTGCAGTGTAACATCTCTGCTGGTTTTGACTGTAAAACACCGGAGGCAGTATACACAAAGAATGATTTGTTTTAATATTGGTCAGGAGAATATTTTTACCATATTTACATTTTGAAATCTGGACAAACCATTGGGTATGATGAGCACTAGGTACCTATGAAGAATGTCATATCCATGGAAATCCCCCCAATTGACCACATGCACATACGCAAGATCTTGTACACACACACACATATATATATATGTATGTATTTATTTATAACATATACACACCTTTTCATCCTATGAAAATGTTTGTTTTATTGCCATAGGGCCTGAAGTGAAAACCATTAAATCAGATTTTTCCCACCATCATTTAGACCCGGTAACCCACCACATCAAAGTAAAAAGAAAAGGCAACCCATTTCTGAAAATTAATTTAAAGCAGAAAAACTAAAACACCTTGGCTACATATACACACACCCTTTATAATGGGAATTGTAATTATGCTCAGATCTATCCTATTCACCATCCAGATCAATTAGCCCAAAGCTAACTGATTTCACCTCTGACCAATTGAAGTGATTCTGATTATTTCAGGATAAAATCAGCTGCTCCTGTAGGCTTTCTCAGCATGTTTCATTGTTTCTTAGTGCATGACATTGTAAAGAAACAACTATGGATAACAGAGAGCAACCAAAACTGGGAGCGAATCGATGAAGATCTTCCTTGGATCTAGCTGTCATTCCAAGATGGATGACCATGCAAGGAGGAAACTAATCAGGGAGGCCACCAAGAGGCCAACAGCAACATTAAAGGAGCTGCAGGACCGGCCACCATATGCACACAGCAACAATTTTATATGTTCTCAACAGTTCTGAGCTGTGGGGTAGGGTGGCAAGATAAACATCGAGTCTTGTCTGAATTACCCAAAAAGACATTCTGGATCTCCTGCTGACATGTGGAGAAAGGTCATGCGGTCTGATGAGACTAAGGTAGAACATTTTGGCTTTAATTCCAAATGATATGTTTAATGCAAAGCCAATGCAGCCAATCATCTTAAGAACACAGTCCCTATTGCCAAGCTCAATGGTGGCAGCATCATGCTATGGGGCTGTCGGTAGGGACAGGAGCTCTGGTGAGGATAGAGGGGAAAAGAAATAGTGTAAAGTAAAGGTTTTAAGAGAAAAACCTGCCACCCTCTGCAAAAAAGCTGAAGATGGGGAAATTTTTCACATTTCAGCATAACAATGACCCTTAGCACACAGCCAAATCTACAGTGGAATGGTTGAAAAAAATAAAAAAGAAGATCAATGTCCTGGAAAGGCCCAGTCAGAGCCTTGACCTCAACACCATTGAAAATCTTTGGACCGACCTGAAGAGAACTGTTCATAAGTGGTCCCCTTGCAATTTAAGTGATCTCAAACTCTAATACAAAGAAGAATGAGAGAAAATAGCTAAATCTAGGTGTAAGAAGTTGGTGGAGACAAACAGACTCACTGCAGTGCTGAAAGGTGCTTTCAACAAGTACAAATTTAAGTGTATACAGACTTATGCAGCCAAGACATTCAAAGTTTTTCATTTTTAATACTTTTTAGAAAAAGTCAAGCATTTGATTTTCACTTAGATATTGTTAGTTACAATAAACAAAGACATGGAAATAAAGCTTCAAAAAGTCCTGCTTCACTTGTCTTGATTTCAGACTTTAACACACCAAGAGCAAGAGCAAGAAATTTTGAAAAGGCATGTAGACTTCTTATACACACCGTATATACATATAAAGAGACACATCTATGCCAGGAATTGAGACATACGAAGGGAACCAAAACTTGTTTTTTTCCCTTTTCAATTAAGATATTATCTGCACGATTCTTAGCTCAGTACACTTTATCAGAATCCACTTAATACTCCATGTCTAATACTGGGCTGCCTATAAGCAGGAATGAGTTGTGAATAGAAATCAACACTATAGAGACATGAACAGGACCATTCACATGCTGACAGGCTAGACAAGGTGAGCTGAGTGCTGTCCCTTATTAGACTTATTTTAGCCCATCTTCTTCTCAAAGCAAATATAGCCTCCTTTCACCAGCTACACACCACGTTAAGGTAGGAACTCGCCAAATTTGGTTTCATTTCTGTCACGTCTGTGTAGAGATGTGCTTGCAGAACCGGGAAAAATTCCTTTCCTTCATTTTCATGTAAGAGCTCATACACATGTAACAAATCTCAAAAATCGCAACTAAATCTGCTGCAACTTAACCCGACACATCATGATGGGGCTATAGCAGAATCAGGAAGAAAGTTTTAATAACAAGGAATTGCAGTGTACGTCTTTGATACAGTGTATCACCAAGTTGTCCTATCTACCTTAGCAGCTGTGGGCATGTCGGGGACTGTTCTCGTCTGGGTCTCCTCTTACCTCTCATGCCTCACCTATCAGGTGACCTGGGGAGGTGCCATTTCAACCCCTTGGAGGCCTACAACCTCCGTCCAGGTTAACTCCTCAGCCCCCTTCCATTGTCTTTACAAACAACATCGCTCAGCTCTCTCACTTCTACTCATGGTTTGTAATATCACTGTTATGCTGATGACACTCATCTCTTCCACTCTTTTCCCCTGTCTGATACCTGGGTTTCATCACTCATCTCAGCTTGCTTAGCTCATGTACTCTCGCGGATGGCTAATCATCACCTGCGACTCAGTTCGGCCAGGACAAAGCTTCTGTACATCCCAGACAGTCCTCTCCTTTCACAGACCTGACCATCACCATAGAAGACACCACGGCTTCAGCCTCCTAGACTGTCAACAACCTCGGGGTGGAACCTGACAGTGGACTGACTGAGATATGCAAACCACGCAGTTGCAGTCATTAGAGCCTGCAGATCCATCCTGTACAACATCAGAAAAATCCAGCCCTTCCTAACCACCTACTCCACTCCTACTCCTGATCCAAACGATGGTCCTCTTCCATCAGGACTACTGTAACTCCCTCATCACTGGCCTTCCTGCATGTGTGATCCAACCCCATGCAGAACATTCAGAATGCTGCTGCTCAGTCGGTCCACAATGTCCCCACATATTCACCCACGGCGACCCTCCACTGGCTAATTTTGATGGCTTGCATCTGTTTCAAAATGCTGGAGTGGCCCACTGGGCATTGTGAGTTTCAGCACCCCCTTATCTTCAATCCATCATAAGGCCCCACTGCACGTCACCTCTTCAAGACCCTTAGCTGTCTCCCCCCTCTCTGCCCACACAGGTCACCTCCTCTGTTCATCCTGGCCCCTATGTGGCGCAATAAGCTTCCTGTTGCAGTCAGAAATGTGGAAGAGCTAGCCACATTTCCTCACACCCTGAAGACCCACCTCTTCAGACTTCAGACTACCTCATTTCCCCTACCCAAGTGCAATCTCTTGTTCCCTTTTTATGTGTTGTAGATTTGCTACATGACATGTGGTTGCTCTCTGTTTTAGAATGTTGTAATCATTGTAAATAACTCAAAGTTATTTCCTTTCTCCTGCATGTTGAAACATGCACACACTCATAATCTCAACACTGTGTTTGGTGCTGTTTCAATATTCCTTGTTGTGTTCTTGTTTTGTACTGCATTTCATGACGTTTTGTTAAACACACTTTACTGTACTAGCACTTTGGAAGTCACTCTGGATAAGAGTGTCTGCTTTATGTCAAAATGTAAAAGTAAATGTCACCACCTCAAACAATAATGCTGAAGCTATATAAAGTGTTGAACACTAGCTGCTGATGCTGATCTATGAGGTTATAAAGAACTTAATGTAGTTAACACAAATATGGTTAAAATTCACTTCTTTTAAAGCAATACTATATTATTGTGCAATACTACAACAACCCTGAATGTGAAAATAGGCTCAGCAATGCTAGAGTTCCTGATGCTCTTGATAGTGTTTTTAAAGTTTACTTTAAATGTAGCAAGCTTGTAAGAAGTAATAAATCATGATAAATTTTTTGGAGGATGGGCATGAGACCAAGGCAAGGTTTTTATAAACATAAGCAAGTCTGAATGACCTCCTCTGAGCCTGAGGCTTAGCTTTAGGCTTAGCCACCTGTCAGGTGTCCAGGTATCGAACATAATGCACAAGTCATGATCTCAGTCCAATACACTATCTTTGAACAAACTAAAAACCTTGAAACTTTGAGCCTTCACACATCTTTGGTCATCTTTCCTAAAGTTAAGCTATGCATTGTGCTGATTGATGGGCTACACACATTTTTTAATGAACACATTTACATTTACATTTATTCACTTGGCAGACGCTTTTATCCAAAGCAACTTACAAGTCAGGCAGAGTACAACACAAGTGAAAGCCATCCACGGAGTCACAATATTAGAAGTTTCAATAGCTGGCCAGACAAGGTACAAGCCAGCTGTAGAGACACAAGTGCATTAAACCATTAATTTTTTAAGGAAAAGGAAAACAGAGTTTAGGACATAAGAAATTGCTTTAGGACCTCAGAAACTGCCACAGCATAGCGGCTCATAGGGGCTGCAAAGCTTGTAATTTCATTTTGCATTTATGATTTATGAAACACATAACGTAGTGTCAGCAGGATTACAGAGAAAAAAACATCACATATGTCCAGCATGTCTTTTGAATCAGTGTTTCTCATTTCACTCTTAGAGCTCTCCACAAAACTACTTCTTGCCTTGAAACAACATGTTTGTCCACTAACCTCCCTTGTGGAAATGGAAAGAATATAGTGGAAATATTCCTAGACTTGGCTTGAATTGCCTTTTTGCCCACTTAATATTTGCTTCACAAAGATTTAGCACAATTAATTTTTGCTTCATGCTTAACTTAACAGTAAGCTGCAGCGATGACCATGGTTATCATACCATATCATAATCAGAATCACTTTAATTGGTCAGACCATGGTTATCTAAGCGACAGCAAAATGCATCATCTGTGAGGTGACCTCTGCTCTCCACCTAAGCTCTGATCCTGATTTTACTTTGGCAAAGTGCACAATATTTTCACTGTCTGTTACATCTGCAAACTATTTTTAAGTTGAGGGGAAGCACTTACATCTAATGCTCCTAATACTTACCACCAGGAGTCTTTTCAATCACCAACTGTTGAGCCCCTCCACCCCCCCAAATTTCCTGTAGAAGGTTTCTAGGTAGTTGCTTCTGCCTTACTTGCCTTCAGCACTTCTCAAGCCTGTATGACTATAATTTATAAATGTTTACTCAAATTCCTATTGATGGATTCCACTTTTAGCTTGCACCTGAATTCTCCTACAGTGCTAAGCAAAGGTCAGTTCTAAATGCAGCACACACTGATTTATTTTTAATCTGACACAACTGAAAAACCAAGACAGGTGCAAAAAACAGGTGAAATAAACAACTGTTGTCTTTAAAAGCCGTTTACAGTAGACTATATTTCTTGCTTTTCCCACAGCTGACCACTTCTTAGACCTGTGCTTTATATTTCTGTATTTTCACCCTGGTGTCCTCTACCTTGCTTTGTGAAGAGGCATATTGCTGGTAATAGGCAATACACAAACCTAGAATTTAAAGTAAGGTGATGGTATTAATGTTTCTGTGGCATAGCATATCACAAAAGTCCATTCTGCTTTGTCACTATGCATTAATGTCACGAAGAAAGACCATTAATTGCACAAGCTCTGCATCTTTATCCCCCAACGCCCAAGGCAATCAGCCACATCCATACATATTAATAGGGTGTTTAGCATTGCTATTGAAGGCCCTCACGTGACGTGGCACCCTTCTGCAGATGCATGCACAGACCCTTATTAATGACACTGTGGTGGCAGATGGGAGACACACACAGACCTGCTGATGCCGCTAGCATCCAATTATGCACTGAGCCCATTACTCTCTCCTTTTCTGATGACCACACATGTTTACCATGTAATTAAATTCCTCCAATCATACATGTTTGAGTCTACTTACATTTCTAGCACATGAAAACATTACAACATAACAGGTTATAAACATTTATACAGTATGTCTCAGATGTTATTCACTGGCACTGAGACACCAATGCAAATGTGTCTTGTGCAAACATGCATTTCCCATATACATCCACTGACTCAAATGAGTATTCACACACTTGTGTATACACATGCACGTAAGCCTGTTAATACAATAGATACAGCACCATTGCCCTCACTACTGGCCCAGGACTACTGGCCCAGGACAACTACTGGCCCAGGACAATCTTTAGAATAAGAATATATACTGTTTTAAAAAAATAATAGACACAGAGTGGTAAAGCCAGAATTATTTACAGTCCTTGTGCTGCTTGTGACATATTTCACCCAGGACCTAGTTCATAGGTCATAAACTACTCTTGAAAGCTGTAAATGATACACTTTTCTCATCTGATTGAGACTGTAGTTCTGTGTGGGGCAAGTGCTGTATTTGACACCTCTTTCCAAATGAGTACAAACTGGATAAAAAGTTGGCTCAGCTCAGGGATATGCATTCTCAGGGTTCAAATCACAGAAATCTAACAATTAGACAGTGAAATGTGCGATCAAACAAAATTTTGTTCTTAGGTCTTTGCCCCCAAATAAATTTTACACCTTGTTATACTTATTTGGAATGGTCTCAGAAGTTTTCACTTGCTATGCAGGTGACCCACAACTTGTCTGACTTAAACCAGAGTAAGATCTAATAGTGACATGACTAATGGCATACTTTAAAGACAAAAACCTGGATGTCATTTTCTGTTAGTAAATTCTAGCAAATGAGAAATTATGCTTCTAGGTCCTAGGAGTCACAACTAATCTGATGGTGGACTGATTTTCTATTATTCAGAAAACAGGTGAGGGATCTTAATATTTTTTCTTTTTCTTCTTTTTCTTAGTAATTTTTAGATTCTGGTCCTTCTTTGTAATCTGTGGTAACAATGTATATAAATGTATATAAAGATATTACTGGAGTAATATTCTTTAACCTTAGAAAACAAGTTAAACTAAAGGGCATCAGATTTCTTGATGACACAGCAAAAGATGCACATGCCGCTCTACACGATTATATTGTTCCAGCACTCTAAAATAAATACACATATTTTTTCCACATATTGGTTGTTCTGTCTGGTTTAGAGTAAATTCCAAGAAGACTACAAACCTCTGCTCCTTACCAACAAATGAGCTCACTTAGGATTGACAGTGCCAGGCGAAGGCTAAGGCTACGTGAGCTCATTACTCCATATAATCCTAATAGACCATCACTGTCTCTGGCAGAGGGCTTCTTATTTGTCCCAAAGATTTCAAAAGCTACCACAGATGGCAAGGCCTTTTGGTTGAATCATGCAGGCTGAATTATGATAAAGACATTCCATTCCTACTCTCAACTGCTACATGGGGGTCTACAGGCTCGTTTTTTTATTTCTCTCATCCTTTTTATCACTGGTTCCCCTCTGCTGGATGCTATTAAGATTCCACATCCACCTCAGCGTTTGCTTCACTGTGGATCCAAGTGTGGAGACTCAACCCTCAAACAGTACAGTGGCCCTTTTCTCCATTTGATGCTGTTCACTTCCTCCACTTCAACTGTTAATAACAGTGACAATGCATCTTCTGTAGCTTAGGTTCCTGTCCATTAAGCTCAATTCTATTATCCACAAAAGTAGATAGAGTAGGTTTACTTGAGAGGATACGTATGGTTGCCACTGTAGGACAGAGGGCAAATTCAGCACTATTTTTTTATCACTAATGTGAAGGGTTCTCTTGGCTTTTCATCCTCTCAAGAGCTGAACATTTGTACTGCTATTCATAACTGTATGGCGTTCCATTAAGACATCTCTCTGTCTCAAGTCATTCATAGGTTGAGCACGTATCACTAATTCAATCAAACTATTGTACTTCGTTACATCTGCTAACAAATCTACTTCAGTTATTCATATGAAATGCTGTCTGTGAAGCAGAATTAATGTAGTAATTCAAATTCTCTACATTTTCATTATAAAAATATGATTCTCCAAAAAAATATTCTTGTGCATTACACAATGAATATGTAAACTGTATATTTGTAATTAATTAGTTGTAGCGATTTTTATCTTTTAACTGGACTTCGCTGATAATAACTGTGACAATTAGCCTTCATATATATTTCACACACACATTCATTTCAAGTATTTTAGGCTTTTTTTAGCACTTCAGATTAATACAAACACTGTCATCTTGCTTCGTCACAGCAAGCCCTGTCAGAAGATGTCCTAACTTGTTACAAAAGTCTGATGAAAAAAAGAAACTGCATTTATTAAACGATATAGGGTGCTACAAATAATAATTAGGCCTAGGCTTTTCATTACAGTCTTAACAATTAACCTAACATGCATTTTGCCATTTTGCCACGTTAGTTTCTTATGTTTCATAACACTTATATAACATTAACGTTAGGTAGCTAGCTACCAAATTTGTTGTCTGCCAAGTTAGCTAACTTCTAAAAGTAATTGTGCACTCTTCTTACACGTTGCCAACTTGCTGGTAGTGATTTGGGTGCTGGAGAATCAGATGCTCTGTGAAAAGGATATTGAAATGTATTCACAGCAAACTCGATTAAACTAACCTGCTGTCATTTTAGCCAATCGAGATAGCCTTGTAGCTAGGTCAATGTGATAGCTTGCAAGAGCTCATTCAACGAACTAGCGGCTGTTCTAACATTTTTCTGCCAGTTAAGAAATTGATTACTAACAAGATGCTTTCAACGTCTCCAGTTACCTCTATTCAGCCAGCGAGAGTCTAACTAAGAGAATGTGCCCACATTATTTCATAGCACTGAGTAATTTAACAGTAATGCCTGAAGTGAATCTATGTTACTTTTCTGTCAAAGCACTAATTTTTCTGCAGTCACATGAAGTGTAATGTAATTTTCATGTAAACATGTAAATTTTCACACAGTACACAAACTAGCCATCTCTTCAACTTAAAGCTTGGAATGGGAAAGAAAGCCCCACCCCTCCTAGGATATCATCCAATACTACCCAGTAACGCTTTAATTGTCCTCTTTTATTTTGAACAGTCTGAACAACAAAAGTTTAGCCCATAACACGCGGGCTCCTGCCTAACAATCGATTAAGACAGATCAGCCGGATCCCCTAGTATGCACGATACAGACAGTGGAATGTTGGGACGGCTGACTAGACTGCACTGAAATCATTCACATGTGCTGAACATTCCTGTTCAGCGTTTCAGCCAGTAATTTTTGGTAAGAGGGGTTATTAATGTGCTAAAAAGTATCATGTCGTAATTTGACACTGTTCTCCCCTTATATGAAGACACAGCTATGACAGCAATAAAGCTAAGGCTGTTGACACTTCAGACTTTCCAACTGTTGCGTTTCACCTTCATTGAGCCTGGAACAAGACTTTACATAAACTAGTACTGGTAGGAGACAGAAATGGGAAAATACATGAGACCCAAAAAAAATCCAATGCAACCACAAAAGAACAGCAGTTCTTCACATTCACCATTACCCGCTACACCAGGCTGCACAACGCCAAGCCCTGGGACAACGCTTGGAGCAAGTCCGGACGATAAGACGATGTCTTGCAGTCCTAGTACAACAGCCACTGTGACTGATGAATTCCCTTCAATAGCGGGCTGCTCGGGCTTCAAAATTGCACACGGAGGAGGTACTGATCTGCTTTACTTGTAGTTCTTATCAAAACACACACAAAAAAAAACTACGCACAGATGATTGTCAAGAGCAGAGATGGGGTTATGCAAAAAAAACCCACCGAGACACAGCCCTGGGAGACTCTCAGAAAATATCCATTCTGCACATCTTGCAAAAGCTCACACAACGGCGTGCGCACGGGCCTGCAGGTACTCAGTCAAAAGCGCTATCTGATCAGAGGAGTCGGCACTTGGCATCAGACCATTAGCTCGTTAGCATTCATCACGCACTCACTGACACTCCGGCGAAGGCTGTCAGGCCACCAGGTGTGCTGCGGCTTTGGGGAAAACGGGGTCAATGTCAATGAGTCCAGCCGAATTCCAGCGCTTAACTCTCTAAAGAGTACTTGCCCTTGATATACCAACAACAGAGGGAGTGGATTTACAGCAATTAAAAAAAAACAACTTTTCAAAGGTGGGGGGTTCTGTATGAAAACTTACACATTGAACAGACCCCTTCCACCACTCCCCCACAGGTACGTCAATCTCCACTAATGAGCCCATCTTCCTGTATGCACTAGGATTACATTTCATTACATTATTGGCATTTAGCAGATGCTCTTATCCATAGCGACTTACATCAATTACAGGTTTTTACAATTTTATCCATTTATACAGCTGGATATTTACTGAGGCAATTGTGGGTTAAGTACCTTGCCCAAGGGTACAGCAGCAGTGTCCCTTTGGGGAATCAAACCGGCAACCTATTGGTTATGAGTCCTGCTCCTTAACCACTATGCTGCACTGCTGCCCAGGATACAGTAGGATATAGTATCAGTATTGCTGTCTGTAGGGTAAATACATTGTGTGTGTGCATTGTCAGCTTGAGATTACCATCCTTAACAGAGGTTTCAAGCTCTATCCCTAGAACAGTGCCATTCACTCAGTCATGTGATGACAAGAATAAACATCCGGTTTGCACTTTTCATTCAAATCATTTCAATCTGAGCAATCATATTTTTCAAGAAGCCTTGTTTAGCCTTGTTTTAGTGTTCAACATCTTATAAGATAATATGTTTCTTAATGGCCTCTGAATTTAGATTGTTCCACAATGTGATTGTTCTATTATTGAGCCTCCAAAGATACACACTCTTATGTCCTTAATTTTAATTCTGGCCTGTTGGGACACTGCCAGATCCATGACCTTCACTGGATAGGTACTTTTACTCTTGCTGTTGCAACAGCACTCCATGGGGGATCTCTCTCAGTGGTTAGGTCCTCCTAATCAATTACATTACTGCAATGCCATCAGATAGTCACTGCTCAATTCAAAGGGGAAACCAATTCTACTTTAAATCCTTTAATTCTGAATTAAAGGCTTCTTATAGCCCTGGTATTATTTATTATCTTTTTTGCTACCTATTTGTAGACAGGTAACAGAAAGCATGTACATTAAGCACAACAGAAAATGAGAGAGAAAGCCAGGCTAGCTTTTTGAGAGTTGACTTTCACTTAAGTGGTAACACTGAAGTATGCACACCAAACTGCCACTAATCCAGATTTATTGCCACAAGCACATGGCATGCTCTTGTTAAAAGAAATTAAGTTAAAATATGTGACAGGAAAGTGCTCTGCAGTGTCCTTCTGAGAAACTCATTCTCATTCAAACCGTTCATAGCACATAAGACAAAAGTACCAATCTATAGCAGTCCAGAAAATCAGAAATTTAACACAACATTAAACAGGAACCAAGTGGAAACATCAACCTGTTTTAATGTAATCACTATTGTACTTTGTTTTTAACTTTGAGTATTACATCATTGTAATTATTACACAAGTTTTGTTTATTTCAATGATCACCAAAATCATGACGATATGTCAGAAAAAAAAAACAAAAACAAAACTAAATTCCTTATTCAGAGTTAAGTAAAAAGCATGTTGACTGTTAGATTGAAGGGCCCCCCTCAGGCTTAGTTAGAATCTGTTAAAAAGTTATAGTCTCACTGCTTTGGTCTTCTTCGATTGATGCAGTTAGACAGTTGATCAGAAATGCATTTAATGTGTTGCTCTGTGGTGAAACAGTAACTTTTTCACCTCCAATAGTGACAGTAAACAAGCTGCCACAGCCACCTTTATATGTGATGTACATACCATCATTCATTTCAATAAGCTATTCGCACCCAGAGGGGACCACCTTTTCCTGGTATCCTGAAAGAAGCCAACAGAGCTTAGCAAGAGCTATGCACTAATCAGTTTTGCTTTCACACCAACACCTGTCTTCTGGCTCCTAATGTATTGTTCTGCATAAAATTTACATGTGTATATGAGGTAATAAATAAATCCGAGCCTGCTATAGTTTAGCTGGCTTGATTATCCCTTGTGCAGCCGAGGACTTCATCTATAGCAAAATGGTAACTATGCATCACTCAAAAGGGTGCTGTGTCTTCATAGTACAAGAGTTAACAAGCAGTGTTTAAGGGCTGTTTCTGTAAGACAATTAGTAGTTCATTTTGTGATTGTGATCTGTGAAGTCTCAGCAACTTGAATTCATTTCACATTTTTTGGAAGAAGTCATTTGGTAGTGAACCATGGGGAATGTTTATTTGGACACATAATTAGAGAATGGCCATCAAAAAGCTCATTTATAAATACAGACGGGCCCCATTTTACAAACAATCAGGTTTCCGACTATCAGCACTTACAACAATGTTGTTATCAAGTTAGGCACAAAATCCAGACTGATGAGGAGAAAGGGCAACAAAGATGTTTCTCTAGTTGGGGGACTGAGTTTGTTGTGCTGTCTTTTTTATTTGAATTTGTTGTCATTGAGTGAAATTGTGAGGGTCAGCGGAACATTTGTTTATCTTTTGAGTGGTGTCTTGCCTGGCCTGCAGCTAAATAAACAACTGTTCCTACATCATAATGTGCATCTTGTTATTTTACAAGTCCTGTCATTTCTGAACCAGTTAAGCACAGGATTTCCATGAACGCACTGTGTCTTGAACATGAGCACCACCAGTACTTCGTACATCCAATAACATTCCTTCTGAGAGTTTTACTGACTCATAGAACAACCAAGGCTACCCGTGAAACCATCACTGGTCCTTCGATGGAAGGCATGATCATAAAAGGGAAAAATAAACTGCCCCACTCATTGCTGTAAATACAGCAGTCGGGGGTGCAATTCCTTTTTCCGTTTCATCTGAGTATGTGTGTATTCTGCTGTTATGCAGAGGTCCAACAGAAAGCGACACTGCGAAACGTCAGAGGAAGATGTGCAAGACGGGCAGGTGAGAGCAGGAAGTAACAAGGGATTTGTGCACAAGGGCGACACAGCAGTCCTGCTCTGCGGGCACCGGAATGGAGGCTTTGGAGCGCGTTACCATCAGGTAAGCGGGCACACCTCTAAACAGGAAGAAAGCCCTCTGTCTGTGCTGGAATGTGCCAGCAGAGTCCCGTGTTTCAGCAGCCTGTGTCCCGTTGCCAAGGGGGTACTGTGGGAGTGCAACCTCCTATTTCGACACACCTTCACACCTTCCTCACTGTGAAGCCACCTTGAGTCTTGTCAGTCGTCAGTACGCTTGAATTCACAAACACTCCATTATTTGTACCCTGTCATTTTCTCATTCTTTTTTTTGTATTGTCAGGCGTGCCACTATTGATTTTCACTTTTTTATTCCTGATCTCATTTGGCTTTACATCATTGATGTCAGCTCATTACTACTATTACAGGTTTATTTATTTCATGAGCAAGAGCTCCCATGATTTAACACAAAACATAGAAACATTCACAGCAGGACTTCTTATCTTACATTATGAAAATCAATGCAATACACTTGATGATTTTACAGGAAAACAGTGGAGTCTAATCTTACTAAATAAAGGCAGATTAAATTTCTTTAATCCCGGAAAACAGCCTCAGTTCATTTAAGTATCTACCTGACTTGTTTCTCATTTTCCTAAATCTTATCCGCTGTGTATTTGGGTACATTATATCACAATATCACTGGCTAATTTGTGTCTGTGGTTTCATAACAAATTCTACAACCTCTACATGAGATCCTAATGTGAGGAACACCAGCTAATGTTTTTCCTTGCGTCTTTAATTGAAGTTGAGATGTTGCCTACCTTACAGCACATCTAATATGCCTAATTAACATGTTTCTCCAGAATACAATTAAGCACAGGGGAATGCCTCTTGAGAGCCACTGATAGCTGATAACATGCACACGTGCTCTCTATCCCTCGTGTATGCTCATGTCCTCTGTCTTTCTCTCTCTCTCACACACACACATACAAACACACACACGCACACACACACACACACACACACACACACACACACACACACACACACACACGAGTCAGGTACAGACAGAAGAGGCTCGACTTGGCTTATCAGACCTGTTTGAGTTAAGAGACTGAGAGAAACTAATTACAGACTCACTCTGGTCGAGTACAACAGAGATCAGGTACTTCACTGGGGGGAAATGGCCATTTGCGCGGTGAATTAATTTGTTGCTGCAATGAAGGTCACCCACCCACCTGGCTTGATGTGAGAGAGTAGGACACTAATGACATAGCTGTGTTTCAGACAGCTGAGACCTCTGGCCTTGCTCTCTGCATCTACCTCACACATCAATGCCTCACAGATAAACACTGTAAACCAAAAATAAATAAATAAACAATCTTAAAAAATAAAAAGGATAACCCAACCCAAACACTCCAGAGCCATCACATGGTTTTCCTGCTAGCTTTTTTATGATCATGATGAATTGTTCTCTGACGAGTCACTCCACAGTTCACAGCCAGTTCAAGGTTTGGTCAACCGTCACCAAAGTAGGGCGTGGCATCTCAGGGTCACTCAGCGCAAACTCATCAAGGTCAATTCAGCAGAGTCACCCAGCACTGCTGTACTGTTGTTTGCAAGGACATTGTGTTGTGTCCAGAGCAATAACAGAGACGCGTGAATGGTGTACGTCATGATAAAAAGCCAGTACAGTCCATCCAGTGTATGGCAGATGTGTTTCCGTTCAATATGCATTAGAGCTGTGCAAGGGGGAATTATGTACACCATAATAAACATAATGACTAATTTCATTTCTGTGCATGAACTGTATATTTGAACTGCAGTCTGAAGAGAACATCTGCGAATAGAATAAGGTGGGTCCACCTGACTAATTGATAAACCCAAAGCGCCAAATAAACAGATGGTGACATCACTGCAATGGGCTCATTAACAGGTAGGCTTTGGACTCTTTTACCTCTTTATCTGCTTTCAACTTTTTCCATAAAATTTAAACTGTACTCAACCTCCACCTGTGTAATTAGCTATCCTAAGGGATAGCTGTACTTAGGTCTATGTCTCCTTAGGCACAAATATACAGTGTTTATGGTTCTGATCTTGATTCTTAAATTCAAATTAGGCAGTTGCAGAAGACTGACACACTAACATAATCTAGCTCCTTTAGATACCATATGATGACAACAGAATCACATAGGTTTGGTACAGGTCAGCTTTGAAACAGAATCCACCATCCACATTGCCCATCCATTCAACTGCTAACTAATGAACTGCAAGCCTATAGTTATCTGTCAGCCTATAGTCATCTGACACTTGTCAGTTCAATATAATGTTCAAAACTTTGAAACAGTATAAAACAGGTACCTACAGTTCTGGAGCAAACAGAGTGGAAAAGCTCGGCTCTTCTGGTTCTGGCCTCAGTCTGGGTCAACTCAGAATTATTCCTGCCACCTGTTCGTAAGACAAAAAATCAATCAAACAAAGGCTCTGCTTTCTCAGGTGAAGCGTGCTCCCTTCAGATGTTGAGTTATTGACCACTGATTCAGGACAGGGAGAAGGAACATCAGATTGCAGTTTTCTGAAGTAGAGACAGAAGGGGCATCACACTACATCTCTTACTCAACAGATACCTTAAAAGGACACACAGAAGCGGTCCATGAGCTGGTAGGGCTACTAAGGTACAGATGCACTGGACAATTTGAAATTCTGGAACAATATTTTTGCATAGATTTTATTTCTCCACTTGAGGGAGAGCTGGAAGGTCTGGAAAGGGGCAGATGCTTGCTTGTCAGCAACAGACAGGAGCAGCCAAAGCGATCACTGGTGATCCCTCTCTGCCTCTGTCATTAGGACTTGGTCAGCAAGACAGTAAGAAACTTTGCTACATGGAGACACAGTACAGGGTCACTTTGGATTTACACTTTTTCTGAAGAGTGGCAAGTCAATGATAGGCTGGACAACACATTACATGAATTTAGCAGATGCTCTTATCCAGAGCAATTTCCAGCACAATAGAACATTAGCGTGTCAGTTAAATGAGCAATGGTGTCAGGCCAGGCTAACAACCCTCACAGATCAGTGAGTGTGAGTATAACACCATTCAAGCACTACCACAGGTTAACTTGTGCAACCTGACCAGGCAACAGAAGCCAAGAACACTTGAACACAGAATCCAAAATACATCACAATACTACATGCAAAATAAACATCAATCCTAGAGGTAGCAGGTGTTAGGAGGCAGCGACTGAGATGCAGTCTGAAGAGGTGGGTCTTCAGTCTGCATCAGAAGATGGCCAGGGATTCTGCTGTCCCGACCTCAGTGGGGAGTTCATTCCAACACGGAGGGACCAGTAGACAGGGAATGTGTTTGAGAAGAACAACCCCATCGGGATGGGACAGTCAGTTGCCCCATAGATTCAGAGCGTAGCAATCTTGACAGAACATAGGGTTTGAAGACCAGTCGTAAGTATGAGGGGGCTGTCCCATTTACTGTCCTGTATGCCAATGCCAAAGTTTTGAACTTGAACAATAACAGAAAGCCCGTGAAGTTATGTGAGGAGAAGAGTAACTTGACTATGTTTATGGACATTGTAGACAAGTTGTGCAGCCGCATTCTGAATTAGTTGTAGGGGTTTGATTGCACGGGCAGGGAGGCAAGCAAAGAGGGAGTTACAGTCGTCCAGGTGTGAGAGATCAGGGCCTAAAGTAGGAGCTGTGTAGAATACATAGTAAGGTAGGGGGAGATCCTTCAGATGTTGTGCAAAAAGAATCTGCACACCTGACTCACCGCTGCAACCTGAGAAGAGAAGGACAGTTTTTCTATCAAGTGTTACACCAAGGCTTTTGACAGTGGCATTTGTGAAAAGGCATGTAGAGTCTAGGCCAGGGGTGGGCAACTCCAGTCCTGGAGGGCCATGGTCCTGCTGTTTTTCTTGTTGACCAACTAAATACAATCTCTGATTGGCTGAAGAGCAAGCACACCTGTTTTCAAGGTGAAAATCAACAGGTAACTAAGAGATGAAAACAAAAACCAGCAGGACACTGGCCCTCCAGGACCGGAATTGCCCACCCCTGGTCTAGGCTGATGGAGAGGTCTTGATACCTGGATGGGATGAAAAGAATCTCAGCCTAAGCTAAGTTAAGCTTTAGATGGTGGTCCACCATCCACTGTGAAATGTCTTTCAGGCAAGCTGAGATGCATGCAAAAATCTGTGTCAGATGGCGGGAAAGACAGGAAGAGCTTCGTGTTGTCAGCATAGAAGTGGTACGAGAAGCCATGGGAAGAGATGACAGAGCTGAGTGCATGTAAAGAGAGAGAAGGAGTTGAACAAGTGCAAAGCCTAGAGGGACCTGAGGGAGCCAGTAGACAGACTGTGGGGTCTGGACAACCAACTGTCTCAGGACACCCTGAAAGAGCATCTACAGAGGTGGGATTCAACCCAGAGAAGAGTGGCACCAGCAATCCCCAACATAGCGAGGGTGGAAAGAAGTAGAGTGTGGTCCACTGTGTCAAAGGCTGCAGAAAGTTCTAGAAGAATCAAGACAGACGAGTCGGAGGACGTTCTGGCTGATTGAAGAGCCTCAGTAATGGAAAATAGGGCAGTCTCTGTGAAATGACCAGCCCTGAAGACAGACTAAAGAAGGTCTCTACCCCTACAATTAGTTAGAGAAAAGGAGACAAAGTAGTGGTCAGACAGCTGGAGGGGGGTAATTTTGTAGATTGCTGAGAGGGTGCTCTAAAACTTGACCCAAATCACTCTGATTAAGCTAGCAGAAGACACAGTAGCCAACTGGAAAGGCTCTGCATGACCTTTCATTAAAAAAAATAATTCTCCCTTATTCACTTCCAACAGTATAAACATTTAAGGCTGTATGAGGGAGCAAAACCCAAGAGATACATGTCACAGCCGTGGTTCCATTTGGGATATTTGCAATATATTTGTCAAATACTTTCTGAAAAACTGCATCAGTTTACCTCTGCTTCCTCTGTAGAAGTGCTAATAATTATTTTGTTCCCTATAAAAACACTGGTGATTATTCACACGTGCAAGCCCAAGTACCGGAAGGAATATTAGCTTAATGGTATTGAGTTTAAATCTTCTGACTTGTAATTTTAAGTTAGCCTAAATCTTATACTCTGGTGGTGTCCACGACTCAGTTTCCCCTTTACGATCAAATAACACCTTATACACTACTCCATTAAAGTAGTGCTTGACAGCAACGAAACAAGGATATGAAGACTAAACAAATCTATTAATTTATGAATGTTTGGTGGTCCTCAGTTGGCTTTTTGTGCCTGGTTTCTTCTTAACCTGGTTTGCAATTGTATACATTAATTCTGCTGCTTCGGCTGCTGACCTCTTTGCTTGAAAACAGGAAAGCCAACAATTTGTGACCCCCAGCACACACACACACACACACACACACACACACACACACAGAGTATACAGCCTTTAACGGCTCATAAGAACTCGCTGTACACAATAATCCATCACAATCATGTACCATGAACACAAAATTGATCATCTTAAGGTCAAAAAGATAAAAATTTCCTCTGCACAGAGAACACGCTCACCACCGAATCTGTCTCATTGCAGTCAGTGATCCGTTGATTTGCCAATTATCCCCCAGTAAGAAAATTGTTCAATGAAATGTCGCAGCCACAATGATAAAAGCAATAGAATTTCAGCACCCATCAGCCTACACCTGAGAGTAGACATCTCTACTGCTATTTGTCTGTTATAATCATTCAAAAGGGAGCGGTTCCCTGTAATTAATCCAGAAACGTTTGCAATGCTGGCTGCTATGACAGTACCTGGTTATGACCTCTCACAGAGAATTACCTGTTTAAAAATACAGATACATCAAGAAAAAGTATCCTAAAAAAAATCCTAAAATCCACACTGTGATGCACATCATGAGACTATGAAAACATTTGAAAAATATACTTCGTCTTTTGATATAAACTCTGGCTACCATGGAGTACACCTAAATGTAAGCGTAACCAAGTGTTTACAGCTTTCTGTGATGACTACTGATTTTACATTTTACTACCTTTGCTATTTCCCAATAAATGCTTTATTTGTTCACAGCTCAAATGCTTATGGACCCTCTCAAGAAAATGTAATGTCTGTTTAAAGATCCAAATAGATCCAAATCAGGCATTGGATGGGAAACTACACATCATGCGTCAGCAAGCTTCATTTTTGCCATTTAAGAATGATGTAAGGAGCAATTCTCAGTTATTTAGTAGTGCCTAAATCTGCCATTCATCTTACCACAGCATGTTGTGCATTAAAGAGAGGAGCTTCTGCAATCACACCACGAAAATGACAATAATAGAGAAATGGTCATAACTTCTTCTTCATCTAGCTGGTTTCACTTTTTTCCATTATATACAAGTTTTAAATGCACACATACAGTTTTGTCTGAAATATTTAAAACACAGAGCACCCCAAAGGTATTACATATACATTAGATATGACCAATATCTTTAGACTGTAATCTCTCGTTCCCTTTTTTATATGTTGTAGCGTTGCTACATGGTATACGGTAGCTCTGTTTTTAGATGGTTGTAATCACTGTGTAATAATCAAGTTATTTGCGTAAAATGACAATGGAAATACTGCGTCTCACGTGTTGAAACGTGTACGTACTCGCCATGACAGCATTGTGGCTGGCATTGTTTGCATACGTGTTGTGTCGTTGTTTTGTAGATTTCATGCTGTTAATGCTGTTTTCACACGCATTTTGTACTAAGATGACGTTCTGGATAAGAGCGTCGAATACATGACAAAATGCCAATACAAAGCATGATGCACACAAACAACATTCACTGGTTAGGGGCATAAAGCTATTTGAATTCTTACTGCTCTAATAGGCCATTATCGTTGAATAACACACAAGCTGTCTGTGCAGGCTTACTAGATTGCTATAAATGCACAATAGTATTTAAGATTCAATTTCTTTCAAGCTGTATGCGACTAGTAAATTATTGACATGGACCACTCAAGGTCTACTACAGGTCTCCAGTGATCCAGCAGCTAGGTAGACAGATAGCTGTTCTTTCTCACCTGTCAAGTCAGTGCTAGGTAGCTAGCGTGGTAGCATCGTGATAGAAACGAAAAAAAGGTTAAACCATCAGACTACGTGCCTCGTAGATCAAGCATCAAACTGTACAGGGGACATTTTGATCACCATGCTTCATATGAAAAAGAGACGGAACATTCGCTGAGAAACTACCACTTACAGCGACCTATGTAGCTAGCTAGTTAGATAACTGGCCTGACTACTCACCTTCTCCACACTCGAGACACATGAACGGTGTTATTGGGCGATCTACATAGTTGCCTGAACAATCGTGTCAATGCTTTGAAGCAAATGACTGTAGGATATGAATGTGGGATATGTGTTTGACACCAACATCCAACCATATATATAAAATGTATAATTAAGTAACAATGATACCTCTTAAAATAAGAAACACCACACCGTAGACATGTTTTCATACTGGCACTTTGTGAATACGTCTTACACTGGGGTCCACTGCGAGGAGGACGCATGTTTACTCTGCAAGATGGCAGCCTTCAGCAGAGCCCAGGTGCTCTCCTTGTACAGAATGCTTATGAAAGAAAGCAAGAAGTTTCCTGCGTACAATTACAGGTATGCGCACATCAGCTGCCCATACAACTTGTCTGTGTTCACAGAAAAAGTAAATAGAGGCCGACTGCAAATCTTAACGTGCTCTTCATACGCGCGCACAGTTCTACTGGCTAGCATATCAGTCATATATCAAGCATTCAATGTTGTTTTATTGGACTACTAGCCTACTACTGCTGTCTTACGTTAGTTGGTTTCATCTGAGCTACGTAGAATGAGCTGGGAAAAAGACAGCCTCTTAGGTGCTCAGCGTTTTTAACGTGAATTTTAACTACAGCTACCAAGCTAGCTAACTAGCTTGCTGCCTGTTTAGCCCAGCCCAGTTCAATGACAGTTAGGTAGCTAGATGTTGGGTCTTGCAGCTTACTATCAGCTGCCTACTGAATGGAAAAATGGCCCATTTTCTTATGGACACGAACACAGCATTTGAATCTGACACGTGACATGGTTGTACTTAGTAATGAACGTCACGAAAAGCTAGGCATATGATCAACGTTCTCAGTCACAAACAATCAGCCTTTCCTCACAGTAACTGGCCAGCCAGCCTGGTCAGTAGTTAGATTGTTCTGTATGAGTTCTGATTTTGTAAAACTATATTCTGAGTCCGTCTTATTATCTGGTTTATTTGATCATCTTAACTGTCTGTCTGCCCCGGCCAGTTTTGTTTTTTGTTGTAGGGAATTCGATATTTTACTGATACAGAATTCATTCATGTCATCTGTGTCGGCAAGCCTTGCCTGTTCTAAACACACCAACTGCGTTGACAGTGTTTTTGACAGTTATTTCAAGAGGTAGGGCTGCTGCCAGTTTTCCACCTGTGGACAGAAACTATTCTTGAAATTGCTCTACTACCTGATGACGTCAATTAATGGGCCTCCTTTAAGGATCAGGATCAAGATTGCACAGTGGTAGTTTTATGTTCATTATACACTTTCAGCATTTGGTCAGTGATCTGACAGACCATATGGGCATGTTTGGATTGGTTTTGTATTGCTTTTTTCAAGCATGTCATTCAGCATCAGCTCATTATGTGTCAGGAATGCATAACCGATTGTATGTAGGAGTGATGATTAAGTGGCCAGATTGTGCATTTGGATACGACATAGGGATTCCACTGTACTACAGTGAATAAAGGTTTTGATTTAACATTTTACCCAACAGACAGCGAAGGGCCCCCATCACTTGCACTAGGTCATCAGATTTACTTGCTCCAAAGGGAAGAGTGCCTCCTGCTGGCTCACCAACACCACTTACAGGCTCTCCTGTTCAAGTACTTACCCAGCCAAAACCTGCTTAGCTGCAGTCATTTGCTATGCCAGGGGTCTTAGCAGCTCTATAGGTGCTCTGTAAAGTGAAGGTTATTGGATTTGGACATATGAAAGATGGAAACACCTGAAAGCTGAGAAGCAAGATTCTCCACTATGTCACAGTGCTGGGCTTTTAAGCCACTGCCATGTCCAGGCAATATGTTGCATTGTCTCAGTTTGGAAGTAAATCTAAACTTGGAGTATCTTTAGGGGCCTAATGACTAATTAGGCTGAATTAAGACTGATTGCATTTGCAATGTGTTAGCTCTGTCCATGTCTGAAACCTCTGAATGTAAATTTGCATAGTGTTTGTTTGCTTGTTTTTGACAATCGGTCAATCTATATAGTGAATTTCCCAATGCCACTATTGATATAGGGTTCCTCCTCACTCAAGCTGAATGGAAATCCTCCATCAATGTAGGGTTTGCTATGCAATCTTTACATATATCAAAGATGTGAATCATACTCAAACACCATTCCCTCCTACCAAAATGTCTGCAATTTTCAACCATTTACTGGCCAGATTGCTGTGAATTGGAATCAAAATCAGTGCCTGTAGTCTGATTACCTTTCTTTTCCATAGATTGTCACTACTCGGCACAAAATTGTCATGTCTGCAGAAGTGGAAGAATGTAGAGGTTTGATATGAGGCTTGACATGAACATTCTGTTGTTTTTTTCTTGGTCATTAGGATAGAGAACCGTGCCTCATATAGACCTCTGAGACACTTGAGTTAGCCAATTGCTGAATTCTAAGGGAAAATATGAAGCACAAACACTTTTTTCTAGTGGGTTTATTTACATATCTGTCACTTACTCCGAATTTGTTACTTTAGTACGTTATCTTCAGTAATTTAAACGGTGAAGTCGATATCAGGTGATTTCAACACTACTCGCCCTCACGTTTAGATTATGGCGAATTTCACTGCTTTGGTGTGTGTGACGGAGTGCCATCACTACGGTTGAGTATGTGCTTTGACTGCTATACCAACGAGCCTGGCTCTTTGGCGTTGTGGTCAAAGTTGCATGTTTGGTACCCCGTAGACCTGGGTTCAAGGCCGGGTGGGGTGACTGCTCTCGCCCTTCGCTACAGTGTGAAAGGATCGTTTGCCTGTGTGAACACGGCGAGTGCACAATGACTGTGTTTTTGTAAGTAGCATTCCTGATGAAACTGGTTTAGGTTGATCGTATTGTGTTCCAGAACCTCTGAAGGAATTGCCACTTGTGGTGGCTGTTATTCCCTTACTGCTCAGCTCTGGATTGTGAATTATTGATTGTCTGTCCAGACAGAAGAGTGCTCTGTATTCACTGTCGATCACTTATGGTTCTCCTGCCAACACTGTCTGTAGCTTTATTTCTTTCTCCAAGGTCAGGCAAGGTTAGAATCTTACGAGGAGGAGAACCTATGTGCAAGTCCTGGTTTGATGGCTGAAATGACGCTTTTCTGCATACAGTGATGCAGCCTGCAGGAGAAGGCTGCTGGAGAGACTGTTAAATAATTAAGGCCTGAAAACCCCTTTCTTCCCACGGCCATCTTCAAGCTCGACAAAAGAAGTGGTGAAAAAGGGGCTTCTCTTCATAATGCATCTGATTTGATGCCAGAATGCAATGCCGGGCCAGACATTAGATCTCTAAAATGGTGCATTTAGTGTCATGGCCAGAGCCTCAGGCAAGGAGAGTGGAGTTTGTTCGTCCCCCCAGCTGCTAATCCAGAATGCTCTGCAGTGATCTGCACTGGCTGATGGAACGCACAGCGAGAGAGAGGGAGAGCAACGTTGCTGAAGAAAAACTGCATCGCTGCGAGAGGAGACAGGCAGAAGTAGGCCAGCCGTTATGCAGAATAACCACGGAGGGTAAACACTCGCAGGAGAATGCCTCTCCGTTAAAAATAGCCGTCCCTTGTGGCTCCCCTCTATAACAAAACATTATTGCGGAGGCTCTGGCTGGTCTTGGCAGCTTATTCTTAGTCATAAAGCTTGCCAGACTGCAAAGAAATGAACAGTCTAAATCTACGACTTCGCTCGTGTCTAGCACTGAAATCTCTCCCTCCCTGACTAGTGGGCCGTTCTGTGTTCAAGTATGAGATCAAAGTGCTTTTTGTTTTGATTTGACCTTCTCTGATTTTTTGACAGCCGTTACAAAAGTCCCAGTACAGCTCAAGTGGATTGTTCTGGCCAAATTTTCAAGTTGTGAAACTTGGGATAGCTAAAAATATAGCGGTGTAATCATATGTCACTTTACAGGCGTTGGTTTACAGGCTTTTTTTTTGTAGAAGAACCATGAATGTTGGCTATTAAAAATACAACATTTTTGGTAATGTATTACACCAAATATAGTTTCTCTGAACAGTAATCAAGTTTGAATGCTTTTAGAGATATTATAATATTTAAAGAAGTGTCCTAATATGACCACTCTTGTTGGTTTATCAATGAGATCCCCCCACCATGTACATGTATAGCTAAATATATATAAAAACGGTGCACTGTATATCATGCCAGTTTTTACTTTCAGTGATTCTTTTTTGATAATGGCTGGATATACTTGTGGGTTTGATCACCTTGTTGCAATAGTGTGAAAGGGGAAATGTGTTTTACACTAGGATATTAAAGTGAGTGCCGGATTTCATGTACCATGTAGATATTTTTAGGACTAGCTCCCTGGTGTGAATTTGTCTGCACAAACTTACTTCTAAGGTCTCAAATCTCTTTTATGTAAGTCTTAGGTATATAATTATGAAACATGCCAGCTGTTTTGTCTTCTGTTTGTTATTGCACTGTACATAATGTCTTCACAGAAACACCATCCTTCTGAAAACCATTTCTTGGCTTTTTGTAGAAGCGCAAAGGAAAGTATTTAGTAGTGTTACGACTTCTTTGAGTTGAATAAAACATCAGCCAGCATTGTGGAACCTTCCAGAATGCTGAAGGACACATTGTGCTGCCCTCAGATGTGCCCTCTGACATATGAAAGCCACTTACCTACACACATCTCCTCCAACATGTTTCTCTGTAGTACAGCTCTACCATCAAACGCAGTCCATTTTTCAAGAGAACTGATCCATAAATGTAGTGAGCATTGTCTGTTTGACCTAATGAGTGAGAAGCCAAACACACAGACGGCCTTTACAATGCATTCTGGAATTCTCAATTCTCACTGTCTGGTTGGATAGTGAAAATTTGAGGGGACGAAAAGGAACACTCATTTTTGGGTACTTTCTCAGTGAGATTGCATAGCTTGTGTTGAAGACGGTCTCCCTGTGGATGAAATCAGTGCACTGCAGCATACAACTGTATGAAGTTGCTTTGGTGCTCTTGAATTCAGTTTGAAACAACCAATTATTTTTTTGTGTGTCTGTAAGCCTACAGAAAAAAATCAACAGAACATGGGATCAAGGAAAACACATCCAGCTGTGCTCATACATCTAAAATGACATCAATAATTTTGCATGGTTACCTAGTTTGCTGTTTTTAAGTCATTATTGTGAAAATAATGTGTATTTTCATATTGTGTGATCTTATTTAAAAAGAAACAGTGACCGGTCAGTATTTTGGAGACATGGAATCGAAGTCTTACTTTACAAGAAATGTGATTTATGAACATTTAAAGAGGCTGTCCCGCAATTTGCAGCCGTGCAGATGATGCAGAAATTGCTGTGCGCTGTCTGAATCGATGAGCGCGCTCGTCTTAATTAGTCCCTCTCGCCCTACACCGGTGCCTCAGTGAGCAAGGGTAATTGCCTAGGGTTCCTGGGCAAAGCGCGCTGGGTGGGTCCACCCTGGCTCCTCTCCTCCCCAGCCCCTGCGGTCCCCAGCCCGCCCCGGCGACTGCGAGCTCCCGCCGCGATTAAAAGGCTCGCGCCATCTGCCGGGGCCCGGCGGGAGGGAGCGCCGCTCGCCGCCGAGCCCCCCGCCGACTGGAAAGGTATTAATTATCCAACACGTCTCTTTTCAGAGACGCTGAGTAGCAAATGTCACTGGCGTGAGGGGTGGCGGTTAGTCATCCTCGCCTCCTGCGGCAGCCCGGCTCTTGCTTGCATGATCACCGGTAAACACATGCCGACGCACTGGCACGCACACGCGCGCCGAGTCACAGCCACACGCGCCGTCGCGCACGTACCTGCGGGCAGCAAAAAGGCACGCCGACACACACACACGCCGACATCCAGTTCCTCATATCGTATCATGCGGTAACCTGTTCACTTCTTTCAGTGACACACAGAATTGCGCCGGTGGATCAATATGTTCCTGGCAGAATGGAAATGGCTGTTCAATTGGAGAAAAAGTAATAGATTAATTCAGCCCTGGACTCAATATATATGCCTGAAACTGGGTGCATTGACCTTAAACGTAAAACAGTGCTGCAGTGTGTGCTTCAGAGCATGCAGGCTTACTCTTGTTTGGTGGTCCTTTGAACCGGACATAGTACGGGGCTCTCATTATGACTCAGTAGCTAAGGCTAACGTTTATTTATTTTTTTTTCCTGCAAACCCACTGTTGTTGATATGTCCATGTCGTCTTGCTCTCAAGGATTTGCAGCTCTCTGCTCCTTTTGCTCACTGTATCATGAGAAAGCGTTCCTCCTGGCTGTCAGTACAGGGAGCCTGTCAGCGTGCCTCGCTGACGGACCGTCTCTGCGAGATCGGAGACGGCGCTTTGATCTGCACACATGGCTGCGCGGATCGCATCCTGCCGGGGCTTACGCTGTCTGCGCCTCTAGATGAAAGGCCGATCTGCAGCCTTTGCGCCGTGGAGCAACGGACAGGTCGTTTTCCTGCAGCCATTAATGAGCACATTGATGAAACGCTGTCAGTGGGGGTGAGGGGTGATCTCCTTATACCCCCCTTTCAAGCCACACCAAGTGGGCATGTTGGGAGGAGGTTATGTAATGTGGAGGTGGCCTATGGCTGCCCCCTGATGCCCCAGAAGGGTGTGGCCAGGATTAACTGTTTGAAACCATTTAGAAATGTAATTCATCTCACCTGAATCAGTTGTTAAAGGGTTATTGTTTTGAAGTTCACTGCTTCAAACATAATTCGTATATAGCTTTGTGAATTAAATGGTGGTTTACTTAAGTAAATAAACAAGGTGTGGGACATAATGGAACAAACAGGAATAGGCCTATTAGTTTGTCACTCAGAAGTGTTTTCATGTACAGTCCTTAGACAATGTCAATGTTGCAATGAACCATGCCAGTGCACATTCCAAAGAACAACCCCTTTAGCTTAAAGAGAGCTTTTGCTTTCTTTTAGCACCTAGATACTAGCCTGGCAGCCTTCTTCACTCTTTACTGAATGCATGCTCTTCATGAAAGTAAGACTTCCCATAAACTCATTCCTCCATAATCAGTCATGGAATGACCAGTCTAAAAGGTGAGATCAGAAAAGGTAAGATTGCAGGTAGCTTGAAATTACTGGAATTTAGCCTGGCAGAGTTGGAGAAGTAGACCTACTGGCTGGCACAGGTGCAAGATTGTGCACTGCATTGTTCTTAGACAAAGATTTATCTTAACTCCGCATGCAAGTAGAATTAGCATTCTGCTGATTTTAATGAGTTCTGGCTCCATCATTTGAACACCTCTTTCCTTACTCCTGTATTACATTTTTTCATCTAAAATAAAAACACATACCCACATAAGAAACCTTAGTTTCTTACTTTTGTGATTCATTCAGATTTTTACTTGAGAATCCTGGGATAAAAAAAATCCATGCTATTTGAAATATACATATCTGTCATATAATTGCAAGTATATTATTATTAAAATGTGTTAAGTGTTACCAGTTAGACGGCCATTAGTTTTGATTGAATACAAACGTGTCAGATTGTCACAAATATGTCACAAACTGTGTCAGTTCTCACAACACAGTTTATACATGTAAAATTAGCAGGACTGAAGAGCTCGGGATGAGAGCCAGAACTGCATGAAAATCATCAACCTCAGAACCTCACTAAGCCAACACCTTGAGGGGAAAAATGGTAGTCTTGTAAATCTCGGCTGATGTAACAAATCATCACTGTGGTACAACATGACAGATGAAGCCAGATTTACATGTGCGGCAAAGGTGCGTGTTTCTCATCAAGAGTTTCAGACACATGCGTGTGACACATGAAACGGGGTAGAAGATGACGGGTTTTGAAGACCAGCATAAGTGCTACAGATATTTGACATTGCTCTGTTTTTCTGATGTGCTCTCCGGAGCAGGAGATAAATCTGGCTGTGTAAACATTTAAATCGGCCTAATATTGTCATGTTTTTTGATTGAATGTGCTGTTAAACCACAAGGTTAAACATTATGACTGCAGTTTTTTTTTCTAAGTAGATTACAAGAATTTCAGCAACTGTATATTATAGCATTTTACACCTAGATAATATAGCTTTTTAAGAATTAACACTGTGTGAATAAACAAATGAAGTGAGGTACTACTAAAAGTACCCTAACATTAGTGTACAATGATGCCACTTTTTGTTTAATTCCATGCAGGCTCTACCTCATGCTTGATCACCTTAGGGCAAGTTGCATCAAAATGTCAAACCATCCAGTCCAGGCTTATGGCCCTGTGCTCACTGACTGCATGTGCTACTCGCTAAGGGCTTGATTTATACTCAGTGGGTGTAGGAAAAAGGTGCTTACGTGTTTTTAAAATTAACTAGACATTTTTAATGCTATGCAGATTGCCACCTCACCTGTGGATCGGGCAGTCTCAGAGACCTGCAACTGGAGTTAAGTTTCAAGTGTTGCCACATTGTCCCTGAGTCACACAAATCAGGCCTTACATTTATGTGCTTTTGTACACATAATCGTGTGTAATCTTGTGTGACTGAGATTGTGACATTGTAACCATGAACTGGTGTCTCTATTTAACGCTATAGTGATAAGAACTGTATAGATGTGTGGATAAACTCAGTCCTTATGGTAGGCTTACGTATGGAGGGAAGATTTTAGCGTCTTAAAAGATAAATATGGTCTTGACTCCCTAAGGTGTACAACACACCTCATTAAAAGAAAGGTATGACATTTTCTTCGATTTCACAAAAAGAAAAATTTATAGCTTGTTCCAAATTTTTAATTGCACATAAGAATAATTACATCTGCAGATTGAGTTGTAGATTTGAATGCAAAATTATGAATTTTTATTCTCATATTTTATATATATAAATATATGTATAACTTTTTTCCTGTGGCGATGGGACTGCAAAAATATTATGTTATTTATGCAAGAGAAGAAAGTAGTGTAGTAAATCTTCACTATTAGCTGCATAGTAATATGACTTAAAGTAAGGTGCCCGGCACCTTAGGTGCAACTTTATGTTGTTTTAAGAAATTGTAACTTAAATAAAACAGTAGTGTCTGGATAGCTTGTAGTTCATTTAAAATGTCTGCCAACTGTTTTGCAATTAAAGGTACAATGTTGCCTGACATTCTGAAATGGTCTTCAGTTGGATTATCTCTTGTGCTGTTATTGAAGCATCAAACAAACTACTTCTTAGAGTGAGCGCTTGGTTGGAGGACTATGACAACACCATTTTTAACACCATTTGTTGTGCAGATATATTAGGACTGAAAATCTATAGCCAATAGTATTGAGCCCTTGATTTCTGTTAGGCTTAAGAGAGGATCTCAGCCACATACTGTCCTGCTTGCATCTGAGCAGGATGTTCACTATGGGTAAACGGGAAAGGGCTGCCTGTGCTTATTCCTGAGTTGTTCGTTGTTGAATTTGTCTTTTTTTTGGCTCAGGCACCAATTGTTTTTCTGATTTGTGCTCTGTTTCTATAACTCAGTCTAGCAACACGCCCAGGCTAACACTATAGTGGTGATGTACGTATTTGCACTGAACTAATATTGGTTTGGGATGACCTCATTGTTAGTGCTGTATATTAAGCAGGTCTATGTTGCCAGTGGATCTTCAACAGTAACTTATAATCACGTAACCCATTTTGCTATACCTTAATTATAGCCTAAACTCTGGCCTTCTTATCCCAGCAAAATTTATGAAGTTTGAAAAGGGAGCCTCCAGTCTGTTCCCAAATGAAATATCATGCACATCTGGTCAGCCATCTTATATATAAGGAAAATTAGTTGGATGTTTCATTACTGCATTACAGTTTCTGTAGTGGTGCATATTGCTGTTCCTGGAGAGAACAGATGTGTTTTGAAATCTCAGCCTACAGCAACCAGCTGAAATCCTTCCACACAGGCATATCATATCTCAAAAAACATATCAACTCATTACTTCTGCTACATCATTATAAAAGGCTGCTGTAGCTAATACAGCTGAACTGTTTATTATAAAAGCCTAATTGTATAAAGACTAAGGTCAACAAAAATGAGTACACAGTACATGAATTTTTTGTGGCAGCTGCTCTTTTGTTGTAAAAAATGGTGGTGTTAATTGTCGTTATTGAATGACATCCTAAAAATCAACTGAAAACGTAAAATCCCTGAAAACAGCTTTTTCATCTTTTCTGTAAATCACAAATCAGAAACACAATTTTGAATTAATATTTCACAGTCAGAACTATATAGAATAATTTTCACAGCCAGTGACTATTATTAAAGCATGATATGGTCAGGGGGCTCTATAGTTATCTAAGATTTAGATGATAGAAATGTTTAGATAATGCTGAAGTTTGTTCCTTCCCAAAAGGGATGAGGCTAAGGCCTTGTTTCATGTGTGTTTTCCCCAGGACGTACGCCCTGCGAAGAATTAGAGATGCCTTCAGAGAAAACAAGAATGTGAGCGACCCTAAAACCCTGGAAGTTCTTCTGAATCGGGCCTGGGATAATCTGGCCATCATCCAGAGACAGGTAGACCACCGTTTCCTCAGTTGATACCACAGGCACGACCCTCAGCCCCTTTTAATGGTCCTGCACAGAGTCATGCGGGATCCAGACCATAGCACACTGTGTTTTCCTCATCACAGGCAAGATCTCCATCTGCCGATTGCTCAGCTTAATAACCAAATGATTCAGTTTAACCACGTTGTTCAGTTCCACCCTGGAATGTGATTCTCAGATCGCACATGAACCGGGGGGCCTTTGAGGGAACCGCGTCGGTGTAGCCACTCTGTGGGCTGTCCGTTCACTATTGTGCTGATTTTGGCGGGTTTTCAAGATTTGTTGAGGTGAATCGTAACTTACAGTGAGTAATGGCTCCAGCCTGCTTCTGGAGAGCCATGTGAAAATCGCAGACTGACCACTACTGACACAGCCTCGCTAATGAATCACCTGGGAGGCATTCTGGTAGTGAGTCACTGAAGAGCCGGACTCAGCACAGGAGAGCAGCCAAGAGCTACGAAGGGGGGGGTTATTGTATGGGCTGGTACTGCTGACAACTGGGCAAGATAGAGGCCAGATTGTAGTTGCTGACAAATTGGTAGTGTCATCTTAGAGGGTTTTTTTTCCCCTGGGCCCTTGAAAAGAAACTGACTATAACATATGAGCTAGCTGCAGAATACACAAAAGTGCCTGAGATGGTGGCTTTGGGTGAACATGGCAATGGTTGATTTGGAGGTAAATTTCTGGTGTAAAGATTAGAGGAATGGAAAGAAAGGGGTAGTTGGAGGGATCGTTTGAGGGAGGTGCGTGGAAACTGCAAAACGGAACTAAATCGAAGAATTAAATGACCATAAGAACAGCTGTCCTTAGAAAACCTGTGCGCCCGTTCATTTTGAATTGAAATTGAAAGTTATGCCTAATTACTTTGAAGTCTCCCTGTTCATGGATACAAAACCTTACTAAACAAAAGCCATTAACTTAGGTAGTAAAAGCAATTTGAGAAACCTGCCATTAAATCACTCTTCCAAATGTATTTTTTAAGGTATTGAACTAGAACAATTTTCGATCTGAATTGCTGTTGTAATATTGCAGCATTATTCTGAATTCAGAGGGCTTAACAGATCAGTTTTTCATAACATGTATTACTTTCTGTCAAAGTACGGAGATTCCAGAGCATTAAAAAAAAAAAACAAAAAGCTATAATAGAAAGCAAGAATGTTCCCCGTCGAGTACAAGGCCTTCAATAAAACATGCTCTCTTTTGCCTGGAAGGATGATGCACCATTCCCCTGGGCACAGTATTTAATTGAGCTCCTTCTCACATCTCCAGATAAAATTGAGACATAACACCCCTACACTCAAGTCGTTGCGGCACCCTTGGTAAAGTGCCGCGTTTGAAAACATGCCAGAGAGGGGAACGTTTATCAGCCCAATCCAGCTGTCATTTCTGAAGGCAGTCGCTTTAACAACCAATGAGTAGTGGTGAAAGAAGGTCCACGTCAAGCACTTCAGCCTTTAATTCCTTGTTCTTCCAGCAGCACGTGAGCATAAACCCTTGCCTGGCTGTTCCTGGGTGTTAATATTGTTTTGATTAAACTGCAAGTTGTGCTCAATTACAGCATACAGTAGAGCATTCATATCCATCTTGAAATCCGTCCCTCCACAAATAATGTGGTTGAATGAATATTTGTGCTTGTTGTGTATGTACTTAAAAGGTGGCAGCTGTGTACAGAAAACGGGCGCCCATTATTTGAAGCCCCCTGCCCCCAGCATTCTGTCAAGCTTAGGTCTGTGCTGCGCCAGTTGCGAATAGGCTGTGATATGGTTTGTACATTCGTGTAAATTGGGTTTTCTCAAACCCCACTGCATGACTGTATGTCAGTGTATCATATAAAGGCGATCTGGTAAGTGTTGTTCTGTGTGAGTGCTACTGTTGTGTGGTGCAGGGTCCATCGGCGTGTTTCTCTTTGCCAGCCTTTGATGTAGAGTGTTCATGTGTGGAAGCATCCTCCCAAAACCCTGAAGGTATTTTTCCATTCACGTCACGGAAAATATATACAGATGCATAAAGATGAGCACCTGCTTAGCATCACCTCACTGGTCTCGGACAGGCCGCAGTGACCACGCCACACTAATGATCGGAGATTCCCTGCTGTTGGGTGCTTGTCATGATAATGGGCCTACTTGGAAAATAATCACCCGGGACGCCTAGAGTCGGCGCTCCGCACACGCGTGTGAACGGGGGGTGGCGTGAGGTTCGAGCTTCTGACCGGTGCGTCGTGGGTTCAGATCCTTGAGAGGGGGGAATACTGCCATCGCCAACATCAAGAGTGCGCCTTTTGATCAGCACGGCTGCATCAGCATGTGTCAGTGTTTCGATAAAAAATACAGTGGGCCTAAATGGACAACTCTTTTGAGGTATATGAGGGAGACGTTTCAGCAGTGTGATCTGCCTGCATTTTGTGGACGAGCTGTTTTCTCTGTCTGAGACACGTGTTGGATTTCGGTGAAATTAATGCACTTGCAAGCTAACTGATAAACTGTTGCACAAAGAACTTCAGTCTGGACTGTAATTGTAGGAGAGGCAAAAGATGTTTATTGATGATCTTCGGTACAGCAAGGCTTCGCAGTCTTGGATGTTACATACACTAAGTCTCACACTTAGAGTTTCGCCCTATACATTCATCAGCCTTTCACAGTCCAGTTCTTCTCCAGTTGACGGTTGGAGGTAGTGAGATGAAGTGCTGCTTACAAAGAACATCTTATAGTATTCTAAGAGTGGGAGATTGATGACACAAGCTGTACAGAATATTTAATAATAACTGACCTTGCATCATCCAGAGTCTGGCGCCTAATTGGAAAAACATTGCTTCAAAGGTATCCTTGGTTGATAGGAGGGCACACACTGACCCAACTCCTCTTTGTCACAAACACAGACAAGTGAATGGAGTGGGAGAAAGGTCCCGCTAGGTGTAAATCCCTATATCACCAAATCTTTAATATAAGAAGCGTCCAAGATCTAAGGTATCCTAAAGCATCTTAGTCATGATATATGCATATGCACTGAAACATAAAGTAAGTGACCGAGTACTGAACTAAAACTATATGAGTGCTCAAAATTATGGGCCTTTAAATTAGTACGGCCTTGTACCACGTACACACTGTGTGTCAACATAGCAGCATCACTTGAAATGTAGGTCATAGGCCATAGCTCTGTGACCAGCCTAAAACTACACAGAGTACAATCATCATTGTCCCAGTGTCTACTAATTCTACTAGATTAATCAGTCTACTAATATAATGATCACTAAATAATCACCAGTATTCTTCACACGGTTACTTTAACCTCATTGCTCTTTCAGCAGACCTTCTGTGTCTGTGGAGATCAGTCAGTTGATCTGGTTTTTATTGAGCCCTTCTCATCACGGTTGTAGCAGAATGCTTTCGAGAGAAAAACAAAGAGCGGTTATGGCAATACGTAGGTACTGATAGAGAATGACTGGTATCTACAGTAAAATTTGCTACTGAAGAAGAAAATAAGTGATAGAATGTTCCAGACTGGACATTAGATTGAAACCGTCTGGATGAGACAGAGACAGAATGAGATGCTAACTCACAAACTAATATACTAAAAATTAAACAAAAAATAAAATAGAAATTGACAGAATTTTAAAAAGTGCACTTGCAGAACCAAGCAGGATCTTTTGTTTGGTCCAAAACTGAACAAAAGATACTGCTTGGTTCTACAAAGGAGCTCTGAATAATTTGTTGGAAAAATGCTCTGTGCGAACCCAAAGGTTTTTTCTCTTCCTCATGCAGGACACAGGGACACAATCCACATTTTGATTTGAGATTTCCACAGCCTTCAGATGGATTTCACAAACTTCAGATTATATGAGAGTGAGCTAGCTGGCAAGCCAGTTTTTGTTGTTCAGATGACCTTCTGCATTCTCAATGGTGTCATCTGTAGTGATGGAAGTCATCACAGAAAACTAGAAAACCTTTGCCTCAGTATAGGTAAAGTGCTGCAGAACAGTGTATTTTTTGTAAGTATTACTTATGTACAAGTGTACCAGCCTCGATTACCAGCCAAAGAATGGTGTAAAGATAAGAGACTGCCTTTGTGCTTTGTAGACAGGGACGAAGACATAGGTGCTCTGTTGTTTGGCAGTGGTGCTTATAGAGGAGTGGTGTGTGTGTGTGTGAGGAAAGATTAGAGTCCCATAATAATCTCTCACATCTAACGCTGCGACTGAGTCAGTTTGACAGCAGCTGTAAGACTGCGTGACTGCGAGAGTCCATGTGATTTCATCTCTCACGCCCGTCCGTTTTTTGCTCAGCGATGGCGTGTGTGTGTGCGCGCGTGGATGTGTGTGTGCGTGCGTGCGTGGATATGTGTGTGTGCTGCGTGCGCGACCGGTGCTGCGTCGGAGGCAGACCGTGACTCCGCTCCGGCACAGGAGAGGGGGGGGCGACGTCACCGGCAGCGTGGTTCCGTAGCCGGAGTTGAGTCACAGGCAAGACACGCCGGAGTCTGGCGGGGGCGGGGCCCGCGTCTCCGTCGTGAGGATGCACACGCGCTCCAGGCAGAGCGTCGTGAAGCGGATGAAGACTCCCCCGGCCCCCCCCCCCTTCCCAGCCCACAGCTATTCCCAGCTCCCGGGGGCCTGGAAAGGCCAGCGGGGCCACGCCCCCAATTTTCAACGCCTTTCGGGAGAGAGGTTCGTCACCGCCCCGCACGATGCGCGCCACAGCTTGCGTGTCGTCGGGGGGGCAGGAGTTTGGCCCGAGGTGGGTGGGTAGGTGGGCGGCGTGCTGACATGGAGCGAAGCTGTTGGCTCGCGCGTGTATGAGTCACAACGTCATCTGCACCCCCCTCGCGTTTTACCATGTTTTACTCGCCGCTCCCTCCCTTCTACGCAGGATGGGATGGCAATGCGGGGCGGACCACGAGCCTTGTTATGGTCCATATAAAGGCAAGGACGGCAGCATGTCTCCAGATCACCAGGGTTCCCAGAATACATTTCTATAGCGTAGTAGTTCTGTGCAGTTTTCCTGTGATACAGCAGATATGTGCTTTTGAGAAACAACGCAAATTGTTTCGCAGAAGCACCTTAAAGGAATGTGTGCTGTGCAAAATTGACGCACCCACCAATCTGAAAAAAGCCCTTAAGTTAAGGTAACGGGCATGAAATTTTCAGCCCCTGATAGTAGCCTCAATATCTCAGGAGTCTTAATTCCATCTCTCTGTGTGCTGGCATCTCAGTGCAGCTTCAAATAGAATTTTAATGAGACATCTAATGGATTCTAGCTCATTTCAGCACTCAAATTTATATTTATGTATCCACAGTCTCCCTACTGTGCAACAATAGCTTTCATTACTTTTGATGGGCAGGTGCGTTTGAAAGCATAGCATAATCGCAGCCTTACAAGGGATGAGGCTCAAATGCATTTATCTTGCAGTATAGCTTAGCATGTCGTCTGCGGCCCGTTCCTGTTATTTCTGCTCTACACACACTGATTGTGCCTTTTGCTGTCAGTTGTCCTCGACAAGAGCATCCGCAAATATGCAATAATACTCCAGCGAGAGAAGAATAACATTGGAAAAAGTCATGTTTCAGCCACTCCGCGGTACATTGTGGCAAAGCTTTGTGCAGTGGCAGGAGGTCATGCGGTGTCCCTGAGCAATCAGGAAGAAAAAGACTCAGAGCTTTCCAATCCACGCTCTGTATCTTGCCTCTCAAAATATGCCACGGCACATTTCGAAAGCCAGAATGAGCATACGTCCAGACAGCGCCGGTGGTAAATGTGCTCCAAAGAAGCAAAGCCAATTTACAGAGAGCCGCTGTAACACGAAAGGGGGAAGCGACAACCCGGGAAAAGCAGGGAGATGCTCTTTAAGTTAACGAGCCGCTTGGAGTCCGGGGGAAAGGCGAGGTGGGCTCGCTGCCCGGACTTCCAGGACCGCCTCAACTCCCTCAGCTCTCTTGGATGAACCTGTCACTCACGTGCGTTGATCTGTGAGGTCAACCAGTTGACCAACGCCCTAATCAGTATGCTGACCTACTCTGTATCTGCTTAGTGGAGGTCTGTTTAATCTTTGGGGTGTCTCACCTTCCTAGAGGAGATGTTGTAACCAAATTCTGTATTAACTAATTTTTGAACAAGAACTGATGTTTTGTATGAGAGCTCTCTAAATGACCTGGTTTATTGGAAGCAGCCCAGAATGTTATTGAATGAAAAGCACTGGTGACCAGAAGGTTGGAGATTTTAAATGTCTGGGAGGACACTCCTCTTGTACCCCGGAGCAGCATACTTAACCTCAGCAGCTTCAATAATTGTCCAGCTGTGTACAGTAAATGAGGGCTGTGTAAAACGCAAGCTGTGCCGGTCACCTTGGATACTGCATCTGCTGCAGAAAGAGAGAAGTAAAGTCACCCACCCTCCCGATGTGCATCAGAAGGGCCACTCACTCCGTATGACATTGCATACGGAGTGAGTACATACAGTACTATACATACAGTGCACAGAGTCCTGATCTTGGCTCAGACCCTCTCTTAGTTTGTATGTGCTTTTGGTTTGTCAGTGTCAATCCCTTGAGTACATCTGCCTATGGGCTTGACAACCACCATGCGTTTCCATGACTCCCAGCCGCAGTCACTCCCCCCCCTCTGGGCTTTCACAGATAGGACAGAGAGCGGGTTCTGGTGCTCAGTCTTTCACTGTCAGCATCCCCCCCATTAACAGCTCAGTGAGCTCCCGGCCTTCCTCCAGACGACTGAATTCATCTCAGGTTGCCTGCGATGGGGTGGCGGCTCCAGTGCAGCACACACATCCCTAATGTTCTGGCTCTCTTCATGCTAATCTCATCTTGTGATGTACAAGCATGTTAAGGGCAGCAGGCCTGTAATGCAGTGCTCCGGACCCCCTTCCCCCTTCCCCCTTTCAGGACCACCGTGATATCCCCAGGAGAAGGGCCCATGAATAATTAACGGACACAGACACGCACACACACACACACACACACACACCTCTGCTTCCCCTGGTTCAGCCTTCCTATGCTCCCTTATGTGGCCTAATCACTCAATGGCTTCTGTTTTATTTATCTCCACATCTGAGACCATTAATGTTTTATTTATTTTTCAGATCGTGCCCCACCTCCACAAAGTGTGCTGGACGGGACCACATGCCATTTGAGTTTTGTGCCTTTTCGGCCATTTATGCATACGTGAGATGTAGTCACATGTGTTTTTAAGCAGGGTATGTCCACAAATTTGCTTTTAGCCAGTGGAGAGCCAGTTTATAAATCTGTTTGGGTTATTGGCACTGTACAACTTTTACCTGTGGTGCGCTATAACTTAGAGCCATTATGCTTTAAGAATAATTCAGTCATGAATGCCCTATGTGGTTCTGGTAATGTTCCATTGTGGTCTTTGGCTTATGTTTGTCTGTCACAAAGCCAGCACAGTTGTTGCTTGTACTTAACACCATGTGCTAAACACTCGAAATTGAACCTCTTTCATGTTGCCATTATATATTTGACATCTTCTTTCTGTCTCTGCACTCTTGATTGGATTGCTGACAAATCTCTGCCCCTGGTTGAAAATGAGCCAGCAGTAAGTTCCTGAAACACAGGTTACTGAAGGGCATTGCTCTGAGGAGCAGCCAATGAAAACATTTTGATTAGCTGACTGAATGCACTGACAGAATTATCACTGACCTTGCTTTTGGAATGTGGAACTTCTTCCGGCCTTAGGTCTCATTGGTTGGTGGCGTGCTCCGGTTGTTATATGCAGTTAGAAACTGCATATAATGCCGTAGAGTATTGACACTAGACTCACTGGACAGAAGAGTTGTGGGTTTGAATTATAGGTATGGCAGTGCCATCATACCCCTAAGTCAAGTCTCTTACCTCAGTTGCACCTGGTGTATACATCAGGCCAACATTGTTGGTATCTTAATGTGATGCTAGACAAAAGTGTCTGTTAAGCAAAGCCAAAAAAATGTGTCCCTGCAGGTTTCTGTTTTGCTGGGGATCTTTGGAGTGTGTTTGCACAGATTTTTTTTTTTTAATGTCATAAAAAGAACAGCAGGCTATGTTTAAAAAGACCGTTGTGATTCCAGTCCAGCTATGGTGGTTTCAGAGTGAATGTTTGTGAACAAAATATTTGCTGTGAATGCATTAAAATATCGGCAGTTCAGATGATTAAATTGCTCATTACTTAGCTCATTCATTTGAATTGTCTGACACTGTGGTCTTTATGCTATGTTGATTTAGCAGATGCAATTCTGTTGGCCTCTGTTGTTATGGTATAATATATATTTATGCCTTCAATGTTTTCAAGAGCCTGTTTAGCATTGATATTGGAAAGATTCAGACAGGAAAGTGAAGGAATTATGGCTAAGCTGGGTTTGTGAAACCATTCTTTTTTTGTCAGGACACCCATGTCAATTGGCAAGACTTTGGAGTGAAACTGTCAATGTGGCACCACCTGTTGGTCATAATGAAGGCCCACAGGCAAGAAATGCAGCTTTGTCGTATGTTTCATGACATTAAATTGTGGAAAAGGCAGAAAAATATGGATCCTTGGCAAACTGACATTTTTGCTCTTTGCAGTTATAGAAGATATTCCTTTACTTTCTGCATTGATGGTATGTGGGGCAAGAGTTTTACTGCAAGTGCCTGCTTGCATATGAGTGCCTGCTTACATACTGTGTGTGTGTGTGTGTGTGTGTGTGTGTGTGTGTGTGTGTGTGTGTGTGTGTGCGCGTGTGTGCCCCCAGCACTGTGATGTCTGCCTGCATATGTATGTAGCCTTGGGTTTCAATCGCACTGAAGACTGGCAGTCAGTGACCAGGTTCCCATTGCACCCTTGTTTAAAATATTGATTTGACCCCCTTCCTCCCCCCACATCCCCTATTGTGTTCAACACCACAGTACAACAAATCACAGATGATGGTACTGAAAGTGCTTGATGTCAGACTCTTCTGGCTATAATGTAGCCATCAAGATCAAATATCAGAGAGTGTCATGAGTTATGGTGACGTGTGTATAAACATGTACGGCCCGGTTTCAGGCCAGACCTGCAGAGACATGCATGCGCTTACAGTCAGTCAGACTGAGAAATGTGTGACAAAATTGTGTCGGGGACTCGTGTCAGTGAGAGCTGTTTTTGGCTAACAGAGCAGCCCTAGGAACTGTACTCTCACACGCTGAATGACTGAGAGAACGGTTCCTTCCAAGGAAATGGGAGTATCTTTGCTTCACCACTAGATGTCACAACTAGATGTCAACAAGGCACCAATGAGTGGATCCATCACAACAGTTATTGCCTGTGAGCAGTTACTGTTATTACAGAGACAACGGTGAAAAGAAATTAAATCTGTGTCTGTCCTCTACCAAGGCTTTGTTCAAAGAAAGCTAGTGGCTCACAGAAACAAAAATGATATCTCCTTTTGATTTTTGTCCTCTCACCGTATGTACCTTGTGCTGCTCTTTCAGCTGTACCATCCGCAGTTTAAGGATTTTTTCTTTAGCAGAGAATTGGGCTTGAAATCAGCTGCAGACCTGCATTAGCCTAATGTGTGTTGCCTATTTCATTGTTGTAGTTTTTACTGTAATGTTCTAAGCAAAAACAACATTGAAATCTATGAAATGGCCCATCAAGGTGTATTTGATTTTCTACAGAAAGCGGTGAATTTTTTTGTAAAGGCAAGGCATTAATCTATTTTATTTTTTTCATTTTATGGGCTTAAATCATGTCTGAAAGGAAAAAAAACACCATTTTGTGCAAACATGGGTTTTTGTGGCTGTGTTCCTCCTGGACAGTGGCTTGCTTTTCTTTCAGGTGGAGCTGCAGTGCTGAAGAGCACGATGTTTTATTTATGTTTGTGAATGATTTGATTTTATACACCGGCGTGCCGCAGGAGCCTCTGCGGTGCCGCAGTTACAGCAGTCACGGAATCATTATTGATTTTCAGCGGAATGTCATAACAGCTACGGGGCGGGATAAGCCTGCTGGGATTGAATGTGTGTGTTACCCATGAAATAATGTAATAATTGCATCGTGCGAATCTCCAGCCTCAGGTAGGAAACACTGAAATGTGTTATTTGTGGCCTTTTTATTCTGCCTACACAAATAAAAATGTATAAATTCTGCCTTCCTCCTGGATGAGAACATTCCCTTGACTTGTGATTTTTTTTGCGTGGCAGTAAATTAAGTCATGACCCTCCATTATTCATTCTGGCCTACCTGCATATCATGATAATTCATTTTTCCTTTGCGTATATACTCAGTGGTGCTCTGTGTTTTAACTGGACAGGATTGTGTCACCCGTGATTGTAACTGCCCCGCAGCCTGGGTGTTTTTGATGTTGTTTTTCCAGACCGTGTGCTACATGAATTGGTCTGTCGCTAACCTGCAGTAAGTAAAAGGGGAGTGGCTTCTTTTGTGCGAACATTTACAGGTATGGTGCTCAGCGGTAAACTTCACTTCTGTCGAGGTGTGGAGTTCAAGTCCTGCCTGTGGCATTGACATCAAACTGCCAAGCCTCTCGTATTGCACCTGCATTGTGGTGAACCCGGACCACTCAGGTGAGAAAGGGCATTAGCGGTGATCAGGGGGGCTGCTCGTTACAGCGGACAGGGCAATGCGGCCTGCACAGAGAAGCCCTGAGGCCTGTTAAGTAAATAAACCGCTGTGATAATAGCGGTAGCGCAGTGTTCCTGATTGTCTGTGTTGTAGGCCGGTCAGTGGGTACAAGGCCTGCTCTGAAGCCAGCAAAGCCCGCTCAGCTCTCCTCGTGGCCTGAGATGCTTTGTATGTCTTGTGATGTTAATGAATACCTGTAAGGGAGATGAGGTGAGGGAAGGAGTGTTAGGGAGTCTAGGAAAGAGAGTTCACATCGCACCCCTTCGTTTTGTTTTTTTCCTTCTCCTTGATTCAATGGTTTGTGTGCTGCGTGGGACGATATGAATTTTATCCTTAGTGCTTTCGACCTCTCCGGAAACGCCTCTTGCGGTTGCATCCTGGGTTTTCTCAGCAAGTGTCATCTCCAAGATCTAACCAAGCTCTACTGAGCCCCAGGTCGCACTGGCAATTTATTAGGAAAATCCTGCAGGATGGTGTGACTGTTGCGTCTGTACTCTAAAATGAGAAGGCTTCTTCCCTCTTACATCTCTTGTGTCACTGGTTCTCAGATACTTAATTTCTACACACTTTCCACTCCAGAGGCACAGGCCAGCAGTTACATTAAGAATTCTCTTTCCTACATTTCTGCAATAAAGCCATAACATCTGACTAAATACATAATTCTATGTCAAATCGTACATGCAGTAGCAGTCGCTTGGAGTTTAAACTTGCTACTGGGAGGGTGTACTGTAAAAGAAAAAGGCTGCTTTATTGCTGTATACCCACTGCTATGTCTGCCACCTTTGTGAATAGCTCCCAATAATCTACTAGCTGAATGAATCTGTATTTGCATGTATAGATTGAGGTGTGTTTCTACGCACGGTATATGTATGGGGCTACAGTGTGACAAAGTAGAGAGGGGTCCGGACGGCTAGGCAAGTAGAAAAATGTTAGAGGTATTTCCTCCAGTTCTTTCCCTGTGCCTTTTCATGCAGTTTAGACATGGAGGGTGAGGTATAGGCTATGATAGTGCTGCTTTGTCTGTCAGGCTATTAGGTTCTGTAGTCAGTCAGAGTTGGTAGCGTTTTGTCTGCATTGCAGCTGGGCACCTGTGGGAGTAGCAGTGTAAAGTGCCCAATAAAAGCGGAATGGCGGGGGGGGCAGAGAACAGCCCTTTCTGCCAAAAAAATGCGGCAAGCAGTGTGGTGCTGAGCAAGCAGAGAAGCGAATAAATTCCCTCACAGCCACCGCTGCCGCACCAGTCTCATCCAGCCTCCTTCTCCTCCTCCCCAAATTGCTTCCCTTGAAGCCAGGAGACAGTAAAGAAAAACAAAAACATCACATCAGATTACGTCCCACCTTGCCGCGCCGCCTTTGTTTGATTTAGGAGGCACGGGAAGGCTCCCGGGGGGGTGCCGAGGCAGATTTTGGGCAAGCGTGTCTTTGGGACACCAGTTGGGCCCCACTTGCAACATTTTTACAAACTTGTAGTGATAGCAGCTGCGCCGCCTGCCAGAGACCCTGTTGGTTTTCCCCCGGAGCCAACATGCTGTGGCTCCAATGCACGGTGAGCACCAGTCACCAGGTCGGAGTAACGACTGGAAGGTCGCAGGTTTTTAGCAAGAAACCGAATGCGAATTGCCCTATACAATTCCCCACCCTCTTAAAAAGGAATCCGCCATTAGGGCACAAAGTGTCATGCGTGGCAAAGTTTTTCTGTGGCAAATGATGCACAATGGCCTAAATTTTGTTTCCCGACCAGAATAGTACAGTTTTTGCAATTCTGGAGCATGGTCCATGAGATGCCCTTAATTACTGCCTTCGTGTATTAATGTCTTAATGCAAAAATCACACTTTGGTGTGAAAATCTTCTAAAGATTCACTTTAACTGACATGTGATTGACTTTTATAGTCTCTTTGCATATACCCACAGACTTCAGGGCCCTTTACATCGTTGTATAATCAGGATGGATAGATGTAAGTGGCACAGCAAGTTTGCTTTCTGTGTGAAGGGCAGAATAATCCATTTTTTAAAGGAGGACAGAGATGCCATTGAACAAGCCCAGCTCAGCGATTTCACTGCTTATTGTGAGCATATTGATTTTCCTTCATCTTTTGAAAGAGATTCACTATTTTTCAGAGAGGGAGAACCTTTACGTGACCAATCCAGTGTATATTCATTTTAATCAGAGGGAGAACCTTCACTTGACCATTCAGTGTTTTGTCATTGTAAGAAGAGAGGAAGGACCTTTACTTGTCCATTCAGTGCATATTCACTTCAATCAGAAGTAATATGAAGTGCATCAGAATAGAAATAGAAGAATTGGTTCTGATTTGTCATTCATGGGGTAGTTTGACTAGAACAGCTTCTATGCATGTGGATTGTATTGCTTTTCACAATTTGTTAAATATTCATAAGTATAACTCATGTCCTTATCTTCAACAGGATTCTGTTGCATCCAAAGAGCTAGTGTGAAAGAGGATCTCTCACATGCACTGTGGATTATCACCAGAGCAGTTTGATTGCCATTCAGTAATTACCACTTTCAGGCCAGTATCACGGTTAATATTTCACATTTTCTAGTGTCTGTCTCTACGACCGCCATGAACACGTTCCACGGCACTCCATTCCTTATAGTTTGGTGGCGCATGTTATCAGAGCAATAAAGATCAGAACAGGAAACCGGCAAGTGGTTCATAGATACGGTGTGATGGTAATTTCATAGACCCGAATGATAATATTCGATGAGCTATGATAATCATGTCAACCTTCATCGGGTAACATGGCATTCATATCTGTGTAATTGGGAAAACTGCATCCACAGGAGTGCAATTAGAGGAGTGGGGACGCCTGAGCTCTGCCCTCTCACCCTTTGATACCGAAATGAGTGCCAGGACTGGGGAGGTGGTCATGTGTGAGTGACCAGAACATGAACTTGAGCGATTGCAGTGGCTAGTGCCATCCGCAGTCCTAAAGCCCAGACCAAATGTGTTTCCCTCACTTGTAGATAATGGTCAGGACTCAGCAGGACAACATTTGATCCACAATAAATGTTAAATCCGAAAGCAGTGATCACATTTGTACCTAAAATGCTGTCCTTCCCATGATTGAGTCGTTAGCAAATTGATTCGTGATGAAAAACAAATATAGCCTGTTACCACTTTACCCTTTTGATCAGGATTCCTTTCATCTGTCTAGATGAAGACTTTGGAAGACTTTGGGTGTGCCTCCTGCATTCTGAAAAACAGAACCGTAACCGGCCTCTGAACTTTTCGTTGATCAGTTCCTTGGAATGTCTACCTGTTCAAATATTTGAGGCAAATAATAGCAGGGTTGTGTTGTTGTAGTAGAAGGTAATGGGTCTTCCCATTGTGATTTGAACATTTCCTAGGCCTTCTCTGGGTGTAAATCATATCTGTGGGTGGGGGTGGCACACTCAACCATGATGATGACAATGACAGAGGCTCTCCTGGGGAAACACGGCCCTCGTTAACGCACAGTATTCACAGCCAGCCCCTCATAAAAGTGAGTGATTCGGCTCCGGCCTGCCCATTCGGATGAATATAAATGAGTCCCCTTCCATCATGTACAGTTGACTTCCATAAAGTTGTCAGCAAACAAAAAGTAGGAGTGGGGGGTGCTACTCAAATATGAAATTGTAAATAGTTCAGAAAGAGGGAACCGGACACCGGGGAGAGAAGATTATTTGCCAGGAAGAAGAAGTACATTTTGGGGGTGTAGGTATGGGAGCATAAAATGGAGGATGTTTTTTTTTTTTTTTTTTTGTCGTCATCGTTGTTGTCAGCACAGGGTGAAATTGGCTCCGGAGATTGTGTTCTGTGTGAGATGCAGGCTGACTGCTGGGCAAGTGTGGCTGGAGGTGAAACATTTCATCTCGCTTCCAGCGGCGGAGTGGAGCTGGGAGAGACGTGGCGAGTCACACGCGCACTGCCCTGGATCTGCCGCTCACACGGAGAGGGTACACGCAGCTCATGGGGAAAGTGCAGTCCAGCTCTTCATTGAGACTGTTACTTTATGCCTGCTCCCCAAAAATTACCCATGTACCCCTGCCGTGCACTTGAAGCGTGTGAGCCAGTTTGATTCTTTGACTTACTGGAATGGTGTCCGAACTCATCCCTGTGGATGGTGTCTTCACAATTAAGTTAAAACACAGGTCGCAAGTGAACACCACAGTGGACGCTGAGTGCAGTTTGTGCTAGCAGACATTTTCAAATGACGGGCAGTGTTTAGAATTGTACATTACCACCAAATACCTGTCACTATTATTGTACAGATGCAAGACTTACAACATAAATTAATTCACATCATTGTAAGCAGGTATCGAGCTGCATATAACCCATTTTTTTTACTTTTTTAAAATGATACTTATTTAATTACATTACATTAATTGCATTACATTATATTACATAGCATTAATTACAATTACATTAAATTAATTACAATTTAAGTACATTACATTATTCGAAAATGAAAACAATTTTTAAGCAATTAGACCCATTTATGAATTTCACCCTTATTTGATTTGGCACTGGAATGTGCTTTCCCAGCACCATCTACATGTCTGTCTCATCAGTTTAGAGCGGCACATCTTCAGAGCTTTTCCCTATTCCCAACACACTGACGCACCTCTGTTTAATTTTACAAGAAAGATTGGCTTGCAGCTAATTAACAAACATAAATGAGGTGAGACACTGAGCTCAACAGTCATCTCCACTGAGCGATATGCTCAATACTGCATAAATTACATAATATTACATTATTCATTTGCTTACCAGATGCGCTTATCTGGGGCAAGTACTTACATTCCACATTATTTTTTCTACAGCTTCTTATTTACTGAAGAACTTCAGGTTAAGTACTTAAGAGTGCAGAAATGGGGATTTGGGCCTGCAGCCTGTTTTCCAGTTATCTAAGTGCTAAACCGCACAGTAGAAGTCAGGAAAGAATAATGATGAGTATTGAGACTCAGTGACATGCTTCCTGTTTGATTGCCTTCACATCTGTGAGATTAGGTAATACCTGCCTTACCTTACCTTAAACAACATTCTGTCCTGAACCAGGGGCTGAACCAGGACCAGGCTTGTTTTTTTTAATATAGTCAGGTGAAAGTAAGGTCCTCATGTTCACATGGGACAGTGTGCCACCACTGGCATGTATGTTCCCGTTGCTCATGGAAAAGAAGGATTAGGACATGCCTTTAGCACTCCAGGAGTCTGTGCCATGGCAGAGTTTCCCTTCTAAGAGCTTCTTAGCCTATTATTTTTCCAATTTCCCCCCTCTTTTCACCCGACTGAGTAGTAAACAATTGAGCGTTTAAGCATGGGGAGCGGTTCATGCACTCCACCAAAGTGCCGCAGTGCTCCAGGAGGCAAATGAAGAATAGGCTTATCCTCATGACACTATTTGAGCAACTGACAGGCCCCAAATTAATCACAGGGTGCTGGGAAAAGAGCGATGAGGTGACTCTGGCAGGTCCACCAATGCCTGTCCCTGATGGAGTCATGGATATGGGCTACAGGTCATTGTTGGCAACTGACAGGCCTGGTTTTGAACCTGGGCCATAAGGGTCAGCCTACATGTAAAACAACAGCTTACTCTCTCTGAGCTACTCTGCGGCCACTGCAAACACATTAATCTGAGGGAGAGAACACAGAAAGCAAGCAAGGAGAACAATCTGAAGCTGATCGTGGCTTCAGTCTGCTTGGTGGAGCCAGCCAAAGCTGTAGATTAGAGACACTAGCAGTCTGTGTGTTACATCAATGCTGCAGGGACTCCATAAACTCCTACCAGCATCGGGTCTCCGCTTTACCGCCTCCAATTACAGACTTCTCTCTGTGATGAAACATTAATCTGAGGCTGAGCGACAGCCGGGGTCCTGCGGTTAGCAGGTGCTTCCGCAAGGGAAGCTATCTGGTGTGCAGAGCTGGATTGACAGCAGTAAGCCTGCCTGCTGTGTCTGTGGTCTGAGCGGGTGTGGCAGCTTGTTGGAATATATAAAGAGGTAATGGTCCAAACAGGGTAGATTTTGAACGGTTCTGATCCTGTCATGCTGTCAGCAAAAAAAAAAGTTCTCATTTCTTAAACTGATGAGAGAGCCGAGAAGCTCTACAATACCGAAAAAGACTGGAGATCTTTAGAAAGTAGATGTTAAGGGAAAATGCATGCATAATTAGGTGGAGAGGGACCTTCAGTCTCTAGTTATGTCTGTTGTTGTGTAAAGTAGGGCATGTGGTTGTATTGTAATAAGAACTGTTGAAACATGACTGGGTAAAGTAAAGGCTGCCCTTTACAGGATAGAAATGAGGTCATTAATATTGGTTCTTTATTGCCATGTTCTTTCAGCATTTAATACTGATAAATTCCCGTGGCGTGCACAGCTCATTATAGCTTTTGCCAGGGGATTCATTTCAAAATAGTGTTATGTGCAATTTATTATTAATCAACAGAATGAGGGGTGACTTTTATATATACTGTATGGATGCAGATGCACAGATGGAAATAAGGTCATATTATTTTGCACTGCAGTGAAAAGACCTGATGACAGCAGAAGTTGTTACCTCAGAGATGTGCAGTCTGTTCAGTCTTTTTTAACTTCTTTTTTTATTGCTGGATAGAGTTATTGGGAATTTCAAAAGCTAAATTGCACTGTAAGCAGCAGCAACTCTTCTGGGTTTGGTAATGATATAACAGTCGGACATGAGCCGCCAGTTCGTAGTAGTGTTTTTCGCCTTTTTTTTTTTTTTCCTGCTCAGGAGACACGCTGCCTGGAGCTCCAATATCACTCTGCTAATCCTTTATTTTTCAAGTTCATCGATTTGTGATGTCTCTCCGCATCTTTGAATTGATTAGGCGGTGAAGCGGTGAAAATTTCCCATCGAGGAGCCATCGCGTTGTCTACGTTTGAAAGCAGAGCTCGTTCCACATGCAGCACTCCTTTCCACTTTTCCTGATGAATCTGAGGCACACTTACCTCCACCCAGCCCCAAGCATAACTTCTTTAATGCAAAAGACTTTAATCGTCATCAATATGATAATCAGCATTAGCTGTGCTAACAGTAACCAGGACGTGTTTTGTTGTATCGAGATGATATAACACACCATGCTGTCTATTGCATACAACTATTTGCTCTAATACATGTATATCCCTTACATTCTTGAAGTCATACCTCCCGCAGTGAATGAGTTGTGAGGCTGCGTTCAGCAGTTGCCATTCAACTCGGTACTTCAAGCAGGCCTGAAGACGGTGGAAAGTCGGTTATGAATTAGGAATTGCCCGCCGTGTTATTTATTTCATGGAGCGTCGGCAAGCCTCTGAAACAATGACACTTAATACCAAAACGCTGACAAATAAATCTTCCACCACAGCTGCTTGCACCCTTGGTGAGGTCCCAAGGTGGTCATAGTTGCGTTAACTTGCAAGAGCAAGCGACTAAGGAAGCCTCAAATGAACACTGTGTTCCTGCTCACTTTATATGGAAGCAACAGCAAAGATTTACATTGCCCTAGGTACAAGCATACAGTACAAGTGGAGGGACAACGCACTGAGCAATATTTCAAACCCCAATACGCCGACCAGGGCCACTTTGTTTCTGAGAGCCTGACCCACTTCTCTGCTCTGGATGCCTTACATGTAGGGTCAGTTAAACTGATGAAGGAAGAAAGTGCTTTAAACTGCCTATCAGCACGGTTTATTACTGCAGTTCCAGTTGCTTAATTGTGCTGGTATAGTCAACCTTACCTTTTAAAATGCAGGTATTCTGCATAAAGGCTGTTGTTGATCAGCAAGCAACAAGGGATGATTGATAAAGCTCAGGCTGACAGTGTTGTGAGATTCAGTTTTACATTCAGGTTTGTTTTTATGATTCTGACTTGAACTCCTGTAACCTTGGAGTGGGCTGTGACACAACAATGTGTAAAACCTGGTCTTTTTATTTGTATGCTTATTTGGCAGAGATTCAGCTAAATCTCAGTACCCCCTGTCCTCAGTTTTAAGTAAAATTTGAGTGTAGTTTTTAAACAAAGTTGTGTGTTCACCAGCTAAGCAAAGTGATGATAAATGCTATGAAAGAAGTGAAACTGTGTAAGTTGTGTATATTACATTACATGTATTTAGCAGATGCTCTTATCCAGAGCGACTTCCAGCACAGTAGAACAAAAGTATACCCATTCAAGCTAAAGTGTATTCATTCAAGTATGTTAAATACTTATGTATAAGTAATACTTAAGGGTGAAGCACCCTGCAGTTAAATTGAATCTGGGCAGTGCACAGGATTTTGCCTTTGCTAACTGGCTGGAGAGAAGCAGGGCTGCAGAGGGTAAAGCTTTTTAATTTTCTTTTATGCAATTAAAAGTTTTGTTATTGAGCAAAATAATCAGCCTTGTTCCACTGTGTTATTAAGTTACTCTGTTTGGCATTTCCACTCGGCCATGATCCAGCATTTCTATCTCCATGCCAACCCGGCCAATGCTTCCTGCGGCTGGTCTCGGCTGACCAGGATGGTTCCTGTGTTATATTGTAATGTTGCAACAGCACATTTGAGCATGATGCAACACAGTAATTGGATCAATACATTGCATGCACTGCTGCAGCCTCGCAACATGAGAAAATGTAGGAAAACCATCACTCAGACCTGTGAACAAAAGCGCAATGTTACTTTGCATTTTTCAGTTACTGTTGTGATTGTGGAAAAATATTGTCATGCGACAGAATTTTCTTGTCTGTTACGTGTCTTTGTGGAGGCTTTTCTGTTGTTAATAATGGATGTACCTTTTGGCTTTCTATTAGCCCTTAGCCATTAGCTTGCCTGTCTGCGTCGAAGTTTTCATCACTTCAACATGCTGTAATCTGATCAAAGAAGATGACATTTAGCCTAGATTAAGCGGACATTCAGGAAGTAAGTTCGCTAACTGCATGTTGAGACGGCTCAAGAGAGAATATGAGATGAATATGAGATATTTTTGGAGTTTGAGTTTCAGGCTGGCTAAAATTTGCATCAGTCTCAACACCTGCTGTTTAGGGAATTATGTAAAATGTTATCTGAAGGTGGTCATAGCCTCTGCCTCTGCAACTGGGTAAGGGAAGGTACCCACAGACTTGACAGGGCCACCATCATTGGTGTGTGATTTTGCTGCAGAACTGTGTTATATCAGGGGATTCCCATGATGCTTTAGTGAATGTTCTTCATACAAAATGGCTTCTGCAGTTTTACTGGGCTCTGTATTGAAATGGTAAGGCAGCCATTTTGCACCATTCTGAAATGCCCACCCACAGCCGTTTTCTTAGAGGCAGATAAATTCTACTGAGGAGCTTTGAGCAGGACAGAGCCTAACTTATGCAGCACAAGCAACTTTTGGAAAATTTCACGTTCTTTGAAATGCCTTTTTTGAGATTGACGGAAATACCTTCATTTAACACCAACAGGTCTTACAGTATTACACCTGATCTGTACACCAACAAGTGTAAAGGTTATATTAAAGGTGATAACATTCCCTGATCTTTCCCTCCCAGCTCCATGCGATCGTTATCTCAATGTCACTGATTAAATTGGTTCAGTACATAGGGGTCTGCAGCAAAGGTACCTACAGGCTGCATTTTCATCTGTCAATCAGAGGAGAGTCTCACAGTGTTGACTAATTAAGCTTTTTGTGGGCGAGTGGGCCTCCTTCATGTTTGCTTGTGTCAAAGTAAACCACAACCAGTAATAGGCAGTATCCAAGGGCTTCTAAATGGCTTCCAAAAGCCATTAAAATGGCATTAAAATAATCTGGCAGACGGGGAAATTTTTGGTTTTATGTCTAGATGTATTAATGACTTTCATGACTTCATGGAAGTTGCCCTTTGCAGGAACAAAAGTAGGTCAACACCATGACCGCTCTGGGGAAGAAAAAGACTGCTAGACGCTAGAGACGGATCTTCAGGCGTAGCAGATTGCCTCGATCGTGAGCTTTCCCGGGGTGAAGCTCGAACCCCACAGGCCTTTAAGATCCGCGCTCGGAGTGCGCACGCACGCTCGGCGCGCCGTCCAGCTGTGCACAAGCGAGAGCGGAGAGGAGCAGGAGCCCGCCCCCGGCGGCGGGCGTCCCTCGGCAGCTGGGGGCGCGGCTCTGAACCGAGAGGCTTCTCATTAAAACGGCCGTGTCCTGAACGGCGCGCCCGGGGGGGCCGGCGCCGGCGGACGTGCGCGGCGCGTATCCGGCGGGAATTACAGAGACGGCTCCCAGCTCGCCCAGGCTGCACTCCCCGGAGCACGGTCTTAATAAGCTGCTTAATTGGAAGCGGGCTAGTAAACCTGAGGGGACGGGGCTCGTGTTCTGCGAGGAAGGCTAAATACGAACCGGCCCCAGCAGCGAGGACATGCGGCTTTTTGGCCAGGGTCAGCAGGGGGGCAGTTTTTTTTTCTGAGAATGCGTGTTCTGTAAATGAATGGTGAACGTGTAGAGACCTGTTGTTGTTAGTAGCGGGAGGCGGAACAGTAGTGATGGTAGTAGTTGTATTCTGTCGACCATTTAAAATGAATGATTTCATCATCTGGGGCGGTATCAATGTTTTGTAAGCCACTTCAAATCTGTGTAATACAACCAGTGGTTCAGAGTGATAACTTGTGTACGTACATATAAACAAGACCGCAACAGCTCTTCAGTAGTAGTTTGTGCACAACTGAATTCACGCTCCCTCTCTTTTAGGATTTCCTGTGGAAGAAAACCCACTTGTTTCATTCTCCGCTGTACGATTACAAAAGATTAATCTTCATGAAGAATGAACTTGAGGCTGCTAAAAATAACGCCTTTCCATAGCATACCCCTTCAGCCTTACTTTTAAGGTGCTATGTGAAGTGTAGAAAAAATGGAACGGGAAGGACATTATCGTATTCATTATTTTTTTTTCATTGCATCTACCTGCCGTTTCCCATCCCCGCTTATTGACAGTGAGAGTGGAAAAATTATATTTTTGACTCGGTGAGAGTCTTAAATATTGATGAGCTCTAAAGGGAAAGCGATCAGCGAGCCGGTAGGCAGCTGCGGTCTGAGGGGAGGCATTAAATTGGGACCCGATCCGGCTTCGCCCAGGCCGGCTGCGCCCGCCGGTCCGCAGTGACCGCTTTTCAGCCCGGAATCCAAGAAGCACATCATTAAACTGTAATGAATGCCAGCGCTTCCCAGAGAAAGGCCTGAAGAATGTGCTGCGGGCCCTCGTGTGGGTCGATTTTTCCAAAGGCTCCCTGCGCAGCACATGGAAAGCGATGCAGGGGAGACAGTGTGGCCCTCTGAAAAATGCTGGACCTGCCTGTGCATAAATTTGCATCAGGCGAGCTCCATCTGGGGTTTACTGATACCAAACGTGGGAGAGTATATCATAAGCATTCCTGTGAGGCCTAGCCATGCATGTGTATCTATTTATGTGTGTATGAATATTTATATCTGTTTTTGTGTTTTGTACGGATGCTTTCCGTATGTATCTTTATATGTGTGTTTTATGCATGCATATTTATGTGTGTGCATGCGCGCGTGCGTGCATGAATGAATGGATCAATGGATGGATGGATAGATGTGATTGTGTTGAGTATGTCTACACCAGAATTTATGTAGTAGAAATGTGTCACCAGTTCAGTTTTTGAAGACTGCGTGACTTTGGGTTTCTCACGCAGAGACTGAATTTCCCGCTAGCATATTCATGGACATGCATATTAAATTCACGATAAGGTTATGGAAGCAGATGCATTTGCACACGCAGAGAAAGATGTTTCACAGACATTCACTCGGTATGTAGCGAAAGTTTTCTCCAGCGCAACAGGAAGAAAGAGAGGGTAACTGTCTTTGACTTGTTTGAAGGGCATGGCTTTACACAGGGGCTGTGTGACTGGAGGCGGGTTATGTAATTGGAGAGGTCCTAGCAGAGGGAAGCACCGAGCTTCCTGAGACAGCCACTGCTCTGAGACATCCCTCCCATCCCCCCACATCCTCATTCTCACACCCGCTGCTTTGGGAGTCTTCTGTTGCAGCTGTTTGTGTGTTGAGACATCATCCTAAGTGTCTGCGGGTAGGATTGCTGGATACTGTGTGTGTGTGTGTGTGTAGGTGAATAGCTGAAAAACACGGAACCCTGTTTAGTTGGTTTCATGTAATGAACTCATTGTCTCATGTCACTAGTTCTGAAATCAAAAAAGTACAGATTTTGATGTCAACAGGATGCTGAATTCAGAGCCAAGGAGCGGAGCATTTCTGTGTGCATTTTTAATGGCCGGGCTAAATGAAAATGAGGAGACGCTGATAAAAGCTGAAATCCATACCCGGCATCCTTAAGCGAGAGATTTCTCTGCTAGTCCCTCATCCATTCCGCTCCATTATTTTCTCCACTTACAACTGTGTTGCGCTCAGATTTCATTCATGGTGATGGTTGTATTAGCTGTGATTGATGGCTATATTAGCCGTGACAGTTTCCCCCCTAATGTTTTACCAGGGCTGTGAGTGCTGTTTTTGTGATAATTAGCCCCTATGCTTTAAGGAGTATCATGGCACAATGCACAGACCGGGGGTGTGTCAGAGCATTCAGCTGTACCAAATGTGCAGTGCTGCCTGCTTTAATGGAAAACAGGCACAGAGCATGCTTGGAGATGTGGGCAGGAAGGTCAGAGAACAGACATTTGTGCGCTGGCCCTGTATATTAGGGGGTCTCTTCGCGTTGAAGGAGGCAAATCAGCGGCTGTAATCACTCCCAGGCTCCAGGCAGCCACACCCCGCAGGTCCGGCTCACCCTGCGGCTCTTGAACGATGCCCTCCGGGAACCTCCTGGCCGTCTACCTTCCCTACCGACGCCTACCAGCCTACCAGCTCTAGCCTCCGGCGCGGTGCAGCCCGGGCCTAGAGGCCCTCTCTCGTGGCATGGGCGGGAACGCCCCCATCCCCCACCCACCTCCCGGCATCAGTTGCGGCGTGGAGCGCTCCTCGAGCAAACCGCCGCGGAGGACATCAGAATTCGCGCTCTCGCACGTCTTCCTCCCACCACGGCGCCGCTGTTGCCACAGTAACCTGCACGGAGCAGCACGAGGCACAGCTCGTCTTCGAATCCCACACGGTTAAGTGTTAAGTGACGGATGAAAATAGCCCTTCCAGTGGGATGCTGGTGGGGCGCTGGGAAGTGGATGGCCTTTTTTTTAATTCACTATGGCTAGTGAAGTCTGTTTCTTAATGTACTGATAGCTCACATACGCATGCTGAATGTACATCAGTCACAGAGTTGTCCTTTCCATAGTACCACTTTTTGCGCAGGGACATTAGTTTTTTGTAGAGGGGATTGGCTGGGATATTAGCTGAGCAGCTAGTACCAGAATGTAATGTTAAATGGAGGTTATATATTTTTTTTCCTGGGGTGGGTGGTTGCGGATACGAATGATCTGTGACTATATACCATATTGTTCATCAGACAAATGACTGTGCTAGAGTTAGAGGGCAGCAGACAGCAGTTTATTGCTTTTTAACACATCACTCTACACAGACGCTGTAAAACGAGGTACAGGTATGCATGGTGTTGTGATTGCCCAAGAAAAATCAGCGTGGTTTCGTTCAGGCATTTTGCACGTTTTCCATCGGTCTTGCGGCTTGGCGTCCTGCCTTTGTCATAAGGGTGAGAAACACTGATGGGGGTGGTAGGTTGTTGTGCTGTTGGTTCTGCGCAGACGGGTCCCCGCCACCCTCCCAGAGCTCGGATCCCGGATCTCCTCCAGGCCCAGTGGAAACCCCCATGAGTCAGGGAGTGCCGGTGCGGAAAAGGTGCGAGTCTGTGAGTCAGCGCAGCGCACTGAGGGGCTGCTGGGGGGTAGGGGAACACCACCGAATGGTTTGGAGGCTCCCGCAGCTCAGCACGATGCTGTCTGGGGGCTGCGTGGGCTGCAGCTGAAGGCGCTCTGTGTGGATTTGAAACCTTCAGAACGTACGCGCACGTCACGCCGGTGTGACACTGCAACTTTGTCACTCCACACATGCCTCTCGGAACATCGATGATGATGTACAAGAACTATTCTGCTAGCAATCACTTGAGTGATGATTTTCTGTAAAGCCTGTATGTAAAAGGTTTCCGTAAAAGAAGAGTTTTATTGTCATTGTACAGGACAACAAGATTACAGTTACTCCCCGGTATCAGTGCTGTGACAACATATAGTAAGAATTAAAGGCAACAAGAATAAATACAAAAAAAAGTACAGGATGTGTGATGTAGAATATGAGAGTAGTGGAACATAAATAAATAGTAACAGCAGTAAAGTGTCTGTGCAGTGACAGGAAGTACTATTGTATGACATTATACTGTATTAAAGTGCGGTGTGCATAGTCCATATTATTGCACAAGAGGAAGATTTGCATTGCATCACATATAATACTGACATTATTGCACATGTCCAGCGTATAAAACATGCCAGGCAGGTTCCCCCCTCGGTCTAACCTGTGTGTGACTTTTTTTGCACCACAGTAAGTGCAGTGTTACAAATCCATCAAGGTCTCCTGGGAGACTCTGTTGACACTCGCTCTGAGCGCAGTCCGGAGCCTGCAGTACAGAGACGGGATTGGCTTCATCCTGTTGAGGTCCCATCTAGAAACTCATTTGGTGTCTGTAAGCAGTTAAGACGCTGTTGTTGAGAGCTACGCCCATCCTCCCATTGATGTCTGCTCCCCTATGGCGCGACTTGTATTGTGAACTATGTTTGTTCAGTTGGGGGATTGCCCTGGCCTCACTTCACTTTTCTTCGCAAGTGTAGAGTGTGAAACTGTGAGATTATGTTAACATACCATTGGCACTTCTGAGGTGAGGGTGAAAAAGTGGAAACTTTCCCCAGAAAAGTTTTTCAGAATCCGTAGGGCATTGTTAAAAGAAAAAATAACAGGCTCAGTAATTTCATAATCGTGCAGCGAGGTAGTTGTTTGTGTTGTCAAATAAATCTCTACTGAAATAACACAGATAATGCAACTTGTTTTTCTTCTCGTTTCCTGGCAAGCAGAGCCTTGCTCCAATAACCCTTATGGCTACATTTGTGAACAACAGCATCACAGAAGGGGTTTGTAAGTTGTCAGGTATTTTTTCAGAATAGGGCTGTAGATAGGCTTCTATTATAGGGTGACAGAGGCTAACAGATACACACTGTCACCTCACTCCCTGTTCCCAGTGACACCACTTTGTAAGACTTGCCAGAGATTGACTTTCCATTTCAAGTAACGCTTCCACACACACCGTTCACTGCTCCCAGAGACATGTAGCATCTTGCCTCTGTGGCACTGAAAAGTTTGGTCTCTCATTTAGGGTAATGGGAGTTAATTAGGACCTGGACAGACCAAGCTTGGTCCAGAGGTCACAGACGACCAGCATGGATGAGTGGGTGTGGGGGTGGTGGTTACCTCTAGAATGACAGACTGCACAGAGCAAGCCTGGGAATTTGAAACATGTTTCCACTACCACATCGGTTTGTCATTGCTGTGGATTCCAGAAGGAGTGTTCTGGTGTGTGTGTGCGTGTGTGTTGTGCATGTGTGCCTGTCACGCATGTGTGCCTGGGCGCTTATGTGTGTGCTCGTGTGTGTGCTTGTGTGTGTGATCGTGTTTGTGCTCGCGTGCGCGCGTGTGCTCGTGTGTGTGATCTTGTGTGTGCGTGTGTGCGCTCGTGTGTGTGCGTATGCTTGTGCGTGTGTGTGTGTTAGTGTGTGTGTGTGCGCGTGTGTGTGCGCATGTGTGTGTGCGTGCGTGTGTGTGCGTGCGCATGTGTGCGCACAGTCCTGTGTATGGCTCTGTATGTGCTTTATTCCTCCCTGCAGGTGAAATTAATTTGGGATGCATGTCTCAGTGCTGTGTTCCACCCCACATTTGGCGTTATACAAGAGGCTTTGTTGTTGTGGAAGTGCAGAATGTCTGGCACTTTTTTTTTCACTGAACCCTTGCAGGTAATTTCCCTGCTGAATGTTCTGCAGGTGGGGGTATGGGCAGGGCCTTCCTCCGCCGGAGAGGCCTGGTGTGAACTGTCTGCTGCAGAGAGGGAGGGCTTTTTCGCCTGTGGAGATGAGAGTACTGTGGGAATGCAAAGGAGAGCAAACAGATGGGAGAAAACAAACCGAAGGCAAGATACGAGAGCGGAAAACCCCTGCAGTGAGGAAGAGGAGGCGCTTTCCCTGCACGTATGCCAGTCCGCTGCTCTGCGGCCATGGTGAAGTCTGTCTGAGTGCTCGGCTACGATTCAGTGTTCTCCCTTATTTTTATACCTGCTAGCTGCTGTAGTTGAAAGACCTCAGTGGTTGTTATAGTAGTGCAGAAAAATATGAATGAGTGCATTTGAAACCACTACAACCCAAAAAAGGATGCGGTACTATAACCCGGGCCTTCATCCTGTAATGGTCATCTTTGAAACGGCTCTCAGGGTTCTCGTGCATTGTGTGCAGAGAGACTGGGGGTAGCCTCTAATCGGGAGCCTGTGGGATTCTAGTGCTTCTGCACCGCTGCACTGGTGCAGTCACGTAGCAGTGCCTCCCTGCTCAGAGCGGAGAAGTGGTGTGTGTGTGTGTGTGTGTGTTTGTGAGGGCTGCAGCAAGTGGGGGAGCTGGTGATGTGCTGCCCGCCTCAACCGCAACAATTAACATGAGGGCTGAGCTGGCGTAATGCTGAGAACAACGCCCCCCCTTCCCTTCTGCCACCCCAAAACCCTGGCACTCCGCTGCAAAAATTACAAATGTGTTAGTGGAGCATCATGACAACTTAGCAAAATGCAAAAGGGCGCATTTATGAATGAGCGGGGTTGTGCCATTTCTGGGGTGACACTGCCCCCTTGTGGGGGTCCAGGGACACGCAAACACACATGCATATGGGCAGGCACACGCATATAACGCCATCTAACCTTTGTAAAATCAAAGAGCCAGAGAGAATTTGAGACTCATGACATGCTTGGGTTTGAGGATCACCTCCCATTGTGACATGGGGGAACCGTGCAGCAAGCAAACCGTACACCCTTACCCATGTCTGTATGAGAGTGACATTGTTGCATCACCTTGCTTGGGGTTATGACAGGAATGGTCCACTCGGATTCAAACCTGCAGCCTTCTGGTCAGAAGACCACTGTGGTACGCTGTTCCCCCACTATTGGTGGCTCTTCTACAGCAGAGAGGCTGACCGGGGAACACAGACTTCGGTTCGGCTCAGCACCATGGGAATTTTCCATAGCTGCTTGCTCTCCCATTCTGAAGCCACCGCTTTCATGCGCAGATCCAGATGTTTCATATCCTTAAAAAGCTGCGAAACATCTGTCTCCCCACCTGCTGGGAGGGAATAAAGATGCCACTCAAGGTTTGACAAGGCAGGCATATGTCACTTCTGCTCGCTTGTCAGGATGTTTAAATGGGGTGCAGAATGCTTGAAGTACAGCCACTGTGGCAACCTTAGACCATAGCCTGACTGTTTGAAATTGCATTGTTCAGTATTTTGACAGATGCCTGCCTCTCTCCCTCTCTGGACATTTATATTTGTGCAGGTTTTTCTATATATTTTCATGTTGTTGGTGTGATAGATGCACAATAAATACAGATCAGTTACAACTCGTTCATTGTCAATTACGTGTTATGTTTGCTTGTGAAATGTTTTCGCCCTTGGAATGCTTTGTCCAACCTGTTTGGGGATACGTGGCTGAAATTGCTATGAAATTACATGTTTCATTGCCTCCATTAGTAGTTATTTCTGGCACAGAGAGGCCAACCTGGTTTCTAAATCTGAAAACGCACCAAGTCTCAGGTTTCCAGCAGCATATGGCGACGCTGAATGGATGGCTGGCACTAATCTGTTGTTGAAATTACCTCTGCGTTCGAGAGCCCCGCAGAGCAGGCTGTGCAAAGCCCGCTGTGCCAGAGCCCTTCCTGATCCTGCCTCCGGCATCGGTTGCATTGAGGGAAATCATCTGATGGGTTGTGGCACGGGCTGTCTGCGGTGCGGGTCTTCATCGCCACCCAGTGGAGGCCGGGGGAAGCGCAGGCAGATCTCAGGCGCCAGCTTGCTACTGTGTTGTAGCATGATTGGAGGGGGTCTCTGAGGGGTTTGTTAGTGCTGGTAGAGAGAGGACAGGGTGTATTTCTCGCAGCTCTGTTTGCATTATTGAACACAGCAAAGAGAGGTGCGGCGCACAGTCTAGTGCAGGGCAGGCCCCCCTGCCCTGGTGTTCCGGGGCACGGAACACCTCTGATCCACAGATTGAATTTCTCAGGTGCATTAATGCGTGGTCGTGACCTCCTTTGCGCTGATAGACCGAGGTCGAGGCACCTTTTCAGACATGCGCCTCACCCCGTGGGTGACTCCACTTTCCGCTGCTGGGTCGGGCTGGAAGCTCTCTCATTACAGGACGAAGCCGAGTGCTGCGTGCACGGCCTGTTTAAAGAGGACGTCGGAAGCAGGGCCCGGTGGTGCAGCTTGCAGCTGAAGGGTGTGGCTTCGGGGGGGAGCGGGAGGGAGGGAGGGGGAGTTTGGTAGACATGGCACCCTCCACCCCTTGGTTTCTGTGTGCCATCTCCCTCGCCCTCACTGCTGACGCCAGCGAAAGAGGATCCGCCGTGGCACTCCCTGCTGGAACGGGGGGCGAGGGAGAGAGGGCACAGTGCCACACTGCAGGAGCCGGTTCCTTCCAGAACAGTCTCCCGCGCCGTATCCGCTGCATCAGAGGCTGGGTCAAGGACGGGGCAGCGGTGGAGCACACTAGCAATAAAGCATAGCTGGTCTGATGCCTGACCAAGACGCGATTGTTTGAAATTCTGAATAATTACCCATTGTTGTTCAGAGGCTTACTGGTTTAAAAGCTGCTGCAACTTAGGAACGTCTTACTCATTGTAGCCCACAAAGTGTTCATTGTTTATATTACCAACTGATTGTTACCAACATTTAGGTGAGGTTCATAATAATGAGATATAGGCACTCTTAAGAAATATAATGAGATTCTTGGCTAAGATGAGCTTGATATCGCTAGTGACACTAGCCTCTAGCATTGGTACCGTGAGAGTCATTACAGCATGTTGTCCCCCCTGCATGCTCTCCCCTGTGTGGTAGCAAAGGTTTATGTCCCAGCAGAGGGCTTGTCTACAGCGAGTTTTAATGTAGTCTCAAAAAGCAGGCAGGACCCCAGGCACCCTGGCTGCTAAGGTTTCTGGGCTGTATGTGTAGATGGGCTGCGCCAAGGTGGATTTTAACATCACTCTGCGCTGAGCTGCCATTTTGACACATGAAAATCGCCTTCTGCTCTCCCTATGGGATAAGAATTGCCATGAGAATTGCCGTTCTAACCCTAACCCAAAACCTAACCTCTGTTACAGTGGCCGTGCTTTAACTGCAATGTGGACACCATCGCTAAGCCCAGCACAGTCTGAAGGTATGAAGCAGACGCGTATTTTGGGATTGTTAATAAAAGAGAAGGTTAAAAAAAACAAGTCAATGCAAGAGTGGCGTGAGGTTGTCAGAACCTTAACTGATCCCACCGCCAGTAGAGTCTAAAGGACAGAGCAGTGTTTACTCACGCCAAAAACACCTGTTCCCATATGTTTCAAAGGCCCTGCTTCACCTCTCAACTCAAGGCAGCAATTTCAGACGCAGGGGTAGAAGGAGATGAGGATTCCAATCCCAGATTACTGCAGAGCCATTCTGAAATTCTGCACACACATTGAAAAGGCAAGGACTGCAGTGGTTCTGAGTCATCTGGGGGCACGTGCATTAAAAAAAAAGAAGGTGATGCATTCTTGTTCTAGCCTGGCAGCCTCAGAAGTCAGGTCAGAGGGTATCTGTGAGCGTTACCAGCCCCATAACAGAGCAGTCTGGATCACACCATGTTTAAACAGGCCATTCTGTGGTGGTGAGCTCACAGGCTCACCCTGCACATGCTCCCCAGTATGTCACAGTATGTCACAGCACACTGGGAGTTGTCACTGTAAGATCACTCCATAAATCTCTTATTGAACTGCCTCTTCATGCCTCTGCTCGTAATGAGCTCACTGTGCGCACGGACACATATGTACCTACATCACACATGTCGTGTCGTGCTCGGGACGGTGACGTGTGCGCGCTGACGACAGCGGCCAGCTGCGTTCGCGCTCCCGTGATTCACCCCCGCGCTATTGGAGACGCACCAGGGCCTTGCTGTAGTAAAGCCTGTCTTTAATCACTCAGATGGGCTCGTCACTCTGCCATCCCGGAGATGCACAGCTTGCGTAAGCTCTGTCAACTGCCGGCGGGTGAAGAGCAGGCTTGCGCCAGCGCAGAGAGAAACGGCAGGGAAACGGCTGGCTGGAGGGTGACATTAGGGCCAGGGCTGCATACGGGCGTGTACCTCACAATATGCTACCTGTCATGATTAAAAGGGTCATGACGTGATGCGGCCGGTGTCACAGTATGATGTGTATGAGGATGCGCATACTTCATTACACAAAACCAGTCGTGTATTCATGAGATTCCAGCACTGGCCAAATTTACAGCTCTTTCTGTATGTGTGGCTAGAATGGATGTATTAGCTTGAAAATCCTTTCTCTCCATCAAAATATACAAATTTTGCAATGCCTTTGATATAATGCAACACAACTGTGAGTGTTTGGAAAGGTCAAAGCAATGGTAGAAGCTCACAGTGTTAAAAAAGCTCACAGTTCTTAAAAAAAGAAAACCACAGACATTGTTAGCACCATGTTTGTCACTTGAACGCCATTGCTAGTTGCATTCTGTCTTTTGTACATGGCTGTATGTTGAGGTCGATGTTGTGCCACTGAATGCGGTGGTATCAGCACATAGTAACCTACCTGATGGTTTTGTGTACACTGAATCTCCATGACCAGGGAGAAAACAACAACCCTTTAAACCCTAGAGGTTGTATGTTGAGGCAGTATGTTTCTGCTGTTATGTCATCAGAACTGGAAATACCACATTGCTGCTGTATTGAAGGCTGAAACTTAAAATCACTAAACATAAATCAATATATAAGCGTACAGATCTGAGAGTTTAACTGAACAAATACAGCCACTGCAGACTAAGCTGCTGTTCAGTAGGAAAAGGAAGGGGATTGCGGCAATGAAATATTTGTCACTACTCTGCAGTTGGCGGAAGAGTTCTTTTGTTTTAGTATGTAGCAATGTGTTGTCCTTCCTCCCCCTCTATTCCACTGGTGTCCTTGCCCTCAATTTGCTACACTTTAAAAAGTAGCTGTTGTGTGTCTGCAAAAAAAAACATCTTGTGATTGTATGAAACTTGCAGCGCGGCTCCTCCTCTATACGACATGCATGTATTTGCATCACTTCTCTGTATTGGCTGTGTAAATGAAAAAAATCCATCCTCCTCTGTGACTAGCGTATGCAATAATGTGTGTGATTATGGCGCTTCTGTGTTGTCTAGGTCTGTCTTGGTTTCCAAACAGGCAATTCGGCTGCTGGGCTAAGATAAAAAGACCAAGAACTGCAGAAATATTTAATAGGGGAGAGAGGCTCTCCCCCTTCAGAGTTTACTTGCAGAAACCAGGCTAGACAAACTTCTAGATAAAGCAGAGTCAGTGAGGAGTAAGAAGGAGTTTATTGGCCCTGATGTGTTGTCTAGGTAAGCTGTCTTAACTCTCATCCACAGTACTACAAGTAAATCTTTGTCTTCATCATAAAAGGTTGCTAGTGCAAGACAAGGCAAGATTATCAAGAAAAAAGAAAATAGGAAGTGATTAACCAGGATATACTCCACAGAACTATAGTGGTATTTACATTCCTCAGCTAACACAACCACACTTATAATGAGGGGATGGGGGATGAATGGTAATGACAGCTCACATTAGTCGACATCTCCCACTGAAAGATGCCTGCTTTTCAGAATGATCAATGAAGACTACAGGATTGTTCCATAGGGTCTTGCTGTTGCCATTGTTTTTTACTACAGCGTGTGCCTTTTCTGGATTAATCATGAGCTTGTGGAGTTGTAGTGGTGGATAGACAGAAATGGCTTTTTCCACCTGCCTCTGCCACAGTGCGTTTATTGATTTGACCCACAGACATCCTCGTTGAGGGCTTAACCCTCTCTGTTGATACAGACAATCCCATCAGATATGGGTTACAACACTTGGGTGGAGTTTAAGGTCTAAAGTACATGTAACATTTATAAACAGAAATGCTATATGCCAGACAAATTGCATATACCATGGCATTGAGTAACCCCCAAAATTAAACCCATGTACAATGTGCAGTAACTAATCCAGGTCTCACAGCACCTTACAGGTTTAGCCTTTGGTGAACTTCCCATGAATAAATATCTGTTCCTCTCCGTAGGTGTCCATTGGCAAGCTTTACACCACTCAGAAGACCATTGTAGAAGAGCAAGGGGTGAAGAAGCCCCACTGAATCTCAGGAGTGGGAACCTGGATGGAAAGTCTGCTGACAGACAGACACGGGGGGGGGGGTGGTTCAGAGCAGTCACCTCCGGGGTGGCGATGGGGGACGTGTGATGGGGAAAAAGGGGTCATGCTTGCGTCTTTGATGCCCAGGTTGTTACCTCCAGTGTTTGTTCCCTTGCCAGCCCTCTCCTCAGCACTAAGGCGAAATATTCAGCTACTGTATGCGAGCCATACACACTGTGAGTACGTTGTACAGTCAACTTTGATTCCCTTTTTTTTTTTTTTTTTTGCTTTAATTTTTAAAGTGTTTATGGTAAATATATATTTTCATTTGAAATGGTGGAACAATTAAAGTACATGTTGGAATCACAGTCTTTGTTTTTTTCATTTATGAACACATTTTTCAAACATCTCACAGTTAATCATCTAAACAGTAAGTAATATGCAATGCATAATATGCGCATGCATACATCTGCAGTCTGTATTTATATACATACATGCACTATCTATATCTAATGTATTTGTTTACATACATATGTACACATGAATATAGTTACTCTCCTGCTGCCTGTAAAGACTGAGGTAAAGGTGCCCTGCAAGGCAACACATATAAAAATAGCAAAACTCTTTGTTGATGTTGGGGCAAAAACTGAGTGATGACCTAGTGATAGAGATTAAAGGTTATAAAGTCCATGTTGCATCAACTGCCCGGGGCAAGAAAAGCCTGTTCTGTAAGACTGACGCAATAAGGTTTTGTACAGTGGTAATTCTGCTACATCACTTCTCAGCCCCTGTCTGTCATCACCCAGTTTAGTAAATCCACACATTTCCAACTCAAATACAGAAGTGTAGTGGAAAATAGGGAAAAGACTCAATAGAGTCATGGCTGTGGTGGTTAACTAATACGCCATGTACAGTTTCATACAACATGAGCTATGCGCCAGAATTAATGATGAATATGTGGGGAAAAAAAACGCTACTTCTGCCCATCACTGAAAATGCACTGGAAATGTTCACATAACCCAAATTGTTACCCAAGTGGTGTGAAGTAGACTAACTCACTCATTTGCATTGTATTTATAACATTTTATCATGAGATTTTTTTAGTTACTTATTAATTGTGTTGGGTTATGACATAATTTATAATCTAATGCCTATGAAAAACTGTTAATTGTTAAAAAAACTTTTGAACTGTGAAGAAAAGCCATTGCCAGTACTTTACGCAGTAGCTACGTAAGCCATTTAATAGGCATAATTCTAGCATACAACATATTCAATAGCTAGCCTCCAGGTAGCATTTTAACAAAACTACAGCAATTAGCTTCTTATTAATAAAATGATGTGGTAATTGTAATGACTAATTGCTTAATAATATGGTTCCATCATATAAATTTGTATGTGTGTGTTTCTGTGTTTTTGTGCTCATAGTGTGATTTTCACCTGTAGTTCAACTAACCAACTGCTCAAAGAGTTTAAACTTAAGTGTGAACTTAAAGCTATTTTATTGCTTTCTTATGCACAAATTAATTACCCTTTTAACTTGGGGTGGCTACATCTGGTAATTGTGAAATTGACAGAGTTGAAGTCGAAGGTAATTTCCTTGCGAGTTCATCAAATTTTTATTTCCAAGATAAGGTCATCCACATTATGTGAAATGACCCAGCTCAGCAACTCCTCACCCTAGCTGAAAGGAGCAATTTCCAAGCTGAAGAATTCCACCCAGCTAACCAGTGATTCTGTGAGTTGAGGGGATAGTATTTAGACCACAAGGGACCAGATGAGCATGGAGGCTTACTGCATTGGCACTGCAATCACATGCATTTTTACCTGAGCCTGAAGAGATATTACAACTGAAAACTCTGCATTTATTGGATGATCCAACATTTTTTCTTGTGTGCAGCATTTCACAGAATAGTTTTCTACTAACACCTTTTTAGATATAACATCATACAACCCATCATTTCAGTTTATTTATTTAAATCATTGCTTCCAATTGCTAATGTACCCTTACAAGTCATTAATTGAAAATGACAAATAAAGCAGCAAAACTAAATGTCAATGTGCATTTTCTATAGTTTTGTCATGTTACCTGTGATAAATTTTTTTAACAGAAGCTTTCTTCAAATCACTTTAGCTGGACTCTCATGTCAAATGGTACAAGTCCATGTATGTAGATGTCAAACTTTTTGTCATCAAGGTTGTAACACTTTAGCCATATGATATTTAATATCCAACCAACCAACTTACAAATGAATTTGCAAACTGAGAATGGCTAAAGCAGTCCTAGTGCACACTTCTCCCAGTGAATGTCCTCCCAGCACAGACATAGGATTGACATCCCCAAATACTGAAGCTCAAACTGAAAACCTGCCACGAAAACCAAGCTTTTATTTACTGATTAGATGGTAAACACAGTCAAACATGATCCATGCCTTGGACTTTGGTTCCAGAAAGGCCGGGGATGATCTCAGATAAGGGGACAAGCACATCGTACTCGTCTACACAGTGACAACAGCCTGACATTCCTCTAGTGGCTGGTGGCATTGTAATGTGTGCAAACCCTAAATGGGACATGACATTGTTGTCATTAGATCATTTAAATCATTCTGCACATCTCAAGTTGTGTATTGTATCATTTGGGATTTTTACTTACAAGTCACAAAAGGTGTTTGGACCACCACAGGGGTGCTTATGATACACTCACATGTGGTGAAACTTATTTTAAAAAGATGTATGTCCTTTTCGGTACAAGGAAAACACTGTTTACCATTTACCAGAGAAGCTGCCAAAAGGTACCAACAGTCCTAACACTGCAGTGACTTATGGCATATTAACAGGAAAGTGTTGAAAGTGCAACAGCTCCAATGGGATAGTATGAGTTGCTGCCAAACCACTGTGCAATATTAACAGACTTAGAGATCCAGATGTTCTAATAATTGAGAGGAAACTCGTAATTTCAAACAAGCTGTACATTTGTTTTACTCATTTGGTTCATGTAAATTTTTCCATCTAGTTTAGGTACATTTTTCCACCCATTTTAGCGAGTCTTTGCAGAACATCTACAATCATTTTTCAAATCCCCAAGTAACAGAGCACAAGACCCACACTGCACAAGGGTACCACATATGACAACACAATCAGAACACACGTCACAGCCTGACCAAATTCTCTATCATTTCACTTGATATTGATTAGGAGAAGATACAGATACTCATGTAACTCCATGCACCTTTTTAAAGTCAAGGTAACATGGAATTTAACATTGCATAATTCCAGATTTGTAATTGCACTGTATGCTCGGACCTTTGCTGTTTAACCATTATATAAATTACTATTGTGACAGAACTCGGTTTTGTAGGTATAGGCCTAATTCAGTTCAAACTCATCATCTGAGCAGGATTTTTCAATTAAATTGAATTTATTAATACTGGACTTGATAAAAAAAAGAATTGGAATTTGTAAGCTTGAACCCTCTGAAGAAAACCAGTTCTACATGGAAATATTTGCTTGCACGACATTAAATTAACTAAAAGGAGCACATATCTAATTCTAATTCTAATCCAAAAATTCACCTTGTGACGTCGCATTTGATCAATTAAAAGTGACTTGGTCCATTTATCCATTTTCAAGTGTTGAAAAAAAAAACTTATTTCATGATTACTGTTTATACTAATAAATGCGCACTGGGATGACATTTCTTTGACACTGTGTTGCTGTTAAGTAGCATCGAATGCAGCGGTCTCATAGGTTGACATGCAGTGATACTTCAAGGTGTAATTCTTTCCATCGTTGTTGTCCCAGAACTCACCCTGGTCAGTCTTGGAATACACTGCGAAGTGCACCGAGGAGCTGGGGTCCAAAAACGGAGGCGTGTACATGGTGAACACGAAGTGCTTGCCAGCGGTAGCATTATCCTCGCCTGACACGGGTAGCGCTTGCGCATCCATGAATGAAAGCCAGTCGTTGAACGTGTACCTCACCCCGACCTCATGCTTACAGCAACCCGAAGTGAGAGCTCTGATCACGCCTCGGACGTCAAATCGAGTGACAGTAACTTTTTCTAAAGCTACATGACACCGTTGGACCCGAGTGTCAAAATCGTTTGTCTCCACTGGCATCTTGAATGTGGGAATCAAACGGTCCACGGCAAAGGTGGATTTGAATTTGCCACCTATCTCTCCAAAGAACTCGCGTTCCTGCTGAGGAGGGAAGCTCTGTAACCTTGAGAACACTTTTGAAGGAATGTGAGGGTCTTCAGTCGCGTTAAAGTGCTTCACGCTAGCCAAGTTAAGTCCTAGCGCATCTGCAAACTTTACTCTCTTCCTGCAGCTTTGCGAAATTTCTTCTAAGAGGTTAGCCTGCTCCGGGTACGCGGGCAGGGATTTTGCCCTCCGCCTGTCTTTTAACAGGATCTCCTGCTCCTCCAAATCCTCGTAATCGTCCTCTGTCTGATTGCCGTTTTCGGGTGGCGCAGGTGAGTCAGACTCTTGAGTGCTGTCGATATCCATGTAGTTTCTACAAGCCAGTGAAGGTCTGACAAGGGAACGTTTTTCTCTTAGTGATGTGAGCCCTCCTTGTGTAGTGCCATCAACTATAGCTAACACAAAACTGCCCCCGACAGGATCCAAAATCGTAGCCACTCTAGTAGTGCGTCACAGCAACGTAATCCAGAAACAACAATCGGAAAAGTCTTGCCGAAGAAGCCGTGTAATTGAAAATGTGCGTTTGAATGATTACCAAACGTCTCTTGTTATACTCAGGTATAAGATTAGCACAGCGTTTGAAAACAACGTTTCGTGACCTAGAGCAGTTAAAATCATTTGCTTTAGATGTGTTTATGAATCCCTATGCAAATAGCACATGGTATTGTTCCTCTCTTTATTTCTAATGAAGAAGTCACGTCAGACAGTACTCCTTTCAGACTGAAGTTTTCTGATGTGCTTCACAAGATAAATAAGCTGCTTAATGAAGCCTACATTACTAGTTAGCAAAGACACACTCAGACTGTGTTTGTGTATAAATAAACAGCCACACTACAACCAACTACAAAGATTTTCTCATGGTTTTATTACAATGAACTGGCTAATATTAACCTTCCTGCTGTGTTCCAGTCATCTGAAAACACAAAATAAAAATGATCAGCCATTGGAAATTATTGGGTGAGGCTTCAAGAAATGGACACACTGCCACTCCCTAACCCCATATGTGCATGTGTACGTGCACACACATACACACACACACACACGCACAAATGTGTTTGTGCGTGTGCATGTACACACACACATACACACAGCCTTCTTGGATTTCCCTGGCAATGTGTTAGTGCATGAATAGGGTTAGGCCCTAGATGTCCTTTCTTTACTAATAAAGTCATAATGGTCAGATTTGACCAGGAACACCACAGATGTTAGTTTGTGCCACTTTAAAAAAAAAATTGAAAGGGATTCAAAACAAATTTCCTGGTTAAACATTAAAACAAAATGGTCTGTGATAAATAGCACAATATGTTTCCTCTGTTATTTACTATAGTCAAAATAATCCATAAATAATGCTACTTTTTACTCAAAAACATGTTTAGCTCAGGTCAATGAGGCCTACTGGCCAAAAGTTCCAAATAGAAATACAAAACCTGTCATAATTACTAGAAATAAAGTTGATAAAAAGATCTAATGCAACATCCAATGATAAAATATGCATAATAAGAAATTTATAAACAGTTATAAGGGGTCGGTTATTTTTCACCGGGAACACAAAAGTAGGTAACAAAATGAACACAAGCGTTAAAAGTGTAGACGTACATCTGTATAGCTTGTTGCAAAGGGGCAAAATATTTGCATTACGTAGGCATATACTGCTTATTACTTTTTAGTGGTTTATAAATAATAATAAATGAAAACTTTTTTACAATAGCTTCACAAAATCAAGTCTGTAAACGTTACTATAATTGCTCGAAGAGATTTTTAGAATTACGTAATTATCTTTGCACGTCACCGTGTGTTTCACTTTGCGTCACTACGGGATAAATGATCTTAGATGCCAGGAGCTGACAAGTACGTGCGTCATATTTATTTGTTCTTTTTGCTTCTTTTATAAGTTTTGGAAGTTTATTCAGAAGTTAATTTTTAACTAAGTGGTTGTATTTCATTTTGTATTCTTTATCTCATCCGCAGAGTGAAAGGGTTATACGAAGGCTAAATATAAAGCCGTTTAAAGAAAGCTGATTGTTTTGTATAGATATAAAGACTATCTTTGATCATTTATTATTTAAAAAAATGAAAGGACATCAGTACTGTTGACAATAGTATAGTTTTAGAATATGTAATGTTATCATTCAGTAAATTGAGATTATTTGTATGGTTCACACACGCATAATTTATAGTGGAGCAACCGGTGAAGAAGTGATTTTGTTACATGTGTCTACTGGAACGTCTTTATAATACGACACCAGCATTTAACCATCATTTTATTTTATTTATTTATATTTTTCCTGAATAATGCTTCTACCACAGTGGCAACACTGAACTGAATCAGAGGAAGCGCGCTGAAGGGAAACGGGAAGTGATGTCGATGGGTTTACCCTATTCGAATCCAGCGATTGGTTCAGCGCCGAGGCGAGACTCAGGAACTGAGGAGAAAACAAACATAGGAAGAGCCAACGTTCGCTACAAACCGAGGATTACATCAAGAAATTATTAATGCACTGTTTACTTAAGAGGATCAACTGTGGCCATCGACAATGTTTACAAATTTGGAGAAGTGCCCGAGGAATTTATTGGTGTGCGAGAAATCCTGTTTCTTGAATGAAAAATCACGGCACGACATACACGTGGCCAAACACTACTTTAACTACAAGGTGGGTAATCGACGCATGTTTCAGTGGAGACATAGATATTTTTTGTAATTACATCCTGTAGTGTTGAAATACGTTTCGTTTGACTGATACGAACACGCAAAAGGACACTATTCGCCAAGATTTTACAGTCATGGAAATGGCTAAATGTTGTCCTGAACTTGACAGTTACATTTTGTTTTCTGTTGAGACAGCTAAGCAGACGGTTTGCGCACGTCCCATAATGTCAGATTAGGCAGCGGCCAATTTCTTAACTTTATGACTAGAATAGCGGTTCAGGTAGTTTCGTAATTTGGTTTTGGAATGAAGTTATGCAGCTAGCTTTGTGAAGTGCAATTGCGTTTAGGCCACATTGTCCGAAACGTGCGTGCTCTTAGCTCTTGTTAAAAAGTGTAATGTCTGGGCGATGCTCTTCTGTCATGTCATTCATATCTTGCCTGTATGGTTATCCACAGGTGTCCGTTTTAATACCTGAGTGTGGAGTTATTCCATCCAGGCTGAGGAGTGTTGTAAACGGGTTTACAAAGTATTATCTGGTGAGGGATTTGCCAGTGTATAAACTGCTGGAGGAGGAGTTTCTGGAGAAAGTAGCGAGCAAAGGTAAGAGCATTTTCCATGAAGTAGCTGTTCCAGACCTCCTGGACTGATGCAACAGGTCATGTTGTTTTAGGGTTTTGTGCAGTGATGTTTCTGTGTGGTTGCAGGCTCCATCTATGCACTCTCCTACAACACCAAAATCGACCAAGACAACACCATTGCCCTTCTCCCCACCGGTAAGAATGAGCAGGACTTCACTTTGTCTGGATCCTCTCATACATTCATTCATTCATTCATTAGCTCATTCACCTCTCCATTTGTTCATGGATTTAGTGCTGTATTTCCCATACCATATTGTAACCACTTTGGTATGTGGCACTTATTCATTGGTCCGTTCTGTCCTTCAGGTCAGCTGATACTGTCTGTGGATAAGGACACATATGAGGAGCTGGGTCTTGAGGGGCAGGTGTCAGAGTACAACCACAGACAGCCCATGAGATACGGTGAGTGGTTTGAAAAGAGTTTTACCTTCAGTCACTGTGTCTGATCATCACGTCAGCATGTTTTCCATTTGTGTTTGAACTGTAATGTACCCCAGAAAGTAAAGCTAACGCTTAGAGTGAATCTCTCTGTATGTTTTGCCTTTAAGTGGTAACTATTGATGTGACCAGTAAGTCTGTGGCCCTGGGTACAAAGCGGTACAAACGGGCGATGTGGGCCTTGAAAGAGAAGATGCCGCTCAGGAGTGACTTTCTGCTTGCCAGACACAATATAGGTAAGCTGTGATTAAGCACTTGTCAGGTGACTGAAGGGCTGTGGATTTTAATTACTGCTGATGTTGCCCATCATTGTGATGTCATCATCTGTTTAGAAGTCATGTCCTACGGTTAAATACATTTGCTGCAGAATACAGTTGCAGAATATGATTGTTGAGAAGATTAAAGAGAACTGTGTCATGCAAAATAGTGTGAAGTACTACAGTGGTGTAAACAATATCAAGGGAAGATGACAGAACAGTTATGAGAGCAGATGCATTTCAAATACAACTTATTTATTAATGCAATTACAACATAGCTGGTTGCTTTTTTAGTCAAATCAACTCCCCTTTGTGATAGTACGTAAGTAAATTGATGTCACCCCCAGAGTTTTTATAAACTCAGTTAATTTCAGATGTAACTAGTATGCTGTTGGTAAGAAAAAAAATAGCCTTTAAGGCTGAATACTGTAGAATTCCATCTGAACAGTCCTTATGTGATTTAATGAGGAAAAATCCTGTAGAGTGTGATTCCTTGTGAGACTGTAGCATGGCTCCTTGTAGTTGGAGAAAGCCAATCTACATTGTGACTGGAGTTATGACAGTTTTGAGGAAGGAACACATTTACATTAATGCACTACAAGTGTGACAAGTGTTTCCCAGAGCCTCAAAACATCAACATCAATTACTCTACAATGTAGGTACAGGGCCAGAGGAAGAGAAGCAGTCATGACAGATCAACAGACCTGGTTTTATTATGTCTCTTAGGCCAGCGTAATGCCACCGTGAAGTTACGTACGGTGGCATCAGCGTATGATGTCATCAGCGACCTTCAGCCTGCTCATCACATGTGTCTCTCCCATGTTCTGCACAGCGGGCGATGAGGAGGGAGCACTGCAGTCCTTCCTCTCTCAGCACAACTGTAAGGAGCTCAGGCCCTCCGTCAGCATCCAGACCCTGAAGGACCTGCCCTGCCCCTCTCTGGATCCTGCCAGTCTGCGTGGGGGTGGAGAACTGTGTGACCCGCATCAGTTCCTGGAGTGGCTGGGGGCTGTCACTATAGGTGTGAAATGGTGAGTGTGAGCTGTCCCCCATCTCCCACGTGTCCCCTGTCTGTAACTGAAACACGATCACTGAAATTTATTCGTATGTCACCAAAGTACACGTGTTCTCATTTGTGCATCTGTGTTTTTGATGTTGGACTGACAAATGATGAATAAGAAAAAAGGTAGCTTGAAATTCTGACATAACGAAAAATGTTAGATTTTCAATATGCATATAGTGATTAAATTTAAAAAATATTTTTCCCATATATTTAATTCCGGAATTGTAAGAAGAATCGTGATGTGGAGCCCCCTGAATATGAATTAATATTTATCATCAGTCATCATATATAATGTGGTGTCTTTAATATAGCCTGTATAATTTTGGCTATGATTTAGGTAGGTAATCCTAAATAATAATGAAGTCCCTGTATATAGCTACAGTTGATTTCATAATTTAGTTGTGACTGCATGTTATGGTGGTCGTCAGGTATATTTGGCAGACCTTTGCAGGGTTAGGTCCAGTGTCCAGCGTCCTACGTTATTTGTGTGTTTGAATGTTTACAGTGACAATGAGGCGTCCAACTTTGTGTCCACTTACTGCTGCCCAGAGCCCCAGGGCTCCATCAGCCAGGCACTGCTCTGCACCGTCACTGGCCTGCTGCTTCCTGAGGACATCCACTCTTTACTAGAGGAGCTACGGTAAGACCAGCATGAAGTGTGGAATCATTCTCAGCAATGTAGTGTCTGTCCTTTTAGGCACTTGTTTGCATGCATCTGACTCACTATCAATTCGATGCATTTCCTTATTTGCTGTTGACATCGCAAGTGGACATTTGACTGAGGGCATATCAGAATGCTATGGATGTTTAAGTCTCTGAATTTCTGTTGGTGCTTTGGTTGTATATGTTGTGTAACCACAGCAAGGAGGCCTTAAAGACCTTGCTGATAGGATATCTTATTTAAAGCCATATTAAAACCATATTTCAAATGATATAATTGAATATAAAAATACTATTTTGGAAAGAAAGCAGGAAGAAAAGGAAGAAAGCATCTGGTTAGTAAAGTTAAGATCCAACATGGGGTTGAAAATCGTGGTCAAAACTCATTCTTCTCCCTTTTTGCTGTTGTGTTCAAAGCACAAAAACACAGCATTGCCTTTAGACATGTTTTACTGAAATGTTTGTACTGCCTTCATTTTTCGTCTCTCGTTGGCTTGTTTTCTGATCAGGCGGTACTTTGACGAGCCCAAGTTCACATCCTGGCTTTCGGTGACAGTGCATGGCTTTGCAGACAGTCCCATCTCCTGGGGTACCACTGAGCATGGCTACCACAAGGGTGGGGAGAACTTCTACAGTTTTGTCGTGTTCAAGAATCAAGACTACTGGCTGCACATGGGCACTGGCACTAATGATGGTTGCCCTCCCTGAGAGACATCCCTTCAAACGACTCTTATCTCATTTACATGTTTGTCTATTGAGAGACCAATGCAAGTGTGGACAACCATGTATCTGATCTTCAATGAAACTTCGAATGTCAAAGATGGAATGGAACTTGCTGTCATTTTCATTGGAATACATGTTACAGATGCGGAATCAGTTCGTGTTTGTAATTTGTCAGTTCATCAGGAATCAGTTCATTTTTGTCACAAAATGACCATTTTCAATGATTGTTCATTTTTTTCCCCATGACTGGTACATTCTTCCAAGAATAATCACATTCACTGTTAAACTCAGGCTGTTTGTCTGGATTGCGGGTGATGTTTTATTTTTCACTTAATTGGTACCGTTATGTCTCCTGTCTATACCTCACTCTTCACCTGCCCAGACACTGTATGGAGCGTGTCATTTCCACAGCGAGTTCAGTGAGAATAGGTAGTCACATGGAAGCTGAACTAGTCTGTGGTGTAATGGCTGGTACCCATTATTTCTGCCAGCAGTAGTTTTCTCCTGCCCTCAGGTCCTAGTGAATGTATACTGTATTGATTTCACTGTACCTGTTCCATTAGTTTGATTTTAAGTATTAATTTATGCTTCACAGCTGGGTGTATAATTTAAAGCAAAGCATTTTAAGATTTTAGATTTTTCTCCAAAATAGTATGGAAATCTGATGGCTTTGCAGAAAAAGTACCCTTGCAGAGATGGAACTGGGGGGTAATCAATGCCTCTTTTACCATATGATGTAGATAGCTGTTTGATCATAAAATTTAGTGTTAATTTTTATGATCAAACAGCATAAATACCTTTGAAGATACACACTAAGTGGAGGAGGGTAATGTACAAATCGATTTTATTATAACCATTTTTTTTCACAGCTGAATACATTTTATTGATCTATAAAAACTTTACAGATTGTACAATATATATATAGTTCATAAACTACAACAAAAAATAGGTCCCACAGATGTAAAAATACTGTACCAAGAGTTCAGGCTAAAAGCAGATCTATACACAGCTCTGTTCATCTACTGGGAACAATATAGGCGACAGGGGTCTTAAAGGGTCAGTCATAATACATTTTTTTCTGTACAAAAATAAGGTCAATTTCCAAGATAAAAGCTCTTCGAACATCTCATCCCCTCTGACAGACCTTAAGCAACAAAGAGGCTCAATATGACTTTCTGATAGTCATACTCTTTGTCCAAGAACATGAAAAATACATCTCTTCAACAGCTGAGATACAAATTGGTTTTTTTATATAAATAGCATGCGAGAGTGAGAGTGAAGAGATGGAGAACAGGTGGTATACCTGTATTGATGAATTCCATGATATCCCACTTCTCCAGTACAGTACCAAACCACAAGGCACTGGCCCCCAAGGCCTGCAACCAACATTATTTGGCTGCATCTCCAATTATCTTAGCCTATCACTGGGTCCATAGTTAGCATAATTACTTAAAGCTTTCATAATGCTTAAAGTGAAGCTGTACTTAATGCAGGGGCCAGAAAGTAGTGTGTACGAGGCAGCTGCTCCCTGTGGTGAGCACAGAGTGGTCAAATTCGACACTTCAGCTTACTGAACACGTCACACCCTTGAAGTGGAGTGACCAATCACACGCATCTTTCTTCCTTTATGTTCCATCAAAAGATTTTAAACCAGAAGAGAACTAGTGCACTTGGGAGTCCTGTCCTTCTTATATATTAAAAGTATTTAAAGTTTAAATAGTTTGACGACAAAAATGTCCACTACATTTATGTTTATCGTGACCTTGCATTGGAATGGAGAAGGCTGGGAAGCCATGACACCATGATTTCATAGAACACCTGAGGGCCTTGTCCCATTAAGTTTACATTCACGGTTCGGTTACACTTCAGTTGTTCATAAAAATCAATGCTGAACTTTATTTTGCCTGATTATAAATCAGTGTGGAAGTAACGAGGAAGCGGAATCTTGATCTTGACTGGTTTTAGACAGGTTATTTTAAAACTGCTTATCAGTGACTCCTCTGACCGAGTTTACTGATCATTGTACAGTTTGTGTTGAAAATAGGAGAAAATACAAACCTTCAGTTGGTGTAACCTGGTGCAAAACATTGTAAGGGGTAATACATTAACTTTTCCTGTTGTTCATTTCTAATGGACGGTTTAGTCCCATATCCCATATTGCATTTCACCCGATACAGAGCACTGTTAATTCCTACAGCAAGCCCTGTTCCATTTTCCCCTTCAGATAACCCTTCATCTTTCAGCATTTGACCATCCTCAATATTTGACGTTCCCAGCAAAGCAGTTATAATTGTAACAATATAAATAAATCATGTTTAGGCAAATTGCCACTAAAAATGTACCTATGTAAGGACCAAACTTCTTAAAGATATTAAATAGAGCATGCCTGACTTACATTGCTGAGCTTACCATTATAATATTATGTGGAATATTACACATGTGCATCATCAGTAACAGAAAAGCTAAAACTGCAATACGACCTTTGAGACTAGCGGTTGTGTTCTAATCCTGGTACCGGAGGACCATTGTGTCAGCTGGTTCTGAGCTATTGATTAGCTACTTAGACACAGCTCTCCCAAATGCCAGGTGTGAGAAAGGTGCACTTATCAAAGGGTTCTCATAAAATATTTCTGTGGAGAAATGCTAAGGATTTGATCTTAATGAAATAAGAACCTGGAATAGAACCAACAGACACTGCACTCAGGAAGCCCCGACTGTAGACAATATAATGATTTGGACCTTGCCTAAACAGTCATCTCAACCCTTGTTTAAACAGTACAGACAAAAAATGCTTTGCATAAAAAAGGAGGGTAGTCTCCTATTTCCCACTTTTCTTGGAAAGAATCTATATACTTTCAACTTAAATTAAAATATTTTAAAGTTAACCAAAACCACATTTTCATTAACAATAAAAAAAAAAATTTGGCATAACATAGTTAACATAAAAAGTAACACACATGCACACACACACACAAAAAAGTGACAATCTTTCATTCTTGTACATTAGTTTTACACAGCAGTGCCGAGCTGGGACAGATTAGCTCAAAAAGCGTAAAACCAAACTTAAAAAGAAAGCAAATCCCAGGCACAGCTACCCAGGTGTATGATTTGATCTCTAATACTGCCAGATGAGATGTGCTTGGTCCTGCTGTCAGGAGTGTATTCAACAAGTGGAAGCTGCTTCTGCTGTCGAAAGGACACTGCAAATAAAGTCAACTCTACTGGAAGTGCCAGTCTGAAGAGTGGAGCTCAGTATTTTCAGTCCTCTGCTGCCATGGCTTCCGTTTCAGCAGCTTGGCCTCCTTCACAGCCTCATCAGGGGGGTAACAAGCAAATGTTTTTTTTCATATTACTTGTCAACAGGCTTTTACAATATGAGCTTCATCAAGTAAGGCTTGTTCATATTAACTGAAAACATATATACAAAGATTAAACCTTTATGGATAAGACAATATTTTTCTGTCGTCCCCTCCTTCAACAAACCTTGCCCCTTCACACAGTGGTACCCTTGAGCCCACCCGTTTCTGCTGAGCAGTGCGAGTGCAGCAAGTCGAGACTTGTCAGTCAAACTCATGCGGGGAGAGGCGGAGCTCTGGGTCAGAAATGCGGGGGGGGTGTCCCTTGCTTCAGGAGATGCTGGAATTCCACGCTGCAGCCCCCAGCTAGCTGCCACATCTTTCAGCCCAATACATCTGCTCCTCGTCTTCAATTGGCTCATACAGCCCTGAACAGGTCTACAGTCAGACAAGTCCACGCATACTCGCACGCACATATATATTCATACAGCTGTGCATACACCTGCATGAGGTTCAACGTCCCTGGGAAAGGGAACGTCCTCTGAGCTCGGTGTGTGTGTGTGTGTGTGTGTGTGTGTGTGTGTGTGTGTGTTTTGCTGTGCTGGCTAGCCCAGAGGACAGAGCTTGCAGAGATTAGAACTCGTCGATCTTCTTCTGCAGGTACTTGAGGATGGAGTCCATGCCCTGGGGCGACCCCCACACCCTCTTTAGGACCTCGCACTCCCGCTCGTTGGCCTGCTCTAGCGCCACCTTGCTGCTGCTGCACACCAAGGCTTTAGATTCCCGCAGCACCTGTGTGCAGCCACGCAAAACACAGAAAGGAGAATTAATAGAAGAAATTAATAGTAGAAATTAATAAATGAGAATGAAAATGCAAAAACATTTTAAACATTAACTATGGGTCAGATCCTTGTTTTATTCACAGTTACGTGCAAGGCAGACATTTATTCATCCAGGGTGACTAAAAAAATGATACCACTGTTTAAAAAGTTATGTGTTCCAGAATACTGACCAGGGGAAATGGTGAGGTGAGAACGGAGTGTGATGCGACTGCATGATCATTTACTGCCACTGACTTTATATAACCTGCGTGATTTCCTGTGGTGCCACTGGCACACAGGAAGTTCAAAATTATTCCGCTAGTTGTGAAAATGTTGAGAGAGCATAATGTTGTTCGGGTTCCGCTGGTAAACAATTGAAAATTGCGGCACTGATGATCCATACATTGGCTGAACTGCTCTCTGCCTGTTCTGGCAGCAGTGCTCTACTTCAGTACTAGCAGTACAAACTCATCAATGCACAGTCATTTCAATGACCAGAAGAGCGGGCATAAGGCAGACAGAAATACAACCAGTTTCTCATATTCATTTATAGTACAGCTGTTTCCAAACTCCTATTGCACTGACAGGAAAATGCATGAGAGAGTAAACTTCTGCGGTGCAGAGAAAGTGAAATACGTTGGCGTGAAAGCTGGGGTGTGTGGAGGCAGACAGCGCTGGGCTGTGGATCGGATGTCCGTGATGTGTGCATGAGGTGTGAGAAACGCGAGAGAAAGAAAGACCAACAAGGATGGGGAGGGGGAGGGAGCTTGGTTTTTTTTTCCCCTTTTCATGTGAGAATGCCATAAAAGAAATCAAAAGAAATTAAAAGGATGACTTACAACTGAATTACAAGAGACTAGCTCCCTAATGCGCACCATCACCTCCTGAGTGAAGGTCCCGGGCCAGAACACCTGGGACACCAGGCCCTTGGCGCAGGCCTCCTGGGCTGTTAGCTTACGGCCGCTTAGCAGCATCTCGTTGGCCTGGAGGGGGTGACAAGGGGGAAGAGGCTGTCAGCGCAGCACAGAGTCACTGTGTCATGCAATCACACATTACCGCTGATTATCCGACTGTGCTGGTCCCAGTCAAAGAAGGAGCTGGTCAGGGAATAACATACAGACGATCTGCATGGTAAACTGAGGGAGGCAGTGCAGCATAGTGGTTAGGGAGCAGGACATGTAATCGAAAGGTTGAGGGTTCAATTCCCCACTGGGGCACTGCTACTGTACCCTTGGGCAGGGTACCTAACCCACAATTGCCTCAGTAAATATTCAGCTGTATAAATGGATAACACTGTTTAACACTGTAACTGATGTAAGTCGCTCTGGATAAGAGCGTCTGCTAAATGCCAATAATGTAATGCAATGTTATGTAAACTAATAGGGAAAGGGTCATTTGCAATGAACAATTATACTAATAGGTGTGTGTTCAGAGGGCAAAACCCCCATTTGACAACACAGCACACAAAGGTCTAAGACCCTAAGCTGTGAGGCCATTTTAAATCAGAGGTAAGGTAATGGGCCTACCTACACAAAGTGCTGAAGGGCCTACCTATAGAAGACAGTGGCTTTGCTTTTATCTTTTAGTATAGTACTGCCATCTAGAGCCATAAGAACAACTCTGACCCAGTGCTACTATTATTTTGTTCATTGTCCCAAAAATAGTTTCCATTCCGCCACAGTCAGCCCCAAGTCCTTTCCAGTAGCACCTTTTTTAATCGTTCAGATGAAAGAGCATACCCAAATTTAACCTGAATCAGTTCCCACATGCGAAGGGAGGAGTTGCCTAAATAGCAGTTGAGACACGCCTACGCTTGCTCTAAGGTCTGTTTAAAAATAGTCAGCTGTGAGTCAAACTGGGAAAATATCTGAAAACCTGACATCCAGGCTACTTCGGCAGACCCCAGAGTTACACATTTACAGTAACATAACAGGTGTGCTTTTAAAGCAAGCATGGGTAAGGAGATTTTTTTTTTTTTTTTTACATGTTTTTAGCATGACGTTTTTAAGATTATCATGCGACCTACAGTTTTCAAAGATGGCTGAAATCCATGCCATATCTAATATTTGAAAGCAAATCAACTGGTTCAGTACACAGACCAGAATGTGTTGTTCTTTATTGAGTATGTGAGGGAGATATGCATTAGATTTTCTGACATGACCGTTTTTTATGTAGCCATTCTGAAAATTATTTATTTTGTTCGGTGTGAAGACATTACGTTTTGTTCCCGTTTCACTTGTTCTTGTTTTACCACACGAGCAATAGCATGACACACGTATTCATGACTCTTGATTCCATGACTGTAGACCCAAATTAGACAGAGCTGATGGCCCGCTGGCTCGCCAGATGTCCGCACCTTGTGTTGTTCAAATGCTTTTTTTTTTTTTTTGACAGCCATGATGCGCGGATCTACTCCGGTTGACATCCCAAGCCCTACCTACCTTTAACCACAGCGCTCGCATTATTTCACTTCCTCTCACTTCCCGTTTCCTGCAATAACAGTGCTGCCTGCGTGGGTGAACAAAGCAGTTACTGAGGTGGACCTTGACCAAGCGCAGAGGAACCCTCTCACATACAAAATGACAGGGGTAAAAAGAGCTGCTGAGAAACAGCCTTCAAAGAGACAGTGATTCTGCTAAGTAAATGAATAACTGCATAGCAGTGAGTTCAATTACTACTTGTCTACATGGACACATTTGCTTTGACCAAAAAAAACTTTAATGTACCACTATAGTCCCACTTATATGATAAAGTGATGTTCTTAACAGTACATAACCTATGCACTGTACAAAATCCATTGGTCTAGCCCTGGGTGTGCTCTAAATTGAATGACAGGTTCTTGGCATAGTTTTGGGTAATGTATGTAATGGCTGATTCATGGATGAGGTGGACAGGTGGATGACCTGGTGTAGGGAAGGTCTATATGTTCATTTTTCACAAACTGAAATTGTAAAGACACTGTCGTTGTATTATCTTTTGTTGTGGCATTAGCCATTTCAATAAACCAGTTACCACATTCCCTCCTTCCTTATGAGCTTCGCTCTCAAACCAATATAGGATTCTGCTGTTTGACTTGCCTTCGTTCTCGCTTCTCTTGCAACTCCATTGATAATTTTTCTTCATTGATTCTATTGGTGTTCCAATTTTTCTATAACCTTTCATTCCCTAGCCTTCCAGGGATGGAACACCAAAACACTATAGTGCTTTTTAGTTTCATATTACATTTCATCATCACTTGAAGAATACTTCAAGTATAAGTGCTGTGCTCTGCTACCTCGGGTCGCCCCTGTGTCCCGAAACACAAGGGCAGCATCTCTCGGACCTGCCTCATGTCAGTACTGGCTCCACACTGGTGGAATGAGTTTCCTGCCGAGATTCGGACAACAGACTCACTGGGCACGTTCAAGAGAAAGCTGAAAACTCATCTTTTCAAGCTGTATCTCTAGTTGTGATGATGGGTCCGTGGCCGTACCCCATCATCCTGTCATGGCACATTACAACTGCGGTAGCTCTAGCAGCTACGATACAATCCAATGGAGGCAGCAAATTAGGACAAATGTATGTAATCGCCTATTGCAGATATACAGGACTCACAATAAAATAAAACAAACCTGGTTCTCCAATTTGTCCTTTACATGTGACAGCATAATATCGTGCTGTAAAATGTCATAAGATGTTTCGGATTCAGAGTTGATGAATGCACCCAGCGGTTGCGAATCGCGGGACCGCTTCTTAGTCAGCCACAGCAAATCATACAAGCCTTTCGGTGAGAATGTAACATTGAACTATAACCTGTGCAAAGTGTTCCCCGGCAAAAATATGCATTTTACATTGCAGGTGATATGAAGTGATGCTTGCTTATTGAATTCTTAAAACTGCTAAAATGTATGACTATTAGAATAGGCAAGCCAATAGCAGGGAAGCAGTTTGTTGTATTAACACTAAGGGTGTCCCCGACTAAGAATTTACATAGTCGAATCTGATTCATCAAGTCTTGCCTGTCGTTGACTGATCGTCGAATCATGTTTTTTTGAATCAGGCTCCTTAGATCGAATCGTCGAATACTTGACTATTCGGGGTCGCCCCCAATTAAAACCATTAAATACTTTGTTTCAGGGTGAAGGATGGTTTTGCCTGGGAGTGGCTCCAGCATTCCTAAGGTATAAAAGCCAGCAGTGGTTTCATTGAAGGCGGGGCTGTGTAGAGGCAGGGCCATGTTCCAGAGCCCTGTGAGTCTGCTCACACTGATTGCTGTGAGAGCTAGTCAGCTAGTAGCTGCCCTAAGCTACTATAAAGTAGTGTTTGCTTTGTTTGTTTTGTTTTAGATTTATAGACTTTAAGTTGATTTTTTTTTCTTTTGATCGCCACAACGTCACCTGCCTGGGAATGCGTTTTTCTTTTGTGTTTTGTTTTTATGTTGGGCCGTCACAATAAATTCACCTCTGCTGCTTAACAACAGTGTGGCCTCATGTGATCCCTATCACCTCCTTACGCCGTAAGCCCACGCTACTTTATGACACTAGTCTGCCTTCCTCTCTCTCTCTCCATCTATCCCTATTTTCTATAAAAAAACACTCTACACTTGTTTAGCACTTAGCATCTTACTGACCTCTTGTAATACGTCTCAATAACTACTCTTAGCATAGTGATGCACTTATTTGGAGGTTGCTCTGGGTAAGAGTGTCTGCTAAATGATGTAATGTAATGTAATGTGCTTTATTTCCCCTTATTTCTAATGTACTTGCAATATCATCTATACAAACACTTCATTTAAGGCTTTCAATTCATCTGGCTCCTGCATCTTTCCAATTAGTGATACATGGTTTTCTCCTAACACACTGCTATTTTTTACTTCAGTTTTGCTGTTTCCTAGGTATTTTTTGCCCTAAACTGTTTACAGCTACTTATGTTTGAGTTTCAACTTCAAATTGTATTCATTTTAAATCAATTTTTTTTTTTTTCACTGTATTCATTGTAATTCTACTCAAAATGTTTGATTCAAGCAATCCAGGATCACAATTTCTGTATTACGACAAACTACATTAACAACATATTTCTATTTTCAAGGTATGCTTTGACCATTTTCTTTAAATAACCTGCAGCCATTTTACTTTTGTTAGTATAGCAGGGAAGCTAATAAGGCTCACTTTCATGATATTAGTCATCAAATGTAGTGCCAGGCAACCAGAATGACATAAAAACATATATGGCAATAACGCAGAGTTCAGAAATAGACAGATGAAATTACTCCTTGAGAACTGAGAAGAGCCATCAGCGAGGCAGTCAGCTAAAGCACAGATTCAAGAGCTGCTTCAAGGGCAGCAGGAGAGAGTCACACAAGGACAAAGTGAAAGAGAGAGCAAAGCAGGAAGGTTGTGGAAGAGAGGAGCAGAAATTAGACAGATGGGAAAGGAACACAGTGGGTGGGAGATGACAAAGGAGAGTGCGACAGGCAGAAGATATACAAGGCAAACAGAATTCAAGTAGATGACTGGGAGAGAGAAGGCGAAAGAGGCAGCTGTAGAGGGTACATGTAGGGCACAATGACCTGCATGTGGACATGCATCAGCCGCTTGCATAGTGCTGACATAACTAGTACATACATGCTTTAATAAATAAACCGAAGCAATACAACAAAACAATATACCCTAGAACAGGACAGCACAAATAAGAGGAAGGTCAGTTATTCTTGGGTAGGGATCTTCAATCGATCATTAAACATTACACACAGGTCAGGTAACTCCACTCTACAAATTTCTAACACCCGGCTGTCCCTCCCCTTCCCTAGTTGTGTGTCCTGGTTGCGGCCTCTCTTCTGGCCCTGACGTGGCAGAGCAAGCTTCTCACTGCAGTGAGGACCACAGAGTCCCTTGGCCAGTTTCACTTGCGGTCTGAAGACCCACCCTCTTCAGACCTCATCTCAGCTACCCTACCAGAGCGCAAGCCACCTTCCCCTTCTTTGTGCACTGCTATCGTAAGGTGTGTTCTATCACACTTTCGTTCAGCACTTGCACTATTTACTAGGTATCACAGTGCTCCGTAAGGAGCTATTGCATTCTTGGATCTGGTCGCTGCGTCTTGTACAGTATGTACCACCTTTCAGGCGACTTTGTTCTTTGTGTGTTGCTCCGGATAATAGCATCCTGGCAAATGATGAAAGGGAAATATTAAATGTGAGAAGGCTCATGTTTTTTTGTGGTTGTGGCGGTTGGGGTGGAGGGGTGAACTTACGGAGGCCACGCCCATTATGCGCGGGAAGGTGAGGGAAGAGCAGGCGTCCGGCGTCTGGCCGAAGGTGGTGTAAGGCGTCTGGAACCAGGCCTTCTCGTTGGCCCAGACCACATCGCACAGCGGCAAGATGGAGGCCCCCAGTCCCACCGCGGGCCCGTTGACCGCCACGATGATGGGCTTCTTGAACTGGATGAAGGTGTTCACGAATGTCCTGAGGGTGACACAGGGAGACATCACCACTGTGCCTGCCACCAGAAGACCCAAAACAAATGTAACTATCTAACACTACTGTATTCCACACAGGCCAAAACAATTAATACTGCATTGTAAACAATACTATCAGCGGCATTTCTGAGGAAGACTGTTGTGTTGTTTGTCTGTCAAATCTCTTTTCACCCACTTTGGCCGACTCAGTTTCGACATCCTTTTCTCCACGTCACAAGCACACAAAACCACTTTAAAGCAGACCGCAGAGAACGAACTCCTCCACAGTCGCACAGCGCAACAAAAATGCAGATCTGTGCCAGCTTTCAGTGCTTAAGAACAAAGTACAATGCGTCGCAAGAACAAAAAGAGGCTAAAGAACTGGAGCCAACAAAAACACACAGAGCGTAGGTCTTCACTGATTTCCAACTGCCCCGAAATGCAACTGCAAATTTTTTATGTTGATAACGTGGTAGCGGTTTATGCAGAAGAATATAAACACTGTGCAGGAGCAAGACTAACATGATTGGCCTGGTCTTTGCTATCATTTTACATACAGAAAGGTTTCAAAACATGTTCACTCACCAGCCCTTTCCTGAGAGAAATGGTGATTCATTAGGCCTTGTATAATAAATACATGGCCCACACAAATATTTAAGTTAATTGCTAGTTAGGGTGAGCTTTTGTGAGAATAAAATACTCCTCACAACATAATGTGCCAGCTCTCACTAACAGTACAAATTTTTGTGTTTAATTTTTAAGCCATCCACCATTACCATCAAACACATTCAGGCACAATAATGCAGGAATACAGCAAAGATGTACAGTTCAAAGCTTCCTGCACTGGGAAACACTCTCCCACAACAATATCTGAAAACTTGCACTCTCTAGGTTTTACTTGTGTTGAACAGTTGGTTATTATACTGGTTATACTGTTTGTCCTCAACATGTCCTCTGTCAGAAACACAATCCATGACCAAACTATTCAGTTATTCAATTCCTAGAGGCTAAAGCTACATACTATACAACAAGGAATCTACTACACTGTATAATCTGATCAGGTAATAAAACTGATTCCTTAATTTAACAATTTCAACTTAAAAACGTTCATAACCCTCCTGATTAACCAATTGATATGGGAATGGTTTCAAGGCTTAGGATGACGATGTACATGTGCAGAATGGTTTGTGGACATGTGCAGAATGGTTCATGGACATGTACTATGCACTGAGTACAGCTGCTTCTGGTCCACTTCAGTAGCACGCACTGTCTTTGTGGGAGGATGGTGCAGGAATGTGGAATTTTGCCTCTGCGGAATGCCAGTCCCAATGTCACATTAGCCTGGCTGGCTCCTGCCCGCCTACCTCCCACTCACCAACAGGGAGTCTGCCTGACTTCCTCCCCTCCAATTGTCTCTCGTCTCTTAAAAAGCCAAGCGATCTGGTGCCTGATCAAACAATGCTCTTTCAAAAATGATACATCTCGTACACAGGAACTGGGATTTCCTTTTGGTTTTTATCCACGTTCAAGAGGCCAGAGCTTTCTCAGTTGACTCAGTTTGTTGTTTTTTTGTGCTTGATTGTACATTTAAGTGTTAAGGTTTTAGAGTCCTCGGTAATAATGTCCCCAGCTTGAATGTGTTATTATAATTTATTACCTCTGAATGCGGTCTTTATACAACTTCATCTTGACAATGTCTATCTTCCTTTCATTTGAGTCCGTCCTGAAACTGTTGTGCTTTCAGCTTCTGATGCACTGTCAGTGCGTCTTCCCGACGGAGCACGGCTATCTTTGCTCATCGTTCCTGGCAAAGTACTGAACGACAGCGGTACCGGCGCTTTAAGCTTGTTTACCTAATGGAGTCGGCCATCTTGATGCTCTCTTTCTTCCTGTCGTCAGTGAGCCGGCGGACGAAGTAGACAAAGTCCAGCCCGAAGCAGAAGACGCTGCCCACCGCGCTCAGCAGGACCAGCTTGCTGTCGTCCGACGCCGCTGCCGCCAGCGCGCTCTGCACCTCCTTCATCACCTGAGTCACGACACACAACACCACCGCTGCACATCCGACTGTTCCGTTTATGAGCATCATTACATTGCCACTGTTGGACTTATAAAAAAAAAGACAGATTGGTGTCACTGTAAGAACAATAAACCTCATGTACTTCTAAGTCGCACTGGTGACACTGACACTATTTGGCCCTTATAAGCACTTAATGCCTGTCATAACAGCTTCTGACATTTTAAATTATAGAGCAATACTATCCTTAAACCAAACCTAGTGTCATTAAGACACTTCACTTCTGAATAGTTATGATTTGCTTTGAGTATCGCTGTGAGATGCTATGCAGGGGATGCATCTATAGCCTACCATTAAAATATAGAATTTTATAACGTTTTATTTTTAATGTAGCATTGCTTGGTTAAACAATTTACAATTAATTATTAATTAATTCATGAATGATTAACATTCATGTAAAGCTAATCTGCTGGACTCCTGTCGTCATCCTTAAAGAGGAGCGCGTGAGAGAAACACAGAGCCGCCAGAGGCGCGAGCGGGACGCACGTCGGGGTTGAGGGAGTTGTTCTCGGAGGACTTGGTGGAGAGCAGGATGTGCGTGAAGCCGTCCTGCTTCTTCACCACGATGTCGCGGTAGCGGTAGGCGCTCTCCGTCTGCCGCACGCTGAAGCGCAGCCGCTTGTCGAAGGCGGAGCGCTCCTCGAAGCGCCGCTTCCCCGCCGGCCCGGGCGCGCCCGTGGCCGAGCTCTGCGGGCCGGCCGTGCCGTTGGCCGCCAGCGCCTCCATGAACGCCGCCGAGCCTGCAGGGGGCACCGCAGAGCGTCACGCGCTCCGGAGAGGCAGCGCTAACATTCACAGCACCCAGAAATGAGCCCGGTTAGCAGCTCGGTTAGCATTCGGACAGAACCATCTATACAGACTGATACGTCACAGAATTATTCAGCACACGAAACTGATGCAATGAGTGTAATATCAAACATTACTGACCGATTAGAGGACTGAGTGAAGACCTTTATGAGAGATGATTGAAAGCAAATTTAAAAAAAAAAAAACCCCAGCGTTGACAAAGCCCTTGTTGTTTGAATGTTGCTGTGGTGGCCTAACAGCTTAGAAAGAGTTTTGATAAGTGTTTGACTGTGGCTTTGATGGGGCCCGCCACTGGCCATAAATAAGACAGTACTGTCCACAATTATGCACTTCCTAAAATACCCCCAACAAACACACTACTGTTAGCAGTCACCCAAAGGCCTGCTATTGCTCGAGTCTAGACCAAGCCAAACTTTGATCCACCCACATTAAGTGCAACTGTGGCAACACCGTGGCTGTTTTGCCATTAAATGAGTAGGGACAAGCCTTTGGGGGGGATAATCTTGTAAATAACAGTTAACAGGCGAGTCACTGATCTGACCTGATCAAAGGTGTGGTTTTAGGTGAACTGTTTAAGTGTTGAACTGTTTATTTTTGCTTCTGATGTTTGAGAAGTCGCATTAAATATAAATGTGCTTCACCCATCACTCACACACTCCCAGCATAACCTAGTGTGAAACCAGTCATTAAATAGAAATGTTAAAGTTACCATTAAACAAATTTTAGGTTGATACATGGAAGGACTTTTCACAGCATTCATGTAGTACTGCAAAGATGAAGATGTAACTGTGTTCTGTATCTGTGTAACACTCGCAACACTACAGTAGCTGGCTACAACACCTTACATAACAGGATGTAAACTAGCTCTGCATAGATACAGCATTGATTCAGCTCAGGTTAGACACACATCTGCGCCAAGGGATTCTACCGTCACACCAACATGGCAAAAATTGTATATATTTGGTCGCATCCATGTCAGTATTATATCCCCATAGCTACTATTGCTCAATACAATGACCTACCAGCCAGTGTTTATGGGCATGCTAGTATTCGTAATGTGCCATACGTTTGTTCATATAATTCATCATTTAAAATCTGTGAAGAGAAGCCACTCAGTGTAGGTTTTTTCAGTGTCTAACGTATGAGTCGAAAATATATTACCACACAGCTCAGTGTTAAGGCATTTTGTCTTTGGGAGGGAGGACCCTTCACCTGTTCCCCAACTGATAAAATTCTTTTTAGTATGTGAACTGTACTTTATTGTTATATGTCTGTGGAAATGTCCATGAGATCCCAGTCAAAACCTCTAATTCACTATTTCTTGAACAACAGACTTAATTCAACTAATAAAAGGTTTGTAATTGTCTGTCTGTGTAATTGTATAATTGAACGACCTGAACTGTTCAATTGTCCTACCTGCCACTTAAATATAGGTGTGTGGCTGGAGAGAGAGAATCCTTTTTTGTTTTTATGTTTTTATCTGGCTTTCCTCGGACTGGTTTGGTTAGGTTTGTTTTGTTGTATTGTAATTTTTTTTTTTTTTTTTGCTAAGTTTTACTCTTCCTGTTTTTTTCCAACATAAAAAATTGACACAAGCCACAACCTTCAATTCACAAGCACTGTGAGTATGATTTCATAATTAAATGCTTGAATTTTCTTTTCATGAGAGTAAATATAACACTAACAAATACACATGGTAGAAATAGGCTAGGTTTGCAACTAAAAGCAGCATACGTGGATGAATAGGTGTTATTTTTGTATTTCAAATACAAACAAGCCAAGATAGGTAACAAGCAAGTCACTGAAATTTAAAAAAGATCCACTGCGTGGTATTAGCTATTGAAGTATCATATGTATACAGTATAATGTGAAGTTTGTTGACCAAACAATACAAAGAAGAACTGGATGTAGTATACTAACTTTTGAAAGTTTGCTGTATGTACCATACGTACTCTTGAAGGATTTAGTGTTCACATTTTGGGTAGTAAAGAGAGAAAGCAAGAATGACTTCAGTAGCCTTACCATGTAGGGTTATGATGACAGAGAAAAAAATACTAACTGTGGAGACATATTTGTTCTATTTTCTAAGATACACCTGGCCTACAAACACCGACGTCCAGTCATTTATTATTAATTTTGACAGGGTCAGCTTGAGTAACTAAACCTTGTCATAACAATTAGGTTAACCATATCCAACCCTTTGTGTGGTGACACTTTTTTGCCATTGATTGTATAATGTTTAAATTTAGGTTTTGGTTTTAAAAATGTGTACAATAAAAGATGAACATTTTTCTGCCCACAAAGTTCAGAAACCAGTCAAAATCAGGTCATCTGTTGTCCAACGCATAGCTGAGTGCAACTGTACAGTGAGCAGGTGGGACTTCTGAACTGCCATATGAAGCTCTTCTCTGCAGTGGAAACCTGAGACAGTGAGCCTGGGACATAACTCCACTGAAATTACTCCTCTTTCACTGAATCATGTACATATATATGTAAATGGCTTTCAAAACATATACAGGGTCCCTACCTTTGTGCCCAACAGCAATATTATCAGGGTAAGACAAGATAATATATCAGGTAGATAATATATCAGCTAGCTAACAAAGGCATTTGCCTTTTCAGGCTATTCCACGAAACATAGATGGTTTTGCTTCTGCGTTTGTCATGTATCATCTACGTTTACTATCCTGGGTTGACTATATTCAAAACTATGTTGACTACTTGAAAAGCTTGTTGTTATAGAGACTTTGGCGGCTGTCTCCTTTGGTAAGAGTTGAACAGAGACAGGTGCAACAATCAGATTTGAATTGCTTGAAACAGTTACGAATTCTCTGAAATCACATCAAATCACTTGTGTACCTTAACCCTAGTACTGCTACCATTTAATTTTTCTAGGATGTAGCAGATTGTAGCTTGTTGCATTTTAGAATGACTGTAGCCTATTTCCCAAACGAAGCATACCCTAAAATATCCCAAAGACTCAAAATATGACTAGAATGAGAAGATACATTGGAAGCTGAGAACGGACACTTTTCCAACTGTATCTGAAAAAAATATGAGTATCTGTTAAATCTAAAAAATTGTTGGACTTTTCCATCCAGTGCTACACTTGATTAAACTAAGCTTATAAAGGAAATATCTCAGCAATTATACATTTATCACAGCTGAATTCCTAATATGTATCCTAGTACGAAAATCTAGTAAGCTTAATGTGTATCAAGCATATCCGATTCTTTGTAGCACTATACTTCATGAGACAGTCCACAAAATTCAAAAAAGCACTGAACATCTAATCTAAATTACATGACAGTACATGACTCTCTGCAGTGATTCCTGGTCCAGTTATGACTGTGTGCTGATAACACTGTTCTGAGCCCTGGATAACAAGGTATCCATACCTAAACACTGCCTATTTTCGACCAGGTTGTAGCTTTCTAGTATGTTAAAAACCCCAGTTGTAATCTTACATCTCAAGTTAACTGCATTTTGGTATGCTTTACTGAGGGCTGCATGTGACGCACTGGCTCTTGCAGCAAGCAACCTGACTGGGATGCAGCGCACTTCTCAAAGGTCAGATCAAGCCACAAGTGCGGTCCCTTATTAAAGGGAAACTGTACATGAAGCGCTACATAAAGTATTAAATAAAGCCTACAAAAGCGGGGTCTAAAAGCTGCATTCATAACACACTGTGCATGACACATGACACACTCCATCATGTCAATAGTGTCCCATACAGCATATTCCCAACAACGCAAATTTGCACCCGACTCCATCAACGGTGTCACGTGACATACGATATAGCGGAAGTGAGAGCTGTTCCAATGTCATGTGACACTGGCAGGCCTGGATGCAAAAATGGATTGTTCAGAACATGATTTTTGGGAAATAGAAATCACCTCCGTAACCTGCACAAATAAATACATCCTGTGCTCCCCCCCATCTTGCCTCCATCTACCAACAAGACAGTGCAAGGCCCATGATATATTCCCGACTGGATGCTATTCTCTGTAATAACTGAGCAGGTTTACAGTTTGTCGCAGTGAACATACATGAAAAGACTTCCATGCAGATTCCATGTACACTTTAGTTGCAGTTCATGTACAATGTGACCAAAAATTCTGAGGGCCCCTAATGACCCAAGAAGTTAAACATGTGAGTACCATCGATTCTGAATTTTAAGCATCTGTTAACCTCATGATGACACTTATTTTTTAATTTCAGCAATTAAACTCTTTTTATGATACACTATATGGCCAAAAGTATGTGGACACCCCTCCTAATTATTGAGTTCAGGTGTTTCAGCCACACCGATTGTTAACAGGTGCATAAAATCAAGCACATAGCCATGCAATCTCCATAGACAAACCTTGGAAGTAGAATGGGTCGTACTGAAGAGCTCAGTGACTTTAAACAAGGCACTGTCATAGGATGCCATCTTTGCCACAAGTCAGTTTGCGAAACGTCTGCCCTGCTAGATCTGCCCCAGTCAACTGTAAGTGCTATTATTGTCAAGTGGGAGCCTCTAGGAGCAACAACAGCTCAGTCACAAAGCGGTAGACCACGCAAACTTACAGAGTGGGGCCACCGAGTGCTGAAGCATGTAGCAGGTAAAAACTGCCTATCCTCTGTTGAATCACTCACTACAGAGGTCCAAACTGTCTCTGGCTGCAGCATCAGCACAAGAACTGTGCCTCGGGAGCTTCATGAAATGGGTTTCCATGGCCGAGCAGCTGCACGAAAGCCCAACATCACTATGCGCAATGTCAAGCGACAGCTGGAGTGGTGCAAAGCACGCCGCCACTGGACTCTGGAGCAGTGGAAACGTGTTCTCTGGAGTGATGAATCATGCTTCACTATCTGGCAGTCTGATGGACGAATCTAGGTTTGAGGGATGCCAGGAGAGCACTACCTACCGGAATACACAGTGCCTACTGTAAAGTTTGGTGGAGGAGGGATAATTGTCTGGGGCTGTATTTCAGGGTTTGGGCTAGGCCCCTTAGTTCCAGTGAAGGGTAACATTAATGCTACAGCATACAAAGACATTTTAGACAATTGTATGCTTCCAACCTTGTGGCAACAGTTTGGGGAAGGCCCTTTCCTGTTCCAGCATGACTGTGCCCCTGTGCACAAAGCAATGTCCATAAAGACATGGTTTGATGAGTTTGGTGTGGAGGAACTCCAGCGGCCTGCACAGAGCCCTGACCTCAACCCCACTGAACACCTTTGGGATGAATTAGAATGCAGATTGCGAGCCAGGCTTTCTCGTCCAACATCAGTGCCTGACCTCACAAATGCTCTTTTGGCTGAATGGGCACAAATTCCCACAGACACACTCCAAAATCTTGTGGAAAGCCTTCCCAGAAGAGTGGAGACTGTTATAGCTACAAAGGGGGCAACTCCATATTAATGCCTATGGTTTTGAAATGGGATGTCCAATAAGCTCATATAGGTGTGATGGTCAGGTGTCCACATACCTTTGGCCATATAGTGTATAACCCCCAAGGCGGTGCCCTCACAAAAAACACTGCACTTCCATGTGAAAACAGAACTGACATGGCTGAGAAGTTATTATAATTGCATTGCTCAGTCTCCTGAGGCACGAGAGAGCCACACACATTTCTAGCTCTGAAAAATTACAGTGTCACTTTACCACTACCCAGCTATGGTATGCATATTTCAATACAACACGAACCACAATAAATTAAAGAGTAACTACATCTTAAAACTTTCAATTAAGGGTCTTACCACTCAAAGTGCCATAACAAACTGCTCTTCCTACCACCACTGTGCTGAGCTGCGCATACAGTTTCATTACCTCCCCCTGAGCAAATGCACATCGGAGAAGATGCAGTCTTCAATTACATTTCTGCCAGCTCAGTGACCCAATTGCTTGCTCAAGTCAAAACAGACCAGCTGAACTAACGGGAGGGATGCACTTGACACAGATTGTCGTTGGAAGAAAAATGGAATAAAGTACGTACAAGCCAAATGGGGGTGAGGCTGTTGGACAAATAGGCAAAGACGACAGAAATAAAAAGAAAGAATATACCGAAAAGACGCTGTATTATCAGCAAATACAGTGGTATTGAAGGACACACACAGTATCACAGGAAGCACGCTGAAACAATGTCTTCTTGTTCTAGACTTCAAGGGGACGTCAAAGGGAACGGGCCTGCAAGTGGCCACACCATTCAATCTAACTGATGTGACAGTCCCCTCTCTGCTCTATACACGCTGCTGAGGTCCAGACACAGTCAAGGCCCAACAACATACAGGCAGCCACAGACACCCCAACAAACATCACACCGCTCAGTGGAACACAGATAATCTCTCAACCGTGCATAAGAGAAAGGGCTGAACACAGCCCTACACAGAGAAAAAGGCAAGAGCAACAAACACTGCCAGACGAGCATTCTTAGGGTGATTTAAATGTACGGGGATATGCAGTGCAGTATGTCTGATATATCCTTTAAGCAGGCGTAATACCTTCCCCCTCCTGAAATCTACATCCAACTGCCTGTGAGAACATTATGTTGTGTTGTCCTTTTAAGTGTACTTGACTGGTTCTCTGATCTCCAAGGAGGACAGCCAAGTCACTGTACTTCACTTTGTGAGGCTAAATGGAACACAGCCCCTCATGCACTAGATATGCCTACAGCTCACGTACCAGATAGCCTCTTTTTGAAAAGGTTCTACATGCTGAGAATTAACCACTTTAATTATTCAAATATCCCCCATTGTTAGAATAACTGTTCTCCTTCCTTTAGCAATAAATAAATGAATATATACTGCTGAGCTCTGGGCAAACACTCCAACCATACAGCAGTTTAAAGTGGACAAATTACAGCCTGCAGACTACATTCACCCACAGATTAATATGTTAATGGAAGCTACAGCTGAAACGCAAGAAAATGAGAAACATGACCATTGGCAAACAAGTAACTTGGAGCCTGCTAAAACACTGTAGCTACAGCATATTTCAATGATGGCAATGACCCCACCTTTCCCATTGAGTGAGAGCACAGAGGCTGGTGTGATGGGGACCTGGGGAGGGGGCAGGATGGTCTGAGTCCGTGGGCGGGTTCCCATGCGGGCCCTCTCATCCCCGGGCCCCAGCAGGCCCCCCGGAGGCTTCTCCAGCAGGGCCACCTCCGGGGGGACCGAGTCCAGCCCCTGCTCCGCCGGCTCCAGGCTGTGGGCCGCCTCGCTGGGGGACTCCTCCACCTCCGTCCGGCTCTTCATGGGGCTCTTGGGCACCAGGATTTTGATTCCGGACTTGGCCAGGTCCATGCTCCTCCGGCCGCTGCCAATGGCGTGGGCGGCCACCGCGCCGGCGGCGCTGTTAGCGCGCCGGAACTTTTGGCTGGAGAGGAGCAGCTGAGGGTCTGCTCTGGCGTCACTGTCACTGGCGCTGAGCAGCGGCTGCTGCTGCTGCCGTTTTGCGATAGCGGATGCGCTAGTGGTGGCAGCGGTGGGATTGACAGCCTTCGGCAGGGCGTGGCCGCCGCCGTGCTGCGAGGGCCTGCAGATCTGCTTGCGGGCGTTGCTGGCGGGGCCGTGGCCGTAGCTGGGGGAGCTGCGCGTGGAGCGCAGGAGGGCGCCGTCCCGCTGCCGCTCGGTGTTCAGCCTGTTGAACTCGTGGATGTATTCCATGCAGTTGGCCAGGTGCGTCTCCGGCTCCCAGGTGTCGTCCTCGTAGCCGTAGCCCCGCCAGCGCACCAGGTATTCCGTCTTCCCCTTCTTGTTTTTCCTCTTGTCCACAATTTTCTCGACCTGAGCAAGAAATGCAGGTAAGAGAAATAAGAAGCTGAACTGAAAAGGAATACAGTGCAATTAGACAAGGACAAGGAGCAGAAAACAATCAATTCAGAACCACAATGCACAGTGTTACTTGTATAACCATAATCACACTAGCTACAGCAATTACAGTTCAAATAAAGTTCAAGTAGACAGGACAGAAGTGGAGCACCAATGACCTTCAACTTTCTGACTAACAAAGCTTTGACAATTGGCTGAATATTTACACAGCCAATTGTATATCTTAACATCCACCTCTTCAAAAGACCCAGACTGTCAAAATATACTCTTTCACTACTATAGCTACTATACTATATACTATACTACTATACCTACCTTAATTTCAACGGTAATATTAAAATAAAAATGGATTTATTTCTTCATCAAAACTAGTTACTGACAAATTCTACAAGTGTTCTCTGGAAAACATCCATTTTGACTTATGGAACTATTCTGGTACCCTTTTTTATCATTAGTTATTGGCTATGATTGGGGATGCAGCCTTAGAATCAGTAATGGCCCTCACTCATTCACTGACTGACTCTCCAACTCAGTGACTTGCTGAATAGTGTATCGCTGTAGGTTGTAGGGAAAAGTCACAGTTTAGTTCTTGCTTTTAAAGGACAAAGACTGTGGTACCAACCCCCATGATACACTGCAAATACGAAGGGAAATCGGTTTCAGAGCTGAAGCTAGGGTAAATAGACACGACGATAAAACAACCTGATCATTGAAAGCAACAAAGTGACAAACTGTTGAGGGGAAATTGTTTGTGACAGGTAACTATTATTTCCCTGTAAGCAGGATCGAGTGGGCATTCTCAGGCTGATACTGAAGACACTCTGGCAGTGGGGGAACACCTGCTTGTGAAGGTACTATATGGAGTGGAGCACTTTAGAGCAGCTGTTTGCTGACCTTATTTGATGAAAATCAAGTTAAACACTCAACTCATGAGGCTGTTTCTCCTCTGGTGATGTACAAAAGCACTAAACAGCAGGCCTCTTGGGCATAGACAGTCAAGAGTGCCACACTTCCTGAAAATACCACAGAGACACTGAAAGAGAGTTGTTTATTGGAAAGCTTGTATTCACACCTAAAGCAAGAGCAAAAGTATGTAAAACAAAGAATGACTCATTCTAACCCTTTAGATGTTTTTAATTGCAGCGGGTCGTTAGAAACCCAAGAGATGTACTTTGCATAAGAAAGTGTACTTAAGACATTACAGGTTTTTGAGGGGAGTCAAACTGCAATGTAAAATGTATCATGATTGTGTTTATATTATGCGAATTTTCTCTTAAAGAATCAAAAATACAATACTGAGAGACAAAACTGAGAGACCATCCATATTCTGTTCTTCCCTTATTCAAAACATGCTGGCTTACTAAACCATATCATAAATGGGTCAGAATGTTCATTTATTTACAAGACTTCACTGTCAATATTAAGCTATTATCCCTCAATAGGTTCTTTAACACTGAAAGGCAAGTCTTTACAGCTGGTAGGAGTCAGCAGGAACCTTCACAGAAAGCCCTTTAGTGGCCAAAAATAGCAGCAGTGCACACAGAGCTGTGGTTGTAGAGAGCTGCCCACAGGAAACATTGGGTTGGCACACAAACGCGAATGAAAATCATCAATTATACACTTACAGTGCTCACAAAAAAGGAAATCTAGGTAGATGAACTAAGATTACTTCAGCTAAACACATAACATCATGATCCAAAGCAAAATTAGCATTGCCTAATATGATCAATTCAACTCACACAAGTATAATATTATGCACTGTGGATTTTATGCCTGACAGAGTTGTACAGATCTTTGGATCTTGAACATTTAAGCTTTAGAGGGATCTAAAGACAATGATGCAAACGACAGGAAATTAAGGAACGCATTGCTTTGAGAATCTAGAGACAAGTTGAAATTTTGACATGCTTTCTACCTCTGTTACTCTTAAGTTACTAAGGTGGTCTTATGTACCACATTCCCAGTGCTCTTATTTAGGGGGATTCACACAGGTGTTTGGCACTGTTTGGCAAAGCTCGTCTCGGCGCTGACAAGTGGGTACCTCGTGCAAGTGAGAGATTCATGTTGCTGGTGTACAATTCACATTAATAGAGAAAACACAAGCTGTGATTTTTTTTTATTCCAAACCACAATTTCCTTAAAACCATATCACATCATTACCTACCCTCAACATTGGGGGCTACTGGATGATGAGTAAATATGCTAAATATTACTGATGTAGACTATTATGGTAATACAACATAAAACCAAGATAACCTAAACCTGAGGCCAACCAGCCAACAATTGTATGACCAACTACACAGGACAGTTTTGGTGGTGTGGCTACAGTCATTATCCTGTGACAAATCAAAAATGATTGTTATCAGACTGAAGAGTGTAAAGTCTCCTATCCTGTGGTCTCCCACTTAGAATCCATGCTCCCACAGGGAGTAAAAATCCCAGGAATCTTCTGGGGAGGGGAGGAGGAACATTCGTGGCATGTGCTTTATGTGACAGCGCATTCGGAACGTCTCATTAATGAGTTGCATATGCCTGGCGAGCTCTGCAACAATTTCCTCTCGTTCAGAGGCACTCGTGCTGAGAAACTCTCAGACCTAGCTCTGGAAAACCTGAGGGACCATGGGGTCACCCCAGTTACAGTTGCTCCGCAATAGTAAAAATGGAAGCTATAAATCTAGTATGGATGTGGTACCTGTAACTTCTCTCAAGCACCAGCTCTGGTTTGCTTCCTCACATGCTGTATAAACAGACATCGAAACCAGCTCCATTCAACCCTCGCAAATGATATGAGACACCTGTGTAGGAGCAAGGAGCTGGTGGTCAACAGGATTCCGGGCATGGAAACGTGATCAATTGCTGTAGCCTAGCACATTTCAACACCACAATTGTGCAGTGCATCTGGCACAGGACTGTCAACAAATGCTTTCTGGTGCTGCCAACAGCAGTAGTAGTAACTTATGACATGGATAAATGAGTGAATGCATTAGGTGGGACCTGTGACCACACAAAGTTAGACTAAGTTCCCAGCCAGGGGTTCTAGCTCTTTAGCGGTTCATCCTTCCTTAAAGCTGCCATCACCTAGGGTCTGCCCCTCTCTCTGCTTGCACACCTTTCATTTACACAAAGACAGGTGAACTTAATCGGACACACTTTACTTGAAGTGTAACATCTGGCCTTCATACATGGCCTTCATACATAACAAGCCTGAATGAGCACAGCATTTCCATTTTATAAAGCAGCTGCCTCAACATTTTACAATGAAGTGCTTTGTGATCACTGAGTGTGAAATAGCACAGCTTCTCCACTTGTTTAAGGACAGCTAAAATATTTCCACGACAAACAACATGTGTAATCTGAAAACTGCTTTGTCGTTTCATGTTGTCTGGCTACACAAATCTTTTTTTCACATTTAGCCAGACATTCTCCTCACCTGGCAAGATATCTTTCTTGTTTTGGCTCATTGCAGTTGCATTCAAAGTTTCAACTAAACAGGCTCCCACCTCTTTTATGAAGAGCAACACAGGCCTGTAAACTTTGACAACTGAAAGAAGGTGCCAAGAGAGATAAATATGGCCCCAAGTCTTCACACTTTGAGAAAAACTCACTGCGCCCAGTTACAAAATGCAGATTAAGAAACGGCATGTGCATGACCATTTCTAAAACTACACGGTGTGCACAAAAGCAGTGGCCTATTACCTGCAGCTAGCATTAGCCTAACATAGGCTGTTAGACCTGGGTTGCTAGCTAACTAGCTAGAGATGTGCTTAACTAGTTTTCGAATAGTCATTAAATTATAAAAAATCATATAGTTTATGCGACTATCATCTTGTCTTAAAACATATATTTTCCCTTCTTTTTACCAGCACCTGGTAGTAAGTAATGCATTACTACCGCCAGAAGGTAACGGTAACGCAACTGCCATTAAACAACGAAAGCAGAAGAGGAACGCGTCACTACCAGGTGCAGTACATTATACCCTGTGTTTTATAGGGTTTTTGGGGTTAACAGTTTAACCCTTTTGCCCCACGGGGTGGGGGTTCCCAGTGAATATTGAATAGTATTTTTGCTTGAAATGCCCATCCCTATCTTGAACTAGCATGTACTAGGTAATTGAGTTTCAGTGATGTTAGGTTCGGAACCAGAACGGACAGAAAGATGAATGAGATGAGACCGGTCTTGCAGAGACAAGGTTCCCCAGGAGCCAAAGTTACGCATGCAAACAGCGCCCGAACTAAGACTGCCTAGGCTCAGATGAGCACTTGCATAAATACCCTTAGATAGACTGGCATGACAGTGAACAACAAGAATTGATATGCTCATGACCTTTACAGGAAGTGTTTACTTCCTGTGCCACACCGTGGAATTTTTTACATTGTGCATTGGAAATGGTCATTTAAAAATCATCAAAACAACAAAGATTACATCACAAACAGTTCTCACTATTTTCTTGCATTTGCATTTCCCTTGGAGTAGCTAGTTCAACAGCCTTTGGCAGGCTCTTAATGTAACCAAAATGTTCCTGTGCATTCTCATTTCTGTTGCACAGGAAGGTGATGGAACAGAGAGAGAGAGAGAGAGAGAGAGAGAGAGAGAGAGAGAGAGAGAGAGAGAGAGAGAGAGAGAGAGAGAGAGAGAGAGAGAGAGAGAGAGAGGATATGCCTAGTATCATATGCTGAAACTGTAAAACTAAATCACTTACAAAGCTAAATTGACTTGTGTATTCCACTGTTCGATTTGTCGATGGATATATCAACTGTTTAAGCCATATTATTGATTTTTTTATGTTCATTTACAGTGGTTACCTTGGATTCATTTCTATTCCTCACTACAATATTGTGACTGCCACATTTCACAAGCTTATCTTAATAGATTGTGAAGGTTTTATAAACATTCATGACAACCACATGCATTTGATCTGTGTTCATTCCTTAATCAACAACACAAAAAACACAAAGGTTATTGTCAGTTTCTTATTTTCTGTTAATCCTGCAGACAGGTGATATTGAATTATTAAAGAAACTTGCACCTTTGGACAAATAAATGCAGAACATTTGCCAGAAGGAGGGTTTCCAAAAAGTACTAAGAGGATATCTAACAATACCACGTCATTTTCAAACACCCTTGTTGTGATCAAAGGCAGCAATAGCAAGCTAAATGAAAGTAACCATTTCAGTGACACCAAAGCACATTTTCACAAGAAAAATGACTTCTTTGTAACCTATTTCACCCAACAGGTCGTGATATGTAATACAGCTGAAAACAAACCACATACGCATGACCAAAAACAGTTCATTAATTCAAGAAGAGTGTGTGTGAGACAAAAGTTCTTAACGATTAGGTCACATTTTGGAAAGGGGAACGAGAGCAATTTCGGTTGAGCGCACAGACAGGATGCTGGCTGCTTATTCTTTAATGGCAGAAAGAGGCTCTTCATTCTCAACGGCCGCCTGGAGAGCCCTGTCAGTGGCAGACGGCGGGTGTCTGTCGAGCGGAGAAGGGCTTGTGTCTGGACACAAACAGCTGCTGCTCAGTGGTGTCTGGGGTCAGGATTGGGAGAGGCTGGGGGGGGGGGTGGGTGGGGATAGTGACCATCGCCCATGCACTGGGCACTTCTGAAATGCCTGTGTCATTCTTCATTTTACCGCCCTCCACCCCATCTGACTCAGCCCAGTGGCGATAGTTTCTGAGCAAAAGCAACTGACCACAAAGATCACGCAAGTCTGGCTACAAGGTGGCCTGCTCCGCATATTTATGCAAATAACATTTATAACATTTTAAAGATTTATATGATGTAATCAACCTGTTACAGTTACCTACCTGACAGTGTGGGGGAAAAAAAAGCATTTTGTTTCATAAGATGACCTGCAGAACAGTTCATAGTGAAGAGAATGACTAATCACGGGCTGTAACTCCACCAGCTGTGGCACGCTGAACGCCAAGCAAAATCTTACTCCTGACCCTGACACGGCTGGCACACAGAAGAGAGCACAGCACTGACATCTGCGGTGCAAAATGGCCGCCGTGGCGGGTGGCTCACAGCGGGATGGATAACGGATTTTGAGACTCTTGGACGGAAGACTACATAAAAGCGAGCTGTCATTATCTTTCAGACTGATTCAGATATTAATGATATGAAGATGCTTTCCATATTTGGCATGTTATATTTTCATACATTTCATGGATGAGTTCAACCTAAATACAAGGTTCCTTTTTAAAAGTAAAAAACACTGCACTTTTTCTTTCCCATTTTCAGTGGATGTTTTCAGGACATGTGAAGTCAACCAATTTTGTCAGACATTACATTATATTACGTCATTTAGCAGACGCTCTTACCCAGAACGACTTCCAAATAAGTGCATCACTATGCCAAGAGTAGTTATCAAGAAGTATTACAAGAGGTCAGTAAGATGCTGAGTTAAGTGCTAAACTAGTGTAGAGTGCTTTTTATAGAAAATAGGGATAGATAGGATAGACAGAGATAAAGAGGAAGGGAGACTAGAGACAGGCCTATAGCTTGAAAAGATGAGTTCTCAGCTTCCCCTTAAAGGCACCCAGGGAGCCTGTTGTATGAATCTCAGCAGGAAGCTCATTCCACCAGTGTGGAGCAAGTCTTGGAGTCAGGTCTTAAGAGCTTAGGTGCAGTGGTTTCAGTAAAGGGGATGGACAAGGCAGCAACAGTGAGAGGGTGCACAGACGGGAAAGGTGCGTTTCATACTGAGCAGCTGTCCACCATTTAGTCCACAAGGCTTAGGGCCTGCCCCACTTATCCGGAGAGCCACGGCCATACTGACAGTGACATCACAGACAACTCCGCACAACACACGAGAGCTCTTCTACCACCTGCACTCCAAGCAGCTTAAACTCATTCCTCCTCAAGCAAACAAGGGGCTCACATAGGACAACATCAGGAAAAGGACATGGCTGGGCTGCTCAAAAACACATCAAAACAACACAAAAAGAGTCAAGTTAAATATTTTAATGCACCGCCAGCTTGTTTCTCTCTGCTGTTGAAAGGTTGACATTAAGGCAATACCAAAAAACACACCAAGAGCTGCTTTTAGTGACATAATGTAAAATAGCTGCAGGCTAATGATTTTGCTTTCACTATGTTGGTAGAAACAGCACCCTGATTTTTCATTCGTTCCATTTAACACGTCATTTTGCTGCTGTTAGACCTCATTCTGCTTAGGGTAATTGTACTTGTAATTTTGTGTTTTGCAGATGTGGCCGATCTATCAATAACTAAACAAATCAAGATCTTTATCAAATATCTTCACCAATAACAAAAAAAAACTTTGCAGTTTCTCATTTGTGTACGATGGGCTTCAAATGTGGTTGCACAAGACTGGCATTTAATTAAGAGAGAGCATACCATGATTGGGGAGATGAGACACACATTCATATTACTATACATACCAAAGCTGTTTCTATAAGTCACCTACGATAATAGTAAGCATAAGAAGGACTCCAAGTTTTTAATCAAACAGGAAAAAAATAATGCAGGACTATCCCACTGTACAAGTTCCATAGTAGACACTGCTGTTTGATAGGTGATCAGCCTAATCTCCTGCATACTTTCTTACTCATCCATAATGCATCATGTCTCTTATTCTCTCCAGGTAAGCAAGGGGGACACGAGACTGGCAAACATCTTAAAAAGTCTAATCTTGAATCCTCGCCCTTCACTCCTAACAAGCAGAGCATGAAACGGAAGATGAGTGAGAGGGCTGTTCTCTCATATTAACATGGTTAAATCTCCCATTTCTCCCCATTAACATTAGTTATTGGAGGTCCTAGCTTCACTGCACTAAATGCTAAACATAGACAACCTTGCCAGTAGGTTAACCTTGTAAATGAGGGCACTGCAATTAAGATTAATACATATTTACATTTACAAAGTAAAAAAAAAAAAAAAAAACAGGAGAAGACATGCTTTGGTGATCAATTCTTCACTGGTCATGACAGCATTTGTAATCAGTTAACCAGGAATCAGAAGACACCTCTGCATCACTTTAAGGCAAAGAAAAAAAAACCCTACTCAGAGGAGCGATGACTAAAAAGAGGTGAATATGAGCTTTGAAAGTGGATTCCCTCTGGCAATCATCTCCAACTGAACGGCTCTGTGATGCACTCTCCACTGCACCCACACAATACACCGGCAGTGTGAAAGGACTGCAGGGAATTATGACAACTAGTAGGTAGACGAATCCTGAGTTCTCCCTTAGGAGGAGACTCAACCCACACTAATGCAGAAAGCAAGTGCCCATGCAGAGATTTCATACAGCTGTTTAATCCCCTTCCCAGAGAAAGATAAATCAAAACAGTAATACCCACACTCTAACCATCACTTCCTCTTTTGTGTGAGATGTCTTTTATGCCCTTACACCATTGCAAGGGTCTCTACCATTTTTTCAGCTGGTGCACTTCTTGGAACACTGCTTGTACTAATTTGCATAATGTGTGACTCACTCGGTATCAGAGGTTCTGGCTCCCATTATTTGCACACACTGTGAATATAGTGAAGTTGCTGCCCTCACAAGACTTTTGGCAAGGCAACACTAATAGGGAACTTTTGCCAAGACAAGCTGCAATGACAGTTGGCTGTAACATTGTGGTAAGACGAATGTAATAATTGGTCTATGCGATGCATCCAACACTATCAATAAGTAGCTTTACTAGGCCTACATGAGGTACAGGGGTAGACAAAATTATATAGAGTAATATTAGAAACATTAAACAAACATGAATATTTATTAACTAATAAGGAGTTAGTCCTGCTCTCAAAACAGCTTTAGTCCTTCTAGGAAAGCTGTTTAACAAGTTTTGAACTGCTTCTAGTGGGATGCTGGACCCTTCTTCAAGAAGGAAAGCCTCCAGTTCAGAGATTAAGAACTCTATGTTCTACTTTGTTCCAGAACTTCCCATAAAGTTTCAGTGATACCTGTATTTAGATCTGGTGACTGTGGAGCCTATGGAGGGTGTCTGACCTCATTCTGGTTTTCACAGAACCACTCTTGAATCACTTTAGCAGTGTGTATTAGGGCGTTATCATCTTGGAATATGGGAACATTCTGAGGAAACCATAGGGTCCACTTTGTCGCCTAAAATGGCCTTGTATTCCTTGGCTGTAACTCAACCATGCAAAGCAATAATCGGACACAATCACTCCCACAGATGGATCTGTTGTGGTATGGGCAGCCACCACCATGTTTAACAGTTTGGAACAGGCAATGTTGGTCGAAGGCTTCCTTTGGCTTTCTTCAAACATAAATACGCCCAGAGTTAGGAAAAAGAGTAAAAGATGTCTCATCATCCCGTTCCACTTTCTTCCACTGCTTTGAAGTCCAGATTTGCCCAGATTACGAGTATGCATTGTTGCACACTGGCCTTGGTTAACCCTGGCGGTATCCGAATCCTTATATATAAATATCAGCTTTGTGAAGCTCACAATGTACACTTTTTGCCGAAACTAGGTCACAGGGATGTAGATTCAGTTCTGTGACAAGCAGGAAGTATAGACACTGACACAAGCCAGTGTACTAGCCAGCTAGAGTAGCACACATTATTTGCTAGCTAACCAGTTCTGTAATGTGAAAGTGCATTTGCATTAGGTATGAGCTAGCAAGCTGGCAGTCTGTCCCAGTGACGGTGTGGTATGAGGAAGTGAGCGAGCTCTGGTTAGTGAGGGACATGAGTGGAGCAGGGAACCTACTCTCTGTCAGCGTAAATCCGCATTATAATCTTGTGCTATAGAGCTGTGAGAGACTGTATTGTGAAAAGTGCAGGTGTCATCTTTCTCAGGCTCTTCCTCTTTAGGCTGATCATCGTCCAGATCACATCGTTCCTCATTTCAGGCATATATATCATGTCAAACCAAAACAGTAAAATTCCAGTGGCATGCACCTGATTTTGTAGAAGGAATTCTAGATCTATCATTTAATTAATACTTAACGTGTCTGCACCCCAACGCATGTTGTGGACTAAACAGTCAAAGGTAAGTACAACTGGAGCATAGAGGCCGTATGGTTCTGTATGGTTCCCATACATGTTTGTGTTAATGAAGTTGTCTTTCACATTGAGCATATGAACGAGTATTTAGATATTCTGTATCTGGTAAAAACAGCTGTCTGCTAATACTTAATGAATAACAAATGTGCTAAAAAGAAAAAAGAGGACACCACAAGAATAAAATAAAACGGTAGTGTTTCCTTGTTGTCCTTCTCATTCTCATTAAATAACACAAGCATAGTTTAGTGCACTGGCTCTATTTCAACTGTTTGACATCAACCTGTTGGTATTTGGAAGGTCAGGGTGACTGGAATGTAAACTGGGTCACTGATGTAATACACAAGGCACTCTGGAACTCTTCATGATGTAACAATTCATTATGATTTAATAAATGTATATTGTACAACTATTCATCTAATAGTAGTAACTACATTTGATCAGTAATAATTCCCATATTCAGAGTTTACACGAATTCAAAATGACAAACAATTCATGGTCAACACCAAATCAATCTCACTAAGAAAGAAGTCTTCATTCTACATTAGGTTATTCTGCACAATAACGTGGCATTAGACAAGGGTGCATTTTTTTTTTTTTACTTTACTGTAAAAGTTTGGTGAGATTTAATATCCACATACTTGACCTACATTATACATGACTGTATATTATACAAAGCACTAAAAACTAGATGACAGAATACATTAAATTCCAATGACAAAATACTCAGTTTTCCCAGTTGCAGGATAATGAACCGATGACCATCTTTTTCCACGGATGGAACACAGACTACCTGTTACTCTTAAGCTTGTACAACACACTTATGGACTGTAGTTCTCAAGTATCCACATGACTGGAAACTAAGTGCAAAATGTATGCAATTAGCATATTCCTGTTCAATAAAACATCATTCTCCTTGTGTGGCCTTGTCTGGTACTGATCAAAGGACAACAGCAGAGAAACACAAGCATGGAAAAAGATGAAAAAGATAAAACAAAAAACTGGACATTTTAGCGATATGTTAGCAGTTTTGCTCAGGCAGCTAGGGGAAGACCACAGTTTGAAACATAGTGCATGGCAGCTTATTGAGTTTATACATGAAGCCAGTAGGGAGTACATTCTGTATTCTTCACCTTTGAGCACCTTGTTAACTGCTGTAGTAGAAGAATCTGCTAATTAATATCTCACAACAATTAGGTTGTTCTCCTTGACTTTGCCTCTCTTTTCCTGTTTGTATCTGTTCAATACAAGATCTTGCGTCATTGCACCAAGTATGTTAAAGCAGAATAATATACAGGTACAACAAAAAAGCCTGAAGGATTCAAGGTGCAAAACTTTGCAATTTTTCTCACATTCATAATTTACCTTACACGCTTCCAACAGCTATGTTATCATAGTTATGTTTACACTAATGTAAACATAATCTGTTTTTGAGACAATCACAGAGTTAAAGTATACACAACAACAGATGACTTACTAAATGATCCTTCTTTTTCCAACAGACAATACACTGAGCATTACAAATACATAACTGTACTGTAATACTGATATCAGCATAGCACCATAGTACCTTTCATTTGCCTTAGGCTGAGCAATGCGATCAATGAGGTGTTGCTTATGTTTGTGATGCTGATTTCTGTAAGATACATAATTATTCCAAACCACAAATCCTGTGTTAGAACCCCTTTCCTGTCTGACAAAATGTTATATGATATTTCAAAGCTTGATTTTTGCCTGTATTTGTGGAGAAGCAATAAAAATGGAATGCACAATATAACTGCAGCCTGTGATGCATAATAGGGAAGTCAACAGCAACCTGATCAATGATTAATTCTCAATGTTAATGAGCAATATAAACTTTATAAATTATATCTTAGATAATTGTACTTTTTGAAGTTTACACTAACAAGCTACTATCAAAACATTTGGAAAAAACATAAGCAGATCAAAAACTGTTGATCAATAACCTCATATTTCTTTCACCGCACACAAGTTCAATCAACCTCAAGAGCTTCGTTACTGAAACTCATTCGATTAAGAGTGCCGCACTCACATGCTTATATTAATAGCTAAAAATCTGGTCTGTATATTACTTATGCTATATTTCCACTGCACAAAAAATGACTTTTTACCAGTATCAATCTTGAAGGGCAAAACTCTCTCACGAGAAAGTAGCAGCAGATTTATTAATAAAACTACACTACTTTCCTCTAACTGCATTTACAAGGCAATTCTTCAAAGGATTAATCATTAACATGTCCCATCTGACTACTTAGGTGACAGCAATAAACTATATTTTTCTTAAGTTCTAGACAGCCAGCTTGAAACATGTGACAAAGAGAACAGAATTCCATCCCAATGAGCTTCATCTTATTAAAAAAAGTAGAAGGGAAATCATTTAAAACTTCCATACACAGAGTCATATCCCTTATTTTTACATTTACATTATCCTCATTTAGCAGATGTGACATGAATTCATTTTCTAAGAATATCAGTTAATAATGAGTATTGGAAAGGCATTCTTTCAGGCTATCCTTTGACTTTCACTTGGGATTTCAATTTGCAATTTCATACCTGATTCATACGTAATACCAGGAATTTACAAACAAACTCATAGTATTTTTCCCAAATAAAATTAGCTAGGAGAATTGATTAGGAATTGCTCTCTTGCACAGTACTATACTCACTATACTTACATTGCCTCAAGGCTTCAAGGCTTTACTCACGCTCACACACCGAGACTGCAGACTTTACACTCTGAAGCTGTCAGGTATCACACTGACTGCATTCAGATCAAACAACAGCTCTGTTCATGAACAACAGGTGGTGAGACTTCACACCTTGGCATTAACTCCAAAATCTGAAGACAATCGCAGGTTTATATGGGAACACACCCTTGGAATTGCCGCACATTTGTCTGACATCAGTCTGACATCATGTCCAAGACAGGCATTCCTTTATGTAGGTGCAATGTATCACTACTGTCTTGGCCCAAACAACAACCATAATAAATACACACTGGCCATTCCTTGTCAAACGTATAAGGCTCCTAACCTGTCTGTCTCAGATAATCTGCAATTGTTGGGGCATTCTGAAAAAAGCAAAAGATAAAAAAATGACTATATTCTTTTATTTCCCCATCTACTTTCAACCTGGAAAAAAACTGAATAAAAAGTGAAATACTAACCTTGATAAGAAAAAAATACCCTGGGCAATGTTCAGCAATTTAACATGAAATGACGAACAAATGTTAAAATGCCAAATTAAAATACTCGCAATGAGATTAACGATCACCAGAGAGTTAAAGTGTTTTTTTGTTAACTGCAGACTATCACCGTGATTTAACAACACAGTGCATAAATGCATCAAAAGGCTTGCCATGTTGTGTGGGTGAGCAGGGAGGACAACGATGCAGTGCCAGTAGCTGTTTTTCCCAAGACACTGCCACAACTGGTGTAAAAGTATATAGACTGTTGTCATATGCAATTGGGTTGATCACCCTTTCTGCTGTAAAGCAGCTCATTTAAGAATTGCATCCCACAATGCTGTAATATGATGACAGGCGAATCTGTAAACAAATATCATCATAAACAGCTGTGTGGCAGTGCATACTACAGGCTTTGTTAGGACATAACTAGCTGAGTTAACCAGCTGGATTCTGACCGGACCTGACTGAGGATACAAGAGCCACGTCCACAGCAAAAGCAGTGATGACCATCCACTGACCATTACTACAGCATCCATAGTGCAGGCAAAGTGGTGTCTCTTTTCAAATTTAGCCTGTTCTGCTTAGAAGCCCACTAAACCACTGTGGCACACAGAAACTGCCATATTGCCTACTTTTAATCAAAAAGCCCAAAGTAGGTATTGAATTTTACTGTGTGAACAACAACAAAAAAAACAAACGTTGAACTCAATGGCATTTTTTTTACACTGAAATCAGAAAAAAACTGAATGCGAGTCAGTGAATGCTAGTTTAGGACCTGATTTTAATCCTAAATTGCGTTTAAGTGGAGAAAAACCTGCATACATCCGCTGGCTTTGTGTACTATAAGCAAGATCAATTTAGTCGCACTACATTACATTACATGCATTTAGCAGACGCTCTTATCCAGAGCGACTTCCATCACAACAGAACATAAGTGTATTCATTTAATTTAAACAAGCAACAGTGTCAGACCAGGCTGACAACACTCGCAGACCAGTGAGTGTGAGTATAACACCATTCAAGCCCTACCACACGTTAACTTGTGCAATCTGACAAAAGTTAAGGGTATAAAAACAAAATAAAGATAGGTAAGATAAATGAACTGAAATGGAATAGATTGTATAAGACCCTTGTGGACAAGCACCTCCTATCTGTACTTTTAGTTTTTCATTAGCATACAACAGAATATAAGTATTATATTGTTTCTTTTCTCTCTTAAACTGAATTGCAACATTCTGACTGTTCTGACTGTAGCTGCCATGGTCCGCAGGGATAGGTCAGATGGAAATTACGGCAATATTAGATTTAGAAAAAACGTTATGACTTACCCTATTAAGCAATACTTTTTCCTTACCACTACGTCATCATAGTCATGATACTAATAAAGCCTAACTTTAAAACTAACTGCAACATATTACAAACAATACAATGACTTTTCTCTTAATACAAACTTGAAAATTAAAGTTGCCGACCAGCAATTTAAGCAAAATTTGCCTGCTTTTCTCACCCACCAGAAGTCATTGGAACAGTCCCTTCCTACCACATTAGTGTTCAGATAAGACCACACTTAGCAAATGCCATTTCACAAGTTAATACAACAAACCGAGAGACCTTGGACATCTTTTTGCAAATACACGCACCAACTGCGTCAAAAGGACTGGCCACACAGCAATTAACTGATGTCACCATCACTGGCATTTTCAGGACCACGGACAGCAACACTTTGGCTTGAAAGTCCAACCACTCAGGATTTTGAAGACCCTTATGACAGAGTGCAGTTTTTTTTTTTTTTAAATGATCATGTTGAGAGAAAACAGCAAAGGCACAATCTGCATAGAAGTCACTTGTAAGGCCTACACTCCTGAACCACAAATGTCATGGGATTGCTTTGTCAATTAGATTTTACCCACCCCTTCCTAAGATGTCTTTCTTTATACCCTGAATTTAAAATCTACCCAAAAATATTCCTGTTTTCCTACTACTCCAAGAATCTTTACACCCTTACCATTATTCTGAAGGCATAAGCTAAATAATGTTTAAATATGTTATATCTGTATAGAGTATTTTTTAGATAATTTGAGCCACTGAACTATTACCTGTTGTTTTCTATATGGTATGTTTTATGCTGGACTGAGGGCTTTTCAGATAAAGTGATAAATGAAGGGCTGGTAACCCATACCTGTACAGTTCTTAAAGAATTAACCACAATGACACTGGGGTCTGACTCATTACAAACATTATGCGTCAACCTCAGAACAAGTTACAAAAAAAGTAAATACTGGCTAGCTTTACTTTGGAAAATTGCTTGCCCAGTGGTGTTATGTCAACCAAACCAAAGTGTAACCTTGCTTCATTTCAATATAAAATCATTTCAATGACAGACCTATTTTTGCAAGTGCTACTATAAATGTACAGAGAGTAAGGAGCATGTGTGAGTAACCCACCATTTTTACAAGATGAAAGCATTTTTATGGAGATCATTTACGGTACATTTATATCTCTATATCTGCAGCCCCTAAGTAACTGATTCCTTCTCCTTTGTGAAATAAACTCTTGCTTCCAGCCTACAAGAACAAAACATTTCAAGTCATCATCAAAATACCCTGTTCAGCAGTTCTGATTGGCTTGAGACAGCACCACCAAACAGGGCTACTCCCTCATAATGCTGTCAAGCTATGACTATGACAACCAAAATGGCATAAAAAACTTATTCTGTCCTCTCCTATCATTTCAGCCCTTGGTGTTCTGCTACTTAAGATGCAAGGCTTAATAAAAAAAATGGAAAAAAAGAACAAACGAAAAAACAATTTAATGGGTTGAGAATCAAATGTGAAATTCAATAACAGTGATAATCTCAAAAACATTGTACGCTTACATTCTAGATAATTTAAGGTATTGCCTGTTATTTATTCTGGGGATAGGGGTGACATATGCATTTATTTTAAGTATCAGGGAGAGGTTTGATTTGCAAATCACTACTTGCAAAGGCATATATTGTTGGTGAAAACTGCGGGAAATAAATGTTGACTAAAACACACCCAGCAGTCGCTGTATCTGCTTTCACAATTGCTGTGTTATTGAGCATTAGCCATTTCTTTTTCTCACTGTCCCCAAGAGGTCAAAAGCAAAATGCATCAAATTGCCCTGTTACTTTTGTGCTCATGTAAGCCTTATTGAGGACTTTGTGGCTTTTGATCTGCACTTAATACTAAACTATACAAACACATAAATGCTAAACTATCACAAAAGCTGACTGTGAGACAGCATTAAAACTAAACGCAACCTCTACTTGTAAGAACAGTGAAACAACAGACAAACTATATGACTTCTAATGGCTGTGTTTTATTTATTTGATCACTGCACTCAAATATGGAAATATTTCAAATGTGATAGACCTTCAGAGCAAAGTGATTGCATTGATTAAGGCAGTCTCTTGAATTACAAAGGCCTATGTATTGGGGTGTTTTATTAGTACAGCAACACCTACATCATTCTTCTGATAGCCTGATTTATCAGGGGTTCAAATGAAACCTTCACCTCAAGGTTTTGTGTTCCTCTTAAATGCATCCTTTGCACTTTCATGTCATGTAATGCTGAGTCTTCTGAATGACATTTCACAAAATTTTAAAGCGGGCTATGATGTCAACCCAGAATGATGCAATCGTTATTTTTGATGTTTCATTTCCTAATCATATTAAAGATTAGAAAAACACGAATGTGATGGTAGACATTATAAAATCATATGACCCTCACCGTACACTGAAAGATTTGTAAGGGACTGCATAAAGACACACCCATCATTTCAATATTACTGTACCCTTCTCATTTGTTGATTTCTCAGAGAATTGAAAAATGTGTAATTCATTAATAAATCCTTTTTTAAATAAATCATCTAATCATCCTGTGAGATATAGGCTAATAACCAAGTCCTTTTCCTCTGCTTGTTTTTATTCAGAGTAAGTAGCTTTGCTTGTTTGAAATTCTAAACACAAGTGATTTCAAAATCATCTGTTCCCCTTGCTAAACTTGTATGTTCTAGAATAACTAGATACATTCAAATGAATCAAACAGACAAAAATCATATCCTAGGAAACTAAGTGCAAATCCAGGGTTGTGTAAAGCAGAGGAGGAAAATTAAGTTTCCAATTCCAGCTTAATTCTAAAAACTGATGGGTGATGACAACACATTATCCACAACACATCTTAGGTTCCCCTAGAATTACATTACATTCTTATATTAAGGAAAAGTAAATTCCACTTTTCAAAAATGTCATCTGTATTTTATCTGCATTTGACACCATCTCAGAACAGAGCAGTACCATAAATGGGCAAATGGCAAATTCTTCGTTTTCAACTGTTGGCTCTTAAAATCTAATATTTCAGAATATAAAACATAACAATTACATAACAAAGAACACATCAGTTGCTAAGAGGACACCTGAAGAGCTACTAAAATTCAATTTTTCAGAACAGTTAGCTGTTCGGAATAGTCCTTTCCACTCTTCCAGAATCTTCCAGAAGATTATTACTGTTGTTATTGTTATTGTTATTACTACACCAGTAGCAGTAGCATGTAACCCAGGAATTGTATTGCCATTGTGGTCAGTACTATTTTTAGGCACATTAGCTGTCACTTACTGATGTAGTGAATGGCTGTGAAATAAAATGCTGGTTGTTGTGGAAAATACCCCAGACAGCCAACTAACCAAACACTAACATTATTCTACTGTATGTGCGGTATCCAATGCACAATGCTATGCTGCCAGCTAACATCTAAACTGGTGAGAAGGACAACCATTTTTAATAACAGATCACATAATGACGGATAAACAAAGGTATAAATTAAATTAGCACAGGTTACGTAGAATAGGTAAGTACTTAAGCTTTAGTCTTTTTAATACAGAAAATAACTGGGCAAATTTTAGCACAAGGATTACTTTTGCACTCAAAATGGCAAACAAATTTGTATTGAGTGTTCAATTCAAATATTACAGGAACTGTACCCTGATAATGTTCCATCATTATGCACCCTGGAATCTGTGTAATTATAAAAAAATCCCTCTCAAAATATGTTCTTTTTAAACTCAAAAGAAGCTAAAAGAAAAAATACAGAGGCATTTTATGAACATCAACTCAGGTTGTTTCAATGAGTGATACCTTATCTCAGTGTTTCTCAACCCTGCTCCTCGCGGCACCCTGTCCTGCATATCTTCTATCTATCCTTGCTGCTTGATTAAATCAGGTGTGCTCAGCTAATAAAACGTGCCACTGATGAGTTCAGTCAGGTAGGTAGAGCAAGGAGAGATAGAAAATATGCAGGACAGGGTGCTGCGAGGAGCAGGGTTGAGAAACACTGCATTAACTTACCATTCCACTCAAGCAGTGTCAAAGTGGTGAACATTGGCATTCATGAACAATATGAGGTGAAAATGCACACCTTTTTATTCTAAAGAACTCCCTGTAAAATAATGTAAAGACTTCTCTCTGAACAACTTGTGAGTGACAAAGCTTTATAAGAGCCTGTGCATCATGATGACCTGATCTGTGATCTGTTTGTCACATGAGTGACCACAAAACTAACTGAGAAACAGATCTTTGAAATAATACTGAAATGTGCTGGGAAAAAGTAATGATTCAGAAGCTAAATCATAAGGCCGTCAGATGCAACATAGCGTGACAAACACTTCCCACTTCACCCCTTACAATGGACCACAGCCTTATGCAGCAAGGAGTGCAAAACATGCCCAGGATACATTTGACATCATAATTAATAATACGGAGCAATTTCAGGGACTTCCTGTCAGGGGGCTCATCAGGCCTGCAGATGCAGCTGCTTTCATCACATTGTTTTGTGTTTAAAAAAAAAAAAAAAAAAAAAGCTCCCACACTTAGCCCTCAGAGCTAACAATCGACAGCAATGGCCTAGTCAGACATTCTAACATTCACACATCACACACTTTTCTCTCTTACATTATGAATCAACCAACACAAAACGAACAGCTGTGCAGCACTTGCAAAATTATTTAAACATGGTGAAATCTGGAACGCCTACTCACAAATTCTAAAGAAATAAGCTGTAAAAACTCCCATTGTTACAGATTGGTTAAAAAAAAGACGTTTCCAGTTATCACCCATTGCCCTGTTTTCACAATGCAACTTTCAATTTGAGAAATGCTGACCCAGCTAAACAACTAAAGTACATGTGCAAGGTTCACTGACATGTCTTAAGCATGTCAGTGAACATTAAGAGTTTTAGACAACTAAAGTCTTCACTCTCACATTTAAGAACAGTCTAATTAATCACTTGCCTTTTAATTCATTGCCTTTTAATGTGCACACTATCAGATTTTGCAAAGACTGAGAGTATCATACTATACAACTGCAACAGGATTGTTTCAGAGATTATTTACCATAATGAACCCTGATTTTGTGTTCCCCTACAGGTATGTAGCAGAGCTGCAGCAGCAGCATGGTTTGTCCATGGCATGACAGGGCCGTACTATCAAGTTAAAACTGTGAAGATTTTCCCCTGACACTGAAAATTTGTCTGCAATAGCAAAAACTAAAATATAATTTAGTGTATGGCCAACATTAACCAGCTTGATTACGAGCTAGTAAACCTGCATTCCATTATCTGTTTTCACCTTTTAAGATAGCTAACTATAAAAACTAAGCGTTTAAGAGCAGACACATCAGGCTCTCAAAAACAGTATAGGAATAACTATCCTTAAAAGACCCCTTTCAGTAGTTCCATTCAGTTTGCGGTAGACTGTTACCATGACACAACACTGTCCTCACACAATATTTTGACAATATTGTAGTAGGGTGCTGTTTGGTTGGTGTTAGCACAATGTTGTAACAACACTGTAGCAACACCACTTTTCAAACCAAAAAGCAGATAATGAAGTGAAAATGCTTACATATCTAGAATGAGAATGTAATGTACTTTTGATGACAACCTGTAATTTATTTTATATATTATTTATAATAATATACATTATACATAGGCTAATACTTATAAATGAATCTATTTCACTTTAATTTATTCTAATTTAATATTAATTTAGCCTAATTATTGTTGTGTCATAAATGTTTATATTTGTAGTTCTTGTGGCTTCTTAACTAGTCATATATTTTCATTGAAGAGCAAGAGTAACCTTCTGGGTAGCTGGTAAGTTAACTAAGAGGTAGTCTAGCTAACCAGAGGTAAGAGGAGTTTAGACTTGAGGTAGATAAACAGATTTTAGATTGTTCAATACAGTAAAAGGTTAGCTAATGATACAACAGTTAACTAGACAGCCAACAGTACCTGACTTCTTAGCTAGTCATAACCAGTCAAGTGTAAGCTACCTGGCCAAGTAGCTTACCGAGCATGTAGCAGTTTAGCTACCTAGACAGCAACATCACATATTTCCAATTCTGTATGAGAATGGGTTCTTTTCTAGAGATGTGGTCATTCTTTTAATTTAATAACTTTTAGTCCAATCAAAAGTGCTCTTCTGCTGCGATTTAACTGACTAGCTGGCTATTTATCATTCAGAGACCAGCCTAACTCCAGCTATCTAGCCTCGGGAAACTTGCATCTGGCTGACAACCTAACATTAGGTAATTTTGCTGTCCTACCCATTAGGCTGACGTTACATATATTTTAAAAAAAAACCTTTTGTTACTTCCAAGTTTTCTGAAGTAACACTCTGAAGTTGCATTCACTACTTCTCATCTGACATCATTATGCACAACCTCACTGCTACAAGAAGCATTTTACAATTAAAACACAATTTACATTGCACTTACTGTCCTGTTACATTTATATCTTGTGTGTAATTTCCATTCCATATTGTATATCCAGTGATGATTCTAAACTGGTTATTTAGTAGGTCTATTTCTTTTTAAATTATTCTTCACTGATTTCATTATTGCTATAATTTATGCGACCTAGCTACCTAGCAAATTACATGCCTTCTGGGATGCCAGTTACTTTAAGTGCCATTCCTAAGGAATAATAAAGGGAGATGTAGGCCTACAGTAGCACTGGCACTCTTTTTAACTGCTTTCTGTGAGGCTTCATTGATTGATTTGAGATAGGAAGACCCATCATAAACTGAAGATACAAATATAGTATATAGCCTAGTGACCTGAATATTACTATTCCAACATACACACTTATGAAATTTGAGGATGAAAAACCAACTTAAGTCATTGTTTTATTCAGAAGAGATTAATACAATACTCTGTTTGCTCTCAGCTATATCAGTCAGCAAAAATCTATCAACACTGTGTCAGTTTTCCTTTCCCATATCAAAACTGGTAAGGTATGCTTTTGAAGCATTGACAAACACTTAGCCTACCACCTTTGCTCCAATGGTTTACAATGACAATATAACTAGCAATATACAATGAATATGGCTCTGTATTTTATTTAGCCTCTTGTCGTGTGGTTCAGCTGTCATATAGAATCTTCATTCACCTAATCTCTTCCTAAAAGACATCTTCAAACGAGAATGTCTGAAGCCAAGCCAAAACAGTCCTTGACATAACACTGTGATTCTAGTCCTTTCCTCAATGTTGCCAAGAACTCTCCATGATAGATGCAATTATCCTTTTGGATAGTATGTCTTCATGCAGTCACAGTCCCACCGTAACTTACTTCATCTGCAAAACCTCTGAAACAGCCCTCTTAATTCTGTATTAAGCTCGACGCTCATAGTGGAGACCTGCTGGGGAAAATACGGTACAGAACAGAAGCAGGTCAAGATAATGGTATTTGACTGGCAGACCTAGGGTCAATTATGATTTTGATTTATGTTATGATTACAGTCACACTGGTAACAGTGCTTTGGCCAGTAACTACTAATTACTGGGCTTACTATGCAGCACTAATAACTCTTTATGCAGCAGTAATAACTTTTATGCAGCACCAAAACCTCTTTACTGTCAAAAAAAGAGGCTAAACAGCCACAAACAACACTATAACTTACCTGTAGCATCCATGAGGAACATAAGTTCTTAAAACCTAGCATCTAAGAGAGAACATCTCTCAAGCCTTAAGACTTGCCAAGCAACGAAAAAGAGATGCTTGACTGGGGTAGATGGTGCTGGTGTTACAAGGTTTTGATTGGCAAACTGAAGAGGTGGAGCTAGTGGCTGTACATCCTCCTGGGTGCTGGGCTGATTAAAGTAGCTTTTGACCTGAGATACTGTGGCCATGGGGTGACAGAGGCCTGTGGGAAGTAGAGTAACTGGAAAAGTGGTGAACCCTCTTCTGTTAACCCTTGTTCCATCTGCTAGTTGGTAAGGGCCTCTTCAGTCTTGCTTGGTCTGCGGTGCACTAACCAAGCTTCTGTCTTTTGTCCACTGCAGCTACGAATATAAAGGCTTACTTACTCTCATACTCTGCCATTTGGTTGTCAATGGAGGACCATAATGCTGAATCCATTTTGGACTCAAATGTATTTGTCTGTGGCTCTCTGGGACTTCTGTGCCCCTCCTAATTGAACTATAATTGTTGGACCTCATGAATTACATGTCCTAATCACACCTTAAACTACAGAGGCATATCACTGCGTATCTACAGTTACAGTTAAGATACTGATTACGGGTTAGCAAGGTTTCACAGCTGCCATTACAATTCCTGATTACCATTGATCATAATTTATCTTAAGTTACAAAGTTATAATTGTAGTTCAACCCAGGTCTGCTCACAGGTCAATATAACTGCAGCAGTCTCTCATCTTGCCATTGTGCAGAAAGTATGTGTTCCATGACTTTAAAATGCCAAAGCCAAGAAGAGGGCAGGTTCATGAGCATCTGCTCAGGCACATACATGCAAGTTGGTTCCAAACCATTTAAGAGGGCCAACTGAACGCATGAACCATCTAAACACTCTGCAGCACTCACAAAAGAAGTCTTCGAATGGGCTGGTTTCAGGGACTGCATTAGCCTTCATTCTAGTCACAGGCTATACAGACACCGCACCTGTCGCAATTCAGCGCAATTACCCATGCGTCATTTACCCATAGACCCAATCTTGTTTATGATTCATTTTACATGCAGAACCCATGGACATGGTAATCTCATTGTGCAATGAAAGGTGGTAGATAAGCACTGCCAAATGGGAAGCAACAACAAGAAACAGGACCTGTGGTGAATCAATTCATTTTAATGAAAAGCCGTTCTGTTGGGCAACCACGGAGTCCTTGTCAATGCATATCAATGTTCAGATGTAATGTTACTGTAGTTGAAACTTGTTGCCCATCATATTCCCTGAAATAACTAGCCACGTTTTCCAGATTTATCACTAAAGTATCCATTACGCAAAGAGAATGGGGCCGAAATGAGGCACAGTAACACAACTGAATTTTCAAACGGACGCCTTTTGACCACGTTAGCTAACAATTTAGCAACTGATCCACTCTTCACTTGGTTGCATGGTGGCATGCTGCCTGTGCTCCTCACGTTTGAGAATTTGAGAAACATGACCAAAGGTTCATTTAACGGATTATGAACAAACACAAGTCATCATTAGTGAGCTCTTGTACATTTACAGATCCAACATACTGCACGAACCATTACAGGAACACTTCTATCCACAGGGCACCATGACAGACAAAACAAGAATGGCCACCAACAACAAAAGCGTCGGTCAGAAAGTCGTTTAATTTTGAAAAGCAGCAACGTCGCACTGATACCAATGAAATGCTCCATGTTAGGTTCAAGATAGCTTTCTACCTAGTCTAGCTAGCCACTAACGTAGCTAGTTAGCTAACTTAATATGAAGTGTGTAGTTAGCTAGCATAGATGGCTAGCTAACTGGCTATTGGTTGCTACAGGTAGCTTACTAGATCAATTGAACTAGAAGCAATCATCTTTACACCTTTCACAATCAACTTGGCTCGCTAGCCAGCTAACGTTTGATACTTATTTCGGGAGACCTCGAGCATCTCTCAAAGCGCCACATTTAGCTAGCTACGCAAAACCACAAGGTAGTTAAAGTCATTCCTCAACTCGACGGCGTACCCTCAATCAAAGTGCAGCAGAAGGCCAACATCAAGCGAGCGGGCTACACTTTTTCCACTGTCCTCTTATATTTTATTCCCGTCCATCCGAACTCACACGTCCAAAGACGCCGATCGAGAAGGAAGGAAGAGCCCAAAGACGAAATTAGTGCAAGTAAATGGTACGCTACCTCGTAGAGCTCCTCCGTGGCCATTCTGAACGGATATATTTCCAATGTTTAATCCGGTAGTTGGAGACACTTTTCCTCTCAGTTGTTGTAGACGGCAAAATCGCTAGCTAGCGACTTATGCGTGGCCTTTCCTTCCTCCCCTTTCTCTCTCTCTCGCTAATTCACCTACACACTCTTTTGCTCACTCTTGCTCTGTGCACTCGTCCCCCTCTAACGCGTTCACTATCTCTTGATCCCTTCTCTCTCTCCTCTCCTCTCCCTTCCTGGAGCAATCTCTTGGTTACTCGCGGCTCTCGTTTCTCTTACACCAGTCTCTGTAGCTGGCTAAAATACCGCTGTAATAATTACGCGCAGAGCTGACTGCGTGCTGTGCGCTGTCGAGGTCCCCACTTTACAACACAGGAAGTCTTAATCGAGCTCAGATAAGAGAGAGAATATAAGATGACCCCGAATTTTATGGGTGGGTCTTGGGTTACGATGTTACGCTTTGGGGACTCGGTATCAAGGGTAGTACGTTCTGATGACTCACCGCAAGGGGGTCGTGTAGTCTAGTGTTTCGATATAAGATATCAACTTCTCAACTTTATATGCATTCAGCACTCTGTTCTGCTCAAGTGCTCGGCGTCATTGGATGATAGTGTCTAAATGATCCCCCTTACAGTAATGGGTAGCCAACCTACAGCGATTACGTAACTGTGAACCAACCAAGGAACATTGTCATTGGTTGTTCCAGACGTGCTTCGGAGCAACTACTGTAATTAAACTTTTCATTCTTGATTGTAGGTATACACAGTTTTATAGACAGCGGTTAAGAAATTTAATGAGTAAATGGTGCAAATCAGATTAAGAATGAGAAGAAATGTGTAGTGGCAGAAATTGGAATTATGGAGTTAATTTTTTCAACGCGAAGGCTTTCAAGGCTTTTGTTGTTAAAAATGTGAACGCTATGTCCAGTAGACTTATCTATAATCATTTTCTTGCTTCCATCAAATTAATATATGCAGTTCCTGACGTATGGTACAATCAGTATTCTTAACTATACAGAGGTGAGGTCACTCACGTTGTACGTCAGTCTGTGGTGAACGCAACGTGTTGTAGCGACATTTTGATAACTTGAAATTTTCAACGAATTGCTGGCTCTTTACTTCTGTAACAGACGCATACACTTTAAAAAGCAGAGCAGAGATTTAAAAATAATAAGAGTAGTAATAATAACAGACCTGCAAAAATGAACCTTCACATCACTTAGGCATGTAGCATTTAAAGAGGTCTAGGGAATGTATTGCTTTGATATATTTGAACAGTTTCACCAGAAGAGATGCATTTAAAGGCAAGGAGACAGGTCATAATCTTCTTTTGGTCATGTAGTGAATGTGAGGAGTTTTAATATAATGATCAATAAAACATAAAGAAGAGATGGCTTGTTTGCCTCCTTACCTACTATTGCCTACTATTTTATTTTGCCAAGTTATTGTACCAGCAGTCACCCCCCTTTACAATGAGAATAGTAGTTAAATTGTTTAAAGTTGAACCTAATTTCAACCTAAATTCCTCAGGTCAATGCATCCTGAAGGACTCTGTATTAAGCCATTTCTCTGGGTAATTTCATTGCTGCAAACATTGTTTTTATGTCTGTCTCCAGGTTTTCACTTCATCCTGCAACATCCAGAGACTCCATGCCTTTCAAATTGGGCTAGAATCTTTTTATGTACTTTACAGTTCTACATTCAATATGAATATCCCTTTAGACTTTTGGAAATCAGAAGGGTGTGATGTTTGCCACTGTTTCAGGAGTTTGGACACCCTACTAGATAGACAAGAAGTCCAGTATGAAACAGGTCATACTTGATAAAGTCATTCATTGAAAAGCAGGGATGCATTTTCTCACTTCTTCTGTATTCACAATGCACACAAATGTTTAAATTATCTTGCTTTTTGGCAGCCTTGCCTAAGCTGTGCCAAGCAGGTGCAGTATGTCTGTGGACAGTTTATTAGAATGCAACAGAAGCCTATGTAATCACACGTTGTCTTGCATCACCGAGTCATTCAGCACAGAGATGGTCAGATATGGTGGATTTGTGTGGTGCTGTATCTTCATATTCATGACTATTTAACATGGTCAGGATGCCCAGTTTGATGAACTCGGTTCCCAAGTTCTGTGTCCCACTGCCCAGATCCTGTATACTAGTCCACTATATCACGTGCAAATGAGTTAAATGCCTTGTACCAACAGAATACTCTAACATGGTTAAATGCTGTTGTTGAGACTACAACCTTCATTATCAGTTAGTAGACCATGCATGGCCATGGCTCATGGCTCTATCGCTTAAGATGAGATGGTCCTGTTTTTATACATCGCTGAGTTGCTGCCTGCAGAGAAGGATGTTACACTGGTACCTTCACATCTGCTCAGCTCACCGTAATTACACGGTATTGTAGCCGGATTCTTACATCAAAGGAACAGACTGTAAGGACTGTACAGTGGGGACTGTAAAACACAAACTGACAATTCATTTAAAAATAAATAACAGTTTATTTCATAATGCAATGAATTGCAGTTATCCATTTTAAATATCAAAAGTAAATATTAAAAGCCACCAATGTTTGATTCTGTTGGCAAAGTAAAAGATATTGTGCAATATTTGAATATAAAGAAATACAATTTTTACAGTTTTGAACTAAACATTTTATTGAAAAAATTTTCAGATGGCTCTTTGGATAAAGACAAGTTTATCTGTGTGTACTGCAAGTCTGGATTTATGTATCATTGCAGTATAACTGGTTTGTGGCATACAGCCTGCTTGATACATATGCATTTGCTGCTGAAAATTAAATTGCTGGCAATTATTCTGCTCCAAATAGAAGTTATTGGGTGTGTTAGAGTACTGTCCTAGAATGTGTAAGTGCTTACAAGCTCACAAATCAAATGGTGTGCAGGAGGACTATTCACTTAGAAACCCAAGGGTCAAATGCCCATCAGCATGGACGTCCGCTTGGCCCTTTTATCATCAATGCAAAAATCCTATGTACCAAAAATTGTGACTGCTTGACACTCCTGCATAGTATTATTCTATATATCCAAAACACTGGCACTGTCAGTGAATGAGTTTCTCTCTATGTAACATGCTATGTTATTCTTGTGAGTTTGGTGACCTATTTGTTTTTATTGTGCACCTGACATTTTTACAGCATTGCTTTACTTGTTTAGTAAGTACTTGTCAGTCATTTACCACAATATAAACAATTAGCAGTAATCATGATGTGTTTTCTCAAAGTAAAAATTATTATTATTATTATTATTGTCAACATCATTTATTTAGCTGTTTTTAAATTTTATTGTTTTCTTTGAACATGCTAAATTCAAATGGTATTTTAATGCTGGTTTTTCTTCATCACCCATTCTAACTGGTTGTTTTCTCTTTTTGAGCTGGGCAGAAAGACTCTCAGTATGGCCTTAGGCAAAGTGAACAAGAATGAGAGTTTGTACCAAGTTTGGGTGTAGAGGAAGGATGAACTGTACTCGTGTGTCCTTTGGTAACAGTGTCTCCTTTAGGGTACACTCAGAGGTAGACACAGCCAGTGGGCTATTGACACTGGTGTAAATATTGGGTGGAACACAGTGACCCCTGTTGATTTTAAAAACTGTCAGGGGCCCATTTAGGAAGGCTTTTTTGCTCCTTTACTATTGTAAGTGGGCCCTCTCGTGTATTGACCATTTCACACAGTCTTCAAAGTAACCATTCAACAATATCACTAAAATTACTTGTAATTGTGATAGCTATATATACCACCTTCCCACCTTGCTTATAACACTTACGGTTTTGAGTCATAGCCGCTTTGCAATTGTCTGGAGTGGTGTGTGTGTGTGTGTGTGTGTGTGTGTGTGTGTGTGTGTGTGTGTGTGTGTGTGTGTGCACAGGCGTGCGCTTTGGTTTGTGGACAGGCTGGGGCAATAAAAAATATTTGCACCGGGGCCACCTGTGGGTTCTGTTAATTTTTGACACTAGAACAAAAAGCAAGAGCAACTATTTTTCTCCAAATGAGACAAGCACATAATTTAATTTTGGTCCTGCTCTTTCTGTATTATGTATCATCAAAGCAACACAAAACCTTTACAGCCATCTGCTAAAACAGTGGGACACTACACCAGTCCTTTAATTTCACAGAAAAAAACACAATTTATTTTCCATTACATTTTGAATTATTTTTTATTGTCTAATTTTTTTCAAGTGAGAAAGCAAAGGTCTGTATTCCCAAAAACAAATAGTATACAGTAGTTTAGTATTGATGTTTTTATTAAATATTGAACATGGATCAATGCAGTATGAAATAAAAGATATCAATAACTATTGTAAATTATGTTGACAGGGATTTCAGGCCTTTGTTGTCTTGTATTTGACAACATGTTAAGAGCATTTTTAGTGAACACCCTTCACAGAAGTGGCCTAGATTGAGCAGCACCTGGATGAACTGAGCTGAATCATTTTATAAAACTATTTTTATAGCTATTGTCATTTTTGTTATGCAGTAATTCAGACTGCATTAAGATTATTTGCACATTAAGAGTGGTGATCTAAACTTTATGTTAGGTAGATAGTACTAAAACATAGATTTTTAAACTTTGGACATTTTAAAATAAAAAACAACAAAACTAACAAGGTCTTCAGTCCAAGAAACCTTTATTCTATTCTATTGTGTGTTGCCACAAGAACCAGATTCTTTGGATTCTGTTTAGATCACTTTCCATGCCACTTTTCAACAGACCCTCCATGTTATTACCTGTCTGTCAAGGGTTTTTGTGTGGATCTGTGAATGGTATAAATAGCATTTTTTAATTCTTCAGCATGATTCACCTACAGTATATTGCTGGTTTATAGACATACAATTTTATATTTCCTCAGATGCTTTTTAGGAGATGCGACTGTACATCTAGCCACCAAATGTCAGTTCTGTTATAAAATGAAAACAAAAACTCACAACACATGCAGTGCAAATAGTGGCTTAGGTTTCCTATTGAGGTAGCAGGTGGGCCTGATTGGCTGTTTTTCCATGAGTAGATTCAAAATATTACTAGATATGCTCTTCATGACTCATTTTTATTATTTTCATTTTTTAATAATTTGATCCTCTTCAGAATGAAATGTCCCATGAAAATGTAATCATATAAAGGACTATTTTTGTGACCCAAACAATGTGAGCTGTCACCTTCACAAGTCATTCATCACTGATTTTTTTGCCCACACAAAATAAAAAATATGGGAGACACATGTTGAGTCTTATGTGGCTTGAAGTGTGATAATACTTATCTCCAATGAATCAGATAATTAAATGACTCAGATAAGTAGTTGTATGTTTAGGACCAAAAAACAAAACAGAGCTTGTCTTTGACTATTGCCCTGTAAGAGTAAAATCTAGCAAACTGATGAAACAGTGGAGACATGCCCAGAGAGAATACCGTAATTGAAACTCTGGATGCCAAACTGCTGGGAGGTCAGCTATAGTCCAACCATTTTTAGTGGGGCTAATTGGGTATATGAGCCTAATGCAGAAGGCGATATGTGTGTTTTTGTACCCATTACCAGACTTGTGAAGGTCAATTACCATCTGTCTCTTTTGAATTGACAGTTCTTTGCTTTTTCCCATGGTGATGGATGACAAAGGGATTTTGCATGTGTGTTACCTCATTTTTATACTCTAGTGAAACAGGAAGTGATGCAATGACACAGACTGAGATTAACTTAAATAAGTAAAATTTTAAAATAAGTAAAATTCACCTTTGTTTGATTTTATTTACAATAATTGTTGGGGGTGCCAATAATTTTGACACCTATGGTTTTCAGAAAAGATGAGATTACTTAATACAAAACAATGAAACATACTTTTATTTCAATACATTTATTCTCATATAGCTTTCACATAAGTCTGAAGATGACATTTAGATTATTATCTGGGTGTATTATATGCTGCCTGTTTTCTTCGTTTTTATCAAGGGTGCCAATAATTCTGGACCTGACTGTAGTTACATTCAAACTAAAAGAGAACCCTGCACAGGTACTAGATTCAAAGACTGTTCAGCTCTTCAGTTTGTTTATATTTGCCTGCACTGTACTTGTATTGCAAGTTTTCTGTGATGGAAAAATGCAAATAAATTTTAAAAAATGGTATGATTGTTGACTGGTCATTAAACGATTCAGTTATACATTGTGACAGAATTAGAGTAAGAAATGCTGTGTAGAATTAAAGAGAATAAAACAGAATTGCAAAAACAAAAATTGTCATTGACTTATACTATTTGTAAACATTGAGTTACTGGTGGAATTTTCATTTGCTCAATGACCTTTCTCTGACTTTTTTTTTTTTTTTGGACACGTTTCCTTCTTTAACTTCTGTCCAAATCATTGAAATATATGGCAATATGGCAGGTGGCAGATTCCTTTTCATTTTAAACTTGAAATGACTGTTAAGTGAGCATTCAGAAAACAGATTAATGCAGCCTCATATGCAGTAAAGGGTCAGGTTTTTTGTTTTTGATCAGTACTGGATTTAGTGCCAAATTAGTTTATGTCACTTCTGCACTGCTAAAAGGAGCACCCCAGGGACATCTCCCACACCCTGCTGAATACACAGCTTTTACCACACTGTGAAAGAAGTTATTAAGAAAGTTTAATTTCTGATCAACAACAGCCCTTCAGCCCCAAACACCTGGAAAGTCACAGAATGATTAATGTTTAAAACATTTTTTAGAAAATCAATAAGCAAAGAAAAGACAGAAATTATTGTTGACTCCAGTGATGCCTTTGAACCAAATAAATTCTAGTACTGACTGTAAGCTTAGAGAGAATCTATGGTTATATGATGCTTGTTCTTTTGTACAATTAGAGGCTGGCAGAGTTTGGGTTTTTGCGTTTGGTGACTTTTTCAATCTCCTCCAGGATTCGCTTCTTGTTGTTCTTCACGTTTAGGCTGGACAGGCGCAGTAGGTCGTTGACCTTGTCCTTGCTGAAGGGGCGCTGTAGTATGGTCAATTTCTCAGTCCACTTCTCTACATCCCCTGTGAAAGGTGAAGGTAAAGGATTTGACAATGAGAAAATGAGAGAATTTTGAAAATGAGAGGAAAAAAAGAAGAGGTCAATTTTCATCTTATGTATCTGATATGTACATAATATGTCCCTATATTTTGGTGTTGTGTCAATGTTATGTACACAAAAAGTAACAGGAGGACTCAAATGTGAGCAGATTTTTGTCTGCTCTGATAGTCTGATATTTGTCACAGGTCAAACATCCCATAGTGCTGCCAGCTGATTGCTAAAAAGTGGGAGTATCCATGTTCTACTATTTTGTTTGTCTTTTGACATGAGTTTGTCAGTGTAAATAAAATGTTGAAATACCAAGTTTTCTGTTTACAATTGTATTGCACAAGGCAAGGCTTTGAATGGGACCGTTCTGGCAGGGGGTATCACAACCAATTAGTGCAAAATTTAACTGCATTGTTTCAGTTATTTCATTTTTTAAAGCATAAGAAACAATCAGGACATCAAAGACAAAAAAATGACAGGAACCTTCATCTTAGATCAATTTTTTGGAGTTGACCTGGTAGGACAGTCACAAAAATGCAAATCATAAATAAATAGGCCCATTAAATGTACCAAATCCAGAAATGTTAAACTGCAACCAACAAAAAGCAGGGCAAATTAAATTTAATGAGTTTTCATCATCATTATTCTTTCAAAAATTGAAACAAAGTAGTGAGGTAAAACTCTATTTTGTATACTCTATGTTGTATTCATTTTCTAATGAAAGAGAGACATCAAAAGAGAAAGCATGAAACCTTCGCAGTTGACGATGTTGAAGAGGGGTATGTGGATGACAGTGGGTGCCTGTCCTTCACCCTCAAACACGTAGAAGTCTTTTGGTTTGTTTGGATCATCAGTTACCTCCACTTTAGGGAATGGAATACCTGCAGCCTTACAGTAAGCAGCAGCTTGTTCCAGTGACTGGAGAAGTAAACAGAAATGTAAGGAATGTAGTCAGTGTGCGGCTAAATTTTTTTCTTCAATCCAAATGAAAGTCTTATTCATAGATTTTCATCAATAAAACAGGCTTTCAGATTGAATGGAGCACATTTGCATTATGTTTGTCTTCATTTTCATTTCTATTTTGATTGCCTAAAAGGTTTAAGAGTTTGGAGCAATTACAAATACATTTTTTACCAGGCAGGCATTTATGATTTTGAAATGAGATTATATTTGTTAATGCACTTGGTAATTTTGAATTTTTATGCTTGAAAATAACCTGGCTGATTTTAATAAACCAGAAAAAACACAAATAAGTAAAATGGTCATTGGATTCTCTTTTGCCTGCATAAACAAACAAACAAAAAAACACAAGAAACAACTTTAGTCTGTGTGTCAGAGGCTTTGAACTTTTGAGATTGGAAGTTTGAAATAGACACCACAGAAATGACAATGGTCAAGCAATGGTAAACAATTTTGTCTGAATTATGCAAATGGTTTGAGCAGAGGGGGTCCTGACATATTTCAGCTTTACTGCATAGTTTCAAAATACTAGTCCAGCAAATGTAAAATAACAGGGTAAGTAGCTGATTTTCGATTTTCTTCAGCATTTACGTATGTATGCAAAATCACATTACCATGAAGGGGGTAGGGTTGCAGAAGTCAAAGGACAGGATTAGATCTGTCTTCCTTGCTGGACGCACTGCAGATGCATAAGGGGAGAGCAGCTGGAACCCAGCATCCTCCAGGTACCTCTTCTCATCTGACAGCAGCTCAGGTGGGATCTTGCCTTCTGAACACACAAGGAAAAGAAGTTCAGATTGGCTGTCAAACTGTCACTCGATGGCAGTGGGAGGCAGTCTCACATAACATGTCTGTGTGCCATGCTGGTGATGCCTTTGTGAGCCAGCCTGGCAGGCCATCAACAGCATATGATGACAAAAGGATAGAGAACTACACACAAGGAACAAGGACAGACATAAAGAAAACTTGCCTCCAGCAGGGTACTTGTACAGGAAGTTGTAGGTGGTGCCCCAGGTCCAGTGAAGGAACAATGGCAAAGTCTTCCTTATTATCTTTGCAGCTGGGTTTGATAAAGAATATTCACCTTAGGATTTTAGTCTATTAGACTCAGGCTCATTGGTCTTCCACTGTATCATCACACTTTAGTGGTTATAGTTTTATAAAAAGATAAAAAATCTAAAAAATCAGTATGATTCAACCTTGAAACTTGAGAAGTACACAGTATACTGACATAAATAATTCATTGAATAAAAGTATCTCCCATTAAAAAAGTAATTTAGTAGCCTGCAGCAAGATACTTATATTGTTATTTAATGTTATTATTATTAAAATACAGCTTTCAAACATTTTTGCAAGCACACATAGAAAGACAACGAGTGGCTATAGCAATTGTAAAGTGGTCACCTTCACAGTTAAACCATAACATTATAAGATTAACCTTATAATGACATTTGACAAAATGTGGATATTACAACACCTTATTTAATTGGTACTGTATTTTCTGATTGTTGGTGAGCTGAGGAGTTATTTAATGCCCAGGATGACTCACAGGCTGATAACCTCTACTCTGAATCCCAAACATCCACATGGGGACAGAGAAAGATAAAGAAGATGTAATAGTAATCTTAACCAGAAGGGGGCACTACTCACTTTGACACATATCTCCAGACCAGCTCTGAAGGGAGAGGCAGATGTCAATAACGTGCTGCTTGATAACTGCCTGCCTCTGTTCTGTGCTTGCTTTCAGCCACACATTCTCCTCAATGACCTCCATTTTGGGGAGATCTGGACTGCCTGCCTCTGCAGAGGAAAAGTGCAATTCAGAATTGACAACCATTATGACAGCCATTATTGTTAAGTCATTATTGATAGTCAACACTGTATGTATATTGAGATACATTGATATTGAGATATATTGATATTGTTTTACAATGTTAAGATGTATTGCATAGCTAGCTACCTACCTAGACTTTTAATGTGTAACAAAGAAGGTAAACATCTTCTATTGGCTGAAACAGCCTCACATATGTACATCCCTATTGGTTGTACACCTGGAAAGATTTCTGACTGCTAATGATGTTGATACTTTATTCCTTTAGCAACTGATCTTGGATCAGAGTAGAAGTTTTACAAAAAGTAGTTGATGTTAGGTACAGGGATGGATAATCTGTAGGACTGCTGTCAAGTGCAGAAAGTAACTGGAGCACTGTTAATGTTTTCTTTAACTTGTTTGTGATGGGCTACAATGATATGGCTAGTGGCTGAATATGAGGAGAGACTACAGCTGAGAAGTTTCCTCTGAGGTTCCAGAGAATTTTTGATGATTTACTCTGGCAAAATTATGAATGAAAAGCACAAGAAAAAAAAGATAATGAAGAAAGTGCAGAGGGTCCATACTATTTATTATGTGACTGTAAGAGACTGTATCCAAATTCTGAAATGTCCTTATATGTTACAGAGGCAACCCAAAGGACATTGTAATTGTTTCTTTACGTAATCCCCAAAAGGACCTCTCTCCTGATGCTGTGGGGGTATGAAGTATTCACCACCAACCTGTAACTTGGAGGATGGCGTGCATGCCATCCCAGTCATTTACGTTTAGTACCTGCCAGTAATGTCCGCAGTTCCTGGAGCAGGGAGCAGCTGCCATCTTCACTCTCAACGAGCTTCAGCAAAATTAGCAACACTTGGCAACCTTTACAGTCACAAGGGACTGAAGGGAAGTGAAAGAAAAAAGAATGATTGAAGTCCAGGGCGGTCCAGGAATTATATTTCTCAGCAGGGAGGCTATGTAAATTGTTGTGCATACCTTGTTCATCTTCTTCCAAGAACACATTGACTGATTTGGGGCAGAGATGATCTGTAAAAATCAATGGCTTGAAACAATGGACAGCACCCCCTTGACACACTTGGCTTAAAAATAGACTGAAATTAATATGTAATAGCTACAGAGAAACTGACAAATAAGGGTTTTGGGGGAAGATAAATTAAATCACACACGTACCCTTGATCCATTGACATATATATTGTTTAAGTAACTCCATTTCTGCAAACGCACTGCCACACACACCTGCACATAGGGACAAAAAGTAATCACAATTAGCTCAATGCACAATTACAGTCTGCCACAGACAATACACAAAGCATTCTTAGAAAAATCATTTATGGCACCTTGCAGGTATAACATGTCCATCTCCTGAATGCGTTTCTTCAATTCCCCTCCTTCAAACTGGCTCCCAAAAACAGAGGTGTCAGCAAAGGCACCCAGATGTGTGTACCCAGCTTCATAAGGATCAATGTCCATACAGCAGGCTAAACACAAGGCATAGTCATATCCCCTCATTACATTCACTCCAGCATTGGTATCCTGCAATAATTCTGTCTCACCTTCACCATGAGAACTGCTCTTAGTGTTTCTATGGTATTTTGACATCTTACAGTAACAGAACACTATAATCACTACCCTACAATCATTGTAGCTGAGTAGGTAAACAAAACTGTACTTTCCTCTACTTGGGAGCAAAAGCAAATGCATTCAAAGCCAAAGTGTGCTATTTCATTGACACACCTGCAATCTGCTTCCCATCATGGAACCCCTGGTCCACCACTGCATAAATGGGATAAGGGTTTGTTGAGCTTGGCGGCCTCTGCTCCGAAAGGCATCGATCATTCATCTTGAGGTTGAGAGACAGTGGTGAACGTGACTTTTTGGCTTTCTTGAAAAGTATTGAGTTAGGAGATATCTTTGTATAGCAGTTTCTCTAACAATAAAAGTTACTCACAGGTACAGACCATATATTCTCTGTATATACATTTGCAAAACTTAGCACCAGCCATGAAAATGATTCAGGCTTATGTTTCTTTAAATATGTTGTTATTGTGGCCAATCACAGTGTATTGCTGCAGAAAATAAAATGCTTTGATAGACCATGCTCAGATTGGGCCATGATTAATGGGAGTCAAATTTGCTAAAATGTGCTACATGTGAGCAAAATAGAGGGATATTGTCATAAGAAACACATTTTTATCTCATGAAATTATTTAGGTAGTTGCTCTAAAGCCTAGTTTTGTGATGTTTGTGTAGTCTTTATTACCTCTACCTTTTTATAAATTTGTATTGATCAATCACTTTAATTTAAGCCATTTCATTTATTGGCCATCAAATAATGTTATTTTGTGGACTTCCTACACAGCAATTATTTCAGTAACAACAGAGAGGATCTGCACTATTTTTTTTGGTTTTGCTAAATATACAAATGAAATAGGAATTGTCCACTTGACATTCACATGACATTGGCCACAGTAGAAAATTAGTGTAGATTTCTTTCAAAACCCTGTTTACTGACCTCTTTCACAAAGTCATAGACAATTGTGGCTGCCCAGAAGTCTGTCAATGAGTAGTTTTCATTATTGATGGCTTTTGACAGACGTTCCAGTACAGCTTTCCGGCTGAATTTGGTTTCAGTGAGTCTGCGAGTCAATTTATCCTTTACACTGGGCAGCCGTGACGACCATTCGGGATCTTCATACAATGCTGCCATACACCTGTGCCATATGCCAAACAGCACAGCCATGGTTGGATTACTGCACTGAGCTTTTCTAAGCATAATGAAGCAAATGAGCAACAGGAAATGTCGGACAAACTTAAGATCACAGAAATAAACGGTCAATTAAAATGAGACTATGAAGCTAAACACAAACACAGCAGATACACCGTATCTCTTCAAATCATCTGTATTCTTTAGGTGTGTGTGTGTATATGTACTGTGTGTGAGTGTGTTTGTGTGTGTATTTTTGTATCTGTGAGTGTGTGTATGTGTGTGTCTGTGTATGTGTATATGTGTGAGTGTTTGTATTTGTATTTGTATTTATGTGTATTTGTCTGTGTATGTATGTGAGTGTTTGTGTATATGTGTGTCTGTGTATGTGTATGTATGTGAGTGTTTGTGTATGTGTATGTGTGTGTCTGTGTATGTGTATGTGTGTGAGTGTTTGTGTATGTGTGTGTGTGTCTGTGTGTGTATGTGTGTTTGTGTATGTGTATGTGTCTGTGTACGTGTATGTGTGTGAGTGTGTGAGTGTTTGTGTATGTGTATGTGTCTGTGTACGTGTATGTGTGTGAGTGCGTGAGAGTTTGTGTATGTGTATGTGTGAGAGTGTGTGTGTATCTGTGTATGTAGTCTTGTATGTGTGTGAGTGTTTCTTTGCAATGTGTGTGGACCCTGACACCCCACAGAGGTAGAGCGCACAGTCCAGCAGGTTCTCTTCACCCATCTGATACAGGGATCCCAGCAGTCCCACCATGGCCCTCTCACCCCCTCCTGAACCCAGGACAGCAATGTGAGGGACATTATCCTGAGAGAGAGAGAGAAAGAGAGAGAGAGAGAGAGAGAGAGAGAGAGAGAGAGAGAGAGAGAGAGAGAGAGAGAGAGAGAGAGAGAGAGAGAGAGAGAGAGAGAGAGAGAGAGAGAGAGAGAGAGAGAGAGAGGAGAGAGAGAGAGAGGGACAGAGGGACAGAGGGACAGAGGGAAGAGAACAGAGCTTCAGTCATGCGATTTTTTGACAGCTGTCAGATACCTGAAAAGCCTTGTTTTCTCAGTCTTGTTCTTTCTGGCCCTCAGAATTAAATTCATGACTTTAATCTGTGATTAATATCAATCAGTCAAATCTGGATTTTTTTTCATTTATTTTATAGTTTTACTTTTTGATGAATTTTTTCAATGGTATTTTTCTGCTATTTTGTAATCTTACTACAGGTAAGCAAGGATTGTACATCAGTGCACTTCTCAAAGCATGTATGCACTAGTTACATCAGCTCTGCTTGGCACTGATGCATGTTTGACAACTAAGCAATTATGATTGTTACTTTGAAACAAAATGGAATAATTGCAATTAAGTTTGAAAGGACTCACCTGTGGTTTAGAGCATCTGATAGAACAGGCAAAAAAAGTGCATGTTCTAATCATGGGAATTATATAGCATTATTGGGCACATTAAAATTAAAAGTTCCCATCTGCACCAGAAATATTGAAATGGGGAGAGGAAGCTGCCAATGTAAATTTTAAGCAGCAATATGTTATTTGGAACCAAAACATGTGGGTTTGTCAAGGTAATGTATGTTTTTCATTGTGGGATGAATTGTTGTTATAATTTTGTCACTTAATTCCTGTAAATTGATTTTAATATTTTGACCCAGGTAATGAGTTAGTCCGGGGCGGGCCTCAGGCTATTTAAGCCCCAAAGTTCTGACATTTGAGGAAAAAGGCTGTAAGAGAGCATAGACTCTGAGCCAGTGAAGAAGGAGGCACCTGGGAATAATTGCCCAGTGTTATTTGTTTATTATTGTAAATAGTTTTTTGTTTGTTTGTTGTTATATAGCACAAGTAAACGTTTTGTCTTCGTTCACCCCAAAGGTCCTGTACTGCAAAAGCATTAAACCTGTTTTGCTGCTTGCTGTCCCAAAATACAACTCTTAGACTTTTAAGATGGGATGGCTGATATTTAACAGGCCATCGGAGGCGTTCCGGTAAATGAGCAACATAGGGATCCCCAGGTTAAGGTTGACCCTGGTGTGAGGGACCCCAGAGATGGGTGATGATCACGTTGTGAGGGACCCCAGAGATGGGTGAAGCACGAGTGAGTGGGGCAGGGTAAAGGGGGATGGTAAAGTTTGGGGGGGAATGCGTGATATTTTTTTGGTGTGAAGCGCATGGGTCCCTCTTATTAGACAGTGGGAGGGCAGTGAAAAATCGGAGTGTGATCTCAAACACATGTTGAGTATGTGCATTTGACTGCCATACCAACAAGCCTGGCTCTTTGGTGTCGCGGTCAAAGTCGTATGTTTGGTACCCCATAGACCTGGGTTCAAGGCCGGGCGGGGTGACTGCTTTGCCCTTTGCTACAGTCACTCTGGATAAGAGCATCTGATAAATTACTGAAATTACTAAAAAAAATCACATTCAATGCAGAGACAAACAGCAAGCAAATTAAATCTCCTTGTTGAAAGAATATGTGCCTGATACCGCCGTATATATGTACATAATGATTGGCCTCTGCACATTAAAATGAAAAGTTCAAGTCATGCTCCAGAATATACCATATGGATTAAGTTAGCAGGAAGCTGCAGAATTACATATTAACTTTGTAACACGAGGGCCACTTTTCCCTTATAAAATATCTGAAGCAAATGCACACTGTTCATTCAGTGTTTTTTTCACTCTACTTATTCCCAGTTTTAATGTTTAGCTATATACAGTACCTTACAGAAATGTTACATATACCAGTATACACTGCACACATTTATTCAAAATGTTAACTAATGTAGTCTGAGGGTTTGAATCCCAGTGCAACATGCTCTTTGGTTTTCTTGAGCAAGCTGCGTTAACTCAATTTCTGTACAGAGAGTGTTTAACATTAAAGGCTCTTAATATTTCCTGGGATATGAGCTTATGCTAAACATCTTGTTATGTAAATGAAGAAAAAAGTTGCTATGGACAGTATAATACATAGGAAGTAAGTACCTTGTCACAGGGAATACCATGGTCCTCCAAACATTTCTGTATCTTCCTTTTCCTTTCTTCTATATATGCCTTTTCACCATCATTGAGACACCCAGACATCCATATACGATTGCTGCACAAGGAAAAGTCCCATATATATCATACAGCATGTGTTTTTGTGTACACACACAATACATGTATAAAGAGTTAATGAACATAGTTGAGATGCTCATACAATGACCACAAAATGCCACAAAACACATATACTGTACATAAAATAACAGAAAAACATGACTTAGCAAATTTTTCTATTTCTAATTTTTCTACCTTTGGGATGATCCATGGTCACAGCTGCTGTCTGACATCTATTGTTGTGGAAGATCATTCGGGTCAGAGATAGATGCACCGATTAATTGCAATAAAGTTCCGGTCTCAACACAATTTTCTTTCTGTCCTTTTCTTTAGGTAACATTACTGCCACAGTATCAATTAAAGTCAATTAAAATATACAAAAATGCTGTATTGTGTAAAGGGCAACCTTGACAACTGTCCAAATGCTTTACTCAAAATGGAAAGTTGGAATGTTGGATTCAACAAGGAAAAGTAAATCAGATATGCTTGTGTTTCTCTGCATATCTTCATAAATCCCAGGTGGTCTGCAAGTACATCAACACATGCAAAGTTGTCCTTGCAATATCCACTTGTTAATTGGTCCCACTGTGACATTAGTTGCCTGTCTTTGTCTATTTTTCCAGAGTTTCAAAAGAATCACTGCAATACTTTGTTACAACATGGAGATATGAGTTTGCATTGTCCAAGGCAAATTTTTTTATGTCTTTGCCTCTGTTCAATTGATTTAAATAAATGTTGGCATAATCATGCATATCCTTTAGGTTTTATCACACAACAAGAACATCAGGATAATTTAACACTTCATGTTACATTTCTTTAATCAAACCTAAACATGGAAATCCAAAATAAATGCTCCTGTTTGACTGCATTAAATCTTACCGTACTGAGATGGATCCTGGATGGTGTGTTCGTGTAATGTTGTATGATACTTAATCTGCCCTTTGATGTATAATGCAAACACAGGTCAGTATCAGTTTATATACACTATGTCAGTTGGCTGATATTCAACTCAGTGGGTGGATATTTGTGCTTTAAGACACTGAGCTCCTGTTTTTCCCATTGTGCAATACATTTTCCCAAGAAGGAAGTAATTCATCAAAACTGATTTGGTGTAGTGTTATGTAATGTGCCAATCCTAACCCCCAACACAGTTGACTGCACAGAATATATGCAAAAGCTGACTGAATGTAAATTGAATAATGTCCACAAACAAATGTCAACATGCAAATATAATGATGAAGAATTCCTCTCCAGAGTTCTGCCCTATTTTCTGGCAGTCATAGCACCCATATTGACCACAAATCTTGTCATGAAATGCCATGAGATTCCAGTTCCAACAGACCCTGAATGTACTGTAAGACTCAGTGTTCAAGTGGACTTGTTCTATTAATTATAGGACTTTCAGTGTATTAGGAGTGCAGGTTTATCCTCAATTTTGACAATCTGTCAGGCAATGTTGCTATTTGAATATTTATCATGAATAATTGTCTTGCTTGAGATTGCTGACTGTGGAACCTTAGCTGTTTGAGAGGGAATGACATGGTCACCCCTTATGGTAGTTTTTGTGATTGTGCTATTAGGATTTAAGCCAGTCAAACTCAATCACTGAAGGGGCCATATTAAAAAATCACCACAAATTCATGGGCCAGACATGGCCTATATTGGGTCATACCATTCTGCTATGACCCAAACTGGCCATTGTTTGATCAAAATATGCCCAAGTATTTCAGAACTCCAACAACAAAAAATATAGGCAGGCTGTACTTGTAATATTAAAAAAAAAGCAAAACAATTATCACAATACATACAAATAATTGTCCAACCTCTTTAAATGTCCCTCAGGAGGTTTGTAGGTCTATTGAATCTACCTATTAGCTTGAGCTAGACACCTGGCATCTTTTCTTTGTTACAAGTTCATTAATCTTTGGGGTTAAGGTCTGAGCTGCCGAAACTCTCAGCATGGAGTGAAGGTGTCTGTCAGTGAGACGTGTCCTGTGAGATGTTTTGTTTGTCTTCATTACCGAGAACAACTGCTCACACAGGTATGCGCTGCCAAACATTCACAGCATACGGGCCGCATGTAGGTGGAGCTCTGGCATTGTTTCTGGGATGAATGGGGTGAACTTGCTGGCGGAATCGTACTTGGCCTTCAGTGCGCTGTTATATTGCAGTTGTTTTAGCTCCATTTGTATGTTCATTGGTGCACTGTCCACGTTAGCTACAAACGGATTTCTGAAAAGCTCAAAATTGAATTTCTGGGCCTGGAAGTCTGCAAATCGTCTTGTAAACTCTGTGCGAAGTGTGTTCAGTTTGTCAGTGAAATGTGCACTTGGGAAAGCGGTGGGAGTGAGCTCATTTGTGATTGTTTGGCTGGATGGAAAGTGACCCAAGTTGTCTTGTTGCATTTGATTCTCCCACAAGCACAGTTTGGTTTGGAAGCCTGTCATAGTCATACATATCAGTGACTACGTGATCGCGTCCCTGCAGTTGTAGGTTCAGAGTATTAAGATGGTCCGTTATGTCACATAAAAAAGCCAAGTCACACAGCCACCTTTCATTCCGGAGCTCTGTGATGTCTTTCCCCTTGCTCTCCTCACGCAACTCAAAAAATTTCTTCAGCACTTTGCCCCAACTTAGCCAACGCACATCTGTGTGGTAGGGCACATCTTCATACTCGGAAATTCACCTCGTCAAGAAATGACTGAAACTGTCAGTGGTTCAAACCCCTGGCCCTGATAAAGTTAACTATTTTCGTTACATTTTTCATTACATGTTCCATTCTCAGTACTTTACCACAAAGTGACTCCTGGTGTGTAATACAGTGGTAGGCTGTCAGCTCACCAGGGCAGTTCTCCTCCTGGATCCTTTCTCACATCCTCCTCACCAATCTGCTCCTACTACCGCACATAGCAGGCACCCTATCAGTTGTCAGTCCCTTGAGTTTGTCCCAGGGCAACTTCATGTCTTTAGTGCATTTCTCTATTTCTTGAAAAATGTCCTTTCCAGTGGTTGTATCATGCATTGACTTAACACCCAGAAGCTCTTCCGTAACCGTTAAGTTGGAATCCACCCCAACTTTTCTTTTTGCCATTTTTGGCTGGCTGGCTGGCTAGCTAGCTAGCCAGTTATTTTTGATGCGAGATAAAACAGTCGTGCTGGGCTGCTGCTGAAACTGTTCGTGTCTAGTGTGGGATTGTGACATGCAACAACTGTCTCGTGAGTGTGTTTGGTTGTCGGTGGGAGGAGGGAGGAGGGGTGGGATGAGGAGGGGTGGCACGCAGGTGTTTAGAGCGCAGCATGTTGCAGTGTATGTTGGCGATTGTAGTGCAGTGTGTTGTGGACAATATGGACGTGGGCCAGCATTAGTAGAAAATCCAAATCATTGTGCGAGATGGAATTGTGCGGCGGGCCTGATTTGGCCTGCAGGCCTTGTCTTTGACATGTGTGATCTAAGCAGAAGTTGTAGTTGTTGAGGTGGTGCTGCTAGTTGTGCTAGGTTATGGATAAACAAAACTTACATCCGAGAATATAAAATTGTCAAAACTGTGAACAGGTTGAATTTGGCGAGTATTCTACAGTGCTGATGATGGAGAGGTTTCCTGTCCTGTCCTGTCCAAGTACTTACTTGTAGTGTTTTCATTGGCATGGGTGCAGCTGGTGATGCAATAAGCAAATTACGAGAAGATCATGGAGTGCAAATACATCCACCACTGCCTCTGTAGATTTTTGCAATGTGCTCTCTGAAGTTTAAGGTTGTGTCTAGAATGATGCCAAGGAATATAAATTCTGTGACAGCTGTAATCTTTTGGCATTGGGCAAAAATATCTGAGTAAACCTGAATGTTCAGTTTGATGGAAAAAAATGGCAACAGTTTTTCCCACATTTAAAGTGAGACAGAAGTGACTTAGCTAATCTGAGACATTCACTATGGCTAGTGTTAGCTTGAATTGTGACTTTGATAGTTTTGAATTAGTCAGCTTGCCACTTCCACAGCATTTTTCCCATATGGATATACAGCTGCGCTGTCTGCATGCATTTGGACACTAACCCCTACAACACAGAGGGGAGGCCATTGATATAGAGACTGAAGAGTAAAGGGCTCAGGACTGACCTGTGGCATTCCCGTGTTCCACAACCTGGATGATGACAGCTCATGGTTAATACATACACATTGCCTTCTGTCATATAAGAATGGTTACATCCACTTTAAAGTTTAAACTGTAAAAATTGATAGTAGTATTTTAAATAATAGGTTTGCCTACTTCACAAACATGATTTTGTAGTTTAAGTTGCACTTCTGTACATTTTCACATCTGTAGTGGGAGCCTATGTAAGGAATCAAAACTAATTAATGCTGAACTTTTGTGTGTGCTCTGTACTGAATGTCTAAGATGCTCCTGTGCAAATTTCACAAATTATTGTTGGATATTTTAAAATGAAACAAATAACACATTGAATTAAAAACAGACATAATTTTGCAAAAAATGCAAAATTATCTCTCTTAAAACTCATATTGTCTCTTTCTGCCACCCCTGTCATTTCTTCATCGTTGTCATCATCCTTCAGCCACAGCTGAGATAATCTTGTCGACTTGCCATGTGAAACTGAGGGTGCAACTCTTTCAGCTAGCCTTTTCTGTCGGGGCTGGTCCACTAGCCTTTGACCTTTGACCTCTGGCCAGAAAATAATTATACAACAAGAGTGTAACTACATGGTATTACATTTTTACATTACATCATTGTGACTTAGCAGACACTATTTTCCAGAAAAACTTCAATATCTAACTTAATAAAGTGGCACGAAAGGCTTCACATATAGGACACAACTAATCACATATGAATGAGCTTCAGTGCTGATAATAATGCAGAAATTACAAGTGCATACCTAGCTCAACTTGTAAGTGCAACACAATACAACCAACAGAGGGATTCTACCATTCCACAATGCTAACACATACCCTGAAGTAAACTTCCACATACATAATTATGCATACCCTGAAGCACACTTTATATTTACACATAAGGGGAATGAAAGATCATGCTTGGGTAGGTGAATCTTCAGTCCGCAATGGAAGATGGCCAGGGTCTCCCCTGTTTTTGACCACAATAGGCAGTTCATTCCACCACAGAGGGCCAAGACAGACAGAAGATATGACCTAGATGAAAGGTTATATTACATTATTGGCATTTAGCAGACGCTCTTATCCAGAGCAACTGACATCAGTTACAATGTTATCCATTTATACAGCCTCCTCCTGCTTCCTCTTTCTATTGTTTACCATTGCCCCTTGAATTCCCCTTCATCCTTATGTATTGCTGCAACATTTTAATTGCCCAAAATTTGCATGAACTTTACAATCCAAGTAGCTAAACTGTACGGCAATAACGATAATATGTGACATTTGAACAGAGTGAGTAAGTAACTCAAGGAAGTGTTCATGATACTTTCCCCTGTCAGCCCCCTCATAAACCTTAGCTACAACTGGCCATTACACAGTTGTGTGTGAGATGCACTAAATATATGGCACAGGTTAAAATTCCAGTTAAGAGCTGTTTTGATTTAGTTCACATAACCATCCCACATACTCAGAGTCTCTCTTTCAATGAGAGTCCTTTCATGATTTGCACCAAGGCTCTGACATGAACTGCCTGGGACTGTAAGATGAGACTAAGACTTATTTTGACTTAGAAATAGCAATTGATGTTCCACATCATATTGAAGACTTATTCTGCATCATGAATTACTGCTGTTTAATTTATGACTATGAATATTGACTATATTGACCATGACTGTTATTGATGAGCACTTTACATTAAGTTGCATGGATACCAAGGTTGTTACATTGTAAAAAATTTGGTAACAAGAGTGTAACGAAAATACATTATGCACACTGTAATTAGTACTTATAGGGTTCAACAAGTTAGTTAAGTATTGAAAATAATTATACAGCAAGAGTGTAACTACAAGGTATTACATTTTTACCTTTCATCATTTCGACTTAGCAGACACTATTTTCCAGAAAAACTTCAATATCTTATTTACTAAAGTGGCATGAAAGGCTACACATATAGGACACAACTAATCACATATGAATGAGCTTCAGTGTCAATAATAATGCAGAAATTACAAGTGCATACCTAGCTCAACATGTAAGTGCAACACAATATAACCAACAGAGGGATTCTACCATTCCACAATGCTAACACAAACCCTGAAGTAAACTTCCACATACATAATTATGCATACCCTGAAGTACACTTTATATTTATACATAAGGGGAATGAAAGATCACACTTGGGTAGGTGAATCTTCAGTCCGCAATGGAAGCTGGCCAGGGTCTCCCCTGGGGGAAGCCAAGCCTCCTGAACAAGCTGATTGCAAAGGCTTAGCTGGTGTGAAGGGTCCGATGATTGACTGAGGAGGGAGCTTTTCCCTGCACCACAACATAGGCTACCATCAGTGTTTTGAGACTGGTGCGAGTCATCACTGGTAGTCAGTGGAGGGAGATCTGCATGGGTGCATTTGGGGACATTGTGGCCCATCAGAGTGGCAGTATTCTGATGAGCTGCAGAGGTTTGATCGCATGTGCAGGGAGGACAGTGAGGAGGGAGTTGCAGTAGTCCAGACAGGAGAGAACCCGGGCTGAGACCAAGAATTACGCTGAGTATGTGGTGAATAAGGGGTGGAATCTTCTGATGTCGTATGATAAGGATCTACAGATCTGATTCAGTGCCGCTGTCAAGTGTCACTCCTATGTTTTTAACAGTCCCACAGACTGACTGTAGAGAATCTGGCTGCCACTTCTCTCATAAATGAGCCAAAAAAGGTTAAAAACCAATAATTTACTTTAAAACCAAACAGACAAAGAAACCAGGCCACAGCAAGGACAAAGCCAGCCTTCCTCCTGCTCTGCAGCCACACCTGTATTTAATCTGGCTTCCAATTAGTGAGTTGTGGCTTGTTAGCCAATAAGTTGGTCATTATACAAATGACACCAGATGCACACAATTACGTGATTAACAATTAACAATTAGGTTCAACGGAGAGGTGGTGAAGGCTCTCCCTCACACTGACAGACCCCTGACCCTGGACAGGCCATGGTGTTTTCCAGTGTGATGGTTAGGTTTCTGAACGGAGATTCAAAGCAGCTCCATTGTAATTGTTAGTAACTACACTGGTTTAGTACAACTTAATGCAAAGTGTAGCCAATGACTTTATATTGCAATTCATTTAGTGTTGTTTTTGACCTGTGTTGACAGTGCTCTGAAATGCCACTACATGAACTTTGTTTTAGAAACTAAAGATTCTTTGTATTATTGCTCTAGACATTATGAAAGTTGATGAGTTCATCTTAATCTGTGACCTAAATTATAATTTATGCTCAAATATCAATACCAATACCAATAATCTATTATAATTAATTTTATTGCAAACATCTTAATGGTCAATGTGTGTGTTGGGGGAGGTTTAAATTGTCTGAGCCAGCCATTTAACAAGCCTCACCCACCTAATTTAGGGTCTTTAAACCAGGTGTGTGGCTGTTGCTAGAGACTCACTTTTGAGTTTATGGTGTTCTGTGGTCTGGCTGGGTCTCGCTTTCAGTTGTAGAGGGGCTGAGCTGTATGTGTGTATAATGTAAGAAGTTCTTTGTTTCTGATGCTATGAATGAATATGAAATTGAACTAGCTATGTTTGGCTAATAACAGTAATTCTGGCTTGTGCACTATTCCCAGTTACAGTGGGTGAAAAGGCGATTGATTCTTTACCTTATTCTATCGTTAAACACACACACGCATACAGTATATATAAAGCATATATATATATATATATATATATATATATGTGTATATATATATATATATATATAACAAGGGGCCAAACAGAAAATATATAAATATAAAGCTGAATATATAAATGTAACTCCTGAATATATAAAAGTTAGTTCATACTCAGGCATATCACAAGACAGTCATATTTCTTTTTTGAATAATTTCTTTTTGTTTCTTCATAGGCTACTGAGTATTGAGTGAGCAAAACAGGTTTACCATTAGCATCAGTAAAATTTTACAGTACAATCAAAGATAATCAAACAAAAACATTAAATAATTTAAATTTGAATGAGGCAATAATTTGGACTTCATTAAGGGGTCCTCATTTTCTTGGTATTAGGACCTTTCAAGCAGGGGAGCCAAAGTGCACAGAGCCTGTTTATCAATACCAAGAAGGCTAAGAACGTACTTGTGTTCTTGAGAAGTGTGTACTTGCGCAACACCCTGGACGCAGTTCATTTAAGCAGTGATATGAAAACACTGGCATTATCAGCACACCATAATGATAATGCTGTGCTGATAATGCCAGTGCTGTCATATCACTGCTTGAAAGAGCTGCGCCCAGGGTATTGCGCAATGGCAAGTACACAAGTACACATAGCATCTCAATCTCTGATAGGTGCGATAACTGGCATTATCAGCGCACCATTTGATAAACTTTTGTCTTATTGTGTTTGTGTATTTATACGATATTAAATGGCTGGACATACAACATGATTTAAATCATAGGAATTGTGGTATTTTCAAATTAACAGTGTGTTGTTCACAGGGCAGTGGTGGTACTACAGGAATCAGATGATACCTCTCTAGTGGTTATTCTGAAGCAGGCATTGTGGATGACCCCTTATCTGATGTGTACATAGAGTGCATCAGTGTGATCAGTGTATACTCCCCACGGGAATTCGCCTCTATAATACTGGTTGGGGTGTACATCCCACCTCAGGCAAATGCCCACTCAGCACAACAACAGCTAGCAGTCCAGATACACTAAAGCAATAGTGTACACTATATGTGTATACACTGGTTTCATGTTCCTGTAATTCATTGTTCCTGTGTTTGCATTTAATGTATACAGTAATGATAACTTTGTAAGTTGCTCTGTTGTAAGTTGCTTAAGAGCTGAAAATATGAAATGCGTCTACAAGATATTTTACAATACATTTTAAGCTGTTATTTGACATATGAAACAAAATTTCATTCAGCATCATTCAAAATCTAGCAATAACCAGGTTTATACATCAGTCCATTTTTGGTGATCAGATTGAAAACAACATAATAAAAAGCTGTTATTTAACACACAATACATGGCATAAATTTCTCTCATTCCTATTTGTTATACAACATTCTGATAACTGGAGAAGGCTATACACAAAGCACAGCAGAATGTGCGTTCTCAAGGCGTTTGCTTACAAATTGTGTCAATTGCGTACATATCTATCTCAATTCTAAATATATGCATTTTTATTTCTAGATCAGTATATCTCAGAGAACATGCATACACAGAAAACATCAATAATGGCTTTATTTATACGATATTAAATGGCTGGACATACAACATGATTTAAATCATAGGAATTGTGGTATTTTCAAATTAACAGTGTGTTGTTCACAAGGCAGTGGTGGTACTACAGGAATCAGATTTTATCTTTAACAATGCTAAAGCAGAATTATGACAAAGGGGAGCAACATGAAGTGTTTTCCCAAAAACATACCTCAATAAGACAGAAACTATGTGGTTATAGTTAGCCAGCTACTCTGTTACAGATGAATATTGCAAAATAAGAATAATAAAAAATGTACATATAAAGGTACATCCAGGTACTCTCTGAAGAGAGTCTTCTAAGGACCTGACTGGCATATCTTTGGAATTAATATTTTCATAATTCCAGGCCAGCAAAATAATGTCACATCACGTGGCAGTCAATCTGGTAACTGATAACACACGGCAGTATTACCACTGAGCAAAAGTCCAACAAAATGTAAATTTCAAATTTCAATTATTTCATCTTTAAAGACAAACATTGACAGATTCTTGTTATTATTGAATATGGAAGTTCTATAACGTCCAAATGTTTTCTTAGGATCATCATTTTTCAATCATGGTTACTGTCTATATAGGAAAGTCAGCTTATATGTCCTTAGAGTGACCAAAAATATTTAACTTATCAAGTTTAAGATAAAGTCTGAGGCATGGCATGCTCCCTCTTTCTATTGTTTACCATTGCCCCTTAAATTCCCCTTCATCCTTGTGTATTGCTGCAACATTTTAATTGCCCAAAATTTGCATGAACTTTACAATCCAAGTAGCTAAACTGTACGGCAATAACGATAATATGTGACATTTGAACAGAGTGAGTAAGTAACTCAAGGAAGTGTTCATGATACTTTCCCCTGTCAGCCCCCTCGTAAACCTTAGCTACAACTGGCCATTACACAGTTGTGTGTGAGATGCGCTAAATATATGGCACAGGTTAAAATTCCAGTTAAGAGCTGTTTTGATTTAGTTCACATAACCATCCCACATACTCAGAGTCTCTCTTTCAATGAGAGTCCTTTCATGATTTGGGGGGACAGGGGGAAGCCAAGCCTCCTGAAGAAGCTGATTGCAAAGGCTTCGCTGGTGTGAAGGGTCCGATGATTGACTGAGGAGGGAGCTTTTCCCTGCACCACAACATAGGCTACCATCAGTGTTTTGAGACTGGTGCGAGTCATCACTGGTAGTCAGTGGAGGGAGATCTGCATGGGTGCATTTGGGGACATTGTGGCCCAACAGAGTGGCAGTATTCTGATGAGCTGCAGAGGTTTGATCGCATGTGCAGTGAGGACAGTGAGGAGGGAGTTGCAGTAGTCCAGACAGGAGAGAACCAGGGCTGAGACCAAGAATTACACTGAGTATGTGGTGAATAAGGGGTGGAATCTTCTGATGTTGTATGATAAGGATCTACAGATCTTATTCAGTGCCGCTGTCAAGTGTCACCCCTAGGTTCTGACCGTCCCACAGACTGAAAGACCCCTGAGCCTGGACAGGCCATGGTGCATTCCAGGGTGATGATTAGGTATTTGAATGGAGATTCAAAGTAGCTACATTGTAATGTTAGCAATTATGCTGATTTAGTACAACTTAATGCAAAGTGCAGTTAATGACTTTGTATTGCAATTAATTTAATGTTGTTTTCGACCTGTGTTTACAGTGCTCTGAAATGCCAGTATGTGAACTTTGTTTTAGAAACTAAAGATTCTTTAGACATTATGAAAGTTGATGAGTTCATCTTAATCTGTGACCTAAATTATAATTTATGCTCAAATATCCATGTGAAGAAGGAAACCAATAATACCAATAATCTATTATAATTAATTTTATTGCAAACATCTTAAATTTTAATGTGTATGTGTATATGTGTGTGTGTGTGTGTGTGTGTGTGTGTGTTGGGGGGGGGTGTAAATTGTCTGAGCCAGCCATTTAACAAGCCTTAGCTACCTAATTTAGGGTTTTTATAAACCAGGTGTGTGGCTGTTGCTAGAGGCTCACGTTTCAGTTTATGGTGTTCTGTGGTCTGGCTGGGCCTCTCTTTCAGTTGTACAGGGGCTGAGCTGTATGTGTGTATAATGTAAGAAGTTCTTTGTCTCTGAATGTTACATGAATGAATATGAATATGATCCTTGTTAATTAAACAATCTCATGCTGTAGCTTTCACAATAGCACACAAACTACAGACAATCTGCGCTGTTTCGCGAGCATAATCATTTACTCTACTTAGGCGATTGGTGTCAATTATTCTGTGAATTATTTCTATTATTGTTAATCCAGGAGGATAAAGGGGAACAGTGTAATGAAAGTAATGATAGATTTAAAGGTAATGTTTCAGCCTCCCCTGTTTACAGCTCACCAACCGCCACTGTTAAAGTTTTCCTGTGTGACATTGTTGCCATGACATCCAGTGAGCCTATGATGTTTGATGTAATCGGGCGGGCAATCGGGCGACACTTCACCGCGGTGTGTGAGCGTTCGGATGGGTGAGGATGTCAGTTTCCAAAAAAAAAAAAAAAGTTGACGAAGAAAATAGAGTTTTCAAAGATGACTGGACAGAGAAGTATGCGTTCATTTTGCCCCGATCCAGTACGAAGCCATTCTGTTTGATTTGTAACGAGACAGTTGGAGTTGTGAAGAGTGGAAATGTCAAACGCCACTATGAAACAAAACAGACATTTTGAACAGCAATATCCACAGAATACAGAGGTGAGGACAACAAAACTACGACAGCTAAAGTCTTCGTATGAATCAACAAATAAGTTGCTTGTGAGAGCTCTGACACAGCAAGAGAGAGCTACAGAAGCCTCTTTCCGAGTGGCCTGGGTACTAAGCAAAAACAAGAAACCCTTCTCTGATGTAGAGATAGTTAAGGAGTGTTTAGTGGAGATAGCAGAGGCTTTGCTTGAGGGAAAGGAGAGACAGGAGATGTCAGAGAAATTAAAGAAAATTCCACTATCCAACGACACTTCAGCCAGGAGGACAGAGATACTTGCCAATGACTTAGTTAAGCAGTTAACTGATGATATCAAAGATGCACCCTGCCTTTCACTTGCGGTGGACCAGTCAACAGATGGCACAGACCAAGCCCAGCTATGTGTGTTTGTCAGATACTTCAGCAAGGCAAAGGGGACATTCTGTGAAGACTTACTGGGCCTTACTCCACTCTGTCACACTAGAGGAGAGGACATCTATGAAGCTATCAGGCAGATAAGCTCCAGCCATTGATAGGGAAGGACAAGGGAGCTGTCCAACGTCTGAAAGAGGAGCACTCAGACCTGCTGACATACCACTGTATAATACACCAGTCCGTGCTGTGTGCTAGCCTTGGAAAAGAATATTCAGACGTCGTGGAAACTACTATGAAGCTTGTGAACTACCTGAGAGCATCCTTTGCCCTTCAGCACCGTCTTCTGCGAGCATTCCTGACTGAGGTGAGTATTAATTTTACTTTTTACGTCTACTGTGTTTTAGTGTGGGTGGGTCAATGGGGGATTATTAAGTAGTGACCATACACACACAGACTGCACACATAAAAAATATTGCTTCTGAGCCAAAGCATTTAAATTGTTAACAATTTTAATTAATTGGAAACTAAGGCATAAGTTAATACTCATACAATAGGGAAAATGCTAAATATCTCCCCACTGTAAACACCTGACTGATGATAGGTCAACCCTTATTTCACAAATGTATTTCTCATGTATATAATCATTTTCAATTGTGAATAAATGTAGGAGAAAATCTAATTATATGCATTTGGACGTATTAACAGTTTTCATCAAAATCTACTTACAACAGACTTTAACCATTTACATTTACAGCATTTACAAGGTGTTTGTGTTCACTTTATGAATATTTTGTGGAACACAAAAAGATCATGTATGTATGTATGTATTTATTTATTTTTTTAATCTTTTTTCTTCTTTCTCTTACCAATGGTAAATGCTGCTTATGATGACTTACTTCTCCATAACAATGTGAGGTGGCTGAGTAAGGGAAGGGTCCTGGAGAGGTTTTGGGCCATCAGGAAAGATCTGGAGATGTTTTTGTCCCAGCAGAAGAATGTCAAAGCCAGGCATTACTTGGATTTTCTGAGGAATGATGACAGCATGGAGCTTGTGGCCTTTTTAGTAGACATAGCATCTCATCTAAGTGAACTCAATCTGAAGCTCCAGGGCCAAGGCAACACAGTGTGTGATCTGATGGCAGCAGTATGCTCCTTTGAAAGGCGGCTGGAGATCTTTAAGAGTGACATCACAGGGCCGCATATCCACTTTCCAGCTCTTCTCCAGCACACTAATGGCAATCACCATCATCACCATCTTTCCTTTTTGGAGAAGCTAGCTGAAAATTTCAGGGAGCGCTTTGAGGGCTTCAATGTAGGCAGACAAGTGCTGCTCTGCATTACATCTCCATTCCTGGTCAAGAATGTTGAGGAGTTTTCAAAAGAAACCAAGAGCATCTTCCCATGGGCAAGCATGGCATCTCTGCAGACTGAACTCATTGACTTGCAGGAAAATGTGGCTTTGCGGGAAGTGGACTGTGACACTGTTACCTTTTGGACTAAAATGGTCACAGCTGAAAATTTTCCCAACTTACAGAAAGTAGCCATCTGTGTTCTTACCATGTTTGGTTCGACCCATCGGTGTGAGTCTACATTCTCAGCATTCTGAATGTTGTGAAGAACTCATACCGCAGCAGCTTGACTAATGAACATTTAGGCCAGTGTCTCCGTCTAGCAACCACACCTTTTGTGCCACAGTTTAGGCAGCTGATGAAAGACAGACAGTGCCATTTCTCACATTAGGCTGCTCTGTATTTTGCGCCATGATACTTTTGGCTGCTCTATATTTTGCACCATGTTACTTTTGGCCTACTTCTCGTTGTGTTTTATGTTCATAAAAAATGCTAAGACACTTTAATTAATTGTTTTGCTACTTTTGCACTTGTTATGAATGTATTTTGAATGCAAAAGACACTTTATTTTTCCAAAAAATTAGTGTTGAATTGTTATATAAAGTTGATTTGTTATATAAAGTTATAATCATGTTTATTAAAAACAAGTTTTGTAATAACCAATTGTTCCGGACCTTTGACGTTGATGAGAATTCAGATTTGGACCTTTGAATGTAAACTTTGAGAACCCCTGCTATATAGTATGGCAGTATGAGTATTCGGATGCAGCCTGTGTGTAGTGTTTTGCAAAAGTGTGATTTAGAATTGAAAACTGAGTGTAAAGCAGAAATTGTGCTTGCAATTTTGCAGACTTGGTTTAGGGATTTGGTAAATGAGTTTCAGATTTCAGTGATTGCGTTTCAAGTTCCAATTTTAGTGTGTTAACAATTGTGAAAAACTGTAATCAGGGGTAGCAAAACCTGCACGGTGGTTTCCTGGGGAAAGAAAAGCTAATTTACCTGCCACTAGGTGGTACTGTTGCATTCATTATAACAGCACACAAGGAACAGGGGTCACAATATAGTGAACTTGTAAAAATTTGATCCTCTTCAGAATGAAAAATTCCATGAAAATGTAATCGTATAAAGGACTATTTTTGTGATCCAAACAATGTGAGCTGTCACTGTCACAAGTCATTCATCATTGATTTTTTTGCCCACACAAAATATATATGGCAGACCACATGTTGAGTCTTATGTGGCTTGAAGTGTGATAATACTTTTCTCCAATGAATCAGATGATTAAATGATTCAGATACGTAGTTGTATGTTTAGGACCGAAAAACAAAACAGAGCTTGTCTTTGACTATTGCAAACTGATGAAACAGTGGAGACACGCCCAGAGAGAATACTGTAATTGAAACTCTGGATGCCAAACTGCTGGGAGGTCAGCTATAGTCCAACCATTTTTATTGGGGCTAATTGGGTATATGAGCCTAATGCAGAAGGCGATATGTGTGTTTTTTGTACCCATTACCAGACCTGTAAAGGTCAATTACCATCTGTCTCTTTTGAATTGACAGTTCTTTGGTTTTTCCCATGGTGATGGATGATAAAGGGATTTTGCATGTGTGTTACCTCATTTGTAAACTCAAGTGAAACAGGAAGTGATGGAATGACACAGTATAGTTCCTTCAGACTGAGATTACTTTAAATAAGTAAAATTTTAAAATAATTAAAATTACCATTGTTTGATTTTATTTACAATAATTGTTGGGGGTGCCAATAATTTTGGCACCTATGGTTTTCAGAAAAGATGAGATTACTTAATACAAAACTATGAAACATACTTTTATTTTAATACATTTAGATTATTATCTGGGTGTATTATATGCGGCCTGTTTTCTTTGTTTTTATCAAGGGTGCCAATAATTCTGGACCTGACTTATTTCACTGTTATTGCTCTGCACTATAGTTTTGGACTGCTGTACACTGTTGCTTCACTATCTGTATGGTTGTTGACCATTTTTGTACTTGTATTGCAATTTTTGTGTGATGGAAAAATGCAAATAAATTTTAAAAAATGGTATGGTTGTTGACTGTTTATTAAATGATTCAGTTATACATTGTGACAGAATTAGAGTAAGAAATGCTGTGTAGAATTAAAGATAATAAAACAGAATTGCAAAAAAACAAAAATTGTCATTGACTTATACTATTTGTAAACATTGATTTGAATTTTCATTTGCTCAATGACCTTTCTCAGACTTTTTTTTTCTGGACACGTTTCCTTCTTTAACTTCTGTCCATATCAGTGAAATATATGACAATATGGCAGGTGGCAGATTCCTTTTTATTTTAAACTTGAAATGTCTGTTAAGGAGAATTCAGAAAACAGATTAATGGGGCCTCATATCCAGTAAAGGGTCAATCAGACACAACACTGGCTATCTGGTTCAATACTGGATTTAGTGCCAAATTTTGAGTTTACGTCACTTCTGCACTGCTGAAAGGGGCACCCCAGGGACATCTCCCACACCCTGCTGAATACACAGCTTTTACCACACTGTGAAAGAAGTTAAGAAAGTTTAATTTCTGATCAATAACAGCCCTTCAGCCCCAAACACCTGGAAATGCACAGAATGATTAATGTTTAAAACATTTTTTAGAACATCAATAAGCAAAGAAAAGACAGAAATTATTATTGACCCCAGTGATGCCTTTGAACCAAATATATTCAAGTACTCACTGTAAGCATAGAGAGCATTAATGGTTATATGATGCTTGTTCTTTTGTACGATTAGAGGCTGGCAGAGTTTGGGTTTTTGCGTTTGGTGACTTTTTCAATCTCCTCCAGGATTCGCTCCTTGTTGTTCTTCACGTTTAGGCTGGACAGGCGCAGTAGGTCGTTGACCATATCCTTGCTGAAGGGGCCCTGTGCTGTGGTGTATTTCTCAGTTTGCTTCTCTACATCCCCTGTGAAAGGTGAAGGTAAAGGATTTGACAATGAGAAAATGAGAGGATTTTGAAAATGAGAGAAAAAAAGAAGAAGAAGAGGTCAATTTTCATCTTATGTATCTGATATGTACATGATATGTCCTTATATTTTGGTGTTGTATCAATGTTATGTACACATAAAGTAACAGGGGGACTCAAATGTAAGTAGATTTTTGTCTGCTCTGGTAGTCTGATATTTGTCACAGGTCAAACATCCCATAGTGCTGCCAACTGATTGCTAAAAAGTGGGAGTATCCATGTTCTACTATTTTGTTTGTCTTTTGACATGAGTTTGTCAGTGTAAATAAATTGTTGAAATACCTAGTTTTCTGCTTACAATCGTATTGCACAAGGCTTTAATGGATGGGACCGTTCTGGCAGGGCTATCACAACCAATTAGTGCAAAATTTAACTGCATTGTTTCAGTCATTTCATTTTTTTAAGCATAAGAAACAATCAGGACATCAATCAAAGACAAAAAATGACAGGAACCTTTATCTTAGGTCAATTTTTTGGAGTCGACCCTGTGAGACAGTCACATAAATGCAAATCATAAATAAGTAGGCCCATTAAATGTACCCAATCCAGAAATGTTAAACTGCAACCAACAAAAAGTGGGGCAAAAAAACTGAAACGAAGTAGTGAGGTAAAACTGTATGTTGTATACTGTATGTTGTATTCATGTTCTAATGAAAGAGACATCAAAACAGAAAGCATGAAACCTTCGCAGTTGACGATTTTGAAGAGGGGTATGTGGATGACAGTCGGTTCCTGTACTTCACCCTCAAACACGTAGAAGTCTTTAGGTTTGTTTGGATCATCAGTTACCTTCACGTTTGGAAATGGAATACCTGCAGCCTTACAGTAAGCAGCGGCTTGGTCCAGTGACTGGGGAAGTAAACAGAAATGTAAGGAATGTAGTCAGTGTGCGGCTTAATTTTTTTCTTCAGTCTAAACGAAAGTCTTAATCATAGATTTTCATCAATAAAACAGGCTTTCAGATTGAATGGAGCACATCTGCATTATGTTTGTACTTTTCATTTCTGTGTTGCCCAGGTAGAGGGAGCTTACACAGTTTTTACCAGGCAGGCCGGAAATAGGTAATATGTAATGTGGTAATTTGAATTTTATGCTTGAAAGTAACCTGGCTGTTTTAATAAACCAAAAAAAAAAACACAAGTAACAAAGTGGTCATTGGATTCTCTTTTGCCTGCATACAAACTACTTCAGGCTGTGTGTCAGAGGCTTTGACCTTTTGAGATTGGAAGTTTGAAACAGACACCACAGAGATGACAATGGTCAAGCAATGGTAAACAATTTTGTCTGAATTATCCAAATGGTTTGAGCAGAGGGGCTCTGACATATTTCAGCTTTACTGCATAGTTTAAAATACTAGTCCAGCAAATGCAAAATAAAAGGGTAAGTAGCTGATTTTCAATTTTCTTCAGCATTTATGTAAGTATGCAAAATCACATTACCCTGAAGGTGAGAGGGTTGCAGAAGTCAAAGGACAGGATTAGATCTGTCTTCCTTGCTGGACGCACTGCAGATGCATAAGGGGAGAGCAGCTGGAACCCAGCATCCTCCAGGTACCTCTTCTCATCTGACAGCAGCTCAGGTGGGATCTTGCCTTCTGAACACACAAAGAAAAGAAGTTCAGATTGGCTGTCAAACTGTCACTCGATGGCAGTGGGAGTCAGTCTCACATAACATGTCTGTATGCCATGCTGGTGATGCCTTTGTGAGCCAGCCTGGCAGGCCATCAACAGCATACAATGACAAAAAGATAGAGAACTACATACAAGGAACAAGGACAGACATAAAGAAAACTTGCCTCCAGCAGGGTACTTGTACAGGAAGTTGTAGGTGGTGCCCCAGGTCCAGTTAAGGAACAATGGCAAAGTCTTCCATGTTATCTTTGCAACTGGGTTTGAAAAAGAATATTCACCTTAGGATTTTAGTCTATTAGACTCAGGCTCATTGGTCTTCCACTGTATCATCACACTTTAGTGGTTATACTTTTATAAAAAGATAAAAAATCTAAAAAATCAGTATGATTCAACCTTGAAACTTGAGAAGTATACAGTATACTGACATAAATAATTCACTCAATAAAAGTATCTCCCATTAAAAAAGTAACTTAGTAGCCTTCAACAAGATACTTATATTGTTATTTAATGTTATTATTATTAAAATACAGCTTTCAAACATTTTTGCAAGCACAGATCCCCACATAGAAAGACAGCGAGTGGCTATAGCAATTGTGAAGTGGTCACCTTCACAGTTAAACCATAACATTATAAGTTTAGCGTTATAATGACATTTGACAAAATGTGGATATTACAACACCTTATTTAAATGGTTTTTTCTGACTGTTGGTGAGCTGAGGATTTATTTAATGCCCAGGATGACTCACAGGCTGATAACCTCTACTCTGAATCCCAAACATCCACATGTGGACAGAGAAAGATAAAGAAGATGTAATAGTAATCTTAACCAGAAGGGGGCACTACTCACTTTGACACATATCTCCAGACCAGCTCTGAAGGGAGAGGCAGATGTCAATAACGTGCTGCTTGATAACTGCCTGCCTCTGTTCTGTGCTTGCTTTCAGCCGCACATTCTCCTCAATGACCTCCATTTTGGGAGACCTGGACTGCCTGCTTCTGCAGAGGAAAAGTGCAATTCAGAATTGACAGCCATTATGACAGCCATTATTGTTAAGTCATTATTGATAGTCAACACTGTATGTATATTGAGATACATTGATATTGAGATATATTGATATTGTTTTACAGTGTTAAGATGTATTGCATAGCTAGCTACCTACCTAGACTTTTAATGTGTAACAAAGAGGGTAAACATCTTCTATTGGCTGAAACAGCCTCACATATGTACATCCCTATTGGTTGTACACCTGGAAATATAAGATTTCTGACTGCTAATGGTGTTGACACTTTATTCCTTTAGCAACTGATCCTGGGTCAGAGTAGAAGTTTTACACAAAGTAGTTGATGTTAGGTACAGGGATGGATAATCTGTAGGACTGCTGTCAAGTGCAGAAAGTAACTGGAGCACTGTTAATGTTTTCTTTAACTTGTTTGTGATGGGCTACAATGATATGGCTAGTGGCTGAGTATGAGGAGAGACTACAGCTGAGAAGTTTCCTCTGAGGTTCCAGAGAATTTCTGATGATTTACTCTGGCAAAATTATGAATGAAAAGCACAAGAAAAAAAAGATAATGAAGAAAGTGCAGAGGGTCCATACTATTTATTATGTGACTGTAAGAGACTGTATCCAAATTTGGAAATGTCCTTATATGTTACAGAGGCAACCCAAAGGACATTGTAATTGTTTCTTTACGTAATCCCCAAAAGGACCTCTCTCCTGATGCTGTGGGGGTGTGAAGTATTCACCACCAACCTGTAACTTGGAGGATGGTGTGCATGCCATCCCAGTCATTTATGTTTAGTACCTGCCAGTAATGTCCGCAGTTCCTGGAGCAGGGAGCAGCTGCCATCTTCACTCTCAAGGAGCTTCAGCAAAATTAGCAACACTTGGCAACCTTTACAGTCACAAGGGACTGAAGGGAAGTGAAAGAAAAAAGAATGATTGAAGTCAAAGGCCGGTCCAGGAATTATATTTCTCAGCAGGGAGGCTATGTAAATTGTTGTGCGTACCTTGTTCATCTTCTTCCAAGAACACATTGACTGATTTGAAGGGCCAGAGATGATCTATAAAAATCAATGGCTTGAAACAATGGACAGCACCCCCTTGACACACTTGGCTTAAAAATAGACTGAAATTAATATGTAATAGAGAATACAGAGAAACTGACAAATAAGGGTTTTGGGAGGAAGATAAATTAAATCACACACGTACCCTTGATCCATTCCCATATATATTGTTTAAGTAACTCCATTTCTGCAAATGCACTGCCACACACACCTGCACGTAGGGACAAAAAGTAATCACAATTAGCTCATTGCACAATTACAGTCTGCCACAGACAATACACAAAGCATTCTTAGAAAAATCATTTATGGCACCTTGCAGGTGTAACATGTCCATCTCCTGAACGTGTTTCTTCAAGTCCCCTCCTTCAAACTGGCTCCCGAAAACAGAGGTGTCAGCAAAGGCACCCAGATGTGTGTACCCAACTTCATAAGGATCAATGTCCACACAGCAGGCTAAACACAAGGCATAGTCATTTCCCTTCATTACATTCACTCCAGCATTGGCATCCTGCAATAATTCTGTCTCACCTTCACCATGAGGACTGCACTTCGCGTTTCTATGGTACATTGACATCTTACAGTAACAGAACACTATAATCACTACCCTACAATCATTGTAACTGAGTAGGTAAACAAAACTGTACTTTCCTCTACTTCTGAGCAAAAGCAAATGCATTCAAAGCCAAAGTGTGCTATTTCATTGACACACCTGCGATCTGCTTCCCATCATGGAACCCCTGGTCCACCACCGCATAAATGGGATAAGGGTTTGTTGAGCTTGGCGGCCTCTGCTCTGAAAGGCATCGATCATTCATCTTGAGGTTGAGAGACAGCGGTGAAAGTGACACAATGAAAGCAGCTGTCCTGTCAGCCATCGGTGCTCTCACAATACAGTTTTTTGGCTTTCTTGAAAAGTATTGAGTTAGGAGATATCTTTGTATATAGCAGTTTCTCTAACAATAAAAGTTACTCACAGGTACAGATCATATATTCTCCGTATATTCATTTGCAAAACGTAGCACCAGCCATGAAAAATTATTCAGGCTTCTTTAAATATGTTGTTATTGTGGCCAATCGCAGTGCATTGCTGCAGAAAATAAAATGCTTTGATAGACCATGCTCAGACTGGGCCACGATTAATGGGAGTCAAATTTGCTAAAATGTGCTACATGTGAGCAAAATAGAGGGATATTGTCATGAGGAATACATTTTTATCTCATGAAATTATTTAGGTAGCTGCTCTAAAGCCTAGTTTTGTGATTTTTGCGTAGTCTCTATTACCTCCACCTTTTATAAATTTGTATTGATCAATCACTTTAATTTAAGCCATTTCATTTATTGGCCATCAAATAATGTTATTTTGTGGACTTCCTACACAGCAATTATTTCAGTAACAACAGAGACGATCTGCACATTTTTGTTTGGTTTTGCTAAATATACAAATGAAATAGAAATTGTCCACTTGACATTCATATATTCACATGACATTGGGACAGTAGAAAATTAGTGTAGATTTCCTTCAAAACCCTGTTTACTGACCTCTCTCACATAGGCATACACAATTGTGGCTGCCCAGAAGTCTGTCAATGAGTAGTTTTCATTATTGATGGCTTTTGACAGACGTTCCAGTACAGCTTTCCGGCTGAGTTTGGTTTCAGTGAGTCTGCGAGTCAATGCATCCTTTACACTGGGCAGCCGTGACGACCATTCGGGATCTTCATCCAATGCTGCCATACACCTGTGCCATATGCCAAACAGCACAGCCATGGTTGGATTACTGCACTGAGCTTTTCTAAGCATAATGAAGCAAATGAGCAACAGGAAATGTCGAATAAACTTAAGATCACAGAAATAAACGGTCAATTAAAATAAGACTATGAAGCTAAACACAAACGCAGCAGATACACCGTATCTCTTCAAATCATCTGTATTCTTTAGGTGTGTGTGTATATGTACTGTGTGTGAGTGTGTTTGTGTGAGTGTTTGTATCTGTGAGTGTGTGTATGTGTGTGTCTGTGTATGTGTATATGTGTGAGTGTTTGTATTTGTATTTATGTGTATTTGTCTGTGTGTGTGTATGCATGTGAGAGTCTGAGTGTTTGTGAATGTGTGTGTGTCTGTGTATGTGTGTGAGTGTTTGTGTATGTATCCTTGTATGTGTATGTATGTGAGTGTGTGAGTGTTAATGTGTGAGTATGTGTCTGTGTATGTGCATGTGTGTGAGTGTGTGAGTATTTGCGCATGTGTATGTGTGTGAGTGTTTGCATATGTGCATGTGTATGTGTGTGTGTGAGAGTGTGTCTTTCTGTGCGTAGCTTGACGTATCTTTACCATGTGGACCCTGACACCCCACAGAGGTAGAGCGCACAGTCCAGCAGGTTCTCTTCACCCATCTGATACAGGGATCCCAGCAGTCCCACCATGGCCCTCTCACCCCCTCCTGAACCCAGGACAGCAATGTGAGGGACGTTATCCTGAGAGAGAGAGAGAGAGGGAGAGAGAGAGAGAGAGAGGGGGACAGAGGGACAGAGAACAGAGCTTCAGTCATGCGATTTTTCGACAGCTGACAGACACCTGAAAAGCCTTGTTTTCTCAGTCTTGTTCTTTCTGGCCCTCAGAATTAAATTCATGACTTTAATCTGTGATTAATATCAATCAGTCAAATTTGGATTTTTTTTCATTTATTTCCTTTTGTATAGTTTTACTTTTTGATGATTTTTTCTATGGTATTTCTTCTGGTATTTTGTAATCTTACTACAGGTAAGCAAGGATTGTACATCAGTGCACTTCTCAAAGCATGTATGCACTAGTTACGTCAGCTCTGCTTGGCACTGATGCATGTTTGAACATGATCAGTAGTGTCCTGTTTGTGCAATCGTACATGTCACTGAGTTAGATGCACATTATACTCACAATTTGTAAGTCACTCTGGATAAGAGCATCTGATAAATTACTGAAATTACTAAAAAATTCTAATTCACTGCAGAGACAAACAGCAAGCAAAGAAAATCTCCTTGCTGAAAGAATATGTGCCTGATACCGTATATACAGACGGGTGATAAATTAAAGGAAAAACAAAGATAAAGTGTCTTAGTAAGGTGTTGGGCCACCACGAGCCGCCAGAACAGCTTCAATGCACCTTGACATAGATTCTACAAGTCTCTGGAACTCTACTGGAGGGATGGAACACCATTCTTCCTAAAGCTATTCCCTCATTTGGTGTCGGTCCAAAATCTCCCATAGGCGTTCAACTGGGTTGAGATCTGGTGACTGCGAGGGCCATTGCATATGTATCACATCATTTTCATACTCATCAAACCATTCAGTGACCCCTTGTGCCCTATGGATGGGGGCATTGTCATCCTGGAAGAGACCACTCCCATCAGGATAGAAATGTTTCATCATAGGATAAAGGTGATCACTCAGAACAATTTTGTATTGATTTGCAGTGACCCTTCCCTCTAAGGTGACAAGTGTACCCAAACCATGCCAGCAAAATGCCCCCCACAGCATAACAGAGCCACCAGACCCCCTCACTGTAGGGGTCAAGCATTCAGGCCTGTACCATTCTCTTGGTGTACGCCACACGTGCACTCGCCCACTTGTCGAGAATATGGTGAAGGATGACTCATCTGACCATATCAGTTTTTTCCACATCTCTATAGACCAGTGCCTATGGTTTTTGCACCACTGAACTCTCAAATGTGCATTCATCTTTGTAATGAGGGGTTTATGCACTGCAACCCTACTGTAATATCCCTGTCTATGTAATTGTCAACTGACTGTTCTTGCTGACACAGTCTGATCACGTCCTGCATTGACATTCTCAGTCACCTGAGGAAGAATTGCTCTTCTGTTTTTCCTTACATATCACACTAATGCACAAGCATCATGGTCATCGAATGTGCACTGTTGACCACAATTTCCGACCCTATTAACTGATGTCCTTCCCATAGATCTAAATGGAGATGTCACTTTAGTCACTGTTCCTATTGAAACTCTAGCCGGTTGAGCAGTCTTTGTGACTGAAGCTCCTGCCATCCGTGCCCCAACAATGAACCCTCTTTCAAAGTCACTTAGATCTTTTCCTCTTGCAATCTTGATCCAAAATCGAGATCAACTGGGCCTGTCCAGCATTTTTATACATGCCGCAGAGCATGATTGGATGTTAATTGCTTAATTGTACCATGCAGTACATGCAGAATGCATCTGCATTCGTTGTGTTTCTCATTTATTCAGGGTTTTCCTTTCATTTGTCACCCGTCTGTATGTATATAATGATTGGTTTCTGCACATTAAAATTAAAAGTTCAAGTCATGCACTAGAATATTTTGTATGGATTAAGTTAGCTGGAGGCTGTAGAATTACATATTAACTTTGTAACACGAGGACCACTTTTCCCTTATAAAATATCTGAAGCAAATGCACACTGTTCATTCAGCGTTTTGTTCACTCTACTTATTCCCAGTTTTAATGTTCAGTTATATGCAGTACCTTACAGACATGTTACATATACCAGTATACACTGCACACATTTATTCAAAATGTTAAATTCTACAGTCTGAGGGCCTGAATCCCAGTGCAACATGCTCTTTGGCTTTCTTGAGCAAGCTGCTTTAACTTAATTTCAGTACAGAGAGTATTTAACATTAAAGCAACCTAATATTTCCTGGGATATGATCTTATACTAAACATCTTGTTATGTTAATGAAGAAAAAACTTGCTATGGATAGTATAATACATAGGACATAAGTACCTTGCCACAGGGAATACCATGGTCCTCCAAACATCTCTGTATCTTCATTTTCCTCTCTTCTATATATGCCTTTTCACCATCAGTGAGACACTCAGATATCCATACATATTTGCTGCGCAAGGAAAAGTCCCATTTATATATCATACAACATATACTGTACATAAAATAACAGAAAAAACATGATTTAGCAAATAATTTTTCTACCTTTGGGATGATCCATGGTCATGGCTGCTGTCTGACATCTATTGTTGTGGAAGATCATTCGGGTCAGAGATAGATGCACCGATTAATTGCAATAAAGTTCCAGTCTCAACACAATTTTCTTTCTGTCCTTTTCTTTAGGTAACATTACTGCCACAGTATCAATTAAAGTTAATTAAAATATACAAAAATGCTGTATTGTGTAAAGGGCAACCTTGACAACTGTCCAAAGGCAAAGTAAATCAGATATGCTTGTGTTTCTCTGCATATCTTCATAAATCCCAGGTGTTCTGCAAGTACATCACCACATGCAAAGTTGTCCTTGCAATATCCACTTGTTAATTGGTCCCACTGTGATATTAGTTGCCTGTCTTTGTCTATTTTTCCAGACTTTCAAAAGAATCACTGCAATACTTTGTTACAACATGGAGATATGAGTTTGCATGGTCCAAAGCAATTTTTTTATGTCTTTGCCTCTGTTCAATTGATTTGAATAAATGTAGGCATGATCATGCATATCCTTTAGGTTTTATCACACAACAAGAACATCAGGATAATTTAACACTTCATGTTACATTTCCTTAATCAAACCTAAACATGGAAATCCAAAATAAATGCTCCTGTTTGACTGCATTAAATCTTACCGTACTGAGATGGATCCCGGATGGTGTGTTCGTGTAATGTTGTATGATACTTAATCTGCCCTTTGATGTATAATGCAAACACAGGTCAGTATCAGTTTATTTACACAATGTCAGTTGGCTGACATTCAACTCAGTGGGTGGATATGTGTGCTTTAAGATACTGAGCTCCTGTTTTTCCCATTGTACAATAAATTTTCCCAAGAAGGAAGTAATTCATCAAAACTGATTTGGTGTAATGTTATGTAATGTGCCAGTCCTAACCCCCAACACAGTTGACTGCACAGAATATATGCAAAAGCTGACTGAATGTAAATTGAATAATGTCCACAAACAAATGTCAACATGCAAATATAATGATGAAGAATTCCTCTCCAGAGTTCTGCCCTATTTATTTTTAGCTCCATTTGTATGTTCATTGGTGCGCTGTCCACGTTAGCTGCAAACAGATTTCTGAAAAGCTCAAAATTGAATTTCTGGGCCTGGAAGTCTGCAAATCGTCTTGTAAACTCTGTGTGAAGTTTGTTCAGTTTGTCAGTGAAATGTTCACTTGGGAAAGCAGTGGTAGTGAGCTCATTTGTGATTGTTTGGCTGGATGGAAAGTGACCCAAGTTATGTTGTTGCATTAGATTCTCCCACAAGCACAGTTTTGTTTTGGAAGCCTTTCACAGAGTCATACATATCAGTGACTACGTACGGTGGGCCTCCCTCAGCGGAGGGTGTCTCGTGATGAATGGCCGGAACACCCTGTGATGCTGTGGTACACGACTGACGATGTGTCCTCGTGGTAGCAAAGGCACTTGTCAGCCATCTTCCAGTAACTCCCACAGACATAGTTGTAGTGCAACACTGGGGATTGTAACATCCAGTCCTTCTACTGAATCTTGATCTCTGGCGTGGACCAGTGACCGCTGCAAAAGGGCAGCTGACGATCAGGGAAAGACCTGATGACGGCCGGGAAAGACTGCTGACAGGAGGGAATAGACCCCAATCGGGGCTGACATGGGCTAGCAACCCATACCAGCAGGACCCAGCACTTGTTAGTCACTCAGCACAACAACAGCTAGCAGCCCAGATTGTAGAGGTTGAAAGAAAACACCCTGACTCTCCAGTCATCATTATGGGAGATTTCAACCACACCAACCTGAGTGTTGAACTCCCTAAATACAAAGAACTGATCAAATGTCCCACCAGAGAAGGCAAAATCTTGGATCATTGTTACAGCCAGTGTTGTGCAAGTTCACACGTCAGAAGAGCTAGCTCAAAGTTCAGTTCACACAGATCAAAATGAACAAGTTCACGTTCATAGTTCACAATTCTGAATTTTGAACAAGTTCACAGTCCCAGTTCATTTCTTCCATTTTTTAAATGAGCTGCTCCAGGCACTATTTTATGTGTACGAATACATGTGCAGTGATTGTTACGCGGGACATGGGCAGTTGGTTGCGAGTTGTCGAGCTGTCTATCTGATGAGTTGCACTAATGAAAACGTCGCAAGTATAGAATAACGACATCCGTGTTTATTCATCGAGCAGTAACTTTAACACACCCAAGGATTCCGAATCTCACGCAAACCTGAACGAGCTCAAATTCACGTTCTTTAGTTGCAAACGGATACGTTCAAGTTCACCAAAAAAATGAACACGTTCAATGAACGCGCTCTTTAATCACGTTCACGCACAACAATGGTTCATGCACAACAATCTGGCTGGCCTGCTTCAAAACCTCCGTTATCATCCCAGTCCCCAAGAAACAGGAGATCTCCTGCCTGAATGACTACAGGCCGCTTGCCTTAACCTCTGTTGTCATGAAGTGCTTTGACAGACTCATCCTGCACTACCTCAAAACCATGACTGATGCCCTCCAGGACCCCCTGCAGTTTGCATATAGAGCTAACAGGTGTGTCAATGATACCATCCACTTGGCTCTGCACCATATGCTGCAGCACCTAGACAGCCCTCACACTTATGGCCGCATCCTTTTTGTAGACTTTAGCTCTGCCTTCAACACTGTAATCCCTGACCTACTACTGGAAAAACTAAAACAGCTTAACGTGCCCTCCCCTGTCTGCCACTGGATCCAGGACTTCCTAATCAATAGAGAACAGTACGTCAAGGTGGGTAACTACATTTCAGACCCCCTCTTCCTCAGTACTGGTGCTCCTCAAGGATGTGTGCTGTCCCCACTGCTCTACTCGCTCTACACTGTCGGGAGAGTACCATGCATTTTATGGTTATTTGCCCTGGCCTGGGTTTTTCAGGATTCCTTTCCCTACTCAGGACCAGAACAAGCGCAGATAAATTAAGTCAACAAATACACACACATAGCAGGCGAGAGGGCAAATGGTCTACCACCATAAATACCCCAAAATCAGTGACCACAGGTCACATACATAAATAAGCAGCCACCACTTTAAGATTGCAAGAAGTCACCTAAAACCTGGTCAGACACTTAAAACCTCAAACTAATGATTTACTGTTTGGATTCACATTTGATTTTGCTAGATAAAAGCGGAAGTAGGGCGTGATACGCCCGCTTTGTATATTGGTAAGCATGAATCTGCCCCTCAGATGTAGAATCTTTGGCTAAACGGTGGCTACAGTCATGTTTGGTTTAATCTGAAAGAGGTTTAGGCGCCAAATACTTCTAATATAATCTTAAAGAACTCTGCCTTTTTAGCCAATCTAAGTTACTTAAACTGTAACATCCTGATAGACCACAACTGCAGGGGGTTGCCTTCTCTCCCCCCTTCTCCCCTTCCTGAGCACAATCAGCGTGTGTGTGTGTGTATGTGTGTGTGTGTTTCTTTGTGTGTACCTATACGTTTGGATCACTTCCCCTTTTGTACCCCACAGTAATCGTACTCTCATGTCATGGAAAAATGTGGAAAACCCAATGTTGTGTGGTAACACATGTATTTCTCAATATAGCAGCAAAACCACCATTTTACCAGTTCCTCTCAGCCAACTCTCTCCTCTCAACCTATGCCTATTAATGTTTGGTGTCGTTGTGATGCTCATGAAGAGCTGAATGAAAAGATGAGAATCTTGAAAATATATCTGGTATTTGCAGATTTTTGGATTGAAAGGACAAAATCAAGTCCTGAAGGAACTTCCAGGCACTCCCCAACCATAAAATTAATCAGGCGTGGGCCAGGGAGGTGGAGAGAGCTTCTTCTTAAGTCAGGCCTAGGACAGGCCTCTTCAGTTCAGTTTTTGCTCGCTCAGTTTTTGCCTCAGCTCAGATAGACGCTCAGTCATCCGTTCAGTCATCCAGTCCGTGGTTCGGTTTCTCCTGCAACTTTTTGGCATTTTTCCTTTTGGAGTTTTGCTGATATCGTGAGTGATTCCTGTGTTCTTCCTTGGGAGAGGTAAACAATTGGCTTGGGTAATTTTCTCTGCACGCATTCATTCACCCATTCTGTGATCCATCCATGTTCTTGTTTGTTAATGTCTTTATGTAATTTAGTGTCTGTTAAGGTAGTGCACCAGGTCTGTAGCCCAGACTTTGAATTTTGTCTTGTCTTAGTGTAACTGCTTAATAAACCTTTTTAATTTATTCCAGTTGTGATTCTATATTTCTGGCAAAGGTTGATCCACCAGACTGCTCATCTCCTATCAACAAATTCGGTGATTTATTTGATAATTAATATCTTTGATAATAATTATTAAATTAAATCATTTTTATTATTATTTTACATGTTGGTTAAGTGAGGAGTTTTAGTAATTGGCGTCATTTGTGTTCGGTATTCAGAGTGATGGACGATAAACAAGGGCGTTAATTTCTAAGACTGCTGGGTTCAGACCATTGAATTATTATTAAATCCTCACTTCCCCGACAATACCAATGATTGCACTTCTAACAGTGAATCTGTCAAACTCTGTCAAAAGTTTGCTGACGACACTACCCTGATTGGCCTCATCTCAAAAGGTGATGAGTCCACATACTGGGAAGAAGCAAACCATCTGGTGTCATGGTGTGAAGCTAACAACCTGGAGCTGAACACACCAGAAACCATGGAGAAGATCATTGACTTCAGGAAGAAGCCCATCCCACACTCGTCTTTGGCAATACATGGCACCATGGTCAGCAGAGTGAAGTCCTATAAGTTCTTCAGCTCCATCATCCAACAGGATCTCAAGTGGGAAGGGTCCAATTCTATACAGGCATTCTTCAATCAGTGATGACATCCTCCATTTCCATCTGGTTTGGATCTGCATCTTCACACTCTAAGCAGAAACTACAGCACATTGTGCGATGTGTTGAAAAGATTATTGGCTGTCAGCCCCCCCAGACCTGTACTCGTCCAGGATGAGGAAAAGGGTGGGGAAAATCATTGCTGATCCCTCACATCCTGGTCACTCTCTCTTCCAGTAGCTACCCTCTAAACTCAGACTACGAGTGAGATCCATAAAGACTAGGACTACACGTCACCTGAACAGCTTCTTTTCCCAGGCTGTAATCCTCTCAAATAAGGACCCTTCCCATATCCACCCCCTGTCTAGTTGCACACTTGCACTTTAATTGTCCATCCCAAAGATCCCACAATGGAACTGTAAAACTGTAAAGTAATGCACAAATGTACATAACCAAATGCATTACATAGTTTCTTTAACGGTATTGTATGCTGTTGTATTTATTGTATTGTTTTGTATTGTATAGTTCTGTCTGCATTTATGTTTTCAATGTCGACACCTGCACCAAGAGAAATTCCTTGTACATTTGTACTTGGCGAACAAAGTTCTGATTCTGATGATGGCTCCAGCTAGGCCAGAGATCACCCAGTTTGTCCACCAGCTTGAGAGAAGGGCACAATGGTTGGTGTGTAGCCCACAAAACAGTAGGACATACTGCACACGCTCCAATACTCATGGTAACAATAGTGTGGTAATGACAGCTTTACAAAATAAAGGACTATACTGTATATGCCCATATCCGCATACACATGCACACAGACAGACACTGACTAAAATTTTTTTGTGATTCCGTTCAGAACAACAGAGCAGCAACTATTCTGAAAATGGTTAATGGTTAATTGACATTGATATTCCACCTACTTTCCCATAGACAGGACAGCTCTGTACAGTCTACTCCCAGGACCTTGTGAGTTTAACGGCACTCAGCAACATCTCACCTAGTCAATCTAAATCCTCTTAGTGTAAGAAGTCATTGAAAACATAATTAATAATAATTTAATTGATAATTCTATTGTTAATTGAAGTTCCATTGGTGTTACGCAAACAGGAAAGAGAAGCATACAGTTGTACTTGTTTCAAAAGTATAATCTTTCATTGGAATTCACACGATCCTCCAGTTACACATACTAAAATATCAAACTCATAAGACAAGACAAAATTCAAATGATTTCTGTGTATGCATACCTTTAGCTTTTTTTGGATTGTTACCTTATGGGATTCCTGTGAAGTGGACTACAAAAAATTAAAATTATTCTGAATGACTGTTTACAACAGAAGCGGCTGAAAATATACAAGCGCATATGCAAATGTGCTACACCCCCTATGCTGTTGGATGGCTCTCAGTGAGGAAGAATCTAATATCTTCAGACAGGCTGCTTGTACGGGATTAACAGGTTGAATAGTTTATTTATTTGTTTATTAGATTGGCTCTACTTCAGAGCGCTGCAGTTGGGTAGGCCAATGGTACAAACAGTATATGTTTCTGCGCTTCTTTGTGCAGGTGGATGATCTCACGGTTGAAATAGATTGCCTGAAAAAAGCGACTCTGTCATGTTTACTAATCAACAAGTGGTGTAGATTTTAATCCATCACAACAAAATTTTATTTATATACACACACATACAGACAGGGGTGGCAGTGTCATATACTGGATCAGGAGCAGCTTGTAACTGAAAGGTTGCTGGTTTGATTCCCTGTTGGGGCACTGCTCCCTGGGAAAGGTACTTAACCTAGAATTGCCTCAGTAAATATCCAGCTGCATAAATGGATAACATGTAAAAATTATAACCCATGTAAGTTGGTCTGGATAAGAGCATTTTCTAAATGCCAATAATATAATGTAACGTAATGACACAGGTGCACACACACTCCATTTACTTACTGAGGGTTTAGAGATTCTTGGTCGATCATCCTGTGAACATGAATAAACTAAGTTATATTACTGTGCTACATAACCGACCATCACTCCTAGCAGAAGGCCTTCCTCTCTTCTGTTATAACACATGTTGAACATCTGAAAAAAGCAGATGTCTATCAACACCTTCACTGTGCTTTCTGTACACAGTTTGACATATGTAAGTACGTAGCTTGACAAGGCAGTCAACTGATATCATTACACATTTTCATAATGCCCTTTATATATTTTACCATTGACAAGCTACCTTTATTCATTATGTCCTGAGGCCAAGAAATTATGCCAGCATGAAGAACAGTTCAAAAAATGCAATCATAAGTGTCTTAGCTATATCTACATGTCATGTTATGATGTCAATTGTTTTCATTAAGTTGCAGTTCCTTTATAATCATTGCATATAGAGATAACCACAGGCACATCACATGTTTCATTTCAGTTATTTTTAAGAAATGTTCTTCTGGATAGAAAATGTTGTTGTCTGTGTTTAAAATAGACTTCCTGATTTAGAAGGTAATGGCAATGTTTACAGCTTGTCAGTGCAAACACCTCAGAAATAAAAAAGAAAACATATGAATGCACATCCAAAATAAATAAACAGCATTGGGAGGAAAAACCCATCATGCTCTACAGCCTCGATAAATGTTAACTCCAGCACTTCAGAGACCAGCTGTTGGACTGGTCAACATAAATATCTGACACATCTTTCTGGTAGCCAGAAAAGGAGAGTTTGGCATTATGCAATGAGTTGCATTTTGGCTGAACCCTACTCCCAGTCCCCAGACTAAATGTTAGTTCCTGCTGGGTACACCCCTCCATTCTTCAGTGCAGCAAGATTTCAAAATTTACTGGCTGAGAGAAACAATAAAGCATTTTAAAGAGCTGAGAGGTTTGCAGATGTTCTTCTTCACAACAAAGCACACATCTGGCTGTAGATAACGATGCATAGAGTCAGGCTATTAAAATTCGGGCTTTTCAATGAGAAGAAGGGGAGGAGAAAACAAACACTATCTAATCCTTTAAAATACAGAAAGGTATGGTATCTCATAACTCAGATGCAGTCACCATATGTTCTCTAATATCTTTGTATGCACTGATTAATAAAGAAGATTATGAAAAAATTGGAATAAGTAAAGGACATGTTATTACTATTACGGACAGAGAAATCAGTATGGAACTTCAGATAGAGCACACTGCATTGGATTGCTTCCATTCTCATTTCTGAGTGGCTGCTGAAGTGAGGAACAAAGGCTGTGTCAAACAAATTAACCTGTGAAAACATACAATCATATGAATGGCAAACATGCAGAATTGTTTTTCTGAGGTGTGTCGCCTGCACCTCATTGTGAGAGAAGGTCCGTTACTGGATGCAGTTCGCCAATAAGGAAGCTGCGGGCCATTTCCCTGACATCACTTGAGTGCCCCACATCCTTGTAGCTCTCTGGGCTGATACTTAAGCATTCAACCAGATGCTTCTGCAAAATTTATGGCATCAATCCTCCACTGACACTACTCAGCTGGTCTTTGGAAGATCTCTTAGTATTCCCCCCCTTGCAATAAAGAAAGACTCTCCTCCTCAGCAAAAGACCGTGCATTGACATTTCCTGGCCGTTACAATGACATAGAACAGCAATGTGCCCTCTCTCTGTTCAACAGTGTTGTAACATTCTCTCTGTATAGTTCATTACTCTCTAATCCAGTCTCAGTACTTCCATTCACATTCACAGTCGTCAGTGTATGATATCAATTACTGCAGTATCTGGGCTGATTTGAAAGGCTTAAAAAATTCCCTTGGTGTTTGGTATTTCAAACAATCCTCAAGTATCACAGCACTCACATGCATTAACATACAGACACATAGATTTTTATCCATTCCAACCCAAATTTTATTTACACACACACACACACACACACACACACACCGTTGTTCTCACTTATAGCAGCTGAGGATCTCAACAGTAACAGTAAATATTCAGCTCAACTACCACGCATATTCTTTTCTAGAGGCAGTACTTCCTTACAGACATCAGGTGCATTAACTGGCCGAGCAGTGAGAGCTCTCTGAACATAATTCAATTTAACTTAATGTAACGTAGGCACATGCACAGAATGTGAACAATGCACTGAATGATTTGTTAAGTTTCCTAATTAGGTGAAATTGTTCCTCGCAAAAGGTATCCTTCATAATTATTCTTCATCAGTTCCATTAACGGAGACAGTTAAGCTGTGTATGGATAAAATACTGATATGTGGCACAATGATTGAATGTGCAAGTCAACTCAGCATCGTTTGGGTTAACAGAGTTTCTGTTTGCTCAATGCTCACTCTGTTGAGCACCATGAGCACAGCTGAGCACTGTTCAGCACATTGCTCTGAGCCCGTTATATTAGCCTTGCTGGCTTAGCAAGGCACTCTTGAGTGTTCTGGTATGTTACAGACCCATTGTGTTAGCCAGCAGGTACAGTGCAAAAAATGTCTCAGAGCGTGCCTTCAAGGGACTACCTATGCTTTTTTCCTCTGTGTGATGGATGCAGCATGGGAGGACATTCTAAACATGTCCTAAATATGCTCTATTTAAATGTACTCTTAAATGTTCTCTTTCCCCTATCTCTACATTATATACCAGACTACACTACATTTAGCTCAGCTGTGTAGAGCTGATCCCGGTGCCGAGTGTGAAGGCGTTGCAAGCAAATAACCCTGCAACGTTCTGAAACTTCTCATGCTGTGTATTCTCTGAAGGAGCGTCTCTTCTCCATTCAGACCCAAAGAGATTCTGTTTGTCTGCAGAGATGTCAGACTAATGTATTCACTGACATTTTATTGCTTTTAAAGGTCTCTTGAAAACATACATATAATTACGTTTCGTGTTATTTTTAGCTTCCCCTTTCCTCTCCTCATAATCTAAACTGATCCAGGAAGTGGATATGAAGTGTAATAGTTTTGGTTTCTCTCTATGCATACCACTTCCTATTGAATGGGGTGATGATGAGTCAGACACAGGACAGAAAACAGACTCAGTAAAGATGAGGAGCCCCTTATTTTCATACTCCTATTCTATGATTCAGTGACATTATACATCATCTTTGCTCTGCTGTATCAACTTAACATCATCATATTTCAAATTTTACTGTAAAAGATTTTTATGACGTGACTGGTAAAGCAACCAAATAGAAAAAAAAAAAACAATCCTTTCATCAGATGTCCCAGACTGTGTTATGGAGCCTAATTCTCAGCTCTCCTGTGCAACAACCTGAGGAGCATGTAAAGATGCTTTCATCTCTGGCAGCACAGCTGGGGGCTTCAGACAACATGCAGTAACATGATCATGTCTTTGGTGTCCCCAGGAAAGTTCCACTCTGTATTCAATACTTACACAAGGCCTGGCATGACGCTCTTCCCTATAAAGCTCCACAGCAAACTAGCATGTCCTTCATAAGACTAGTCTTCAAGTATGTATCACCTGTCTGGACAGGCCTCTTCAGGTATCTATTCAACAAGCTGAAATGCACACGGTCCAACACACGTGTTGCTGCGTTATTCGTAAACCAAAATTCACACATCAACAATAGGAAAGAGGAAACTACAATATGAAGACCTCCCAAAAGTGTCCCACAGCATTCTCTGTGACTAACTGTCCACAACCAGTGTAAGTGAATTTTGCAACAAATGAGAGTTTACAGCTATGACTGGCCTGTCTGAAACACATCAAAGACATTTAGAGTGGTCAAACTGTAACAATGTGTGAGGGAGATCTTCAACAAGACTTACTAGACAAGTATTTCCCAACCCTACTCCTGGCGGCACACTGTCCTGCATATCTTCTATCTATCCTTGCTGCTTGATTAAATCAGGTGTGGTCAGCTAATAAAATGTGCCACTGATCAGTTCAGTCGAGTAGGTAGAGCAAGGATAGATAGAAGATATGCAGGACAGTGTGCCACCAGGAGTAGGGTTGGGAAACACTGTACTAGACCACTTCAACTCAGTAATAAAAATAAAAAAGCTAGATTTATATTGTGCCACTGTACTAGTGCCATAAAAAACTTCATATCACTGTTGATGAGATGGAACTCTTCTACTCTCTATGTTTTAAATAACTCAAAGCAAAGCCTACTGATAAATCAGTGAATACCTTCAATTAATTCAGATGAGAAGTAACAATTGTATTTAATTGAGTCAGAATTAAGGGCAAATGTTGAATGAATCCAGGATTATGTATAAATGTGTAATAAGCCACAAAGCTACATTTTTCATGACTATGAACTGTTGCACCCTGTGCAATGGTTAGGGGCAGCAGGGTAGCATAGTGGTTATGGAGCAGGACTGATGACCAAAAGGTTGTTGGTTTGACTCCCTGCTGGGGCACTACTGTTGTACCCTTGGGCAAGGTACTTAACTCCCACTTACCTCAGTAAATATCCAGCTGTATAAATAGATAACATTGTAACTGATGTAAAAGCATCTGCTAAATGCCAGTAATGTAATGGTAGTTTGCATAAGTACTTTTCAATGCACACAAATTTGCCCATTCTTGTTAGCTTTACCAGCTAGTTTGTACCTCGCCTGGCCAACCTTTGGAACTTTGTCATGCAGTACTTCTAATATTGTTGACTCTGTATGGTTTTTCGCTTGTGTTGTATTGTACCTCACTTGTAAGTCGCTTTGGATAAAAGTGTCTGCCAAATGAATAAATGTAAATGTAAATGTTGATTTCAACAAAAAATTTGAACTGTTCTACTTTATGTACTTTTATCGTCTGTGTTTTTTTTTTTATTTTCATACAAAGAAGCATAGTGCATGTTTGTTTTCACATGAACACAGTGAATATCAAATATACCTAGGACTTGATAAATAGATAAACAGAATCTAAGTATTACACATAATAACCTCCTTTTAAAACACACAGCTTATACCTGACTTATATGGAGACTGCACTGTATTACCCTAGCTGCTGTGGACGACTATGAAGTGTTGACACTCTTTTATCCTATACCCTCTTGCCTATACCCTCACAGAGGTATGCAACATAGGCTGGTAGATGAAAGAAATACATCCTATCTGCTTGCCAAATGACACAATACATGAAACAATGAACAAGCACATAGGCACTGTATAGAGTGATCATGCGATGACATCAAGAACAAAATGTAAAAATCATTGTATATTCCATTCTTATGCATTATTCCATGTAACAGCAAAAGGTTATACCCTGACCGTCTTTATAGCAATCAATGAATTGAAAATAAAAGGAGGGTAAACACAGTTTTAGTCGTTAAAACCCATTAAAACTGTGATGCACTTGTCAATCTCTCACTTTCGACTGACCTCTCTCTGCTCTTATTTTTCTGACAGGTTTGTTTGTTTTCTCATTTTATTTACCACTCAGAGATATGAATTCAGGATTCTATAAGTGGTGAGTCCAGATTTTTACTAGAATTATGGGCCCACGTAGTATTAAGTAAATGTGATATATCGTCCATCGTTCTATGGTATGTCCACAATTGATTTATTGTAATAAGATGAACAAAATAAATCTGATAAGAGGAAAATGAGTGTAAACATGAACAATGCCTATACCTTAACAGTATAATGTAGCATAATTAGTGAAAAGGCTTTACTTGTACTTGATTCATCACAAATGTCATTAATTGTCTGTGTGGCATCTAATGTAAGAAATGTGAAAAATTTAGGCACCTAGTGACAGCTCATAAAGCACCATAATTGTATGCCATCACTAATTCACACTGACTAACAGATAATGGCAGAGATCAGCCAGACATAAAGCTAGGGGTGGGCGATCTTCCCAAAAAATCATACCACGATCTTTTTTTTTCCCACGATGTACTGTGGATATCCAGACTCGAACAAGAATATCCAGACTCGAACAAGCCTATGGACTTATCTATTTGCACCATTTAAAACACAATATTGCATTGAAGACATTTTTCAAAATGGCAATTAAAACCTGAGTTAAACTTCTCAGTAGAAAAAACTGTAGTGGTAAAATGTGAAAAACTAAAAAGGGCGTAGTCAAATGTAAACAACACAAAAGTACACTTTTCAAATTCTGACACTTTCACACTTGAACATTCTAAGAAAAGTAAACATTCAGACAGTTTCACAGTTTCAACTTCAAGTTGTAATCAGCAGCCAACAGATAACATAATAACCATAAAATAACAGACTTTTCAAGTAGAAAAAGTAGTTTAATGTAAACAACACAGAAGTCATTCGTCGTTGCAAAAAATTCGCCGTGCTTTATTTGTGCAGCAATCATTTGACGGCATTCGCTATACATATGGGGAATGGCGGAATTAGAAATTAGAATTAGCAAAATATTTGCGACTTGGCAGATCATACCGTGCATCTAAAGTGTGCATCACTGTCTTAAATCCCACGTTGTCCACACTTTTGAACGGCACCATATCCTTAGCTAGATAGAATATGACCGCCTCAGTCACCTCTTCGTATCGTTTGCTGCTTTTATCTTTTTTTTCGACTGCTCTAATGCGCCAGTCAATGATAACTGTTTATGTTTCGGGACCTCGTGAGATACAGATCAGTGGGGTTGTATCGGCATGTTCCTTCGGATGCTTCCTTTTAAGGTGGTTCAATAGATTTGTCGTACAGCCATGCGTCGCATAACGTCCACGATACGTTCTGTGAAATAGGACGTTATGTGATTTGGACGTTGTGCGAACACCATACTATATACAGTATGGTAGCCTATACTATGCACTGTACCATTATACGCCTGGCAGCGCAATCGCGTTATTTCCAGCAGACACGAGATACACGTGTTGCGTGCGGGAGGCGTTGCCTTCACTAGCCTATGTCCGCTACTTCCCGTTCTGCGATTGGGATTTTTAAACTTTATTATAGCCTTATGGGACTACAGACGTATATGCGAATGTCCGAATAAACGTTAAGCGGCGCATGAATGTATTAATTCCGAAAGTGCCGACCGTTGGCCGACAAAGTTTACAGATAACATTGCTTTGAGAAATATCTGACTAGTAGGACATAAAAGGTCACGATCTCTACGATTTGCTTGAAAAGTAGATCGTGGACGTCTTCAAGATCGATCACGATGTAAAATCGTCAGATCGCCCACCCCTACATAAAGCAATATAAATTCATGCAATTCACTAGGGTGTTGCAATTGGTATTATCTAACTATCTATTAACTAGGGTACTATCAATGCTCAGTCCACTAAGTGCATTGCACTGTCAGCTAGGTTTTCAGTCAAATATTAAACTAGCTTGCAAGCCACACTGACCTGGTTCAAGATGTCTTTGTAATCCTCATAATTTCTGCACGGTTCATTGTTTTGCGCTGCTGAGATTAACACAACATGAGGTGATATAAATTTCATTTAGATTGTTGTGCACAGTAGTATGATGTAGGTCCAATCGCTCTAAATGATAATTGTGAGACAATATGTGGATGCAAATTCAATACTGCTGCATGCTTATCTTTTGTAAGTGGGTTGTTTACAGCATGGTCATTTACTGTGTCCCTGACCATCCTTCTTCCATAGTCTGATCTTCTTGACCTTGCTGCTATAATGATATGTAGTTATGTAGCGTAGAAGTAATGCATCTTGCCATGATAACCTTGTATGTCACACTGGGTAAGAATGCCACGTACATAAATAAACAGACAATGACTAAATATTTGTGACAAAGCACATGGCAATCATATGTCAGTCGCAACACAACCAGTTACTTCAACTGAGTGACTTTAATGTAAGGAACGGGTATTGATCATTCAAGACTGTGAACATTAGCCTGTCAACAGAGTCGAGAACAATCCCAAACCAAGTAGAAACATTTAGCGAGCCACTCTTTATTTCATGTCAGCTTAGATGGCACCCAGCAAAACATAGCCTACTGATTTCTCACTGATATTTGTGTTATAGGCTACCTTAATATAATTACACTCCTTCCTGATAACCTATCAACAGCCAAGCAGACTTCTCGATAAAGTTTCCTTTAACTTCGTCTCACCTCCGCCAGGAATTTGGTGATGCAAATTTTGTGGTTTATAATAATCCATGTGTCCCCGAAAGAGTTCGGCTCCTAAACCTTCGATTGTCTATAGTATTTCACTTCACTTGCCTCTTTTATCTCCCTTTTTCCTGATTAGTTTCCTTAAAATACCTAAATATCGCTGTTGATACAGCAGCTGCTTCTTTTGATTTCACCATTACGTTGCACAATTACATTTAATTGCACAGTTGGTCTAAAAACTCTAAACATTTTGCCTTTACCCAAGTACCCAGCCCACGTTAACTCTAGAACAAGTGCGATTGGCTAGTTGCGTAAGACGACGTTGTGCGATTTCCGGTTTGAGGATGGTGAGCATAAGCATTTCCGCTTTCCGACGCCGGGCAGTTAGCGGATAACAAAATGACTTTCTACGAGCGATGTCTTCAAGATCTTCCAAAAGTAACAATCAACGATGTTCACCGCATCATTCAAGCTGCGACATCAGCACCAAGGAGTAAGCGAGAGAAGGGCTTCAAAGATGTACGTCTCCAGTTAATCGATAATTACGAAGGTAAGTTAACTTACGAACTTAGTAGCTACCTCACGTCAACAGCCACAGAAGATTAGCTATCTTGCTAACCAGCTAACTTTGTTATCTAACGTTGGATAATTTGACAACAGTTTGACTAGTTTTAAGTGTGTTGATGATAACGTGATATTGTCCCCAGTATCAAATAAAGATCAACGAACAGGGAGAGTGAGCGTCCAAGCTACCTGCCATAGGTCTATGAGGAAACATGAGAAACCTCAGAGGAGGATGGAAGATAGTTCAGTTGTTCGTCAGTTCCAAGCCAGTTCTGTTCCAGTTATGTTCTGGGGATTTGATGTGGCTAGGATAGGTTCTGTAACTCTATAACATTAACGTCTGAAGTAGGTAACATAAACGTTACCTGCCTTGTAGGTAGCATTCAGATATCTATAGCCTTCGTGAAAACCCCAGAAACTGGTTGTGGCGGCTGTTGTTCTTTGCTGTATGTTCAGTATTCACTGTTGTACAAACTATATTTGAACGTAGGTTTGAGCAAATTAAGACACTAACGTTAAAGACTACTCAGACTTATCTATTTTAATTTCCTTACATTACAATGTTCCAAAAACAGAACAGAAATAGACTATTTTTGTTCTCTTTTTGTGATGACATTGATAACTTGATATGGTTAAGCCTACTAACACGATTATTCAAAACAATCTGATCAGCTTTCTCATTTCTCTTTTTCTGTGTAATATTTAAGATGATGTGTTAGTGTCGGCTATATGATTGTAACATGACATTTTTTTTTTAGATTGTCCTTGAGGACTCCTCCCCTGTGCAGATGAGTGATGCTGAGTGTTCATGTGTGTGGATTGTGTTTCATAGACGATCTGTCAACTTGGGTAACGTCAGACAAACATACAAAACGTATGGATCCATGTATGACGATTATTCATAATAAAGTTTGCCACGGAAATTACTGGAGTTTGTGTTTATTTTTCATACAAAGTGGGATGTAATGTAATACCTATGTTGGAGACAATGCAGAAATTTGTGATTTCAAAACCGGAATACTCGACAAAGCTTTGTCGCACAGAGAAAGAAGTAGGCCTATCCTCGGAAAGAGTAAGTTCTGCTGTTTATTTTGATATGCGGTACGTTGTGAAGTGATAAGGACTTTGTGACTTATTCAACCGAGAAGCAGGGGTGTGAAAATGGGTGGAGAAATTAGTAAAGATATTACTTTGCAGAAGTTTGATCTGTCTTCATAACGTGATTACTTCGGTAGCCTATGTACAAATATGTGACTAGCATCATTACAAAGCTCCGAGTTTTACCTCGACGAATTAGCACATCGAGGCACACAACAATGTAGAGACGTTTTCTTCTCTTGCCGTTGATATGTTAATCGTTTGTCCTTAATCTTAAAAACACTCATTATCGCTATTACTATCCAAGCCTTCCCGCAATTCTACTCACTATTACAACCGGAAGCAGTACTACACACCACGCAGAACCCGGAAGTTAAGAGACGCCATCTTGTGCACCGGGCGAAGTTATTGTTTTACTTGCACCAATAAGCCATGTGATTGGATAAAATAACTGTCACTAACTTAGTAAACAAACGACACACGCAGTGGAAAGAGAAGATCGAGTGTACTTATGCGTCAACTCGCGCGGTACAAAACCAGCATCATCTCACGAAAGCCAGCCACTTGTCACACAGACGTTTTCTATGGAGCTTTTGGAAATATAGGAATGAAATTCACATAGCAAATACCTTTCAAGATAGCTAACTACCTACATAGTTAGCTGGCTACCTAGATAACTGCATTTGGTTGAACTTTAAACCATCACAGAAGGCTCAAAACGTCTATGATGTCGTTTGCAAGTTTATCAAAATAGGATGACATTTAAAATTAAGACTAATAATCACAGATTTAAAGCTACCAAGTCCCAGCAGATTGTTAGACTAGCTAACGCTAGCCAGGTAGGATTACACTGAATGGGGCACTGTATTTAGCTGCCGTCTAGAATAGATTTTCAAAACCTAAAGACACAATTACGTTGATGTTTTAAATCCTTACGAAAATGGATATTCTTATTTTATGTGAAATAGTTGAAAGCAAAACGGAGAATGAATAAGAAAAAAGTAAAGATTTATTACATTTTTTAAGTAAATATTTATTAAATTTTTGTTATGTTTATATAACATAACCTATCGACAACCAGGTAACGTCACGATCCCCCCCACCCCCACCGTTACGAGCACCCGTCGCATCAAGTCAATGCCCCCTAGCACGGCCATCTATCTCGTAGTGAAAGAACGGCGGAGCAGTGTTCTCTGTCTTGCACGCGGGCGATGCTCTCTGACGACCCGTCACGCGAGGGACGCGGACTATAGGAAAGCGGGAAATTTTGCGGGTGCAGTAGCCTACAGATTCTAGTCGGCGTACTGAGTGTGTGTTCCATTAGACTTCTGTTTTTGATAAATATTGATTAGCCCTAAAACAGCCCCTCTTTTCGCACTGGAATGCAGTGGTCTTATGTTATTTTAAACGATAGACATAATTCAGGTAACGACAGAATTGTCTTTCTGGTAGTCTCTGGCAGCAGTCTGGTTGAGGAAATTCCCCACTAGCCCAGGTGAGATCCAGAGCGTTGGCTACTTCGCACATTTTCTGCCTATTTGTGTGGTGAATGTCAGTCTTGTCCTTGTAAATACTTCGTATCTAAATAGGTTTTATGATGACATTGGGATGGAAAAGGGCATCATCGGTTAACTACATTGTTCGCTGTGAATATACTCAAAAACTTCATTCGTTCGTATTCATTGTAAGTAGTTCATTAGAGAGCAGCTCATCTTCCAGTAAGTAATACAAAATATCTGCGTGGGTGCTGTTTTGTCAGGGACGTCCTAAAGGAGAGGAAGATGGTTAGAAAGTGACTTGGACTCCTGAATTGGGGTGTAAACAAGGTGTAGGCACAAATCTGAAATCACAATGTTAATTATTGGACAGTAATTTGATTTCATTTGACTTAATTTTGAGTCCATTTTCACTGTAGCCACCATGCCCTTTCATACATACCAAAATTTCTTCAAATGGATAGAGCCATTCAAACTGATGTATATCTGTACTCTACCTGCTTTCATGTAGGCCTTGATCAGATTGTTTAGGACTTTTCTTGGCAGCCATTTTAGGGATATTAGCATGTTTGTACCTGGTTACTTTCACTTTAGAATGGCAAGTAATTTAGAAAGAGTGACAGGATTGGGGAATATCATGCAATGGGACATTTTCTCGTTTTAACGTATAACATCTGAATGGTTTGATGAAGGTTTCCTCAGCACTCCTGTCTTGTCATTTACTGCTAACAGAAAGATTGTTGAGGATGAGCCAGAACAGAGAGCAGAACCTGTTCTTCCTCAGCCTGCCTGACCTGAGAAGGCTGTGCTCTGTCACCCTGTCTCTGCTCTGTGACCAGGACGATGGGCACCTCAGGAATATGCAGCTGAAAACATGCAGGTGAGGGGCCCTGGGGAGCAGGTGGCAGACACTCAGCTACTCCATAAAAAAATCACAACAGGAATGGAAACACTTAATTGTTTTTGTGCTAATAAATAGGTGGTTGTTGGTTGACAGTGCTGATCTCTCTGTAGGTTATGTTTACTTGTATTCATGGGAAAATAAAAACCAAAACAAAAAATGCTGGAAAGTCTTTGTGTGTGACTGCCGTGTCTAAATAAAGACTTTCCTTGGGTTTACTATACAAATTCTTATTTAAATTTTTCTTGGAAATTCCAAGGCCAATATAGACATACACATACATGTTCAGTACAAAGATAAACTGCTAAGTAAATAAAGTCTCACTGTAACATCATGTTTTTATTTTCACAGAGAAATGTTATTCCTATATCCAGACATAGTTGCCTCTCCTGCTTTCAGCTCATTCGGGGAGATCACAGTCATAATGGCTGTAAGTATGCTAGTGTACTCTTCTTTTGTAAACTGTTTACATGTACTGCTGTGTATATAAGAGAAAGCAGGAAGGTGGAGTGTAGCCATTGGTATTTGTATACATTTTGCACCAGAAATTGCGGTTGCTCAGCCCCAGTATCCATTATACCATGCACATTCCGTCAAGCTGATATACGCTAATTCTAATCCTTCTGAACACCACAATGCCCCTGCAGTAGACTCCTGGAGACTCCCCGATAAGTAATACCTGTTGTCATGATTAACAGTTATGTTTTAATTATACAAATCAAGTGGCACATAAAATGTAATTTTTTAAATGGAATGAATTATTTTGATCTGTTGTAGCCTATTACACTATGGAGACAGCACACAACAGTGTTGTGCTTTGTCTTTTGCAATTCCACTTGATGCAGAATCCTGAACGTGCCCATAGGATTGGAAGAAACTGACTGACTACATTATGTATGCTTTTAAGGAGATTTTTACCAAAACTGACAATGTGTCCACACCAGGTCCTAATAAATAAATTCTTAAATTATTTAAGATATTTAATAATGACTTTAAAGTTAAATATTAGATTGGCATACTTAACATCTACTGAATTGCTGTTTTTGTTAATCAATGCTGTAACTGACAAAAATGGTTGAACTGACCATCTCATGTATTTCCAGATGGATGTGAGTTGTGATAATGATGATATTAAAATAAAAGGGAAGTCAAAAGTATTTTGTTCACTTAGTTGAACTTGTAGCTGTATGAGTTTTTTCAATGATTTCAATCTGCAGTGGCTTCAATTTTTGCACTCTTGTGTTATAGACTTAATCTAAAATGGATTAAATGTATTCTTTTGGCCATCAGTCTGCACACAATAACCGATAATGACAAAGCAAAAACGTTTTAGGAATTTTTGCAAATTCATTAAAAATCAAAAGCTGAAATATCTCATTTACATAAATATTCAGACCCTTTGCTATGACATTTCATATGGAGCTCAGGGGCATCCTGTTTGCTTTGATTATCCTTGAGATGTCTTTAGAACTTGATTGGAGTTCATCTGTGGCAAATTGAATTGATTGGACATGATTAGCATGTTGTTGGTTTGTCATTATGGGTTATTGTGTGTAGATTGATGGCCAAAAGAATACATTTAATCCATTTTAGAATAGGTCTATAACACAACAAAGTGGGTAGAAAGTGAAGGGGTCTGAATACTTTCTGAAGCCACTGTCCATCCATATTTCAGAAACATTCTTCATTCTTACATTATAATTATTTTGGCTCTATTGTATTATAAACACAGCTATTCTTGGATGTGTGTCTTTTCTTAAAACAACAAATCACTTGAATAGAGTCATGTCATCAGTTAAACTGAAAGAGTTGGTGCACATTCCAGAAGTTCTGTGTTATATTCTGGAAAAAGCCACTGAAACCAAAGACACTGAAAACAAAGGAAGCGTTTGCCAAGGCGACCACAGCCACCATGGGACAACGAGGGGCAACCATGATACAGGCAAACCTTTGTTTGTTAACAGATTTTTCTCATACTTTACAGAATTGTCTTTGTTATTCAGCACTATTGGGTTTTACAAATGTGCATGTTGAGGCATGTTGAAGTGTTAGAAAATTGTGTTTGGACTGGTTATATCAGTTTTCAACTGAAGGTGGTCTAGCAGCCAAGATGGCAGACTCTCTATTTTATACATTAAAAGTTCTGTCCCTCTGTTATTTAACCAAGTTACATCATCTTTACTCCTAAGTTCAACAGTTAAAATAAAGACTGACACACTTCTGTCAGTCCAAGAAGGACCTTGCATAGTGCATGAGAGCATAGTCACCCTTGCAATAAATCATCTGTTCCCTGATAATGAATACCTGATAACCATGTGTTTTCGCATGCAAAAGATTCAGTTGTAATGAAAGAAACCCTGACTTTGCACACCATCCATGAACACGTAGACCTCGGTTCTCTTCACCTCTCTTATTATATTGACTCCTCAATAATGTATTCAACCAAAGGGTGAGCAGATAATTTAATGCCAATAACAGTTGATTACTTTAAAAGAAATCTCTGTTTGCTCTATGTCCCAATAATTCTGTGTTCCATATTCTGGAGTTCTACTGACACCTTGGGACTGGCGCTTATTGCCAAATATAGTATTCATTATTAAGTCTTGTTTTGTGTTTAAATGGGTATGTTAACTATATGAAAACTATCTCTCTTAGATAAACTTTTTCAAGAGTGGGATCATCCAAGCTTATGCACAGAGACATGGTCTGCAGGTAAGCTCACTTGATGAATAGTAGCAAGACCTTTAAACATGAAAGGTATCTTGCTGTTGAAAACAAAACATGAATTCTGCATGGTTCTTATGATTATTTTCATGTGTAATACAACCAAAGAACCAAGAGTTTTCTAACAGTGATCATCAAAGACTGTTTCCTCCTCTGGGTTTGCACAGATGGGCACTCCACAGAGGGTCCTTCCCAGAACTCTGCAAGCCTGTTTGTCATTCTCTCTGACTGCCAAACTGGCTCCAAACTGGAACAAGGCTGGGGAGTATCTAATTTCAGGTAAGAGAATATTACAGGTAGAACTATGGCATAATTAATAGGGTGTGGGAATAGTGGTCAAAGAGAAACTTTGAGCCACCCAATATGCATGGGCGGCAGTGTAGCATAGTGGTTAAGGAGCAGGACTCGTAACTGAAAGGTTGCCAGTTCGATCCCCGCTGGGGCACTGCTGCTGTACCCTTGGGCAAGGTACTTAACCCACAATTGCCTCAGTAAAATATCCAGCTGTATAAATGGATAACATTATAAAAGAACTGTAACCTATGTAAGTCGCTTTGGATAAAAGCGTCTGCCAAATGAATAAATGTAATGTAAATGCAAGTAATCACATTACAAATGTAACCTTGCCCTTTGTCTGCTGTCGACTTATAACTGTTAACAGAGAGGTCTACAGCATATACGTATATTAACAGCATTTCAGATGGAATACCATGCTTTGCCTCAGGCCTGTTATTCATATCTGAATGAGTGATTAATAGTGAGATGGTGTCTTGCTTGTGACTAAATATTGGAAGGAAGAATTGAGAATCTTATGGTTCGCTCACTCTCGTTATAGATGAGTCAGCTGGGTCTTCAGTTGACAGTTGACATATGTCATTTGCCATTCTCATCAGAAATGGATGGTAGATGTGTGCAGTCCGCACTTGTCACGGTTATTGGTCCATGGGCAAACCTAGCCACGCCCAATATGGTACTGCTCTTATCTCTAGACATGTATAATTTAATTTACATTACATTTCTAAACAAAATTATTCTGTTTATTTCATCAGCATTCAGTCATTTAACCAATATTTTCATATTCTTAAAAACTATCATCAGGTTGTATTTGAAAGCTTTGTGGCTGCTCAAACGCATATTGAATTATGAATTATGTGACCTTTGACTTGCACTAAAACAAATGTTGGGCTAAATCATTTCATTTTTGGAGGTAATTGAACAGTTGCTTCTACCAAGAACGTTAAAAGCCTAATTTCATAATAATTTTGGATGCTTTTTTTTTTTAGGAATGGACTTTCTTTCTGACTCCAGGAAGCTTAATGCTGTAGGTGGGTATGAAATGTCTGTTTGCTTATAACAGAGGTCAATTCATTGCACTGCAGATTTCACACTAAATAATGCCATGTTGCCTGTGTAGTTGGGTGTTACTGTTGCTACATTTACATGTACATCATAAAGAGGAAGAGATTTAGATTTCCCAGCCCAGATGAGATGCACATTACATGAGTCACCCTAATTACAGGTGAAAAATTTAATGAAAATAGTGACTGCTGTATAGCCCAGAAACAACGCCTTTGACAAGCAGGAGATAATTTATTAGTACAAGGTTTTTAATTCAAACTAGTGGGTCAATATCATATTTGGGGCATTCTCTTATCCTGCTTGTTTGGCAGTTTGACTGATTTCAAACTATATTCACCAGTGACACAATTGCACCGAAGTACAAATCAAAACAGAGAAATCAAGATAAGATGGCTGTTTGAATGTGTACTTTATTTGAGATTTTTGGGTCATGAAAGCAAATACAATCAAATTCACTGAATCTAACCGCCTCAAATTCCGTACTGAAATTAAATTGCTGCTCTTAAAGTGATGGCTTGTGGCTATTTTAGTAAGTGTGGCCCTGTGCATGGTGCTCATAGAAGACTGTGTGTGTCTGTGACAGTAATGCAGCTGAGTGTCACCGAGAGCCAGCTTTGTATCAGTGTGGAGGCCAGCACTGTCCGACTGCCACCAGCCACGGTGAGCAGGGCTGCACCACACAGGCCTGCCTGCAGGGATAAACTGTGCTGCACCACAGTTAATCAACTTACAAAAGTCATTTGCTCCCCCCACTGAATTGAAACGCTAAGACACTATTCTTTTTTTTTAATGACTTGAATAAACCACATGATGTCCATGCAGACTTTCACAGTTATGGCACATAAGAAAGAAAGAAATTAAGCACTCGTCATGAGACCTCCCCATTCGACAGAGGAGACTATGACGGACGGCATAAACAAAACATGCAACCTGATTAATTAATTTGACGGTACATTTTTGCTCTCTGATTGTGATGCTGATGGTTGTGTTTGTCTCTGGTCAGCTGGAGGACCTTGACATTGCTCCAAATGTTGTGAGGAACTTCTACCGTCACAGGGATGCCGTGATTAATTCCCTCTCGTTGCCCACTAACTGGTGCTACATTCTGCCCAGGTGCCCCCCTTTACACCACTCTCACTAGCACCCAATCATTGTTGCCCTGGGTGCTGCAGTGCTCATAAATCAAGTATTGTGAGTGTGTGGGTGTGGAGGAGAAGTGTGAAGACATTGATATTGTGTAAAAGGAAAAGTATACACCTCACTGCATCTTTCCTTTTTGTTGATGTGCTTAAAGTTAACCTCATGACAGTATTTCACTGTCCACAGCATGAAAAGGGGTCAGATCATTAGCATCAGTCACCAGATGTCCCCTGAGTGCCCCTTCCAGTCCTACACGGACATGCAGAAGCATTGGAGCAGTGTGGTACAGTACAGTTACATTCAGCAGAGCAGTAACAGACATAGATGTGACAGCACTGTTATAGCTCTGTGCTAGGACAGGGACAGTGTCAATCTACATGTGTAAATGCGTGAGCATGGCAGTAACATACGCTTTATTCTCCTTTTTTAATCACAAACTTACATGCACTGCATTTATAAGCCCTCATTGAGTATAAAGGTTTCAGGTCTTTTAACCCTAAATTGCAATAAATGCATAAATTAGACTACACTGTAAACTCCAGTGTACCCTGATGACAACTGCTTAACAGATCAGACGGATGCATCATCATTGTTTATCGAAACCTTAAGGGGGGGCGAGGTGGCATCTGTTCTGGCTGAAATGTTCAAATCTGACATCTGATCCCGCCAACCATTAAGACTTCAAAAGAAAAAAGAATAGAAAGCTTTTCACAGCCTCCCTTTGTGGTTCAGTATGGGTACCGGCTCCCCCCGCTGGATGAGCAGGATGTGATCTACTGCAGCGTGTACTTCAGACCGGTGGGAGAGAGGCTCTTCACATATCCTTTAGCATGTCTGCTGATACAGATGTCACAGAGAAGCAGATTCTTGAGCAGGAGAAAGGCTGCTGATACGGTACCCCACAGTGCCCTTCTAGAATAGTGGAAGCACAATGCCATCTTTTTCACATGCTAATGTAGTGGAGACTGGGTCCACATTATTAGAGCAAATCTAAATCCTTACCCTAGTACTTGGTCTAAAAGTAAAATGACTTGCGTTGTTAATTATACTACTCTGTCTTTTTGATTAAAGAGACTACGCTGTGTAAAATGCAGGTAATCATTTGTAACTGAGTAATTGTGTAGGATTGTTGTGCAGGACGGGCCAATAACTCCCACAGCTTTTTCATTGTGCATCTTGACCTTTGATGTTAGATGCATTTTGAACGTGAACATTACTTGAATACAGTGTGTGATGTTTAATGAAAAACTTACACCAAAGTTATGAAACCTGTTCACATTCTATAGTCCTGACATTGTGTTGATTGTGTTATCAGAAGCAAAATTTGATATCAGCTATATACATAGTCACACACTGTCCATGTAACTGCCAGTAATGTACAACATCCTTGGGTCTGGGTTCTAGTTTCTGATTTTTTTGATAGTAGAAAATGGTGCTTTTTGCAAAACAGTACAAAATTATAAGTTAGTTTATTGTTTATGCAGCCATGATCTGACCAATGAAATAAAATAGAAACTACTTCATTCGAATTTTTCTCATTTCGATCAAAGATTTTAATATAACTCATGGGGAGTGGATGATGTATGTGAAATAGAGGAGGGCCACCTAGTGGCTAAAGTGAAGTGGCCCAGAATCTACAGTCTCAGAATAGCGCAGTCAGTCTCCTCAGAATGTGGTTTTCATTATGAGAGAAAGAGCAGAAATGTTATGAAGTCTCTTTAAGGGGATGATTTTCTTTCTAAGAACTAAGATGTGTTTGTATGAGAAAGACTCTGCAGACTCAGAGTGGATTAAATGACAAGTTGTATGTAAGTTCAGATGGAGTGGTCGATGTGCATCGCAAGAGGAAGTTTGATCATGTATTAGAAAAAACGACTGATGTTATTTAGAAGGACAGTTTTCCCCTGATGGTTTCTCACCCCTTTAACCATATTTTAAGATATACCTACTTAATTTCTGGATGGCTAGCTACCTGGGAATGATAGATGGATAGGTAGATTGATTGACTGATTTGGTCATTCACTAATAATGTCCTGTATAGATTATAAGGACAGACGTGTTACAGATTTAAATAGCAGCCGTATCTCAGGTCCTTAACCCCTGTGTAGATATCCCCTGAGCTGCATCAGAACTCAGCCTGTCCAGTGTTTTCACAGAGTTGACCTGCAGGGGGCATTAAGTTCCTTCATCTTAGATGTGAGGGGGACACTCCAGAGCGTCTGTGGCTTCCCTGTCCCCATGACCAGCAAGCCCTACTATTCAACTGTCAGCCTCATCACCCTTGGCTCACAGGTACAACACACACACACACACACACACACACACACACAGTATAGTACAAAAAGAAAAACCAAGGCGCACAGAGATGGCTGCACTGTACTATGTCTGATCAGGTGAGGGAGCGAATGAAAACGTTCTTGTTTGGATGATCTGGTTCTTTGGTTGACAGCAAAGAGCCATATATTCTGTTATTATATCTGTCAATGTTGAAGATTAGATGTGTTGTTCACCATCTGTAAACTTTGAGTAAATACTAACAGAGGCATTGTATTTTTATTGCCGTGAAAATTTTACAAGCTCCACTCCTGGACTGGGATAACATTCATATCACAGTTTAGAGGTAATACATTTTACATTTGTATCCACAACGTGCAGTACTTCATTGTAAGTCAGAGTCTCATAGCTATCCAATAAAGCAGGAACTGCCTGTTTTTAAGGGCATGTGTGTAATATGTGAGTGATAATTCTTTGTGAATTTTGGTTTACTTTTGTATTGCAGCTATTCATTTCAGACCCTTATAATTATTATTCTATGTCATTGCTAGATCACAATGATGACATTCCACAAGAACATATGAAACAGGGCAGCTAAACTGTAGTTTCATCTTCTGCTGTGCTATTGTACAATTAACAGATGAATGAGCAGATACTCATATACTTTTGTTTTTGTGGAGAAAGAACGCTTCCCCCTCCTCTTGGCTGTGTGACATATGAGCAGGGTGGCTTTGGAGGATTTATCAGAGAGCTCCCAACTTTCTGAATACAGGCTGTTCTCCTCTAAAACACTTAAGTGATTTATCTTCCTAATCTTGGTTAACAAAAATGAATTTCCAAGTGAAACAGCCCTAGACGTTACATTAGGTCATTTCCTGCCATCTATTACAGTATACAGATGGGAAAACACTCTGCCAAAGTGAATAGTATTTTATTTATATTGGATCTTGAGGACAGCTACGTTTTTAAGATTCGACAAACGAAGTGCCATATGATTGAACGATAAATTGCCTCTGCTCTTGAGCTCTTGCACAGATGTCTAAAAATAATTTTGTGTCATTCATCCTTGTACATTGCTTTTGCAGACTTTGATAACATAAATTAAGAAAAAGACTAGGATACGTATGTTTTGCATGAAGAAGTAATCTGTTCATTTAGATGCCCAAATGTTGCAAGTTGATGGCATCTGTTTTTTATATAAATAATTGGTTTCTCATTTATTCTCCTGCTAGATCATTGAATAAATGTCTACTCTGAAAATGTGCAATTGTGTAAAACCCTGGTCTTGCTAATTTCAGACCTGTCACCAAAAGAGATTTATGTGCGTTTCTTCTGATGTTGTTGTATATTCCTGTCTTGTACCCGTTATTGTGGTTGCAGGGTTCCAGTAACAGGCCAGTGAATCTGACCGCCAAATCCGTGTGCAGGCCTGTGTTGACACAGCTGCCCAGCAGCTTCCCCCAGAGCCGCTCGCCGGGGGGGGCTGTGCTGGAGCGCTGTGTCAGTCAGCCCGTGGACCCGAGCAGGGGCAGCGAGTACAGCGGGGAAGGGGAGGTGGACCAGACTGCTGGGGCTGCCACGGGGGCACCTCTCGCTATAAAGAGAAGCAGGCCCTCCCCCACCCCCGGCTCCACGCGCCACAGGATCGTGCCCGTTTTCAAAAACAAGCATGTCGGCATCGCCAGAACGCTAGCGGAAAGGCAGCCGACCCACCTGCGGGGCCCGCCTGATCCAACGCCCCGACCTCGCCCTGCCTCTCGGCCCGAAACAGAGAATCCCTCACGCCGACAGGAGGGAAGCAGGTGCCCTGCGAGAGCGTGGGAGCTCAGTGGGGCTCTCACACAGCCCAAGGCCCTCGGGGCAGAGACCTCCTCACAGGTGCCCAGCAGTGCAGGAGTGAGTCGGGACATGGGGGTTGCTGGGATTCCTGTCACATTGTGCCACCAATCACTCTGTGTCTGATGGACATCGTCATGCTCTGGGTCTCACCTATACCTATGAAAGTTTAATTGATAAAGTAAATTAAGTAAATTTAGAATTTGTTATGAAACATTTCATTTGATGTAATTCTTTCTATATGTATATGTACTTGTATATATGAAAAATATACATACAGTAGAAATGCAAGAGAACATACAAGCCAAGTAAAATATGTTCTTTATTAGCAAGGAAATAGAATGCCTCGTCTCTGCTGGGCTTTGTATATAAAGCAATAAATACCACAAGGTCACTTTATTTACATTAGTGTTGTGTAAGTGTAAACCATTTCTACAATCTCATGCCATTCTGACATCTCTCAACTCTCTATAACTACTGTTAATGGAGTCAAACTTTTGTTTATTTCAGGGAGACTGGTTTGAGTCTAAACTGAAGAAATCAAAGGTCAATGCTCTGGAAGTGGATGTGGAGAAGTATGCACGAAGCAATCAGGTACTGGAACTGACTTCACCAGGCCACTTCTCAGTGGGGGTTGTTGTAGTAATACACAACACTGTGTATTAGCAATTTCAGGATATGGTTCACTTTGTGCCATCCTGAATCTGTTTAAGGTCCCCTTAGATGCTGATGTGTAGGGTGACTCATAAGTCAGTGCTAATCTTGAACATCAGTGTTTAAAGAAACAGCTTCACAGGGCCATCCTTTGACACTGTGTTATCATCTCTCCTAAAGCATCTTGTTTTGAAAAAAAAAAACCAAAACAGTACATTTTGGATCTTCAAGGTCAACATGGCCAACCCATGCTTTAAGGCATAATATATCAGAGGGACACCCTGGTGCACAAATAAATTTGTTTTCCCACGTCATTTATTGATGACATCTATTATAAGGCAGGAATGTGTTTGTGGGTGAAAGATTTATTGTGGCACCCTGGATCATTTCTGTGATAGTAAATAAAAACAAGCCCTGACAGATTTACATTCATGTCAAAACAACTTAAAAAGCAATTTATGACCTGGTCACGTAAGCATTGAGCACAGTGACGTTGTTAAAATGATCTTTGATCACAACAGCAATAAAACTAAAGACTCAAAAGAAACATTGAAATAACTGGACCTGTGTGGGTGACATATCACACTGTTCATATGTCCATTTAAGGTAAACTTGACTGTGTTAGAGTACAGTTGTGATCATATAGCTCTGACGTCTAACCACCTTTTTTAGTGCAAGAAGCCATCAATATAGTAACTGCTTCAAAAACAGTCCAGACTGTCTCAATGTTTTCATAATGATGGGCTCATTAGAACTATGGACAGATTGTCTGTCCATAACAGTGTCCTGAAAACAGTATCCATGTAATAATGATTGCCAAGGTCAGGAGCAACTGCTGCTGTGCCATTTTAGAGATGACCAAATGAATTACCTCTGAGGTAACCTCTAAGACCTCTAGGTTACCTCTAAGATTCGTTTGGGTCATCACAGCCTTTCTGGTGTCAGAACAGACATTAACCACAAGGTGACTTAACCTTTCACCCTTGATTATTTATTCTTCACTATAAAGTCCATTTATGTTTTCTACAGAAATTCAGTACAGAACACTGACTGAACTCATTGACTTTGTTTTCTAATACTATAATGTGTGCCTAATATAACAATTCTGGTGTTGTTTGAAATCTCAAGACAGTACAGTAAACAGTTTGTCATGGGTGCGAAAGCTTGCAGCTCCTAAAACACAAACAGAAACCGAAGGAGCATTAATTAGGATTGATTCATTGACACAGTTGATCAATTGATTGATGGATTAGACCTCCACCTCTGTATACAGTTGTTGAAGATCAATGCAGCAACCCTGCAGGCCTGGCTGAAGAGGCGGGGTGTCCCTGTTCGTTCGAAGGACAAGAAGGAGGAGCTGGTCACAAAGGTCATGCAGTGCCTAAGTGAACTGTAATCAGACTACATCCTTGAGGTCAGTTATATCTGACAAAGGAGGCGCTGAGTAATGTATTCCAACGGTAAATTTTAAGTGTTGATTGTTATAATGAGCTGCTTTGTGCCATACCTTCAGACTGAAGCAACAGTTTTCTTGAGTTAAATTGAACTGCATTTAATTTATATAGTGCAGCAATTTGGTGATGTTTTATGAATATGGCTTTATTTGATTGTTTCAGTTTTGTTGTTTGTGTGCTTTATTACAATCTCATTTGACAATTTGAGCTGGACTAAATACTGTTATTCTATATCTTAATAAAGAAAAATAAAATATTTGTCTTTCAGTGTCTTTACAGTCAAACTGCCTGGAGTAAAGTAGTTACATTAAAATATATGACTTGTGTTTCAGAAATGATTTGTACTATCGAGCACAACTGAATTTTATGCATTGTGAATAGAACTGTAAGGTTCTGTTACTCACCACTTAAAGGAATCATGGAGCAAGAATTATTTATAGAACAGGGTGACTGAAATTCTCCTCAAAGTCCCTTTCATAGAGGTAAATTTCAAGTCCACTGTGCAGAACTGCCGGTGAAAGTGAGATGTAAGCACGTTTTATACCCTTATGTGGGTGTCAGAGCTAGTTTTAATGATACCCCTGACTAAATTGAATGTAAAATGAGAGCTATTTGAGTGAAATGTAAATGAGTTATGGCATCTTTGATCGCAGATGGCAGCAGCCAAACTGCAGAGCTTTCAATCTTTCAAAGGCCAGAGATACATTGCTCTTTTTTTTTTTTTTTTTTTTTTGCAGTTTATGTAGGGAAAAACTTAATGACCCGAAAGAATTTGAAATGCAAGGTCCTTGCAAGGGTAAGAATCTCTTTTTTCTCTCATGGCTATTTAGCATTCTTGGAGGTAAAATGCTCCATGCATCAAAGTTTTTAATGTGAACCAGACTCTTGTGTTGATTTTTTTTTCTTGTTCTTATGAGTAACTGTTATTCATTAGCCTGAGAGGCTCAGCTACACGCAATACCACTGATCCACATTCTGCTTATGACAGCACTGCATGTGTTACTGTTGTAAGCTGGATTTGCAGTTGCTCGCAGTAGTTGCTTGTGTCTCCCATTTGACACAGGGGTAGCAAGTGAGGAGCCCAGGGTATATATTTGTATTCTGGTGTTATTCTTAGTCGTTACATAAACAGTAGCAGAACCTGTAAAAGGGCCAGCACGAGGCTGGGTATTTGTGCAGATGCAGTTGGATGTCCCTTTGTTTTGCACACATCTTATGTGTACAAGTTCTGTCATAAGGGTTCGCACAGTTGAAAATGTTTATTAAACATTGAAAATGTTATCATGAAAATATATTGGAACGAATTTACAAAGCTGGTTTGGAGTGGCGAGGCACAGACTGTTGCCTATTAAAGGGTTTAACAGTGTGCCACTTGAAATATTAGTCTCCAGACATCACCCACTAGTTCTGTTGACTGATTTACAGCTAAGGGACACCTTGTCTTACTGAAATTATAATCAGTATTGGCTTTGTGTTTGGCTGTTTCCATAACAATGTGTGTCTTTATTAAGCTAGAGTGTTAGTGCTGTGGGACTTACTTTTGTGACTCTGTTTTTGGAAGTGGTTGTGTAGTCAGGGAGGGAGAGAGAAGCATGAACCAGTAATGCAGCTCTTGAGGCATCGAGAGCATTTAGAGTTACCTAGAAGTGTTCTCCGAGAATGTCTTGTCTCAAGGTACTGTCACCTGGGGGCACAGTCGGGAATTCCAGTGGCAGAGGCAGGCTGCATCATGCACTGACCTGTCACACTCAACAGCGGCAGTGCTACTCTGTTTACCTGACCTCTGACCTCGCAGAGCACGGAAAAACGGTCCCTTCCAGACGAACAGGGGGGATAATGGGTTACCGCAGTGTGAAAGTTTATCAGGATCAGACACATTGCCGATCCACTGAGTTCTCACCATAAATGGAACTTACTTTTAATTGCACATTGTAGTTACAGTTCCAGTTTACTACATGACATTACATTATTGGCATTTGGCAGACACTTATCCAGAGGGACTGACATAGGTTACGATTTTTACGTTTTCCATTTTTACAGCTGGATGTTTACTCGGGCAGTTCTGGGTTAAGTAACTTGCCCAAGGGAACAGCAACAATGCCCCAGCGGGAAATCAAACCAGCAATCATTCAGTTACAGGCCTTGCTCTTTACCAATATGGTACACTGCCGGCCTGAAATAGCAGTCTTGTTAAGCATTATCATACATTATTTTCATGTAGGAGATGTTCTCATCCAGGCCAATTTACATAGGTTACATTTTTGCATCATCCATTTATACAGCTGGATATTTACTGGATATTTACTATTTATTACATGATGTATGTTATGACGTATGTTATGCTGTAGTTACAGTAAGACGGGTGAATATCAAGTGGCAAAACTTTAATTTCAGTTTTTTTCTGCTGTCACTTTTTTGCATGCAACAGAATATTTCCCCTGTGTAGTAAAAACATAAAGACTTGTTAACTGACATGTTTCTTTGTTGACACACTCTTAAATTGTGTGGGCCATTGTTAGCATTTAAATGGAAAACATCACAGATCACTGAGTTTGATGCGGCAAAATGTAACTGTAAAATGAAAATGCCCAGGGTATATATGTCTGCCCGCAGTGGGCTCCTTCACTTAGCATGTAAAACAGAAAGCCACCAGGAAAGTGCAGCTGGAGTACCCTGTGATCTCCGTCATCCCCTTTAAAAATATTTTTCAATTCACACTTGTTCCATGCAAGAATAAAAGCATAAGAATAACATCGTTATTAGGGCGTTTTTTCCTTACCGCAAGAATCTTACTGCCATTATATTTTTATATTTCCATCCCCAACTTCATTTAGACCATATAATGAGAAGAATAGCTGGATGGTGTACACAGACAGGGATATTGTTTTGAGATTAAAATCTATTACAGAGGCATTCTTATATGAGTGTGTGACGGAGTGCCGTCACTACGGTTGGGTATGTGCTTTGACTGCCATGCCAACAAGCCTGGCTCTTTGGTGTTGTGGTCAAAGTCACATATTTGGTACCCCGTAGGCTCGGGTTCAAGGCCAGGTGGGGTGACTGCTCTCACCCTTTGCTACAAATGGTGTCAGACCATTTATTCCATCAGGGCAGCCAGAAAGCTATTTTACAGATTTTAGGTAAATGTTCTTTTTTGGCCATTGCAAATTCAGTGGGCAGTGAATTGTATGACCTATGACCTATGACATATTTATATTGCAATGGCCAAAATAAGTGCCGTGCAACCAAAGTCAAATTTACTGAGAGCAAAAGACCTGTGTTGAGCATACAATGTCAAATGACAGAAACAATGCAGAATTGTGTCAAGAATTTCCTTATTGGGTGGGTTTGAATGGAGACTTTTTTGGATTCTGGCCCAAAATATTACTTCACCTGATTATGTCTGGTAAGATATGTAAGAACAAATCTGGGTGTTGTTAAGTTGAATCATGGGAAGGAATCCGCCTGAGCTGAGAAAGTTTTGGCTCACTGTATCGTAAGACAATGGACAGAGGATATTCACACATGGGGGAATCAGATGCATTGAGCCAAGCCTTATCAGGACTACTTTCCTTTCAAAAAGCTAGGGATCCACTGTGATTGAGATGCACTAAACAAACTGGTCGCAGTAATGATTGCCAGAGTGACATGAACTCCACTGAAATTACCTCAGCATTATTCCTTTGTGCATGTCTGTTTGTATTTCAGACATGGGAGTGTCCCTTTTTACTGGAGTTCATAAATTTTGCTAAATCTTCAATTCTGTCTCCTAACAGGCCAGTCTCTTTTGGCTCCAGATAATTCAACAGAAAATAAAATCCTTTATGAAAACATTGTGCTTATTGCAGTGTTGATTTCTGTGGCTTTGTACTTTAAAAAAAAATATTCTCAGAATATTGTTTTGATGACCATCCAATGAAACCAGCCCTTATTGATCCAATGTGTTAGGCAGTCTGAGATATGGGAGATAATTTTACTGGGTGAGCTACAAGTCTGTGGGTTGCATTTTGTAATATATTTTGCCAAAAAGACTCCAGCTCTCCAGACAAATCCAGCTCTCTACTTCAGCCACATATTTACACTGCAGTTGTTTTCAGTAATCCATACATATATATATATATATATATATATATATATATATATATATATATATATATATATATATATATATATATATATATGTATAAATTTTTAATATATATTTTATCAGCACTAGACACTAGATCGTTTCTTCATGTTATAGTTGTGGTTAACATCATATGATTCTCTGATTCTCTTCACTTCTTTCTCTAACTGCTGTTTTCTTTGAAATATTCTCAATTCAGAATGGTACCTACCACTGTTTCTTGATGTGATGTAATGGGATATGTATGTAACTTATGTATGTAACTCTTGAAATGAGGTGTCAAAAATAAGTTTGTATGATTTTTTTTTTCTAAATGTTGACATGATAACAAAAGATGACCTAAAAGCATGAAATTTATTTTTTTCTCAAATAAGTGCAATATGTAACATTTTAATACTATCTAAAGCACTCAGAGCAACAGTTGAGCAAGTGGAACGAGCAAGTGGAGTCCTGTTAAAGTGTCCTTGGCACAATAGGTGGACTGTATCTCAGCAGTTCAAAGTGAATGCTTCCTTTGTTACTTCAGTCTGCTTCAACTTCACCTTTCAGTCACAAGATGGATTGAAAAAATGAATGAGAACTGAAGGAAGAAAGTGTGTGTGTGTATGTGCATGTGTTTGTGTGTGTGTGTGTGTGCCAGTGGGTTTATGTCTGTGTCTCTGTTTGTCTTGGTTTTCATGATTTTATGAGTGTGTGCCACATTGTTTTCTGTGACTTGGTTTCTACAACAATGAAAAGTATTAACCAATGGGCGGAGATAGTTCCCTCTGCTACTCATAAGCAAAGCAAAGCAAACCGTATGTAGTCTCCCTGATCGTCATTAGAGTAAATTATTTTGCACAGATGCAGGAAATTTTCTTGCTTCAGTAACACAATGGTAGTTTGTCCAGACATTAGCACTGAACAACAACAGCTTTATAATGTGTTATTACTCCCTGAAAGGCCGGGAAAGAGATGTCAAGTTTCAAGATGCTGGAATATTCATCAGGTGTCATCCCTTGATCATTTTAGATGTGTTAAATGTCAATGACCTGACGTACTCTGTAACCTTGATTAAGAGTGTAACTGTTGGTTAATGTCTAATGCAATGAAGTGGAAGGTCAAAATGTCACAGTAGCAAGGTGAAAACACTCCTGTAAGGCCCTCATTGCTGTAATGTGGAAACTAATTCGGGAGGCCTTGTATGAACATGTACCTTGCACATGTTAATGTTTTCGCTTACTTGGTGTTACAATGTGTATAATTAAGATTACAATCTGAAATTGGGAGGTATCAGTATGAATCAGAATTGGAAGGGAAGCACTGATTTATCGCTTAGGGTTAATTGTTAAAATGTGCCATTGAGTAATTGACCCTTTTTTAAGTTGCAGCATAGGGTACACAGCAATACAGAGTTCCATGCAGCAATACACAACCCTGAAAGTGGTGAAACTGGTCCTGTAACTTACAGTACAGCCACAGTAATATAGGTATACGGACAGCTTAGGCTGAACTTGTTAATGTCAGAATATCACCTACATGGAAATTCACTGACCCTTACATGGAGGGCAGAGCTTAAGGAACTTTAATGTGGGAAACTTATCTCTCTGAGTTATCTTGTAAATGGGGCCATTTCAGTGAAATTTCAAAGCATGTTTGAAATGTGGAAAATCAGCGTTGGGATCAGTTTAACACGTGAGCTTGTTTACAGATAAATGCATTCGAAAACTCCATTGCTAATAGATGTCCGAAAATGGCTTCTGTAAGCACAATGCATTAATTTAGTAGAAATTATTTTCATGTTATGTTCCTTTAGTGTAATTTTCCTTATTTGTAATATCTGGTGCACCGATTGCCCTTCTTTAATGAGCTGGCTTTGAACTAGCTAGAGAGCTGAAAGTGTGGATTACAGTCAACATTTTCTTTTGAAGCTGAATCGAAATTGTTGTACCCCACAATATCTTCCTTGCATTGATTCTGTTTCTTACCCTCTCTGAGATGACTTTTGCCAGGAGGAACATGTGGTTTAGCTATTTTTGCCGTGTTTGCATAAGAAACATACCTCCTGAAATGTCAGTGTCAGCAGTGGAATGGGCAGATATGTCTGAGCAAAAGTGAAATAGGTATCAGCCCAAGAAATCTATCTATGCTTCCCTAATTAACAACCTGTCTTTCTTCTTTCCTGTTTTAGCAATTGTTCTATGCTAACAGACATGCGTGAAAGGGTAATTGTTATGCTCTATACTTTTTTCTGTGATGTGCTGTTACTTTGGCACTGTGGTTCAGATTGATACCTACTTTCTGTAATTATGGCTGCTCTGTATATATCATGGCTGCTCTGTATATATCATATATTCTTGTTGCTCTTGTGGTATGTAGTTGATAGATCAAGTTATATTAGCCATGAGTTACGTCTAAAGCGATGATAGATACAATTAATGCTAAAGCAATAATGAATAGAGACCTGATATTCTCCATTGGATGCCATAATTTAGAGGATGTTGTGCTGGGCAAAGGTGCTGTGGTGTTATGAGTGGAGCTGCAACATCACAATATCACTGAGCCCACAGGGCCTAAGAGTGGCTCTCAGGTGAGGTCACTGTAACCTGGGCTTGTGATCCCTGCCTCCTGCCAACACCTCCACCTCCTCAGTTCCAGCTATTCTGGTGGCAACCTAGCTGCACGGTGCTCTGTGACATGGCTCGAGACGTGCTTTCCGAATCGGGCATCGTCCCCTGGTGTGATCTCGTCTCCCTAACCCACACATCCCCTTACAGGGGTGAATGAAACAGCTCCCGTTGCCTGAAATTAAGCATTGCAGGCTAGGGATTTGCGCAGAGATGCCTCCTGTCACAGTTCAGTCTCTTGTGGATCTGTGCTGTGAAATATACCATCGCATGTACTTTGGAGCGGAGGTCCTGGGAATAGTTCACAGCCCTGCGAACTGTCTGACCTTTAAAATCCGCTTCAGGCCTCAGAGCTCAGAACATCGAAAGACATAAGAAACAGCCCTTGGCTCAGCATAAAAAGAGGGTGACACCTCTGGCACCCCAACAAGCTCCATCCCCATGAGCCACTGTCTGCACCAGGTAATAGGCTGATCTGCTCCAAAGGGCATTTTTAAAAATATAGGGAAAAAAGAGACATACCCCATGATTTATTAAAGCATTTTTTTTTCCAAATTAGATCCCAGGGCCATTTGTTTTAATCAAGCCGAGTCTATCCTCTCTCATGACTAAGGGCCTTGTATTCCAACTGCGCTTCGGGGCACTCAGACGCAATCTCATCCATAAACTCACTGCCCCCCACCCCCTTCTCACAGTGTCTCAGACAGCGCTGTCAGCTGAAGTGCTCTCCCGTCTGCATTTCCCTCTACGTCTGATAGAAGCACAGGGCTCAAGTTTCACCCGTTGCGAGCCATTTAGCCTGTGGTCTGACGGTGGGAGAATAATGATGCCTAGGGATGTTACGGCCAGAGAACAGGGAAAAAGTGTTTTAGGTTTTATTAGGTCAGGTGAAGGCGGCTCCTGTGCTGTTGCCAGCTGTGAGTCACGAAACTGGATCAAGTAATTTTGCTCTTTGATTGTTCGAAATGACTGTTCAGAACATGAATAACATGCATTATTCATATTCATATGGAATCAAACAAATAAATCTTATTACCATTAGTCTAGAGATCTTGGAAGATGTCTTTGGCTAAGAGCGGGTTTCCTTACTGTGGTATACACAGTAACTGTTTCAGCCTTACAAAATATTTATCTGCCTTCGCCCTGACTGTACACGTGGAAACTCGTAAGCCAAAAATTGATGGATTTATTTGAAAATCCAGTCTGTAAAACCCAGGGCATTACAATAATCTCCCGCTGCATTATGCAGAATGCCTCAGGTTTATTTTCATTTCCAAAAAAACTGGCATCGACCACTATATGAGAGGTCCTTATCCTCAGATATCTGGGCTTGTTTGAAGAGTGATGGAAGCCAGGCTGTTTTTAATCTGGGGGTATAATGAGGGAACTATCGTTTCAAACCTGTAATTACCTCAGTGATGAAAGACACTCTTCTCCAGAGGCAGAAGATTTGAAGAAATCATTCAAATGCGAAGCATTTCAGAATTGCATTAATGACAGGACTGATTGGAGGGCGATTAATAGACTCTAAAGCCTGATGCACAGCCGACTGAGTCTCGCTCCACAGTCTTGAAGAGATTTACGAAGAGCGGAACACAGGGTGGGTAGAGTTTCGCTGGTTTGAGCCACAGTGACTTAATGTTACCAATTGAGGTCAGTGGTAACAAAGAAGATTTGGGCTAATATGGCATTCCTTCATACCTAATGAGATGCATTACCCCCCACTCAGCCTGTTAGATACTGAGAGGAATAGACCGATGTTGCCTCAAGAAGTTGACTAGATTTGTCAAGTTTTTACAAGTCACGTTTTAAGGCTGTTGGCTGGATTTAAGCAGCAAGGTTTACTTGACCTTGTGGTTGGCTTGGTTTGTCCAACCACTTCTTTCCAGATCAAAGGTGTGGTTGTCATTTGGACCCCAGAGCTGTAGGAAACTCACAGATAATGTGGGAAGAGGGGCTATTTCTTTTGTTTTGGCACTTAAAACATATATTACTTATGTAAAACAAATTCTACGAGAATGTGCATTACTACATTAAAAGCAAATATTCCACACTTGTTTTTACTATGTTTGACCTCCTCTCTGACCTTATATATTTTGACCCTATATATTTTGCACCTATTACATTTTGACCCTATTTTTTTTTTCACATCTTGTTTTAAGCTTATGCACACACAGCCACTGACACATTTGTGAAGTTTATTCAATTCATAACAGCACAATAAAAATGCAAATCTCTGAGCAGGAAAATTAAAGATCTTTGCTCATCGGTTGCAGTGTGCTGACCATGCAAAGGGCTCTGTTTGCCAAGTCAAAAAGCCCTCAGGCGTACTTGGAGGTGAATGTGGTTGTCCATGGTTACTAGAGCGCTATGCCCCTGCGAAGCACACAAGCTCCCTCTGAAAGCAGTCTTTTGCAAGACATTTCTGAACAGAATCCTCCATCTGTGGTTGCGGGGACTGCCTCATTCAAACTGCAGTCACTCAGCAGTGCATTCACTGTTTGTGTTGGGGACATGTTTTATGCTAACTTATATCGAATTCACTACTTACAGTGACTTCCAGAAATGACTCTGTTCACGTGAATTGACACCATTCTTTTGTGTGTGTCATGCTACCTTTTTCTCTTTTTTTCCCACGGGGAGAATTTTTCATTTACTTCACTAACACAGTAGGTATTTCTTCCCGCTGCTTGAATCTGCCTGTGAAGTGTTTTCAGTTCACTCCCTGAATGTATTATTTTTGTTTTAGCGTAAGGTTATCTGTTTAATCAGAACAATGCACTGCTGAATGTACAATGTGCTATAAGGTGATTAACACTAACTTAACACTATGATTAACATACAGGAATTAACAGGTATTAAATCAACTACATTGCCTAATGAGCAGATATAAATGACAAATGAAATATTTATTGATGGAAAATAATCATTGTTTTCCAATGCTGTCCATTGTGCAGTGAAAAGCATACAGATGTAATTTTCATTTCATTTCATTTTTTCAAAATTTTTGGCCTAGTCAGGGTCCATCCAAGGATAAAATAGGTTATGAAAGTAAATTTTTCTTCAGAAATAGTAATCAGTCCTTGCACCTGAATGGATTCATTTTGACTCATCTTCACAGCTTTACAGATTATCCTGTTCTATTCAACATATTCTACTAAAAACTACATTATTAATAAATATACAATTATTATTAATAACTATATTAATATATTATTATTCATAAACACATCAAATTGAATGTTGTTTGTACTGTTGTAATCCTATAAAACATTGAGAATTAACATTAAGTACAATTCAAAAATGTTAAAAAAAAAAAAAAGATATAAAAGTTCCACCCTGGTTCTGAGTGCACAAAGCCTTGCTCATGCCTTTGTGGGGTGACATTTCTCCTACACCGCTCCAGTGGGTTGTCCTGGAGACTCACTGTTTACACAATGAGTCAATTGTTGAGAGGGAGACCATCTCCTCAGAATAATAAATCAATTTTCAATTCGATTCTCTCCCCTTTTCTCCCAAGTGAAATTTAACACCCTCTGTCTTTGCCAGAAAACACTTGTTTACTTTGCTGCCTGGGAAGTCTGTGAGCCTTAGTGGCGAATGAACTGTTTTCAGTACATTTTTATATTTAGGCGCCAGTGGAGATCGCAAGGATAGCGGCCATCAAAGGGTCTTTGCAATGTTGTGCTGTTTCACTCCTTTTCAATGGAAGGTCCCATTAGATTTCTCTTTCAAACGAATACCTTGATGAAATTTTCAGCGCCTTTTCATTTTTTTTATTTATTTGTAACTTGTTTTATTTTTTATGCCATCTGCTTTGCACTTTTTTGGGGCATACCACTGCTGAAATATGAGATTCTCTGCCATTTTCTCCCACTGATTACTATTTCTCTCCACCTGTACTTTTTCTGACTGAACTTTTCCTATTTTTAGAATCTCTATCTTTAGAAGTTCTTTTCTTTCCTACTCAGACAGCAAGTGGTTTTGAAGACCATGAATTCAGTACTTAATTCCTGGCACCTATATTGCATAAATGATAACAGTTGCCATAAGTAAAGATGGTAGATCAATCATATTAATAATTACTGTGATTAAGATGTCAATAATGCTTTTATTTTTTAAGTTGATTCTGTTGGGAACCACATGAGTCACACAGCTGTCAGAATTTACTGATGAGAGCGCCTTGAATGCCCGGTGCAGATGTCACCATTAATGTTAATTACGACCTCATTATTGAAGAAGTTGCCTTTGGTGAACATTCCAATAGCTGTATGCTATTTATATCTATGGATGGGATTCCTGTGAATTCTAAAGCACAAATTATGGCCTGCACAAACAGTGAAGCAACAACTCTCCCACTTGTAGAAACAGGTGGAAATTGGCACTTGTACACTTCAGATACAAAAGCCATTGCAAGAGATGTGCATTGTTTTGAGATACAATACCCTAGCAGTGTTTCAAGTCCATCAGTCAAAATATCTTCTGTGAAAATGTGACTCAATTTCAAAGCACTCAATGTTTTCAATTTTCCAGTATTGGGCATGTTATTACAGTTGTAGTGATGTATAAGAGAGAGTTCCAAATGTGACATCATCATAACATCTTGGCTTGGAAGTAATCAGTAAAACAGTGTCAATCAGCCTCACTTGAGTACTGCTATTAGCGTATCAGGAACAGTAACACAGTAATGCAGCACTCCAAAAATGCATTAAATATGGCATGAAACTGATAATATGTTTTATAATGCACACCATCTCATCCCTTACTTGATTATTTTAGAATTATAACATGCTCACTGATAACCAGAGGAGAACCAACTGCCAAGAAAGTGAAATGTGAAAAATGTTTTTCAGAGGTCTCTGCTTTCCTCTGCATTTAAGTTTGATTTGATTTGTTTTGTTCTGCTGTTCCTCTAAAACTCTTCAGTAATCTTGTGATGGAAAAACTGATGAATAACAAAAACCCACTGCGCAGTTATATCACTTCTTGTGTCCTGGGGTACTATTATTGCGTAATGGCACGAAGTTGTTTACCGAGATGTCAGCATATTGAATAATTTAACAAAGCTCGCTTTTTAGCCTTCAAAGTACCTCCAATTTACAGGATGGCCCAACTGCGCAGCTGTTGCACATTTTCCCATGAACATTTTTGGGAAGTGATGAGGAGTGGTTACGCTCGGGAACTCCAGCTAATTCATCATAGTCTCCCTGCTCCGCGGGAAAACGAAAGCGCATTAGGCAGCCTGCGCTGTCGTCAGGAATGCGCTCCCGCTGAGCAGCGAACGGGCCGCAGTCGCTGAGGTATCTGCTCGGTCATAGCTACAGCTGCTCGTTCAATTAATAATCGCCCCAAAGGAATTTTGTTTTTCGAGGCGCCCTTTTGCCTTTTTGTGACTTACTTCGATGCACCCTTGAGTTCTTACACGTTGCTCTGGGGGAGAGCGTCTGCGAAGTGTCAAAACGTAAATGAACCGTTTGTGCCACAGACGTCCTTTCCGAAGTCTGAAGCACGTTCCCTCAAGATGAACTCATCTATTGTTCACAGTGAAATGCATGAACTGGAAAGTCACCAAAAAGGGGAAAAATCATCAAATACGAAATCCAGAAAAAGCTTTAGTACTGTTAGTCCAACTTCCAACTTCCCTGCAGGCTTTCCCAATATTCCTATAATTCTTTTTATGGGGAAGGTATTGAGTAAGATGTGGTGGTTCCCCACGGGGTCACTGATGTTTACAGCTTGAGTCTGATGTTTTGCACAATACCAAATGATGAATATTGTCCTTTGGTTTTTATTATTTGTAACTGTAATATTATCAAAGCCAAGCCTTTGATACTTGGATTGTTTTGCTATTTATTATGGTACCTAGTTGTATCTTTTGTAATTAAAAATTGCACAGCTAAGGGCCAGTCGTCAAGAATAACTTATGTGCATGTGTGTTACACAATTACAATCACCAGTAAATTCAAAGCACATATTTAAATAAATGTTACTCATTCACAAAGAGTAGTAAGTTCCTCCATTTGGTATGATAAAATGCACATAGTTCACGTAAATATTTATAAGCCATTAAATGTAAAAAAAAGACCATAACCTGCATGCGGTAACCACAATTACATTTATTATTTATGAGTCACATAGTCCAGGACAATGCTCATTGCTGTGTGTAGGTAACAATGGTGTCTTTGAGTTGTGGTATTAGTCTTACACAGCATATCAGTACTAAGCTTAAAGCATACATTACATCCCTAAAGCAAGCATGAACTGAATGTGCTGTCTATCCAGGGTCAGAATTAGAGTTTATGTTTTAAATTAATACAGAGTTCATGTCAAAGTTAGATGACAGCATGCTATGCTGAGTTGTTATATATTAAATACACATTTTGTAAACAAGTTGCAGTTTCTTCAGATAATGTGCAGTGATATAAAAGGTATTCTGTTTGGCCTCATAAATAGGAAATAATGTTCCAACAGGAATATGTGCAATCTGTAAAGGCCTGTTGAAGACAAGACCTCCAGGCCAATAAAAAACACTCTACTTGCAAGCCAAACCTAATGACTCTTTGGCTCAACTGAATCCCCCTTCACTCCATTAAGGAGTGTGATGGCTTTGTGAAGGGATTGTTTTCACTGCTGTCTGGAAGGCATATGGCTTTGGAACCCGTGGGTTCAGCTACAAAACATTCAGAAATTGGCAAGGTGTTTTACCAGGGTTGAAGTTCCAACTCCATAATAAAGCCATACAATGCCTGGCATCAAATAAAAGTAAGCATCTTTTAGCAAAATACATGATCATTTCTTGCTTATGCTTATTGGTATTAGACATGGTACATGGTACAGTATTAGAGTGGTACAGTCTTTGCACAGGCAGCATTACAGTGATATTTGATGTGTATATTAACTACATTTATTAATTTCATGATAAAGAACCATGACTTCATTTACCCAGCAGCCTTAGCTCTCATTCATTCAAACTTTCTTGCGGTAATTAAGATAAACCTGACAGCAGTAGCCTCTCCTACCAGGGTCAGTTCCCATGTCCCTGTGATCAGAGAGATCCTGTGAGATACAGAGAGATAACCTTTGACCCTGACATAAAAGAGCACAAGGACGTCCTGGAAGAGGTTTTTTTTTCAGATCTTAAGGGTTATGTAAATCAGCAGTAACAGTTATCAGTAGCAAGTGATCTGTTGAAGCAGAAGGAAGGGTGTAGTTAGTGATTTTGGGGCACATGGCCCACATCTCATTCAGACCTATCTTTCTCCCAGACAGTGATGTCTCCCAGGATGTTTTTTGCCTCTATCACATTACATAAAGACTAAACAGTTAGCCTGAAATATAGCCCAGGGCTGGCAAAAAAAAATTATGCTCTGCTGCATCGTTGATCTCTCCATTTGCTTCCAAAGTAAACAGGTTACTGAATTCCTCATGAATATGGATTGGTGCAACTTTCTGCTTTTCCTGGACTGGAACTGCCATGTGAAATTCCCAGGCCTGATTAGTGTCCATCTGGACCACTGTGTGTCCCGTTTATAGTCCCACTTGAGGATTGCAGGAATGAAGACCCTCACTAGCCAGTCAAAGCAGTGCTCTGCATGTAGAACAGATGCAGAAACCAATAGTGGCAGTTCAGTTAATGAAGTTGTGCTGTACTAAAGACGCAAAGAAGATTGAAACATGCAAAGCTTGATAAGGTTAAAGAGAGATTTATAGCTTATCTTAAAATTTCACTATAATTAGTGACTAACATTATGACTGAATTGTTGAATGAATAACACACAAACTAGAGAACTATTGCAGACCCCCCCCCGCCCAACAAATCCATTTAATTCAGGTTATAATACTTCATAATACTCCCACAGTTCCATGTGATGTATTGTATATGTAACTTAAGAAAGTATTGTAATATGCAGTATTGTCAGTGGACACTTCTCTACTGTCAACAGTCTTTTGTCTTGCCCTGATGGCCCCTGGTCTCCAGGATTAATTTCTACCTGGTTAAACAGCAAAAACAAGCCCCTGTTTAAATGTGTCTGTAAATATTTTTCTCAGAAACAATACAAAGTACATGCAGTTCAGTGCAATTATGAAGCCATTATCCTTTGCCCAAAGGGACTCTCTCCCTCTCCTTTCTTTCTTTCTCTCCCTGTCGTGTGCATGACAGGTATTAATTACATAAGTTGGCTATTTCAAGTGAGGCAAAAACTGCTTTGTTGAATATCCTGGTGAATGATGGGAAAAATGTAAAGATGTAAGCTTTGTAAGTCACCCTGGATTAGTTGTCCCAAATGTAAATGATGACTCACAGGTAACCACTGCAAGAATGAAACAGAAAAGAGAGCCTGGAGATACATGGAAGACACTCCACCGGTTTCTTTCTGTGTATGTGCCATTCTAATCTGAGCCAAGATGGTGGTTTGTATCCAGACTGACTGAGTCTTACCTACCCCTCTGATGTTGGATCGGGAACATATTTAGGGCTGATTCGTCCAGCACTGACAACACACAAATGCATAACCTTGGCGTGGTGATCTTATGACTGGAAGAGTATTATAAAAAGATTGTAGTGAATGATGGTGATAATATTCAGAACTTTTTGTAATTTTTTTTTTATTGGTGTTAATGTATGCAGGTTTGATGTACATAGAGGGAGAGATTTTTCAGTGTGAAGACCATGCTAATGTGGATAAACACAACTACTTCTGCTTGGTTTACTTGGGCATAAAGCCAGCCTGCTGAGATTTGGAAACACCTCCGGATTGCCTCAGGTACAGCTGCCCTATATAACTAAGGCAGGTCACTGGAAACATGGCCTTGAGGAAAAGGTACTGGAGCATGGACTGAATTCAGGTCGGCCCATTGCAATGAACTTGGCAATGTTCCATAGCGGCTCTCAGTCACATTACTTAGCTTGATCAATTTAACAAAGCGATCTCTTGTCCTTTTCTGTGTATTTAAAACAAAATGGAGAGAGGATTAAAGGCTTTTTTGTCTTTGTAAAATCTTTTCAAAGCTTTCTGGAACAAAACTCCGCTAATTGAAAAATCAGGTGGATTTTAGCTGTACATTAAATCATTACATTAAACCAGATTATCAAAACTACTGTGAAGATTTTAACCTTGGCATTTGACATTGACTTTCTCCTCCTTCAAATTATGCATTTGTTACCTAGCCACCTGATTTGTCAGTACCAAATTTGAAACAAAAGTAAAATACCTTGCTATACACAGGGAGTTGTTAATGAATTGTTTGAATGATAATGTGATTATACTTGATAGCAAATATGCTATTTTAAAAACACTGAATGCATTCAGCTACTGCAGGATATAAATGGGTGCATATGTAATATATACATCTACTTATCTATATATAGCATATTGGGATGCAATTTCCCCTTTTGCAGATGTTTACTCCCTTGACCAGCTGCCATAAATTTTGAGAGCTGACTCAGAAAAAAAACACCAAATTGAGCAATGGATTCCTAGCACAGTGCATGTTCACTACCACAGCAGGGAAGCACAATCCATTTCTTCCCCCGTGGCTTTTTTTGATAATCTAACAATGACATCAGTTCTGTTTTGGTGACAAAAGTACCTATTATGACTGTCAGACTGCTGTCTGCTGTCATTGCCTCTGAAATTTGTAGTCTGGTTCAAAAAATGCTGAAGGACTGAAAATAAAGTTCTGAATATGATAACACAGCGGCCGCATGGAGGTGGTCTGTGATAGACCCTGGCTATTTGAATGAGCTCTCTAAAAAGCAGCACTTCGCTTGCACGTACACATCATATGGAGGTGCATTAGAAAGTCATTTCAAGTATTATGTGAACTAAAGAATTTGCTGGAAACCAAATCTCATTAAGTATTCCTTTTCATCCTTGGGGCTAGATTATGTGCAAGACCAGACAAATTTGTCTCACTCCAGCTGATCCAGTGCATTAGGTTTATTTTCCTCTGTGAGAAATGATGCTAAGCTTTTTGAGTGCAGCACTTGATGAAACCCTTCAGATGAATTATTTAGCTTCAACAGGACAAGTGACCTCTCGCTATGATGTATTGACATCTGATAGGTCTGATGGCAAAGTGTAATTATTGGCCATTACTACCCATTAATACCTGTCTGCCTAAGTTTTGAATGTAGTGGCACTGTTGCTTTTATGTCAGGTATGCCTTACATAAAAGGAACAGACAAAAATTTGTTCAAATGATGTTTCAGTTGCAGATCTTTTGTGTGGTAAAGATTTTGGAGCATGTTGATTTTAGACTCTCCTTCGGTTCTGCAAAAGGTCCTTGTGTATATAATGAATTCATTACACCTCCTATTTTTATGATAAATAGCAAAAATACAATCAGAGATCACAGACACCTGTCCCTTTGATTCAAGTTATTTTTAGCAGGCTGTGATCAGTAGGGAATTCATGCAAAAAAGCCTTATGAATATAGTGGCAAGATATTATTTTGTTTTGATACAGTGGCTGTCAGTTGCACATGCTGGTGTTGAGGATGGCCAAGTTCTGGACACACTCTTTATTCCATGAAAACTTGAAATGAAATAAATCATTCTTTTGTTACGTACTCCCTGACATGCATATGTACATGGGCACAGTCAGACAGACAGCTAAATCAAATGGAATCATACATTCCATTTAGAGAGTAAAAGAAAATAATAATTTGGTAAAAGGCCTGCAATTCATGTGTGTTGTCAGGGTTGTCAGGGTTCAGTACTTGCTGCAGGGCAAGGTAACATTATTCCACCAGTGTTTTGAACTTTTGACCTTTTGGTCAGGGGTCCAGAATAATTGCTCCTCTGTGCTGGTGTGCCACAGAGGACAAAATGGGTTGCAAAAATGTCAACATATTATCATAGTGGTGTTCATATTCTGTCTTGGGTTCTTAAATCTGTTTCTTCCCAAGAGTAAAAGTCCTTTCACAGACCCAGAGTGAACAATTGTCCAAATGAAAAGTGCAGTTACATTCCTTATTGTAGTGCTACAATTCAGATTCTGAACAGAATGTTATACAGCTGTAACAGAGGAAATTTCACCCACGCTGTATGGCTAATATGGCCCCATTTACATCAGTTAAACATAAATGCAGCTATTTAATGAGCAAGTTAATTCATGTCCTTGTACTTCATATTTCTTATGAACATCTCAGATTTGTATAGTTTGACATATGCTAATTATTTTTAACAGATGCATACCCAATAACAAGGCTTTCATGTTAAATACATCAAACTGTTGTACATAGTCTGCTTGATATGTCTTTTCAATTCAACAATATCTAGATATTCTAGATAAAACTAAAACTAATCAAAACTAATCCCCTCTCCCCCAATTGGCTTCTGATATCAGTTCCTTTGGATTCCTCTTTCATATTGCTTGTCTGTTCCATTTAATTTTTCTAATATATTTGCTGAGATACGGGTTTCATTTATGGGAGTATCCATTTGTATTGCATTTGTGTTGTTGATTTCTGTTGCAAATCTATTTTCCGAGAATATATCCAAGATTTCAGCAACTACAGTGTGTGGTGGAGTTAAAATCACATCTTGTGGTCCCCCCGTTGAAAAAATATAGGCGTTCCTTTTTCCAAATGCCAGAATTTGTGGCTTTCTTTACAGGATAGCATTGTGCAAACTGAGGGAGATAGCTTCTCATTGCTTACGCCTCTATTTAGAGGAGTCAGTAAAGAGTAGTGACAGTGGCCCAGCTGACGACCCCAGTGCACAGACCAGAATGTGGTCCCAACAAGAGAATGCCTCTCCCTCAGCGCAGATCAAAATCAGGCTTTGCTGTCTTCGTGGAGACTTTGCACGCAGTGACCTCCAACAGTTCAGTAAAGAAGGCACAAGGATGTAAATCACGGCTAACAGGCTGAAGTTCAGCGGCAGGTGAAGTGTCACCATTCCGTGTGACACTGATTGCGTGACGTGTTTAGTCTTCCCCCTTGCTCCCTCTACTAGGGCGGTGTGTTTAGTCTTCTCCTCCAGTCTTGTAAATGAGCTGGAGGGCAGCTGGAATCTGATCTGTCTGTGTGTGTGTGTATGTGTGTGTGTGTGGTGGGGGTAGAAAATTATCAGGAAGAAACTCTAGAAACGCTAGATTTTGGGGAGGGAGGGCAAATTTTGCCCTGTTTCCTGACCCTGTGAGATGGGGGAGAGGTGGAGAATCAATGTGACCCCTCCAGTCTGAGGTGCCCCACCGTGAAGAATGCGACACAGATGCTGATCTCCTGACCATCCCCCCTGCAAGGTGTTGACACGTTAGGTCAATGGAAAGGTGATCCAACTGTATGCACTGTGGTTTCATGTGATGCAGCACATGTGGCTACACCACTGCTGTTCGTCCTGGTTAAAAAATACAGCCTTGTTAATCAGACAAATGAAAGCAGATGGGATATCAAATAAAATGTGCTTGTCAGTACAATACATGGTAACCATAGTCAGTCACCAAAATACTGTTTATTAGTCACAAATGTTTGAAAATGAGATCATGTTATCATTTGCAGTACAAAATATGAGATTTAGCAGTTTCTTGGACAAAGTGAAAGGCAGGGCCTAATGTCTTAGTCTCTTCCTATTTCAAGGAATAAAATCTGGTTATTGTAGCAACATCTATGAAAAGTAGTATGGTACATATATATGTTTTGCCATCATTCTTCCTCTTCCTTCCGTTCCAAACCGCAGACAAAAGAGCCAGTCTGAACTTTAGAACAATGTGTGCTAAAATCTGTTGAAAAGTCCCACTCTTCTGCTGCCAAGGGAGACATGTCACGGGAAGCGAATCGGCCCCGCAAGCGCAGCGGAGCAAAGCTTAGTCTGTTAGGCGATATTATAAGTTTAGTGCAGCGTGATAACGTCCCTCTGTGTCTCCTTGCCCTGTTCTCTGTCCCGGGCTGTCCTGGAGGAGCTGGGTGAGCAGGCTGAGGAGGCGGTGCTGGATGGCCTGGTTGAACTCGGCGTCCTCGCCCCCGGCTGTCTCTGCGCAGTCTTGCACCGCTCGCTGCAGCGCTACCTGCAGGGGAAGCCCCGCCCTGGCACCCAGCAGCGTAGGAGAGAACCAGTGCCTGAAGATTTTGTCACAGATCACCTGAGGAGAGAAGAAGAGAGTGAATCATCAGAGGAAAGCCAACATTATGGTGTACCTGTGAGAGATGAATACAACGGCGAAACCTCATAAGCCCTAAAATCGGCAGAGCTACTGTATGGGGTCAGCAACCCACAGATTTGAGCTGATTATAACGTTTTGCTATGGAGAGTCTCCTGTAAAGTGTTTTGATTGGTTAATACATGGCAATGATTGGCAGACATGGTAGTTCCCCCAAATAATTGGGTTCATGAAATCTCACTCTCCCATCACTGCATTTTTTCCATGGCCTTTCTGTGGCTTTTCAGACACTATACTGTGTTGTGTGAAGTCTGCAATGTGGAGTCTCATAAACACTAAACTATGCTGGCCTAGGTTTCTCATTTTTCCTTGTTAAATTTTGTGTTTCTTTTGAAGAGCTTATGCCATGTAATATTCATGTGTTTTGAAAGCTTGAATTATTCGTTATCACAAAGATCATGCTGATTATTCACTGTCAAGAGCTGGGTGTCTGAGTCATTTTTGCATCGTTGTCCTTGCACAACATAATTAAATAGAGATCCGTGATAAGCGAGTTGTGATAAGAGTTTAAATTTCACATGCATGCTTGTGGCATATGCATGCACACTGATGTTTAAACCATGCTTAGTTTAGCCCGGGGGATTTAGGTCAATGCTAAAAATGAGGTACTGAGAAAAGTGTTGCAGCTTTGCCCTTAGAGGTGAATGAATTAACCACCCTCTGGAAACATATGTGACAAACTTTAAGGTTCTCTCTGACTGTGTGCAGCAGTTTTTGACAGGAAATTGGCATGATATCCTTTGATATAATATAGTAATGTTTAGAGCAAATTCTTGCATGTAATACTGTAAGAGAAATTAATGGATTCCTCTTTGCAGATCTGAAGCAGTTTATAAAAATTAGCAATTAGCAGTCTTCCAAAATTGGTCTAAATAGCCAGTGGGTATGTGTCAGTACATCAGGATATCTAGCCCATATATATATATATATATATATATATATATATATATATATATATATATATATATATATATATATATATATATATATATATATGGTGTATAATTATCTGATATCTGTCTTAGGATATCACTGTGTGCAAATTTAATAAATTGGGAGATAATAACATTGGTAAATCATACAACTTGATGTGACGCACCTCAATATTGCTGTAAATGAACAAAATTCATGTAATTGTTTACAATCCTGAAACCAACATGTACCACTTTTTCAGGGACTTTGTTTCTTAAGTTTGTTACATTCACAGACCTGACATGTCCCAGTCTATACATGACCTCACTTACCTAAATATTAAAGTTTTATTATTTTGACTTAAGTATAAAATAAGGCTGAACATATTGCACAATGGTGATTGATGTCACCATTTCACAAATTACTGGTGATTGATGTCACCATTTCACAAATTACTTCTTCCCATTCTATCCAATTGCAATTTCTCTGTAGTTAGCTTGCACAAGTGGGCTTCATTATTTTGATGTTATCCCTAAGTCAGGCAGTGAATTATGCATAAGATCTTTGTAAGTTTAACTGTAACTGATAACTTTAGACCCTGCTGATTTGATAATGATGATAATTATCATAACCATAACAACAATATTGAGATGCAGTGCTTGTTTCACATTAGAAGCTTCCAAAATCTACAGAGGGCAAGGTAATTGGGAGATGCACATTAAAATGACATTCTATTTCTCTTTCACTGTGTGCTTCACCGCCTACCTGTAGGTTGCTGTTTATTCGTCTCGAACCACACTTGTTTTTATTCGTGTCACACTTTGAGATGCAGTCAAAAAAATTACAGTCATCATCGCTGGTGCAGTTCTGCTCCAGAATGTCCCGCATTTTTGGCTCAAAGAAAGCCATGTCAACGTCAATGGCCACAACCTGCAGCAAAGACACAAGGAGGGGAATGAAAACCGGCAAACACACAGTGGAGGGAACTGAAGGAGGACTGTCAGGATGTAAACATATCAATATTTAAACCTGGAAGAGCACACCGGGCAGTTATGTATTGGTTATTTGTACATATGGACCTAGACGCCTGGCCTGCTGTGAAATGTTTTATGAAAAAAACTTATACAGAACCTGTCATAAATATCTCTAGATGGTTTAATATAGAAAATGAGATAAGTGTTTTAAATATAGGTAAGGCCATTATTTTAAAGTCCCTGCGGTTAAATTCAAACCAATGATACCAGGTAACCCAGTTCCAGAATCCATCATGGATGACTAAATGAAAGTCAAAGGCTTCATTTTTTTTTGTTTGTGATGTGTGATGCATTTTGTGCACTTTGGGTTTAATTGTGGACATGCCAGCAAATTGTACTTGGGCAGTAAGGGCTTTTCTCAATGACATCTACTACTTCTAATTATAATAATAATATAATCAGTCTTTTATTTTTAATTTAATTACTAAAGTGTGAAATACAAGCATTATTAAACATACTAAAATCATGTTTTATTGTGTTAATTCTGGATTCAGTACCTCTTTTCAAACCACATTTTTTGGCTTAGCTTTGGATTCAGGAAAGAGATGTGAAGAATTAGAGATCCAATTCCTTCCTCAAACTGTGTTGTCAGTATCATCCACATTATAAATGACTTCAAATTATTTTAAATTGGCAATACTGTGAAATAAATTATGCATACTATCGGGGCCCAAAGGCATTCTGCTCAAACATAAGTTTAAACAAAACAGGGGTATGTAATCTCATTTCCTTTTAACTCCACACACAACAGATGTAACAGCCTGCAGTGACAGTGCCAATTAAATATTCTTTAGTCAACCACATTTTGAAAGGGGCACTCTATAGGGAACTCTGAAAAACATGCAAAAAAGTTTCATATTTTACAGTCATCACACACAAACACATTTGTAAGGCAATATAATGCAGTACTATTGTATGAACACGGTTTACCACACAGATGTCAACTGGTACGCATTGTGAAGGAAAATTGGACCATAGTTATCAAATATTTATACAAATTTTAGCTCACTTTGTATTGGCACCTGTTTACTGTGTATGACACAAAGATTGTGAACATTGTATTGAAATGTCAGGGGCTTTGGCTTTTTTGTTTGTTCATTTATGAGGCCCCTCAGGTCCATTTGGTTCAATTACTACATTCTGTGTTAGTTTCTGTACTGAACTGAATTGTTTCGTTTAACTTTTAGGGTATAACATAAAATATGGACTCAGATGAGATGATACTTTACATACAGGTCAATACAGCACAGGATCAGGATTTCTTTATTTTTGGAAAATGTATAAAATGGCTTTAAACGTATAGATTTAACTCAAGTCAAATTTCCAATTCATTAGTAGAGACTAAACTTTAAGGTGAGGGTACCTATGTACTTCACTCATTATTCTTTCTTTAAGCTAATTCATTGCACTCAGTTTTCATGCTTCTCAGCTGCAGTTAACCACTGGCTAAAATTGATCTGCAGAATGAATTCTGAGATTTCTCCCCTAAGTGAACATTTTATGAAAGACTGCATGTTTATGATGTTTGTCTGGCTTTGGAATGTAAAATAATTACAGCTTATACATTTCAAAGCCTGTTTCAGTACATACCTACTGGTACAAAAGTAGATTTTCATCCTTAACAATAAGCCAGCTTAGTCACATGAACCCCACCCCCTCACAAAAGATTTCCCACATAAAGCAATACACTATGCTTAGATAAATAAGCAAATGTTTAAAATAAACACACATCATGAATGTGTTGCCTCGGGACAGACCTGACAGATAACTGTGGAGCACAGATAAAACCATCTGTGGATTGACATTTATTTTGGGTATGCACAAGATGACCATTTAATAATGTCTAAATCAAAAGAAATAAAGACTTCACAGTTCCTCCTCATGGGTTCTCCACACAAAACTAAAATGCTAAAGAGAAAATAATTCAAACTAAAACCCAAAATTCCAGTGACTTCATGTCTGTCTGCCTCTTGTTCACTCCCGCTCTTGCTTCTGTCTCTGGGGTCACTGTTTGGATACCATGACTTCCTTAGTAACAAGGCCACCATAATGAGAAAATGTCTTTATATCCATATTAATTAATAAATATTGAAACTTCTGATAGAAACCTGGGTTTCTGATCTCAAAGGTTAATGTTTTTTGACTTGTAATATAATACTTGCACCAGTACGTACCGGTATATAATTTCAAAATAAACCATGTTCTGCTTCTACCAGGATCCTCCTGTTGTAATTATGAATAATGAGACCATTCACTGTGCCGTTCTTGGTAATTTGTCTGTAATTGTACTTTGCGGTACTTTCTGTAAACCATACAGAGTAAGAGAACCAGCTGGATGAATAAGTGATAATGATCCATTTAAGGGATTATTTTTTAACAATATGTTCAGAATTCATCTTCATCATCTATGATCTATTTGTCTTTATATCTACTATTTACTGCTCTAAGGCTTTTTTTCTGTAGTTCTTAAAATAAAAACAAAAACAAAAACAAACTGAAACTATCTGAAATGATGCTGATGAGGGTTAATGGTGAATTGGAAAACAGGGAACCACTTGGTCCAGCTCTCACCGTGAGATCCTGCCTGATGGCGAAGTTCTCCGGCTTGATGTCGCAGAGGTGGAGGCGGTGGGAGAAGTCGTTCTCAAAGTGCCGGACCATGTGGAGGAAGCTGAGGGCAATCCTGTGCACCATGTCCCTTTCCGTCACGCCCCCGCGCCCGGGCGAGGGTGGGGCGTCGGCCCCCGGCCCCCGCGGCCCGCCCAGGTCCTCCAGCGAGAAGAGATTCTGGTCCCAGGCGTGGCCGGCGATGAGGTACTCCACGGCGTAGAAGTGGCCGCAGGAGCCCAGCACCTTCACCACGTGCCGGCTGAGGTCCTGCAGCACCTTGAAGAAGGTGTACTCCTCCTGCTGCAGCAGGGACCAGAGGGAGGCCAGCTCGGCGCGGGAGTAGGGCCTCCCGCGCTCCCTCAGCCGCTGGCTCCACAGCCGCGGCACCGAGGCGTTCCTCACCTCCAGCCCCAGCGAGTTCTTGATCTCCAGCGTGGCGTAGAAGACGATGTCCATGGGCGAGAGCTCGGGTGCGTCCTGGTACTCCAGCAGGCTGAAGCTCTCGTAGGAGGAGAAATTCTCCAGCTTGGACTTGAGCACCACGGGCACGCCGCGCCACTCGGCCTCGATCACCTTCTTGCCGTTCTCATAGTAAAGGCAGCGCTTGTACGCCACTTGCCGGGCCACACACAGATCCTCACAAAGGTCCCCCGTCAGGACGCCCTGTCTGTAGTCCTCACACTGCAACAGACAGACGCACAGAGCATTAGCCCCAGATACAGCCGCTCTCTCTCTTTCTCCCACTTTTTAGTAAAACAGTGAAATTGCTGCGTGAAAGTGTGTGTGCTTTACATATACCATGAAACCCCATCCGGTGTGTTACGACGCATTCGTCTACAATTTACATAGGGCATAAATTACTGTCACTGCACCCACACACACATGCACACACATGTACGCCCATACACGCACACAGAAGTTGGACGTGATTAATGTTTACAGAGGATTACATTAAAATCATTTTCAGTAACATTCCAATGTAAACAGCTGTCCTCTTGAGTCCAGAGGGATGGCTAATGTCCTTAACTGTGTAGCATTATCACATTAACAAAACATACGTTTCCCCTTTCACCATCAGTCATGATGTTTTATTAGCAGAGTGCTTCTCTCTCTCTTTCTCCACTCCCTGTCTGTCTCCTCTCCCTCTATATTTTCTCTCTCTCTTGTCTATTCCCTGTGTCACTTTCTACAAATCATGTTGCACAACCATACCTACAGTGGTGATTACAGCAGAACTAGAACCTTGCTGATGCAAGCATCTACCAATCATGGAAAGAGACGTTTGTTTAACATGATGAAAATGCATGCAAAAATCAAAGGCAACACTGTATGTCTGACATGGATAAATTTCCAGAGCCTGCTATACTTCACCTGCTATCTGTTAGCCAGGGATGAGGCTTTATGTGAAAAATGCTGTATTCAAAAACTGCTGCCTGAAGACTAACTGTCGCAATCCTATCACTATCTTCAGTTGGACAGTCTTCAGGCCTCTCATCCTGACCTGCTGAGGTTTTTTCATCATCTCTGCAGCTTGTTCTGTGCTTTCTCTTTTTGCCCTGCTCCCAGACCCAGCCCTCTGCCCTGGCAAAGTCTTTTTTCGACCATTTGCTCAATTGCTAAATTCCACACATCCGCTATAATTGCCTGGATTTCCTGGACTTGCGTCATGTTTAACAACAGCTGTCTCTAGCTTCTGATTGCATGGGAATCAGAATATTTCTTTGAATATTTCTTCCCCACAAAAGCATTTTAATTGTGAGTACACGTATTCATAACATTACATGTACACACTCATAATATTATATGTATAAAAATCTCATTTATGATATCACATAGCATATTTTATTAATGTGAGTTACCAAATAAATGTAAAGTCTTTATCAACCTAAATAAGACTGTCTGTGAGGAGAATGAGATATGATTAATAGCAACGATTTCTCCCATGAAGCAATAGGCTGAGTTGAAAACTGTGGTCTGAAGGACACTTGTGCCAGAAGAGCCAAAAATTCAAATGATTTTTATAGCCTCCAATCATTCCTGGCTTATATCCTACACTATGCTCATGTCAGATTTTATTGCAAACCAAAGTGCAAAGATTGAACAAATGACTTTCATGCCTGTTTTGAGAGAAACTCTTCCAATGTTTGAAGTGTTACAAGAGCTGAATGCACTTTTGGGTGATCTGCAAGGCAAGAGAGCACTTGAACTGCTATAAAGAGTTAGCAAGCTGACATTTCACAATTGCTTGGGTTTGTGCTTATACTAAGAAATTCCACAAAAGGTAATGCGGAAGACAAGTTAGTCTTTTGTATCAGATGCGGTAATGTATTTGTGATCAGTTAGAATCAAAGGCAGTCTTTGTTGGTCAGCCGAGGCTTTGAGTCAGAAACATAGGCACATTCCATATTCTTTTGGCTCAGATGAATTCTGCTTAAAGAGCACACACACACACACACACACACACACACACACACACACACACACACACACACACACACACACACACACACACACACGTAAACTCATATTTAGCCTCAATTTACATGTGGAACTTCAGGGGACATTTGTTGAAATAAAGCAGAGTGCACAAATTATGGGCTTCTAATTTTGAGGATGAATATGGTTTAGAATAACACCTCCTGCACAACAGTTCAGTGTTGGGTGCCACTGACTAAAACCTCACATTATTTCTCTGCTAGTTCTAAATGTTTAAGGATGTCTGGGAATGCAGCCCTTAAATACGATTAGAACAAAAAATGAAATGCTTGAAAATGACACAATAGATACCTTTCTTAAAATACACTACTATACTAGTTTTCCTTTGTAGTTGGACACTTTTGCAGGGAGGATACTGGCAGTGCAACAAGAGACAATATAATGGTATGTCTACTGCTCATTGCTCAAAAAAAATCTACTGTGTAAGAACTGGTCAGTATAGGCATGCAAGGAATGTTCTGAAATGGTCGTCCAGGGTCTTAAATTTCTCATACACTGGATAAATGAGTGCCTGTTGAAATTCAAAACTAAGAAAGGATCCTTTGTGTCAGACCACTCTGTGGACAATGCCATAAAAAAATATATATGATTTTGCATTTGGCAAATGTGTACTGGACTTATTTTCAGTCCCCCAACACGAATGAAAACCACTGCAACAAGCGACCGTTTCAAATGCACTTTAATTGTATGGAATGCAAATGTGGAATGCCATGCACAGCATTTTCTCATTTTGTTCTGAAGAAAAAAAATACAATTTAATGCATTCATCCCTATGCAGACAATGGTACACTGAGCATTGTGGGTGGCCTGATTTACAAGTAGAGGCCCCATCACAGTTCAAAGCTGTAGCTTGGAGTAAAGTCAGAAAACCCTCTGTGATCCTCTCCATGCATATTGTATATTGTAGCGCAAGCTTTAAACATGTGACTCTGTACACAAAAAACATACCATAAGATCCTACCAAAATCTAAATGAGAAAGGACTTTCCAAGGAGACAAGTCATCAAGATCATGAACTAACAGACACTTACCACAGTGTACTTGTGTAGCTAGACCATAGGAAGGCTCATCTTTGATGGAGGATTAAAAATGGGTCACATGGATTGTATGAATATATATGTTAAAACTGTTAAAACTACATTTCATGGAACATTAAATTCATAAATTTGTAATAAACATTAAATCTGTAGCTTACAATGGGGAGGGTGGAGGTTATAGTTCGTTTATATATTAATATTACATGACTGCAATGCCATTTCCAGTTGGGGATGACAGTTGGAAACATGAATGAGTTGAATTCTGTCCCTCTTCCCGAGACCAAAGTCAATTTGACCCATGTTGCCTCAGACCCCCTTTGCAAAATCAGTCTCTCATGCAAAGCAAACCCTGCTTCTGTCACCTCAGAGGGTCCCTGTGGTAAACCACTGCATCTTTCCAAAACATCCCAGTGGAGCCGTGCTTAGGACACAGGCAGAAGATCCTGTCTGCTTGTCTCTGCTCCTCTTCATGTGGCTTGTGTTACGTTACTCTATCAGAGTCACATTCACAACACACTGATGCCCTATTTTGCCTGACACTGGCATCCTCAAAAACATCCAGTTCAATGGGCTGTTCTGTTTTTCTCCAACAGCATGTAACCATCACATTGTCACAGATCAGGTGTGAACAACAACAAAAGGAGTCCAAGGGCATCATGAACGAATAGATGTTTGAAAGACAGGCATTTCCTGAAGACAACAAATACAGTTATTCATATTAAACAAGTGCCCATTGTTCCTAATTCTAAGAAACTGATTGATAAACCAACAATGTTCTAGTAATAAAGTTTGTGCTCCATGAAAGAGATGTTCATTTATTTAGACTTAGTCAGTATTGACAATGTCAGTGTGTCAGGATATTTAAGGGATCTGAGTTCATTACAATTTTGACACTTTTAAGGTCAGCAGTCCTCACGTATTCCTATCAGGATTTACTTTGAAATGCCCGACTTTATGACAGATTAAAGCTTTAGAGACTTGCAGCCTGTCAGGATTTAGTCTTTCCATGAAGGACCTCATGACTGACTAACTCTGGAGAAATGTTACAATTTAGATCATACAGTCCAGAGCTTTGGAGTAGAACAATTTCCCCTTTCCAGGATATGTGTGCGATGTGTCTCCTTCAATACAATGTACTTCATCAGAGTCAAATATTATATATATGTTATATATTACAAACAAATCTATGTTATGAACAAACTTCTGCAATGTACACTACTTATAATTTTGCATTTAAAAGGTCCCATACGAGGACGTATATCTAGAAATTTTCCATTTTCTCCAAATGTCTACATGCACCTTGAGGTCCACTTGTGGCAATAACTGAGGTGTTTCATATCTCTGTGCATTTGACCTGGTAACTGCATTTACCTTCAGGATTTAATAGTCTAGTCTTCTCAAGTCATAAACATTAACAGACCAACAGTGTTAGGCTGGGTCAATGTCCTCACAGCATACAGAGTCCGATGGTGGAGGGCTATATTTTAACGCTGAATGATTTTCACAGGCTCGCTATGGCTTGGCAGGCTCAACCACCCATTACGCATTCAGCAGACCTGTCACAAATAGAGTGAGGAATTCCAGCTCCAGCAGAATTTTTCAGGATGTGTGGGTGTATTTTTCCCTCAACAAAGCATTTGTAATGCACATACCATTGAAATATTATACTTCTGAGATATATGATGTGAATTCAATTTGATCAGTGCTGGCAGCTGACAAAAATGTTCCACGTTTGTGAATTCCCAACAAATTTGAGTAATGTAAAAGGAAACTAAAAGCATGAAAAAGAACAACGATGACCATATTCTCAATCAAATAGCACGGTGGCACTAAGCTGAGGGAAAACCCCCTCTTGAATCTACTTAAATATTACCCAACCTTTGACTCTTCACTTTGAAATCTTCACTCTCAGTAATAAATGAATAGATTAATAAATACATACAGTCACTGTGCTTGAGCCCTTCAGCAGAAAGGCATTAACGGGTGCAGTAAAAAACTTTGTGCCACAGCTCAAGAAGAGGGAACAGTGGCCCAGACCAGAGAACAGCACCGGGTGCGCACACAACAGCTGCCGCAGTCATTAAAACAAGGGCAGGCTTCCTCTCGGCTCCGTCACTTCAAAATTAGGACGTTCATTATGCTCCCAGCAGAACCGCGGCTCTAAATGTGTTTTTGGGTGACACGGGCATGGTGCTCAAATTAAAGTGCTCGTTCTGCTTTCTCCAGCTCGCTCTGTAATTAAGGTAATACGCTGAGCCGCTGTCCTCACCCACACTCTTTGCTCCTGCGTGGGTCTCTTTGCACGGCAGGTAGCCCCAGGGCTGCTTTTGTTCAGCAGCACAAAAGGGGCAAAATGGCCGTTACAACTCAAAAAGAAAACACTTATATGAGGCTACACAATAGACTAAAAAGCAGTGAACAAGGTGGTGGAAAAAAAATGACTGGTGATATCAAGGGGACAGGTGTGTGGCACATAAATAGTACATAAATCCCCTCTAATCACAATGTGTAGTGGGCACTACACATACATAATGAGTTTTAACTGCACAGAGCTACCATTGTAGCACTCAGTACTATTGTACCATTCATTCAGGTGTTTGAACTGAGATCACAAATAAGTGAAGATCCAGGTTCACACTTAAACACCCAAGGGCTTTAAAGCAATGCTGCTTGATTACTACTTACTGCCATTCTTACATGCAGAGTTCAAAGTACAACCATCAAGTTTAAAGTAACATCATGTTCAAAGTGTTACACCACCAGTTGAAATTTACACACAAGCTATTTACATTTTTCATTTCCCTAGAGTGCAGTTGTCTTTATCTGAAGGTATGCTTACTTAAAAATTGAGAATCCCTGACAATGTTGACAGGGAGAAAGTGAATCACATTACTTTTTGCTTTTTCTCAAAATATGTGTGAAGGCAGCTGTTTGTTCTCTCTCTCAAGCTGGCCAGCTGCTTTTCTTCGACCATTAGTATTATGTGTGGGAATTTTAATGGGTTTTAGGGGTTTCAGAGCATATATTAGATAGGAACATCTGTTTTTTTAAGAATGTATCCTCCACAATATGTTCTGCCCTTCTGGTAAAGATCTGTTTAGGTACATCAGATATAAATTAAAAATAGAGTGGGAAAAACACTGATGTAACTTTGAGCTTTGATATTTTGAGTGAAGGTCATTTTGGCTAGTGTTTGACTCTGGGTCTTAGTATCTAATACCTCTCCAAGTCCTTGACAAACTTTTTTGTTATCTTTTGCCTTGCCACACAGGACACACTTTGTATCTGTGGCAGCAGATTTCATTGATTCACTCACACTATGTAACCTGCTGTGTGTGTGTGTGTGTGTGTGTGTGTGTGTGTGTGTGTGTGTGTGTGTGTGTGTGTGTGTGTGTGTGTGTGTGTGTGTGTGTGTGTGTGTTTACCTATGAGAGGGAGAGAGAGAAGTTGTCCTTGGATTTACAATCAAAACCTGACAGATGAATTGAACTGGCTTTTGTCATTAAGCTTTTGACATATTCAAACAAAATTCTAAGGATGAATTTTCACCATATCGCATGTCCCGAAGCAATCATTTTGTACGGAAAGTTTTATGGAAATGTCTTAACTGAAATCATTGTGTTCCAAATGTTTCCCTCTAAATCTATGTTGTATATTGCCCTTAAAAGAGGGCTCCTAAATTGAAGAGGAAGTCAAGGTATGTAACCAGGGCAAGGTACCTGCTTTATGGTTATTTGTAGAACTAGTGTTAGGGTTAGGGTCAGGACTGAAATTAGGGTTAGGCTACGGGTAGGGTTAGAAAAACTGTAAGGGCTATGGACGTGGCAATGGTTGTGCTGGAATGACAAGCTGGAATAAGGATCACGATTAGTCTCAGATTTATTTAGGGGTGGAGTTAGGATTAGGGTTAGGTTTCTCATTCCAAAGTAGGAAACGTAGAATTCCTTGAATTAGAAAACGTACTGTGATCTGACCTGCTCTGGACTTGCCACAATTATATAAAGGCAGACTGACACAACTGGTGGCCCTGCTAACCTTATTCTCTGATGACGCTAACGCATGCACTCTGTGATTTTGCACCACACAGAACATGCACCCCAGGGAGAACTACTAAAGCTTAAATGCTCCGGGCAACACCCTGCTGGTTAAATTTCTTTCACGAGGTGTGAAAATGTATGCAGTTGAGAGTCACTTTGGGCCAAGCCAAGACAATGTATAAAAACAGTGAAATTTACCAAGACTGTTCTTGATCCTACAGGGACCGGATCAAAAAAAAGTCTGCTTAAATTCTCTACTCAGACTGAGTTTCAGTTTGACTTGACTTTTATCTTGAAATCGTGAAACGATTTCACTTTTTACTGACTCATCACACCAACTTTTGTCTGTAACACAAATGGCAAGGCCCACGATGCCAACGTTTTATATAATGTTCGTTGCACACTTGCATATTTTTGTCACTGGCAGACTCACACTGGCAGTTTTTTTCTGTGGAACAGGCGCAGAGATTAAGTATAAGGAAAAAACAAGCCCCAGATTTCATTTCGTCCTGCCACAGTAGAAATTACAGCATTCCCCGGCAGTAAATTCCTGGGCAGTTGACCTACGCTGAGGAGGTTTTTAAATGGGTTGAATCTGACAGTGCTCTGCGGCGTCTCCAAGCCAGAGGTTATGTGTGGGAAGGCCCTGCCTGGCTGAGGCTCTGTAGAATCAGGCACATTGCCAACGGGAGTCAGAGACGCACAGGAGTCTCAGTTTGCAGTTTGACCTATTTGTCTGTTTCATGCAATTTGTCATCAAATTACTCTACAGGATAATCACACCAACTGGAGTTGCATGCAGAAGTTGGCATTAATCCTTTTCGCACTTTGCAGGGGCATGTTGGAAGAAAATGGATAGGTATCAGTTAAATCAAGTGCAAATGCTGGCAAGTGTGATATAAACTGTCATTGTGTGCAGATTTCAGCTGGTTCAATTTGGATGCTCCACATTCTTCTTCACTCAGTATTTCCCCAATCAGTTTTGCACCTGCATCACAGAAATGCAAAGCCCAAGGGTTGGGTTGTGTAACCCGCTTGAATCTTTTTTTAATTACTGCACAACCCTGGCTTCTGAATACACTCTCTCTGCATTGTATTTCCTCATGTGGTCCTGATCCCGTGCTTGTGGTTCCTTGCCCAGCCTTTGTTTTTGTCATTCTCCTAATCTTTTCAACCACTGTCTCCAAGATTGAATTGTACCATGTCACCAAACGGATTGCCTACAATGTTTAGGGATTACTTGCTTTCCTTGCCTTTCTTTCCTCCTTTTCAGTTTTTCTCTCCCTTTCTCTTTTCCAAGTTTTTTCTTTCTATAGTTTTCAGACTTTCATGGCTGTTATTGGAAGGAAACATTTTTTTTCCCTCTCTTAAAATTCTGTAGCTGTTTTTGCGATTCCACATTGGAGGGAGTTCACTGCTTATGGGCAATGGTCTGCAACTGGGTTGTTGATATGTCTGTGCAGTGACTGTTGCTGGGTCATATTGAAATTGAAGTTAAAAATATGAACCCGCTAATCAGAATATGGGTCTTATTTTGTTATGCAATCATGTGAAAGGTAATCACACCCTTATGATACATTATCAGGTATTAATATCCCAGATCAGTTAACAGTGAAGGCATGAAATCAGCGCGCTAAAATGTCACCCATTAATGAGTCTAATGCTGTTTATCTGAACACTGCTGCTGTTGTGTTTTTAGTCACATTGCATGATTTCAGGTTCGAATGCCCTGTTTTCCCTCATATACTCCCTGCCAATTAACCTGCTAGACAGGCACATAAAGATGCTGCTGTTAAACCAAATGCATGCATAACGAGAGGACAGGAGGGGACACTAAAAATGATGCAGTCTCCTCAGTAAATAGCACAGCAGTCTTGGCTTCTGGAACAACTTAATTAAAGACATAAATCTTACACCCAGGATTGGAAGGAGCGTATTTCAAGTGGTTTTCTTACCTTTGTCACTGATGTATTTTAAGTTAAACAGTTGAATTCAGCTGAATGTTTTATGAAGTTGTTTGTAGAAGCACAGAATCATGTTGCTGTTTAGCTCTGTATCTTTAAGTTCCCCTGACAACTATCCATATTTCAGTCAGTGGAAGCTTAAGCAACTGAAAATAATTTCAGCATGGGATTGTGCAACAGTGTTAATGTTCCTCTGTAAGCACATAAGCAGGAGTGTGTTTATACTTCTGTGTGTGTGTTTGTGTCAGTGTTTGGATGGTAGAAAATGCAAGCAAAAAGAAATATCACGTGAAAGCCCCTACCACTCTCTGGAGAACCTGCTTGCTCTTGTCGTCAGTGCAGAAATCGGAGAAAATGGTCCTGTGCACGAAGACCAGGCCGTTGAGGAACACCCAGAACCCGAACCAGAAGAGAGCGAAGAGGAATGTGGTCCTCCTGCAGATCCGCTGTCCCAGCCACCTGAGGACGCAGCCTCGCCTGGGTGGCCACATCGCCCTGGGAACGGCCGCCTCCACCTCTGCTCCCGGCCCTGCTCCGGCGGCCACCCGGGTCACTCAGGAGCACAACGACGCCGGCCTCATGGCAGCCAGCGCGGGCGTCTTTAGGAGAAGTTGCCATCCAGCCTCCAGGAGTTGGGGTGCAGCGGCTCTCTGCTCTTGGAGCAGGCTCTCACGTCGTTCCTCTCTCCCTCGCTGCTCATGCTTGCTCACACTTGCCTGCTCTTCACACACACATGCACACGCGCGCCCTGTGCCGGCCCACTCCCACCCCTCCCGGCTCCTCCCCTCCCCTTGTCCCTTCCCCTTTTTCCTGAATGGACGTGGTTTCCCCGGGTGCGCTGCCGCCGTGCTCTGAGCTCTCAGCCAGTGAGATGGAGAGCTGGAGAAGCTCCTTTTTTCAAACTCTCTCGCTCTCTCTCCCTCACTGTCTCTCTCACACACATACGCACTCACACGCTCACCCCACCACATCAGTTTGTCTCCCGCCCCCTTGAGCTCGCCTCTTTTGGGTTGCCTGGACGGCCCCTTTCTGTTTCCAAGGCAGCAGGTACTCTAGTTTTCCCTGGCACACTCTACGCCACATCTGAATGACAAAGTTCATTGGGCTTCTTTTTACATTTCCAGCATTTTAAGGCTGCATTGAAAAGTGGCATGACTATACTGCTCTGTGCCTGAATGATCCTGTTTGAAAATCATGTTAAATACAGTAAAAAGATCAAAACATTTTTTTCAAATATTGACAAATTGATTTGGAAAATTCAGTGAGTCCTAATGGAATAGACTCTGGGTGTTGAATATACACACTGAGTCCAAAAGGACAAACACAACACTTAAAAATGATGAAGGAGAAGCTATGAATAGACAGGCTTTAGGTTTTAGTACCGGCCTCAGAAGAAGTATTCCGTAGAGGAAGGTACTCTGTTTGTGTGAGTGTAAGGGCAACCACTGACTAGAATTCTAATCATTTTCCAAAGAAGAAGCCAGAGGCTTGCCAAGTGCAGTGAATATTTATACATTTTTAAGCACTTCATCCAACTCGAATTCTCAACTATATAGGACTATGTACTTTGTGTAGATATTTGCCAAAAGGATGAAACATTCTGCTCTGTAGACTTCTTAAAGGTTTCAACTAATCAGTGCATCTGGGGGTATTGATGGTGTGATACCATTCCCAAATTGCTGAATTAACATGGCATATATAGTCCTTAGTGATGGTGGGGGTAGGGGTTGTCTTGAAATGAAAGAATTTTCATTTTATTGTAGAATTAGTTTTAATTTAAATTCTAGAGAAGTTTTAGTATAAGGTATTATGAAAGGAAAGTATAAAAAATATAGAGGGAAATACAGAAAACAAGAAATGTGACCATATTGCAAAAAAAGCTGAACATAGTTCTGTTGTGGAGAAGCTGTGTAACCCAAGGTGAAACATTATTCCTCAGTGTGAGATGCTTTTTTCAATTATATGAAATATTATAATTTTATTATACAAGATTTTGGATAATGAGAATGTGTCAATGGCAGTGAGCCTTAAACACCAATGCTATAATATAGCAATGTATTATGTTCCCAGCTCTGCAATATAAACACCATTTGTTCTTTTCAAATAGTTAGTTGTATTTATTGTAATACCTTTCTCTGTCTCTGTAATACCTATCTACTTTTAAAATAACTCTTATTTGATACAGTCATTACATAGTTGTAATGCCATACCTTACATTTTTTGGCAAATGCTATCTTTGTTTCAACCTGTTACTTGTTAGCAATTTTAAACTACAATCTGGAGGAATGTGATGACATGATTAAGTCTTTTTTTTTCCAGAAAAACGCTGATGGGAAGTCAGACTAATTCGCATGCTGCTCCTTGTACAGTATCTCAATGTTGTCATCTAGCGGCGTCTATGTGTAATTACATAAGAGGCAACTAGTTCGAACAAAACGTAGCATACTCTGTGGATTATTCTGTGGTGTCACATGTATTTTATATATCTATTATAAATTATACATTGCATAAAACAACACAAAACTACATACTGAATATATATCTAAAGGAAGCCATCTTGTTAACTCTGAATAATAGCGTTTTCCAGTTGTAGTTGCAATTTAAAATTGTCCCACCATTGCAAAGTAGTCAGAACTTTTTGATGAGCAGTTGTAAAAAATCGTTTGCTCTGCTGAAATACAGTGATTGTTCCTCAATTGATGAGACTCTGAGGAACCCCTCACAAAATGAGCGCGAGGTACAGCCGGATGGGAGAATGGGGAGGAGATTACTTTTTACTGCGTATGTTAATTTAGGGCCGACGTGATGACGTTATGCACAACAACATGGCTGATAGCAGAAACAATAATATCACCGCTGTTATAGAACAAACTGTTATCCCAGATTTAAATTGTGTAGTATTTTAGACCAGGGGGATACCAGCGTAGACTGTAAATATGGCCCACCGATATCTGTTCCTGACGAGAAGCTGTAGGAATTTATTCAAAAGCATGTTATTACCAAACAACGTCAGAGCGAGCGATGCACGACTGGGGGTATGTTCAATAAAAACAAGTGCACTTCTGGCTAGCCAGCTCATCGGCTGTAGTTTGGTTTGGTTTAGCGAGATAAATAGTTAACTGGTGCAGCATAAAATTTTGAGTACTTTTATGGCTGTTGACTATTCTGCCATCGCTGTCTGCTTTGTTTTGTTATAGCTAGCAAGAAGTTCCAGTACCTTGAATACCTAGCTAAGAGCAGAGTAAAACAGGCCTGCGCATGACATATTTGACAGTTTCAGCAGCTAGCTAGCTAGCTAGTTACACTTTATAAACTGATATTGGATGGACAACTCGGTAGCTAGTTGCGCACATATTAGTCAGCTAATTAGCCTGTACTCGCGAATCGTTTCCATCTCTATGACTTGGTGTATTTCTCAATGTTAATTACTTTGCTAGCAGTTAATGTTGTGTGCATTGCCTTGCTCACACGTCCCAGTAGTGATACAGTTAGTAAGCCACTCGCCATTGGCATACATAACTGATGTCATTACGGCATTGTGCTGTCTGTCTGTTCTCCATCACTCTGCGACAATACCCCGACATCCCTCGCCCCTTACAGTCTTACACACAGAGTGTGTGTTCTTTTAGTTTAGCCTTTAGTGTGGCAAACAATGTCAGTTTCCTCTCCATGTAGACTGCACTGGAAGGTTCATGAAGTCGGTGTTATGTCATTGGAAGTTGTAGAGTTGAAGGCGCACACAGATAACTCTCACAGTCACACTCACTGGTCTGGGAGTGTTGTCAGCCTGGTCTGACACCGTTGCTCGTTCAAACTGAATGGCTACACTGATGTTCTATTGTGATGGAAGTCGCTCTGGATAAGAGCGGCTACTAAATGCTTGTAATGTAATGTATCAACTAGATCGGTACTTAACTGAGCAAGAGTTCCATACGGGAGTAAGTAATGTAAACTGTAAGTGTTGTTAACTTTGATAAGGTACCATTTTGATGCCTGCAAAAGTTCCAAAGTAGAGCTTTATTAGATTTAGGAAGAATGTGACCTGATACTTGTGAAAAGTAATGTACTACAATAGTATCAATAAAATAACAACGATACAATTACTAATATTTTATAATAATTACAAAATAATATCTCAATCAGCAGTTGCATCCATTGAAAGGATGCAACCTTTAAGCTTGATTAATGAAGTCATGGTCCTATATTCTGTTATTATTGGGGCTGCAGTCATTTAGGCGTACATTCTCAGAACAGAGCATTGAGAACTGAGTGTATTGCATGAATTGAATGCAGCCTTCCAGAATCCCTAATTCTGGTGTATAGCAACAGAAGTGTTGGGGGGTGGAGGATTGACTTGTCTGAGGGTCATATCAAAGTAGTGCAGATGCAATTACAGCATCATGACTCTTGTCAGCTGTTGTGGTGGCACGGGACCTTTTTATAGTGATGTTGCTGAATGATGTGTAGAATGTAGTTTTGTTTGTCTGTTTATTTTTAAAGGTCATGGCACATCCTGACAGTCTGGTTGCCCTCAACAGGGGAACGATGCTTGCCAGTTTCTTAGGTGCCTACAGAAGATTATGCTCCAAGCCTCCTAAAGGTATATTTATACACAGAGTGTTTTCTGCCCTGACTGAGCTCCTGAAGTGGCCATTGCAGTAACATGATCAATTGTTTGATACCTTAAACATGTCATCTTTGTAGGAATGGAACTGTACACAGCAAGTACCATGCTCTATTAGCATTGGACAAGCAGGAGATTAAGAAATGTTTAGTATTGTCAGTGTTAATTATGAAAAAAAAGTGTTACCTTGGTAGAGAAATCACAACAAAAACAGACAAGGAAAAATAATATGAAGGATCTCAGTTTTTGGATAAGACTCTCACAAGTATTGCCGTCTTGGATTTTTTTCTGGCTGAATCTAAGCCAGGACGCAGTAATTGATATTGTTTTGTCAGAAATGAGTCCCTTGTGTTACACAGTCTTGTATTCCTGGCAAGAGTTTTGTTACATCTGTGTCATTGGCACCCAGCCTGACTCATGTGGTCAAACTCTGACCCAGCTTCTGGCAGTGCGATCCAAACATAAGGTACACCCAGAGCAGGGCCAGCAACTATAACTCGCCGGCTCTGTGCAACCAGAAAATACAAATATTAAATGATGGATTCCATGCGTGTCAAATTCGGTAATTCTTTAATGCTTGAAGAAACAGTAACAAGCAAAATGATATTGAAAGAAGGCTTGGCGCAGAAATACAAATAGCCTCTTTTGCCAAGTTCAGAGATTTGGTTCCACTTTTCTGGAGATTTCAGCTGCTTTCAGTTGCCAGAGTGGACAGATGAAGAGAGGGACCCAACAGCAGCAACGCACCACCCTTTTTAGGTGACAGGCTAAGGCCTGTGTCCAGTCTTATCACAGTACCTATTGCCCTTAAATAAGCATGACAAAATTGAAAAGTGTAATTTTCAAAGGTATTTTTAGTGACTACCAGGAAAGGGCCCAGATTCACCACAACCGCAATGGATATTGGCCTTAACGTTAAGCAACAAATTTCAGCAGGTGTCAGGTGTTTTTTACGTTCTTGTTCTCTGCAATAGTTGAAATATTATTACATGTAATAAATGTAAAAAATATAAACACTTTAATTTGTTACTCAAACTTACGGACAAAGTACCTTGCTGTTAAATGTTTAGAGGCTGGTTATGCTGCAGTGTATTATTTTCCACCTGTGATTAGCTGTCAGTCCCAAAGATAATCACAGCTCTGCACACAGGATTGGGGAGGATCTCATTTCACCTAGAACTGCACCAGCTGTTTGTTTTCCCATGCTCATGGAGTATGTGAATTCCAGGTGGTCCTTGTTTGTTTGTCTGTCAGTCAGTTTGATCTAATCGGTCTAATTTTCAGTCCTGGCATGAGAACTCCACGATGTGCCACTGAGCTTATTTATTTTGTTTCACCAGGATTTGAGAAGTTCTTCCCCAATGACAAGAATGGCACTAAGAACAGTGAGCCCAAACCAGCCAGTTCAGAAGCTAAAGGTATTTCTGGACACTTTTAGCTCTCCTCAGAGCTTGCGGCGGCCACACAATCGCTCTCCGTAGAAACCCCACAGTATCCACAGCTGGGCTGTTGTGTTCTGCTGTTGTGTGTGCAGGCCAGTTATTCCCCGTGACCTTTTTACACGGCCTTGCTATGTACCGCCAACAGCCTGACGAAGAGGGGCCGAAAATTCTGACTGAGCTTGTATCCCGTCCAGACACGATGATCAAGAACAGACATGGGTTTGTGTGACTGCTGCGTGGCTGTGTTTCAGTCAGTGGAAACTTAAAGAATAGGTTCCAGCCTTTGCTCTTGAAACTGGCTGTTTTTCTGGAACTGAAAGGACAAACAAACAAGTGATTTCCCTCTCTTTGGCACAAGAGAGGAAACAACATGCCACCATAGCCTGAGTATGGACATCTAACTTTAACGTGTACAGGGTGAGGAGAAGCCACTACACTCAGATTTTTAGACCCAAGGGCAAGATATTCAAATGTTTACGTGACTGCCAAGTTCTGCATTCCAATTGGACTGATTGTACAGCCAATCAGATGACCTCTCACCGTGCTGCTCACTGCTCATAAATGTGTACTTAGGTGGCATCTTTCCAATATGTTTGCTGCTCTTTCACCCATGTATTTTCTTCATAATTGTATATAACACATTTATCCTCATTGTGTAATGTGCTTCGTTATTGTAAGGTTTCACCATAGCTCTCGCAGCTGTACAGTACGCCAGGTGAGGCTGTGATTTGGTTTCATGCACAGCGCCTTTCTTAATTTACTGTGCATATAAAGGGAATCTGACATAGCCTTAAAAATAGGGATTTCTGATATTATGATGTCTCTACAATAAAACAAGCTCTGTCTGGAATTGACCCACAAAGGGAAATGATTGGCTGTTGATGTCCTTTATCAGAGGCCAAACCAACCAATGCACAGAGAGCGAGTGGAAGATCAGCTGGAGGAGGTGGAGGAGGAGCAAGTGGCAGCGGTGGAGGTGGAGGAAAGAGAGGAGGGAAGAAGGAGGAGTCTACCTGGTGGAGTCGATTGCAAAAGGTGAGACATAAAGCAAACTGCAGCACCACCAGATCCAAACACGAAGCAAGATATGAATTTATAAATGAACAAATGCAATGCAATATGACAGTGTAAGTTCTTTGGACATTTAATTTGCACCAATCCAATGTTTAGGGGGAAATTCCATGGGACGATAAGGAGTTCCGTGTGTACTTCCTGGCCAGTGCGGCCTTCTGGGCAGCGGTCACCTACTACTTCCTAATCCACAGTGCTGGTCAGGAGGTCACCTGGAAGGACTTTGTCAACAACTATCTCTCAAAAGGACTCGTAAGTGTTGGAACCCAATGTAGAGTCTGTCCTCTCCTGTGTTTCTGTTCCACCATTGTGTACTGTGTAATCTGAACCCTTGTAAGGCAGTTGTCAACAGTGTTTTTTAAAGGCCGCTGCAAGTGAGCTACAGTAACCATTGCCCAGTGTCTCTTTTTACTCTGAATTCTAAACTTTTTTTTTTTTTTTAACCAGTGTCATCCATCCATGCCTTATTAAACTCAAATACCACCTGTGCCCATTTTGTCTGCAGGTGGACAGACTGGAAGTTGTCAATAAACGCTATGTCAGAGTAATCATCCCCCCTGGGAAGATGCCAGTCAATGGAGTGAGTTAATTGTGATTCTTTTTAAAAAGGTGGAAACATTTTGGTTTATTGCACACTCTTTAACCACTCATTTACTGTCTCCACAGACTTTCATATCTAATGTATTATTAACACATTAGATTGCCGATCTCCCTCAACTGTAATATTACACATTTCAATGCTGTTTTAGTGGGGAAAGTAAAATCTGTAGCAATGACTGTAGCAAATGACTTTATGTTGAATGAGGATGAGTTCCGTTGTTGGAAGCAGTTGATGTCTTATGGTGAATCTCCGCCTGTCATAGCAATATGTGTGGTTCAACATTGGAAGTGTGGACACGTTTGAGCGCAACCTGGAGACGGCGCAGATGGAGGTGGGCATTGAGGGGGAGAACAGGCTGCCCGTGATCTACTCCACAGAGAGCGACGGGTGAGACTTGGGAGGGGTCGTCAGGGCGGGGCCAGACATGGCAGATTTGTGTTTCATGAGCTGTACGATGCGAGTGGACAGAGCTTCAGAGGCTCTACTGTACTAAAATGCAAGGTATGCATCAAGCCCTCCGAGAGCACAAGGTGTAGCTTGGTGTTGTGGGCCTCAGTCCTATCGCTTAAGAGCTCTCCTTCAATGAAAGGAAAATACAGTGCAAATGAGTGCCTGTACTGTTGTGAACAAATGCACATGAAAGCCGTTAACCCGGATCTTTCTGCATTTACATTTAGTCGTTTGTGAGATATTCTTATCTAGACGTTAGGCTATGACCAGGGATGATATCAAATCATCAGTAGACAATACCAATTCTTTTTAAACCTTTTTTTTTTACCAATTTTTTTCTTGGTTTACTTTAACACTACTGTACTGTAAATTCCCAGAGTTCGATGGGCTGATGGCAGCTATATTGTACTGTTTAATTGTTTTCTGTTATCGGTTATGTCAATGAAATTAGTTTTTTCCTTGATATAAGATGATAATTAACTGTTACTCTCACAGATTTAGGGAACTTGAACGGGGTTTGGATTTATTTTAGTGTTTGGAGTTTGTCCTCTAGAGGGCACCGTCAGCATATGAAATTCATTGCTTCCAGAACACAATTTCCATTTGTCACATTAGTGGGTCAGCCTCTCCCTTACAAGGCAATATTTTCACAACCTCAGCCTGAGATTCAACACACAGTCACGTCTGCTGAAATCCCATAATAGGCAGCGGGTCTGAACCTTAGTCACTGATTAAGAGAGCTGAGGGAGGCTTGTCTTTTACAGGCAGTGCAGTTTCAGATGATTGGAAATGATTTCCACTGCCTCTGTTGCTCTAAAAATCTCTCCAGACGCGATTTCCCCAGCTATTTTCATGAAGCTTTCTGGAAATGTTGACAAAAGGCGTTGCCCAATCTCTTACAGCCTCAGAGCGGTGTGTAGAGGGTCTTCAGACTTTGCAGACATGTGGAGCGCTGTAATGCCCGGTGTGATTGGACGGAGGTGTTTATATGTAGAAAGAAGGGGAAAGATAACAAAGGGAACAGTTTGAACGAGTGAGCTGGTGGTGGAGGTATTCATGGAATGTCTCCCCGGTGCAGTACAGCTGCCTGGCGTCACTGAGGAGCAATGCGTACAGCCAGAAAGCGGGGAGGGCTCGCGGCGTGACCCTGCTGAAGCTCTGAGCTTTGTGTAGCGCCCATGTGTCTGGGGTGTTCTCGTCTCACCACCCGGTCCCGTTTAGCCTCTTTGTAACGGGGTAGCGTGCTGGGTCTCCTGCCGAATCCCCGCAGGTCCTTCCTGCTGAGCATGCTGCCCACGGCGCTGATCATCGGCTTCCTGCTGTACACGCTGCGCCGGGGCCCCGCGGGGAAAGGGCGCCCGGGGCGGGGCGTGGGCGGCCTCTTCAGCGTGGGTGAGACCACCGCCAAGGTGCTGCGCGACGAGGTCGACGTCAAGTTCAAGGACGTGGCGGGCTGCGAGGAGGCCAAGCTGGAGATCATGGAGTTCGTCAACTTCCTCAAGAACCCCAAGCAGTACCAGGACCTGGGGGCTAAAATCCCCAAGGTACGCGGCGTGGAGACAGACAGACACACACACACACTCGGACACACACACCTCAAAGTACCGCTGAGATGCTTCGCCCAGCACAGACAAGTCAAGGGTGGGGAAAAAAAGAGAGGGTAACAGCTCTGCACATCTTCGACATACCCTGTTCCAGCAACTGAATGTAAAATAAGCAAAAAAAAAAAAAAAGTGAAATGCCAGCCCCTGTGGGTGACTGACACTCTATAATTGCATAACACAACAGGTGAGAGCTAATGTCCCCAGTGGCTCAAACCTCTCTCTATAAGGAGCCTTCTGTCCATCTCAAATGTTGGACTCCTCAGTATTGAATAATGTGTCTCCCTTAGACTGTCTTCTGCAGAGATCCTTCGCTGTCAGCTCTCTTACCCCCTGCGTCCTCTCTCCTGCGCAGGGAGCTATCCTGACGGGGCCCCCTGGCACAGGGAAGACCCTGCTGGCCAAAGCCACCGCCGGGGAAGCCAATGTCCCCTTCATCACGGTCAACGGCTCCGAGTTCCTGGAGATGTTTGTGGGTGTGGGGCCAGCCAGGGTGAGTGGTCATGGGGTTTTCCGCTGACGGTCACGTGACTCACGAGTAGGGTCCAAGAACTAATTTTAACGAGGTCAGGGATCTGTCAGCTCGGCCTGCCAGTACATATGAAGGAGATGGGCATGTTAGAGGAAGCCTCAAACTTCGAAAAAGACCAGTTAGAACAACATGTGTTTTCTAGCAGTATTTGCCCTGCCCTATATATAATACACACTGACAATATTCTCAGCTACATTACTGCTTTGATTTGAAATGCTTGATTGATTGAATTTGATATTTGTATCTGTCTCATGCTGTTGACGTAGGAATATTGAATGCACTGATGGTTGTCAGGGTGATATTGTGCTTGAATTCTCCTCCCTTTGGTCTCTGGGTTGGTCAGGTCAGGGACCTGTTTGTGATGGCCCGCAAGAATGCCCCCTGCATCCTGTTCATCGATGAGATTGACGCAGTGGGCCGCAAACGGGGGCGGGGCAACTTCGGGGGCCAGAGCGAGCAGGAGAACACTCTCAACCAGCTACTGGTGGAGATGGATGGTGAGAGAGAGAGAGGGGGAGAGAGAGACAGAGAAGGAGAAAGGGGAGAAGGGCTCAGTGACGTTTTATAAGATTTACATAAGATTTATAACATTTAACTGAAGTGGTAGCGCTTCCCACTGAAAAGTGACACTTCAGCTCTGACTATGCTGTATCTTGTGCAGTTCAGGATTCAGCTGACCTCGCTCTGTTTCTGAATCCTGAGGTCATCACCACTGTTGCTTGACTTTCTGTCTCTCTCTCTCTCTCTCTCTCTCTCCCTCCCTCCCTCTCTCCCCCTCCTGCTCTACGTTCCTACTCCCATCTTTGTTTCTCTCAGATTTCTGGGGTTATCTCATGTTCATTTGAAGTTGAAAGAAGTAAAGTTAATTTATTCTGTATACATTTGTGTAATTGGTGAAGCTTCCTTCCTAATGGTGCCCTATGTGTATTATTTTGAGATTTTCATTGCACTTATAAGACATTTTTTACAGCTCTGCATATGGAATGTCTAATTGTCTAATTGTCTCTGACTATGAGCTTTTTAACTTCAATTAGATGAAACATATAGAATGACACCAACATATTGTGTATGTATAAATGCATTTATTCTGAAACGAAGGGGAATGGCAAACAACCGTAAGTTGTAATGACATAAATTCCTCCTTCTGCCTCTGTCCTTTCCCCTTCCAGGATTCAACACCACTACCAATGTTGTGGTGCTGGCAGGAACCAACCGACCTGACATCCTGGATCCTGCGCTTATGAGGCCCGGTCGCTTCGACAGGCAGATATACATCGGTACAAGCAGTTGTTTCACATTACTGCTGACCCTCAGAGTTGTTTTGGTATCACAAACGGCGTCAATGTCACCTGTTCCCTCACAACCCCTTCTCCATCTTTTAAAGGCCCGCCTGACATCAAGGGTCGGGCCTCCATTTTCAAAGTGCACCTGCGGCCCTTGAAGCTGGACGCAGCCATGGACAAGGATGCACTGGCCCGTAAGATGGCTGCCCTGACCCCCGGGTTTTCAGGTGAGCAGCAGGGCTCAGTCCCTGGATTCTCAACTGCGGGATCTTCTCTCATTGCTCAGTTCACATTTGCATATTGACAAATGTGAACTGAGCAGTAGGTTTGTCATTACTTCATTTCATTCCCTTATTCTATTTGCGTGGTAAGGTTCTTTTTCTTTTTGTTACTGTTAGTCCAGGGAAGAGTGAGGCCAAGTGCTTAATGAATTTCAGCAAGGGTAACCCTTTCTTTTTTGTTTTATTAACTTTAGTTGCAGCCAAACACATATTGTTCGTGTAAGAAACCATAAAGTACAATTTTGAGTCTAAATTAATTACTTAAAGTTAAGAATAAAGTACAGTTACATTCAATCTGGACCTGAGCTGCTTTAGGTTTAATTACTTTCTTTTGGAAATATCTGAGTAACCGAAATCTCAGTTGGAGCAGATAAAGGCTCGCATATGGATCAGTGAGTCCTCAGGCGTTGTTCATAGAGTGGTTAATACCTCCTTAAATATTTGTTTCTTCTTCACTCCCTCTCCCCCTTTGATCCAAACAAGGTGCTGACATCGCTAACGTCTGTAACGAGGCTGCACTGATAGCAGCAAGACACCTTTCAGACGCCATCAGCCAGAAGCACTTTGAGCAGGCCATCGAACGGGTGATAGGAGGTACGCACATTAAAGGACAATGTACAGGATATTAGTGTCATCTGTATCCCACTGTACAGAAATACTGAGTGTTGGGGATTTGGGGCCTATTGTTTAAGTTCCCTGATTTGGGGTATAAATTACAGTGACGCACCTTCTTTTCTTAGCAAGCATTTTGTAGAATCTTTTCGGATGGCGGGGCCTGGTGATAGGGTTGAATGCATTTTAAGCTGCTGCGTGCCTTGTGAATGCGTAGGTCTTGAGAAGAAGACCCAAGTCCTTCAGCCCGAGGAGAAGAAGACTGTGGCATACCATGAGGCGGGGCATGCAGTAGCTGGGTGGTACCTGGAACACGCAGACCCGCTGCTGAAGGTGGGCCCCACACAGGATTTTGACTCTGCACCCATCGTATTACTCAAAGGTCATCAGTTTTGTCAGCTACATCTCTGTTTCTGGCAGGGTAGTTCGGTGTAACACATTGTTCTGACGATATTGTTTGGTTCTGATATCTGCTAGATTCTCATTGAGATGAAACAAGAGGCGGTTGAATGAAGCGGTTATATTGGGCTCATCCTCGGCTTATTAGATGTTAACAATAAGGCTTAAAAGCTGGCCTGGGTGTCTGCTCTTTCTCACAGAGTCCCAGGCAGTTTGGTTCAGCAATGCCTCCGAGGGCACTCGCAGAGAAGTACTGTGTTAAGCCTTCATGAGTGACTCCTTCAAAAGATAAACAGTTCACAGCTAGTACCTAAACAAAGCAACCCAACTAGTATAGAGACACATACGTGCAACTGAATGTGTTTTCTGTAGCAGTATCCCAAATATTTACCCATGCTGATATCTTTTATTCGAGTAGTGTAAAAGTTTGTAATGTCAGAGGAAGAAATGGTCAACCCCAGTCTTTGGTGGTTGATTTCCTACAGGACTACCTTTAGAACTACCTTTTGTCTGTTAAAAGAATGTGCTAAGTAAGGTCAAAAATTCAAATAAAATAGTGTAGAATAAAAGTCACAAAACCTGCCCAGTTCCATCAGGCCCCTTGCATTGCCACCCCCACTCTCACTGGACTGAACACATAGACCACATTTCACTTGTTGTTTGCTCAGTTGCCATGCATAAATCATGCTAGCTATCTGTGATTGGCTCTCCCAGGTGTCTATCATCCCACGGGGGAAGGGGCTGGGCTATGCCCAGTACCTGCCCAAAGAGCAGTACCTGTACACAAGGGAGCAGCTGCTGGACCGCATGTGCATGACGCTGGGTGGGCGAGTCTCTGAGGAGATCTTCTTTGGCAGGATCACCACTGGCGCCCAGGATGATCTGAGGAAGGTCACTCAGAGTGCCTATGCTCAGGTAAGAGCACTGAGGATGGAGCCTTCATGCAGAGGGAGGGAAAGCTGTTCCAGAGTCAGATACTGTAAGGACCTCTAATTGGTCCATATGGTCTGTGTCTAAGAATCATTGACGTTGAGGCAATTATCTGTTTGTTCTTAATCTTTTTTTGTTTGTTTGTTTTCCCCCACCTTTAAAAAATGAAAACACAATGGCTGGGACTTGAATGAAATATTCTTATGATTTTGATATTTAACATGGTAGATAAATCACTGTACAGAGGTTACAGATATCTCACTTTTTGATTACTAATCCATACAAGATATCCGCATTTGTCTTTTCCTGTCCAGAATCAGTTCCCCCTGACCAAACTGGCTTCCTAAAAGTCATACTGTTTTACGTTCTTACTCTTTTAATCATTATCTTGGTACTGCTGTAAACAAACAAAAGTTGGAAGCTGAAATCCAGAGATAAACACTAGCTAACATTTCCCTTTTCACCAGTTTCGTGTTGTGAAGCCTCTCAATCCTGTTCCTGCCAGTGCTTGCAGTGCACTTCCGTGCTCTGACTCCTGCGCTGTGCTCGTGTCCTCAGATCGTCCAGTTCGGGATGAATGAGAAGGTAGGCCAGGTGTCCTTCGACCTCCCGCGGCAGGGAGAGGTCGTGCTGGAGAAGCCTTACAGCGAGGCCACAGCACGTCTCATTGACGCGGAGGTGCGAAACCTCATCGACACAGCCTACAAACGCACCCAGGCCCTGCTCTCAGAGAAGAAGGCTGAGGTGGAGAAGGTAAAAGGATAAGTGTCAAATTCAGACCGAAACTAACTGTACAGTAATGTTTCAGACATCATTCAAGGGAACTGTTCAAGGGAAAGTGTCACCTAGGAGCTTTTATATTCTTCACTACAGCCCAGTTTTAAAAGTTTTGTCCAGGATCAGTACAAGACAAAGGGAAACCCCTGAATAAGAAACATGGAGATAAAACATTTATTCTGTGTTAAATGTCCATGACATGACATTTGGATGTGCCTGTCATAATGTGACCCCCCCCGACCACAGGTGGCGTTGCGCCTGTTGGAGAAGGAGGTTCTGGACAAAAATGACATGGTGGAGCTCCTGGGGCCACGGCCCTTTGCCGAGAAGTCGACCTACGAGGAATTTGTGGAGGGCACTGGTGGCATGGAGGAGGACACCACCCTGCCTGAGGGCCTGAAGGACTGGAACAAGGAGCGTGAGAAGGACAAGGAGGAGAGCACTGAAGAGCAGATCGCTAGGCAGATCACTGGTGGCATGCCCTTCTGAGCTCCCCCCACCCACCCCCACCCTCCACTCCAAAGGGCCTGAGTGGTATGGGAGAGGAGTCTGCCTCTCAGCACACTCTCAAAGAGGCCCAGACTCAGGGCACATCGACACTCAGAGAGATATGGGTGTTGATGCTAGTTTTTTTTCCACAGAGTAAAGGCCAGCAACTGAAAATGTAAGTTACAGGATTTAAAATCTTTGGCTACTCTTGACAGGGACTGTGGAAAATATATGATACATATTTGAGGAGAGGAAAAAAGAACCATGCCACCTACTTATTTATTCTGCTTCTGTGAAGTAGACAAGTTTGTGAATGGAAATGCCAAATGAGTTTAAGTTACTGGTTAAAATAAAAACAGAAGACCTTTGTTATTAAGAAGGGGAAAGCTATCCTGTCTGTATGATAAAGTATTTGCTTGCTCGGCTACTGTATTAATGCAGTGGAAATCAAACTTAAAGTGTCACATATATGGCCGATCGCAATCATTAATAACTGCAGAAATTCACAAAATGGTGAGCAACATGTACCTTCCACTGGCAGTATGCTTCAACATCATGTTATGCTTTCAGAAACCAAAATACAGCTACACTGCTATGCCAAGGTGTGTCATAGATGCAATGTAAAACTTGTGTTTTGATTGTTAGGCAACTAAAGTTATTTGAAGCCCGTTGCCCTCAGTGCTTCCACCCCGATGCACACCCTCACACATGCATGTGTGTGCCACACCCCAGGTCATTTTCAGTTCAGCACAGCAGTCTGGCATTTTTAGTGGGCCACAGACATCCTGACACGCCGCCCGAGTTCTTAGTCAGCTGACTGCGCAGCTGCATGGTGACTGTGCCACCTGCTGTGCACACAACACACTCGATACAGGACTCGTCAGCTGTCAGTCATTTCTGTCTGCGGTACGTCCTCAGTATTCCCCGCCCAGCAAGGGGTAAAACAAAAGACCCATCTTGGAAATCCGTGTGTCATTAGAATGCCAAAGCTAAAGGGTGCATTACTTACATCACAGTCACTGATGTGTCAAACGTTTGATCAAAATGGAAAGGGTCTGATTAATATCAGATTGTCTGTTTTGCAAACGTTTATTTCGGGTATGTAATATAATGTGTAAATGTACATTTGGCTCTACTTTGTAAATGTTTTTGAAGCTTTGTAAATCATTAAAAAAAATTAAAAACCTCTGAATGAGCAACGCTACCATTCCTCGTGGTATTTGCTTTTATTTCAGTGTTTGACAATAGAGCTATTGTTAGTGAGAATATCCTAAGTTCTTCATAGAGTGGCATTTCCCCCATTGTTAATTGAGCAGAGTGCTGAGCACAGAAATCCTTGCTCAGCACCTGCAGTGAATAGCAGGGGGATTTTGTCCCGACAACTGAAACAGTAAGGCCTCACGGGCAGGGGACCAGAACGGATGTGAACAAAGCACTTGGCCTTGGAAATGACTAGCTCTCCTTACACACTGAAACACAAATGAAGTCGTAGTCACAGACAGAAGAATGTAGGCATCTTCTCCCGAGAAATGTTTGATTTCTGACTGTACAGTACCATGGGGAGTATAGAATAGAAGGATTTTACTGAGACCAATTGCAGTGTACTTTTCTCAGTTTTAGACGCTATAGGACAAGTAGACTTTAACATCATTATTATGTGTTTATTCATTATTATTATTATGCTTTGAAAATCAGGATAGTCATCATGTCCCACAATAGCCCCCTCACCTCACAGTCTGTTCAAGAATGTCAATGTATTTTGAATTTGAATATGTTTACTGGTAATTTTTCTGAACCAGGATTTATTGTGATAATGGTAGTTTACAAAGTGGTTAATTCATATCAAAGCATGAAGTCTGGCTTACTGTTGCAGGCAAAAGGAGGAATAATATAATTTGAATTATCACATAGTTTTTGTTGGCCCCTCTTTTGTAGATATAATTCATCATTTGCGTTATCAATAATTTCTAGTGTAGGTTGTGAGTCTTACAAGTTGGTCTTTCAAAGGCAGGTTTTCTTAAATCTAGAGGATGTGGGAAATGGATATGTGCATTTACTTTGCCATATCACAGTGATAATTAGGAAAATTTAGTCAATTACTCTGGTAGGAATAAAACCCAGAATAGTTTCTCTGCCTTTGTAGAGGCTTTATTGCATGTGTTCTTCATATTGGCCTTAGTCATTAGACATTTTCAGCTTTAAAAAAACTTTCACAGCTTTAAACACACATCATCAAACAACAAAAAAAATCAGTGCATTCTAATAGAAAAAATGCACTTTAAGAACAGAAAATCTAGGACCATGTTTGCTTCACTCATTGATTTCTTCCTCGTCATCCTCGAATGTCTCTTCTCCATCATTGGCAGTGGCCTCCTGGTACTGCTGGTATTCCGACACGAGGTCGTTCATGTTGCTCTCGGCCTCGGTGAACTCCATCTCGTCCATGCCCTCCCCGGTGAACCAGTGCAGGAAGGCCTTGCGGCGGAACATGGCAGAGAACTGCTCGGAGATGCGCTTGAAGAGCTCTTGGATGGCCGTGCTGTTGCCGATGAAGGTGGAGGCCATCTTGAGGCCGCGGGGCGGGATGTCACACACGGCCACCTTCACGTTATTGGGGATCCACTCCACGAAGTAACTGCTGTTCTTGTTCTGGATGGCCAGCATCTGCTCGTCCACCTCCTTCATAGACATGGGCCCTCGGAAAACAGTGGCTACCGTCAGGTAGCGGCCGTGGCGCGGGTCGCAGGCGGCCATCATGTTCTTGGCGTCGAACATCTGCTGGGTGAGCTCTGGCACCGTGAGCGCACGGTACTGCTGGCTCCCGCGGGCGGTGAGGGGGGCGAAGCCCGGCATGAAGAAGTGCAGGCGGGGGAAGGGCACCATGTTGACGGCGAGCTTGCGTAGGTCGGCGTTGAGCTGGCCGGGGAAGCGCAGCGAGGTTGTCACCCCGCTCATGGTGGCCGACACCAGGTGGTTGAGGTCGCCGTAGGTGGGCGTGGTCAGCTTGAGCGTGCGGAAGCAGATGTCGTAGAGCGCCTCGTTGTCGATGCAGTAGGTCTCGTCCGTGTTCTCCACCAGCTGGTGCACGGACAGCGTGGCGTTGTAGGGCTCCACCACCGTGTCCGACACCTTCGGGGAGGGCATGACGCTGAAGGTGTTCATGATGCGGTCGGGGTACTCTTCGCGGATCTTGCTGATGAGCAGGGTGCCCATGCCCGAGCCGGTGCCCCCGCCCAGGGAGTGGGTGAGCTGGAAGCCCTGCAGACAGTCACAGTGCTCGCACTCTTTCCTTACCACGTCAAGCACCGAGTCCACCAGCTCCGCCCCCTCCGTGTAGTGGCCTTTGGCCCAGTTGTTCCCTGCACCTGTCTGCCCTGCAAAGGCATCAAACATAAAGAAATGGAAACGTAATATCTAACCTCCCACTCCCTCTGCCCCACCCCTCTAGAGCAATTGCAGGTCATTTATCATGTCCAGTAGCAGTGTGGTGTTGATTTAAGGTCCTGTGATGACTGTGGGATTAAATCCTCCTTTGAAAGGCCTCTAATGAATTTTCAAGGAAACCCCAGCTGTCTCAAAGCTGCACTCCCACTATTAAAAGAAAAGTAGACAGTTTCCTACTTGAACAGTGAACATTAACCTAGTGTCATGCTGCTCCTGGCTTCTGATTAACAGTCTAGATTAACATGAAACCTTAGATTACACTAATTAAACCTAGCTAGTGAATTACTGTTTTTGATTTTTTAAGGGCAGATGAAATGACGTTGTGGGCCTTGATAGCTAACTGGAAAGCTTATGTTAGCTAATATTGCATAATGACATGTTCAGGTATGAGCCAGCTTATATTATGTGTACTGTGGAAAAAACAAGTGTATTTGACTAAGTCACCTGTATTATTATAGTGAACCAGTTGACCGTGTAAAGTCAATCAGAGCTAGGACCAGTAAAAAAAGCTATCAACTTGTACAAATATCAATGACATAAACAATGATTGATCATGAATAATAAATTAAATTGGATTTTGATATTCAAGGAAAGAAAGACGGCAAGCACTTTACATAATACTATAATATGCCAAACATGTGGCTACATTAATTCCACTACCACTACCTGCCCAGTTCACATTGTGCAAGAGAGGGCTTGTGTGTGAGCCTCATAGCTCACGGGGTCAGAGCTTATCCTGAGTTCTGGGCCATGAAGTGGACAACCCAGGACAGGACACCAGCCCATTGCAAGGCTTATTACCCTGCCATTCATCCCGTTTAATGCTGAGTGCCAAGCAGAGGGGCAATGGGTATCACTTTTGCAGTTTTTGTATGATTGAATCTCCAAACCGTCCAGGCATGGCACACATGCTCTTGTAAAGTGCAGTCTTGATTCCCAAACAAGAGAGTAATAAACATGGTATGCAGATGTTTACATGTAAATATTTCAGAGCAGGGAAGACATTTTAAGATGAACTAGAAACTAGTAAAAACAAAATGTTGGATGCCTGGACGTATATGAAGAATCAATATATTATGCATTTCATTCAAATGTTTCATAAAATTTCTTCCACTAGTACCTTAAGGTTGTCAAACTATCATCAATGCTATATACCCAGAGCTTTGAATTGCTATAATGATGGTCAGGAAAACAAGTGTTCATTGTACTTTCCAGAAAATACAGCCAGACTGCAGACAGGGCATGTCTACAAAAAAGCAACAGCAGACTATATTAACTATGGCCAAACAATGGCATGTGCCACTGCTGCAGGAGTTGACCAGTGGACATGACATCCAGTGTGAAAGATTAAAAAAAATGCTTGTCAGACTATTTTCTCAAAAGGCTTCAGGTTAATTTCTAGCCCCAGTGAAAAAATTATTCTAGCTCTTGGGAACTTCCACTGGTAATTATGTGCTTTGGAGTTCCCCTCATGGGAAGCACAGAAACTTGCAAATGAAATTTTCCAATCAATACTACCACTGTTTTACAACAGCAACCACAGTGTTTTGGGGAAGCTAAGATGCTAAAAAAGAGCTAAAAACATGCCTTCAGCACAATAACAAAGTTTCAAAATAAGCATGCAGTGGGGAACTGATACCAAAACAATGTAAGGTCACATTCTTCTCATATTTTTGACTGGTCATCACTGCCAGAAAATTACAGCTTTATGCAGCAGCAACAATAAAGGAACTGGCATAGTCCACAAAAAAAGGAAAAAAACATTGGATTGTTTGCATGGCTGATGCAATTCATTCTTACCAAAGATAAAGTTGTCAGGTCTGAAGAGTTGCCCGAAGGGTCCAGAGCGGACGCTATCCATGGTGCCAGGCTCCAGGTCCACCAGAACCGCCCGAGGGACATACTTGTGAGCTGTTATAACGTAAACAACATAAACATAAATGAACAAACAAACAAAAACAAGGGACAATTATTTATATATCCAGAAACTGGGGCAAGTGAGCAGACTGTATCAGAGAAAGATTTGGGTTTAGGACATAATTATAAAGAGAGTGCAGCTGGCTGTAAATGAATGAGAGAGTACAGGCTCTGTTTTAACCCATTATACACAGAGCAATGTATACCTGTATTTGTTATAAATATATTTTAGATTGCAAGGAATTGACTATTTGATGAAACCTGCGGGAGGGGAAAGGGTAACAAGGATGGTGATTCATACGCGCTGACACACAAACTTACAGGATGCCTCGTTGTAGTACACGTTAATTCTCTCGAGTTGAAGGGCTGAGTCACCGACATAGTTTCCTGCGGGATCAATCCCGTGCTCGTCACTGATAACTTCCCAGAACTGCCGGAGAACAACAGAAAAGAAAATGTGATATAGTTTCCTAACAGTTTTTGGACATGGACAACTGACTCTTAATTTGTTGAAGTCCTTGAAAATGTGATTCATCGGCAGTCCCCTCTAAGAATAGGCGTCTGAAGCGTCCAGCTGCTAAAAATTCTTCGGATACTCATGCTAAGCTGCATGCAGTTTTCGCCACTCCCTAAGAGCAATTCAGGGAACCGTTATTCGGCGTTTTACAGAAAAGCAAAATGTATGCTTTCGGAGTACTGTTAGTAAAAATATTAATTATAATATCAGTATATCATGTATAGTCATATTCGTTAGTCTGAAATGAACTGGGCTTGAAATATTTTTGTTCTTTATAACTACAAATACATTATATCTGAAGTGATTATGAGACAAAGTTAATAATGTAATCCCAACAGCAACTTCACATTTTACCCACAGAAAAAGTTCCTGTGTGTCAAAAGGACAAATGACAATAACAACAAATATTTAAAAAAAACTAAATTAAATCGTATTTCTCAGCTTACCTTGGTACCGATTTGGTTGCCGCATTGCCCCGCCTGTATATGAACTATTTCCCTCATTATTGCTTATGTGTGTGATATTGTTCAGCTCCAGACGATACCGGGCAAAGCGTAAATGCGTCAGTGCTGCCCGACTTCTGCTTGAATGAGACGAGAAGAACCGCTAAATTCGTACCCGTCTCCCGTTCATCTGAGCGTCCACACCCCGAAACATCAGGGCCGGACCTTCAAATGAATGACAGGCTTACTGTGCAATCATAAACCAGCTCACATATAGCAACCACTATAAGTTTCTGTCTCACTGGGAGTTTTCAAATATTCCGCGTCTGCATAAGGAATGGAGTATCGACGTGTTGATAAAAAAATAAATGCGGCAAACGTTTTGCATGTGCAATTTAGCTATCTTAACGTTTTGCGAATCAGAGACGTACATATTGAAAGTTTAGAGTGAGAAAACCACCAGTTCACCAGTACACACAATACCAGTAGCAGTAAAGATATCGTCTGCGTCACTTAATTACTGGACTGCGCTGTAGTTTTCCCCACTGCGCAGAGCGTTGACAGCGTTACAGAAGACTGTATATTAGTAGCAACCAGGATAAAAATTTCAAGGGTTAAAAAATGAAGGGAAATATTTTACAGAAAATCCAGCCCCTCATGGCGGGGAGGAGAGGGAGGGAGTTGATGCATCTACAAACGTTACTAATGTTCATGGTGCGGACGTAGCATTCTGCAACTGAATTAACTTACAGGAGTGGTAGCAGTGCAGTTTTTGGAAACTGAACTAAAAGTCTTCCCTTCATCAATGGCTGGTTGCCTGTAAAGAATAGGGAGCACATTATGACAGCTGCCTCCGTCCCTCTTACTCTAAGACTCTATGTGTAGTGTCTGTAGTTTCACTTGTTAACAGAATGTGATTCCTCAAGGTCATTATAAAATTGATATTTGTAAAATGTTCCTTTGGAAGGAAGACATTTTTTGTCCAATCCTGAGTTTTGGGTCTACATTTTGTACTTTAGTGTTTCATATAGAACTTTGGTGAGAGATGAAATACCACTCCAGTCATTTAAAAACCATCCAAAATGCCACACGAATTAATACATAACATTCATGATGCAGCAAGCTTCTCTTTTCCAATTAGGTGGTGTCTGCTGGATTTTAACTATAGGAAAACTCCAAAAGGAACAACTAAACCTTGACTTAGTAAAAATACCATCACAGAGTACAAAGAGGGGCAGCTAGGATGTTCTTAGGCGATTAAGCCAGTGTCATGAGCATGAGTAATGATCTGCAATTACTCACACCCATAATGCACTACTGTGGCAAAATGCCTCAGTTTGACCTTATCTCCTGGGAGGTGGACTCCCATCCCCATAGGTCATTCAGGTTTACATCACCACAGATCATGGTGCTGGCCACTTCATCCACAGCGCCACTGGGAACATCAGGGCTTTACACAGGCACCATGCCCCATTGTTTGTGCATTCAGGCCAGCTCTTCAGGGGGATTTCAGTGGCTGGCCACCTACCGCCAGTCATCAGATGATTAGGAGATTAGAGTCAGCAGCAGCCCAACACAAAGAAAGTCCTCTGTAACTCTGTTGAAACAACTGCATTACAGGTTTTAGATGGAATTTTGGGGGCTCTGTGGTTTTATTTATTTTGTATTTTCAATGTGGAACCAATTCCATCTACCTTGGGAAAAAAAATCTGGATAGCAAACCAGAAAAAAGTTAAGATTAGAGAAAGGCCTGTTTGGTCAACAATATTTATTCAGATTTCAGATTCAACATATAAGAAAGACTGTGGGTTGATGTGTATTCTGTCCCAGAGCACAAGATGCATTTCATTGCGACACTAACAGATTTTTAATGTAAATACAGATACAAAAACATTCAAAATGGTCTCAAGCCAGTACGACCTCAACTTCAAACTCAATCATTCTACTTACATTAGCTGTCAATTTAATGATATGTTCCATGTAAAAAACACAAGGCATACCTACTGCATCATTCTTGTGTAAACATCATTCCCAGGCAATTCCAGCTTTATGTACATTCATGTCTCCCTCTTAACTACCATTTAAAGAAATACATAATGACATAATTAGGACATACATTATTCATGGGGCAGAATAAAACAGCATTTATTCCTAGAGAAAGTATATGATCAGTACTCCGGAGGAAACAAACTCTTTAAAACAACATTTCAAACCACCCATTTTCACTATGGGAACTACACAGGCATTAAAGTCTACATTAACTTGCAGCGTACTAAGACTGATGAGTTGTATCAGAGCTGAGACAGCAACAGAGTTTGGTGTGTAATTCAGCGCTGGGGTCATCTTCCTCCCAGTTGCTGTTCTTCCAAAGTGGTCTCGTAGCAAAAGAACAATTTGTCAGCTGGGCAAACTCAGCTTCAGTACTTTTTCAGTGCAACAGGGATGTCAAAGTGAAACAGTTTGTTTGAGGTTTAAATTTCTTACTCAGGGAGGGAGGAGACTGCATTAATTGCCAGTCATCCTCTGTATGTTGCTTTAGACAGTCATAATGTGCTTTGTGGTCAAAGCCTAGGCCTGTCCCAGCCAGGGTCACGATGCCTGACCATGCTAATACTCATCTTCCCCAATGTACTGCATGATGTAGGAAGAGCCACACAGAAGTATATGGCCTACCACACGTGCCACATATATCAGGCATCGCAACAAGGACCTGAAACAGAGACATGCATGAGAGAGAGAGACACAGCGGCACTCAGAACTAAAGCAAGTCGTTATCTGACTGAGGAGACACAGTCCATGCAGACTACCAGCACTGAATGTGGATGAGCATTTGTAAAACTTAAAGCATTGCAGCAAGCAGTTCCCATATGCATTCTCAGTGCCAGCTGATGTATGTGCATGAAGGTGGTGTGTCATTTTTTGGGTTCAGGGATAAGATGGTCTACAAAATAAATGCCAAAGAAGGATGCTAAGCATAATATTCTCATCTAGCTTGATGTACCTCATGGCTATTCAACGTGATTTGCAAGAAAATCTACTTTCTCCAGAAAGAAAGAATGACTACATCTCAAAAAAACATCCTTTTCAAGACCCCTTTTTGAAGTTAGACTTGAATGTTAATAAGCAAGGATTTGTTTCCTACAAAGTGACCAAAACTTAAGCTTAACTGAATTTTGGTCCTATTTACTGGCTTCCATCAGCTAATCTGCTTAGTTTGGAAATGTGTGCTTGTACACTTCAGATAAAATGTATTTTCTCACAACTGTACATTGAAAAAATAATCCTTATTACAAAATCCAAGAAATGTGAGCCTGTTATGTCCAAACTGACCAAGATGACTGTCTCTCTATTTGCCATAGTTGCCACAGTTATCAATCAGAGCTGTTAATTTGCATTCTAACCACAACAAGACAACAAGAACACAGTGTCAATGAGATCAACATGCTACATGCCACTCATTATGTACTGCAGAACCTAATGGCATCTGTCCTCAAACACTGGGAGCAATGTGTTACTCACTTCAGTATTTGCTTGGCCCTCATACACTTGATGTCATAGGACAGCGTGTAGATCTCATACAGCGTGGCATGGATGGTTAGGCATCCTATGAAGTCCTTTGGGTTCATTTTGTATAGGTCAAAGGTCAACTTGGCGATTCCACTTTTCCTGGGCCGTCTGAAACTCGGGAGTCCCTATGTACAGGTGGAAAAATATTGAGGGTCTGAAATAAACAAGCCTCAATATGATTACAGATTTTTGGACAATTTAGTCAGCATAGAATCACATTTTTTATTGCCTATGGCCAGACTGTAGCAATAATGTAGCCAACAGAGTGTAAATATGAAAGAATAAGTGTCTCCAAGACTCCAAGACCACAGCTGCCATCCCCTGGTACAGACCATCATACAGTAGTTTCAATTAAACAACCTTAAATGCTTCACTTCTGCCCTCTTGTGGTAGCTCTGGATCACAGCTCGGGATTGGGGAATCTTTCTCCAGTCTGTAAAATTGTTTATGCAGAAACAGGAAACTCCTTTCCCCACAAAATATTTGAAGTAAAAAACTTCAGTGCACCTCTTAATTGACACTTTAACAACTGACCAGTTAGGGAGGACCAACCTGACCAGTCATGCACCACTCAGTTGAATCAGCTTGTCCGTTTCAAATCACCACAAAGTACCAGGAGACAATATGGAGAGCACCATGTGCATCAGAGTTTTCAGTTGGATGAGAGGCCACAATAAATGACCACCCGAAAGCACTGCAAGTGAAATATACCATGGAGGATGGTATACCACGGAGGATGGTATAGCCTACCGGTACCTTGCTCTGCGTCCATATCTGCCCTTTCTCCAGCACCATAAATTGCGTGTTGGCAGGGAGTGACTGGAAGAAAGCCTCGGTGTCCACCACTGTGCCATCCTCCTCCAGCACCAATGTCAGGAAGTGGCAGGTCAGCAGGAAAGCGCTAGCAGTCTCAAGAGGAGAGAGAAAGGGAGGCATTGGTGAATGCGCTGCACCTGCGAAACTCTGGCAAACTCTCGCCCAACTAATGAACATGCCCGACTCATTCATAATGACTACTGTCAGGAGAGGGAAGGCAATGCCAGCACAACTGATATCATTCTAATAATTGAATGCTTCACAGAAACCCTCATCAAGGTCAATGCATGGAGCCTATATTTTATATATTTTCTTCTCATGTAGTTGGATATTCACTGAGGCCTGACAGATTATTTATCTTATTCCAGGGTACAAACTTGTCCTAGCTGTCAAACCCAAAAGATTTGAATACGAGCCTGGTTCCCTACTGCTATGCCCAATGAGTCAGAACATCTGTCCAAAGGTATCAGGCAACAGCAACTGTACAAATGATGGTGCATTTATCACCAACAGTACTAGACTGAAAGGACAACATAGAAAGTCATGATCATTCAGTGGAATAACTAATGAATATAATAGTGTTTGGAGAGAAATGGATTTACAAATACTATTGCTGTTACCAGACATGGCAAAAGGCAATAACTAAACATGTGTATCATGTGCACATCAACACAATGTTATAGCTGCTAAGCTGATTATAGCTATCCAGAAATTCATGTCTGATGTACTATGCCAAATATATTTCCATTTTTTTCTTGTGGCAGATGCTCTTATCCAGTGCAAGGTAAAAAGAATACAAAATGAGCACAAAATGCATCTAATAAAGTTACAGGACAGGACACAACTGACTAAATTTGAAAATGCACGGGCCCCTTACACAGTGCTAACTAGTACATTAGTACAGTACACCTAGTACATAGTTCAATAAATACAACCGTGCTCTGCATATGTACGTGCAATATAATGTAACCCTCAATAATACTAGGTGACTTATGCTTGGGCAGGGGAGTCAAGATACAGTCATAAGAGGTGGATCCACAGTTCATGACAGATGGCTGGCAAATTTGGTGTCCTATGGAATGTTAATTTCAAAACACTGAGTCCATGACCAGGACATGTGATACAAACGGGAAGTTGCAGGACAGAAATACCTGTCCAATGCTGAGGGTCTAATGATGCATTGAAGATTTTTTATAACACAAGATAAATTTTGAATGATACCTCTGTTTTGTAGTTAAAATTTATTTTTTTAATTACACCATTATAGGAATTAAAGCTGAAACTGAAAAGACCTCTGGCACCATCTTGCTTCCCCTACTTTCACTAGTACATCTGTTGCTTGCAGAATGTGATGAGAGAAAAAAGAAGCTTCTCTGCTTTTAAGAGTGTTATTTCAGTCTCCCCACACAGACTCAGAGTAAAATCATGAAACCGGCATTGGTCCTGTGTCTCCTTGCACATTTTGCGCTGTAAGGAAGGGTAATCAGACCCGACAAATCAGTCCATTTTAGTCCAGGGAAGTCTGGTTGATGTGCAGTGGGCTTCATAGAAAGACTCCATTTTGACTGAAACACTGCCTTTACCTCAGTACGTTTTCTCATGCGCAAAATAGTCTGGAGGTCTTATACTTCACATTCAATCTGTGCAATGCCTGAGCATACACATTATTGGAGTAGTTCAGCACTTAAACAGAGGTGCAACCTTGCAACATTTAATGCCTCATTCTGTACCATGCAGATATTCTGTGATGCTTTTAATCCTTTTTGCATAGCAGGACAGCAATCTTTCAGGTTCTACACAGCATTCCCATTCTAACCAAGCTGATGTGTAGAGGGAGAATATTAAGCTCAATGTGCACAGATTCATATTCATTTGAGGAATTGGAAAGAACTCACTTCACCACCTAACACACCTTCCATTTAGTCTACCCAGAAATGACCACATGAAAGCCTACAGTGCCACAGAGATCAGAGCACATCCACAGGTGACCCCTTTCCAGGCTGAACCTCTACCTTTTCCAGGAGTTCACTCAGCGAGGTGGCTGTCACGCCCCTCCTCCGGCAGCGATTATGGGTGCAGACTCTGAAAGGGCGGGGCTGAGGCAAGGGCAGGACTTTCCGGGTGAGTGACATGCCCACCGATGACACAGACCTTAGGTGAAAACAGATATTTAAAATTGTTGCTCCCACTATGGAAACAACCGCTACAACCACCATTTTGCACTCAAATCCAAAGGCAGTCTACAGTAACGTGCATGCTGTTCAGTGCATGCTGTCTGTGGTCAGTTACAATGACCACAAAAATGAGTACAGCGAACATGTCTGATGCTGATCACTGTCCATACACGGTCCGTGCCAAACATGGCCACTGAAGCAGAGCTGGGGATAGAAATAAATAACCACTGCATTAAGATGACTGTGCTAAGTAAAACCATAAACTGCTGGACAAATTCCTCCTTCATCTCCCAGAAGAGGATTATGTGTGTAGCACTGAAGTCGAAAGCTATGTGCCTGCTGCAAAGGAGAGAGGTCAAGCAGCACTCTGAGGCAATTCTGTTACAAAAGTAACCAATCAAAGTGACAGCTACAGGGATGGGATGGTGAGGGATGAAAGGCAGATACTTTCCATATCGTCATAAATGAAGATTTGAATAGTTCTAAACAGAGACATGCTGTGAGCACGGTGAATGTGTCTCTTCTGCTCATTAAGATCATTATTTTTTCGAGCATGAGTCATTAGAATGAAACGCATTTTGGAAAGATGTATTTTGCAAATAATACTTCGCATTATCGCTGTCCTATTATGTCTAGCATTGGAGTGTCCCTTAAAAAACAATGTGGGTAATTTATACTGCCTTGGCTGTATATTTGTCGTGAACAGAACAATAACCGCTATAGCCATTTGCCCGTATGCCACGCATGTGAAATCTGTTTTAGCCTACACCTCATATCCGTCAACGTTAAGTTCCTCTTGAAACATATATTCTCCTTGAAACCCACTGGCAATTATAGCAACAACTTGACATTTCTTTACAATACACATATGTGTACGCATAGATACATCCTTTGAATACGTTTTACTAATCTAATTCATACAATGACTCGGTAGCAAGATAAATTACTCTGCTCTGGAGAATATATAAAATTCCCACAAGACTACCTTCAGACTCACCTCATTACAGATGAAGGGACCAGGTTTTTCGCATACTCCATGGCTGACTTAATTGTCAGATTTGTTTGCGGGAAAACCAGACAGCTGTCCGTTTAGTGAATAAGAAACTGTCTCCCCGCAGTAATATTGCGGTAACAAGTGAAACTTTGTTGCAACAGCCTTGACGCTTGTACACTGAACACTGGTTGGGGGAGGGGCGGACAGCATGCGTCTAAGAAATACGCTGTTTTGTAACATTACTTTGACACAACTTGTTGTTCAAGAGTGACGAAAAATAAAATTGGAATACGACCAGTGCCAACACGAAGAAACACCGAGTAACAGTCTACTTTCCTGTTTGCCACGATTTTGCGCACTCGAAATGGTTCCAGTAGGTCTCCTGTGAGAAATACGGGTGAATACGCATTTTGTACATCGGCAATCTACGCATTGTTTACTGTACATAGCAACTTTGAGCAGCGCTTTTAGTAAAGTGTTTTAGTAGTTTACGTTTGAAATCTATAAACCTCTTGTTGCATTTTACCCCGGATTATAAAATAACTAATTTATGTCATAATTATTACATCTCTTAGTGGTCTTGTCAAAGATGGATTGGTACTTCGCAACATTTCGGTTTCCCCTGTCTTGCAGTGCCTGCACCGTGATCATCCTAAACGTTTCAGTAAGGCACACTTAACTGGATTCCAGTGGTAACTCACAAGTTGCAATACGTATAGTAGGTACGAAACTTTCTAAATTGCTATTGCCTATGGTGAAGCAGCGTCCTCTACACATAGACCTATTCTTGGATTCTACGTTCCACACTTGATTGATAACTATCACTCCACCAAGAAATACCAGCTTGGTATTTATGAAATTGTTCAAAATCAATTGTCCCTTCCTTGTGTGGAGTACTAGACATAACACTATATGTCATACAGGGTTCAATTATCTTCTAAAATGTGGGATGAGCTTGCCATGTGAACTCAAGTCATGAGAACACGTAAATAAATAAATAAATAAATAAATAAATAAATAAATAAATAAATAAATAAATAAATAAATCAGGTTATTTGAGGTTGTAAAATATGGTTACCCTACCCTCTGCGTATTATAACTTCCTTTCATATTCTCTGAATTCTCTGGACCTTTCTTATTACATGTGTTCCCAACATACAATTTGAACAAGTTTTAGTAACTAATTTTAATATTGTAAAAACCTGTTTTTATAAAATCAAAAATATATCATATTGAGTCAAAACATCAATTATAAATTATGAAAACATCGATACATTTTAAGTGGAACAATTCTGGAAGGGAATAAGAAGCAATAATGCAATTTTATTTATACACCAAGTGTTTCACAGTTGACTGTGGTTGGATGTTTAGTGAAATATTACAGAAATATTGCAAGACACCAAAAAAGCACTAACCTGTTTGAGACTGCTTACTAACATTATTTATCACTGTTTCCGTTGTTCTTTTTGTGTGAGAAATCCAGGACGAAGTAAAGGGTATATTTCTCAGTAGCCTGCCTCGTTTTACTGAGACATGTTGCTGAATTGTCTGAAGAATTATAAAAAAAAATGTTTTGCAGACACAGAAGACCTACATGGGAGATGTTTTTTGGAAATAATTTTGAGTGTCCTAACATGAAGAAAATAACATGTCTCCTTGTTTTATTTTAGTGAGCTATTTTAATGTCGTCTTACATATACAGAGCACAAGATATACGAATACACCAAACAGCAATTCTATTGCATACACTAAAACACTTTCGAAATTAAATAGTAATGCAGTTAATAAATTGCTAAAATGTGAGACTTATGTGTTGATATTTTCGCTAACTGTATACCCACTGGATGTGTATCAAAGGTCATAGTTCTGGGAATGTCATTAGTAGCCTCACTAACGAACGAACAGGCCGTCCTCCAACCAGAAGATGGCGCTACAAGTTGCAGACTCGCCGTAAATATTTGGCTGAAGCAAAAACCTTCTCGAGGCTGGCGGTTAGGCCAATCCGAAGAGACCGCTTTGGCCAATCGTAGACCACAGCAGCCAGAAAGGGCGGGACGATTATTGTAAACAGAGCCGTCACTTTGCCGGATTGACAGATAACTCGCTTGGCTGCCGTAGTTCTTGAACTTTGTACTACTGACCTCATTGAGATGGCCGTTCCGTTTTGTCTAGTTTATCCGTGGCGGTTTGTCAGATCTGCCAGGTACGATTTGTATTTGTATTTGATATGCATACATACGCAGAAGAAGATTGTATTATAGTGTCGCACGTGAACTCTGTTTATCCGAATTAGTCGCCATTTAGCCGGCTTCGGAGGTCGAAATGGGATTGTGCCTTTCGGTCTACCGCCCTCGTCATCACCACCAAGCTAGCTAGCTAGGTAAACTGAAATCACTAGGTAGTAGGTTCACTGCCTTTGATTATTTAGTCTCGTTCGGCAGCCGGCTTAATTCTTCAGTTATTACTGTTAGCAAGATAGCCACTCAGCTGGCTGGGAGATGTTGGGGGTAAATTAGCACGTTCACTAGTCAGCTAGCCAAGGCACTTACGGAGCTTTCTAACGTTAGGTAATATGGCAAGGTTTTGGAGGTTTTATGGCAAGTGTCTGCAACTGTCAGAGCTAGCTATTTCTCGTTTCTGCTGACGTTACTATTCAAGAAAATAGCAAATTAGATTTTGTAGCTTCGTCGTTTTAGTCATTTTTATATACCTAAGCTTCTATAGCAGAATATTGAAGAAAGGTCTCTAAAACAATTAACATTAGTTCGCTAACAAGCTAACGTTAGAGTCCTTTGCTAGCAACAAAGCTCTCTTGCCACCTAGCTGTATTAAATTGTCCCGTAAAGTTGGAAGAAGCGCGGTCACTTTACCCTTTGTATGGCAGCCTGTCAAGTGTCAGTCAAGGGCTCCGTATTTTTTTTGGGCAAACCTTGTTAGCTAGAATGTCAAGGTCAGTAATTTAAGTTTTGGTTGATTTTTGAAAAGTCACAATTTGAAGACATTGATTTAAATAAGTGGCTATAATTTCTTAAAGCAGTATGCCCCAAAACACGGAGCTGAATTCTATCAAATAAATTTTGTGACGGATGGGTCGCCAGCCTCGTACACCTGGCATGGAGCGACCCTTGTGCTAGTTTCTGTTTTCACTGGTACTAATGCGCGCAGCTACCTTGAAAGGTGCCACCGTGCCCTTTACTGGCTAGCCGCAGGTTTTGGTTTGAATTGTGTGCAGCATTCTTGATACTTGAAAAAGAAAACAAATGCTCCTGGTGTCAAACCCTTGTGTGCTTTAGGACGTGAGGTTAGAAATATTCTACTTGTGATTAGTTAGTGTGCTTCATGCATGGTACTGCAGAGATATTAAAACGTGGTATTTCAAACTGTTGTATGCCAGCGAACAATTCCATGCAGCTTCTCTTCCCTTTGATCTGATCTGTGACACATCTTTTAATGGGAAGCACTGAACATGTGTGCATAATTAAAATTATATAACCCAAGAGGTGCACTTCTGCAGGGTGTGCAAAACAGCTTGGTAGCCATTAGGACGATGTGAAGAACAGACATGTGTTTTGTACCACTGTTGCAATATGCTCTAAAGTGGAAACTGTAAATTATTATTGAAGGAAAGGAATGAATGCAATTACTCATGGCTGGTTTTCATTATTAGACTGGTACATGCTTTCCGGATCCCTGCCCTCCAGCTGCACACAACTGGGTCGGCGATGGGGGCGACAGTAGAAGATTTCAACCATGCCAAGGCCCAGCTCGGCACGCTAAAAAAGGACCCAGGCAATGAGATCAAACTCAAGATCTATGCCCTCTTCAAACAGGTGAAGCCATCTGGAGGCCTTTCCTTTGTTGTCTCGATCATGAGTGTGATTCTGTATTTTTTTTGGGAAGCCTTGGTAGCTGGAATGTCTGAGGAAAGGTCTGGTGCTTTACAGACACTTCAAGGGTAGTTTAGATGGTGAGAAGTGCAGCAGCATGAGGAACACTTAGTACCTACCCTTGCAAAAAAAGAGTTTTAGGGTGTGGGGTAGTTTGTGCAATTATTAAACTCCTTTTCCTTCCATCTGCCTCTCCTCCTTTTCTGCTTCTCCTCGCCTTGCTTCCCTTCTCTGTGTGTGTGAACAGGCGACGCAGGGACCCTGTAACACCCCCAAGCCAGGCATGCTGGACTTCGTCAACAAGGCCAAGTGGGATGCATGGAAGTCCCTGGGTGATGTGTCACAGGTATTCTGCTCCGCTGCGCTGAAAGATGTTTGTTGGCTGTGTCCTAATTTGCAGTGAACAGTGCCCATGTAGGTTTGCATGGCCATGGCACCCAAGAAACTGCCATTCATTGTGTCCTCAAAAAAGCACACAAAAAAGCAGATAAGCACGAATCTGAATTGGAACACATTACGGCAATAAGGAATATTAACACAGCCTAATTGATACTTTTCTTCTCAGGGTATTTTTCTTCTTGACCTAGGAATGTAGGTAACATCACTCATTTACTGGTCTAATGTAGGCGCAGTAATTATTAGTGTAGCAGCCCTTGGATCCAGAGAGTCTCAACTGATGCGTCAGGTTTCTTTATTTAAGTTCATCACAGCAACAGCTCGTTCAAACAGCAACTTTAATCCATATCGTCGAATCACCATACAGCACCATGAAAACTATATCAAAACATACAAATGACAAACTTCACAACCCTGTTCCACAGTCAAACTCATTATATGAAAATGTCAACAACAACAAAGTTTACATTGTACAACAATAAAATCGGTCACACGTTTCCATGGTTATACATTTTATAAAATAAATAAATGTCATACCTTGCTGCACTCACCAAGGAATGCAAACTAAAAATACGATAATACTTTTCTTCCATTATTAAACGTGCTTCAATTCCACTCAGTTTTACAAAGTACAAAATCCACATAGAAATAATGTAGGCCCAAACAAATCAGCGTCAACCGTTCACACCCGCCAGCCAACTTTTAAAGCTCATCTCACCTGATGCAAACTATGGTGTCACCAGAAGGACAATTTTCAATGCTACAGGTGTATAGGATTTCCAATCAAAGTTCACACACACGCAAATCACAAAGATTCAAATTACAAACATTTGTTAATAAATTACAGAATAAATTACACAAATATCTCATCCCATAACCCAACCCATACCTATTTCATAATAAACAGCAGAAATACAAAATTGCAAAATGGTCCCTTACAATTAGTGACCTATATGTATTATTAAGGGTAAAGTAACAGTAAAAGTAAGTGTTTAGTAATTACATTTTGGCCTTTGCTGGCCAAAATTAAATCAGAGGCCCTTGTTCTAAGTCACATTTCAGTGTTGTTTAATACTATCACTCTTTGTAACAGAAAGACTGAAGTTCATTACAAGTATTTTTCCCACCCATTGGGAGTAAAGGACTATCTAAGGCTAGCTAACTTCTCACTGTGTTGCTGTCCAATTCCACACGATCCTGTCACCATGACAGCTTTGTTTTGCGGTTGCTTCCCCGCCCCTCCCAGGACGAGGCCAGACAGCAGTATGTGGACCTGATCTCCTCCCTGGTGGCTGCCGAGGGGCCTGCCAAGGTGGCAGCGGAGCCTGCTGGAAGCCCACCGCCGCCGCCGAGACGCTGCTGGTCACCACAGAGGACAACATCACCACTATCCGCCTCAACAGGCCGCAGAAGAAGAACGCCATCACAATACAAGTGAGAGGCTCCTCCCCCATGTGCCTCTGCTTCCTGATTTTAGGGGCCCACGGCAGTGCCTGCATCATACTGTAGGCTGAATAATCCCACCATCATTACCACATTACTGTGACCTCACTGCCCTCGCTAAAAAAAGATTTGAGTGCGTTGTCTGTTGTAATGAGGTCAAAGTTACAAGAACTAAAAAGTTGTGAAACTCTGCTCTCAGACAAGGGTAGGCAGCTCAGGTCTAGTGTGCCAGAACAGTTCACATTAATAAAAAAATTCAGATCTAGAAGAATGTACTGAACTGCCTTTTAAATTAGGCAGATAATATGTATAGTATGAGTTATGGAACAGAGCTCCAGTGAAGACTGGTCTTGCCAAGCTCTTTCTCTGTGGGATTCTGCAACGTTTTATAAGACAGACACACAGATGAAATATGTATGCATTAAAAAGAAAAAAAGTTTAGAGGAAATACGTTTTTCTTTATGTCTTCCAGATGTACAATGAAATTATTAAGGCTCTGGAGCTTGCAGGGAAAGACGACTCAGTCATCACCGTACTCACAGGTAAAGCAGCTGCTGTTGCATTTTGGGGGTTGGTTTCAGTCACCTCATATCTCTTTTTTATTGCACCATGATTTTGGGGTAGAGGTTCATTTTGGGAGGACTCATTTAAGGTACTTCATGATTTCCTTTCCTTCCATGAAGTCCTTATGATTTTTACACATAAAGCACATTTGGCTGGTGAAATACGTTGGTATAAATGAAATGACAGTAATAGAGATGTAGAGCAGTTCTCATCTATCATCAAGTGATAATTTTAACTAATCAGCTCATTCTGACCTGGGATATACCTCAGAAGGCATTTGGTGTGGTTGTGTTTGACTGTCTCAGATGTCTTTCTAACGTCTGTCTTTCTCAACTGTATCTGCTTTACTGTTTTATAAGGCAGTGGAGATTTCTATTCCAGTGGCAACGATTTGAACAACTTCACAAAAATTCCAGAGGGTGGGATTGAGCAAATGGCCAAAGACTCAGGAGAGTTACTTAGGTAAGCACTGACTTTGAGAGCCAAGTGTTTCAGCTTCAGGAGAATTATATCAAATTGAAACAAAACCAGCCCATCTGGTATTGATAGTGAGTAGTGGTTTAAGTTGAAGTACAAGTGTTATTTAGCATTTAACTTTATCAGGCTGATTTGGAATGTACAGTATATAGCAGAAATTACAGGTTGGAGTCAGTGGAGTAGATTAGTTAGCACAGTGTTAAACAAGAACAGCACGGAGTGAAGTGGCTCAGCAACAGTGAGCATATAGAATGTTGCGTTGTTTGAAATATGATGTAAAAAAATTCTTTAGGTCTGCTACTTTAGCTGAAACTTTCACCTGAATTCCCTTCCAACTGATAATCTTTCAATAGGGGGTTTGTGAAAGCCTTCATCGACTTCCCCAAGCCCTTGATTGCCGTGATCAACGGGCCAGCTGTCGGAGTGTCTGTTACGCTGCTTGGGCTCTTCGATGTGGTGTATGCAACTGAGAAGGTGGAGTGTGATTTGATTTTTTTGAAAGAATACACACGCATTTTGTAACCAGATTTGTTGTACTGGGATTATTTTCTAATAGTGATCTAACACTGGGTGTGCCTCAGTTACTTCAAGGGACTTGTGTCCACATAACCAATGGACTCATTTATCATTAAACTACATTATTTTGCTCAACAAGAAGACTGAGCATCATGTTGTGCTACCTGCTATGAAAACCACTGATAATTATTAATCTTTTCAGTGGAACGCTCCGTTAATTGTTTTAAGTGATGTGTAAACACCAGAGCAGGCCTGCTGGGATTGTTTGCAGGCAGCAGTGCTGGCCAGCCTGCTCCCAGATGTCCAGGTTTCATTCCCTGTCTCTCGTGGTCCTCTCTGCAGGCGACGTTCCACACCCCGTTCAGCCAGCTGGGACAGAGTCCGGAGGGCTGCTCCTCTTACACCTTTCCCAAAATGATGGGCGTGGCAAAGGTGATCTCAGCATCCTGTCCATTTATGCTCATACCTTTCACCAAAATGATGGGCAGGGACAAAGTGATCTCACCATCCTGTCCATTTATGCTCATAGCTTCTCAGCCACCACTGAGTGCCAGAGTTTTAAACTACGGGCATTTACAAAAACTAAGCTAAATCAATTCACTGACATTGCTTTCTTCACTGACTTTTGTGAACTATTGTACATACTGCATAGTTTTCCACCCATTGAAGGTTACCTGGGAGTGGGCGAAAATAGAGTCAGAGCTTAAACTGTTGATATTGGCAATGAATAAAACTTTATGAACAAACCTCTGTTTAACCCTTTCACGTGTACACTCACACCGGTGTGATTAGCCCTTTCGCGCGTATGCCCGCACTGGTGTGATTAGAACACTAGATTGGAAAAATTCTAGCTAACGTTAGCTTTGAGGAAACAGTGATTTAATGTACAAAGTATGGCAAACACGGTGGTGAAAACTATGGGAAGCTTAATAACGCTAATGAAAACAAAACAAACCATATAATGTAACACGCGCCCTACATAGCATAAAATAAGTCACATAGAAAAGGGTTAAGGTTGGGGAAATGCTTGGTCCATCAATGCCTCAAACTGTAAAAAAGATGGGAAGAATATTAGCATGAATTAAGTGCAGAAAAGATAAAATATGAAATGTAATGTGAACCTGTAAGAATTATACTCTAATTGCAGCTCTTTCATTTTAACTTAAAACACAGATATCCATGGTGTCCTCTCAATTTACTTAAACAGTTTAATTATTTCTGGTTGGATGCTTTAAAACCCTCAGTGTCAGTAGCAATGGGTCTTGGGTTGCTCTTGTCTTCTTGCTTTCTCTCTGCATACAGCTTTGTGGTTCATCCCACTGTGTAAACGTGTCAGAGCCTCTGTCTGAACCGCAGGTTCTCTTTGTCCCAGGCCAGTGAGATGCTGCTCTTCAATAAGAAGCTGACGGCCACCGAGGCATGCCAGCGGGGCCTGGTCACCGAGGTCTTTCCCGACAGCAGCTTCCAGACGGAGGTGTGGACAAGGCTGAAGGCCTACGCCCAGCTGCCCAGGAATGTATGTGTCCCCTTCTCTCCCAAGCGATAATGACAGGGATTGGTCTTTGTCTGAAAACTGTTCAGATAGTGTTGGTAATAGTAAATGCTGTGCTCCACATCATCCGTTGAACTGTATCTTTCTTGTGTCTCTCCACTGTATTTTGTACAACTAACCAAACACTTTCAAAACTTCATTGTATTTATCTACACCCATTTTTCCCAGTAAATTGAATTATATCAAACTTGCAATACGTGGATGCCCACATGGATGCCCATGCTCTTTTAGGAGTACAAAGAGACATAAAAAGTGATTCTGAGAGGAACATATTTAGGAAGCTACCTTTCTCGGTTTTCCACATTCAATAATGTCGTTGTAGTTCACCTTTTAAGCAAAGCTGTCAACACTGCTCTCCACAGCAGTTTCTCTAAAGCAGGTTTGTCAATTAACCTGTTGTACCGATCCCATTTAGCCTCTTGTAAGAATTCACAGGAGTCCATGTATTTCCAGTTTGCCTAAAATCTGACAGGCCAAATCACCTGTATTGGATGACCTCTCACCACTTCTACTGCCACGGGTATTTTGAATTCAGTAAATATGATCACTTGCCTTGGCTCTCTAATCACTCATTCTAATGTATTCTAATGGTTTAACGCAGCTACCTTGTACCTTGTCTGGCCAACCATTGAAACCTGGTCAAGCAGCGCTTCTATTATTGTTGACTCTTTATGGTTTTTTGCTTGTGTTGTAGTCTGCCTCACTTGTAAGTCGCTTTGGATTAAAGCGTCTGCCAAATGAATAAATGTAGCAATGTAATGTCATTCTCTGTGTACCCCTTCACCCCTGCAGTCTCTGGCGCTGTCTAAGCAGCTGGTGCGGATGGTGGAGAAAGAACGCCTCCACGCGGTCAACGACCAGGAGGTGGAGCGCCTCGTGGAGCGCTGGCTTTCGGACGAGTGCATGAACGCCATCATGAGCTTCTTCCAGGCCAAGGCCCGGTTGTGAGGCCCCGTCCGGGCTGGGCCCGAGGAGCTGCTTCCTGGGGCTCCACACCCTCCCCCGCCCTCCATCCATCCAGACAGTACAGAGTCTGTGCCCATCCAGAGTGCTAACCTACAGAGAGCCTGCCATCTAATAATGCAGTGTAGATTTCAGTCACAGAACTCTGAAAAAGTCTTGACTTTGAGTTATTTATTGCCCTTTAGCATATACATTGGACTGTTTGGAGACAATATATTTCTAAAAATGTTAAGGCTGGTAATATGTATGTTGTAACATCAGGCCGCAGGTGTCTGACAGTGATGAAATGGCTGTTTTTTAATATTTGAAGAACTCACAGGGCATATTGCTGTCATTCACACAGATTTTGCCAGTACATAGGGATTTGGGGTTAATGTTAATGTTGTGGGTTTTTTTGCTTCAAAGCACAGACCTCTTAAGCCTTCAGCAAGACTTCTGATGTGTTAATGTGAAGATGATCAGTGCCTTTCTCATATAGTATCTGTGTAATTCCAGAGCTGGGCATATTGCTTTGACTGCATGGACTGCTGGTGTGGGGGTCCCACCTCACAAGTTAGCGGGAACTGATTTCTGTCCTTTGTTTTAATACGTCTGACTGTATCATTAACAGATTTCCACCTTACGTACATGATGTACTCATAGGTTGTTCACTCAAGGCTGCATTATCATAAATGCACTGGAAATTATGCATTGAGGATCGGTAGGAGCGTTGTGTGTTCGTCCAGTTATGTCAGTGGGTGAGTCCGTTCAGTGGCTTTATCACGGGTCCTGAAATAAAGCGATGCACTAAAGAGTGTCTAATAACCCACTTTAATTCCATTTTCAGCATCATCATTAGTAAATGACAACCTTGTCTGTTACCTGAACAAAGATATCAAGTACAATGTCAGCTATGTGTTCTATGAACAAAGGTACTGTATCGGATCTATTTCTTTTCCATGACTGGATGTATGTTTCACGTACTGCCAGTTGCAATAAGGCCAGTTGTTTTATGTAACTACTCAGTAACACTGCTTGAAAATAATATTTCTACATTTTGTTTTAAAAAGAAGATTTCAAGGTATTAAGAACAATTAAAAAGTTTGTTTCAAATAAATGTGTCTTGATGGTGTCTGTATCCATGTAAAAGTGAAGAGTTGCATGGCCAAAAAATGGCCACAGGCCAGTCTTCATAAGTTTGTCTTTTTTGGTATCAAGATGCCCCAGCTCACAGATGCATTACACTGTTTTCATACATACATCCTTACTCTGTGCGCCATTCACATCTTGTTTGTTGTACATATCTATTGATACAGCTCAGTAATTACATGGACGGTTTTGGTTAATTGTCTTGCTGAGCGTACAGCAGTGACTCACTTGAGATTTGCACTGACCAGTTTCAGGTTGAAAGCTAGGTTCGCTAGGTTAACCGCTACTAATCGGCTTAACAGCTCAAAGACAACTCTACCCTAAATCTTTCCAAGCATGGGTATCCATCTGTAGTGTTAGGTACTGGTGATCCAAAGCTGTATACTTGGTGTTTATTTGGAACATTCTAGATATTGTTGAAGAAATTTCTGCTTCATTACACAATTTTGAATGATCATCAACAGCAGCCTTCAATACACGGTTGTCCCATCAAATGAATCAGGGCCATGTTTCAGGAGATTGAACACTGGTATTAATAATGTGAAATTATAAAAAAATTTTTGATCTTGCCAAAAAAGTGAAAAAGGAGTTAATGTTTCAACAATGAATTACTCCAACTGTTCACCCAGGGTCTTAAATCATTTGAAATGAAATAACTGAAGCATTAAGTGCTGTTGGGCACACAAATATGTAAGCTGTATTAAGTATGATTTAAAATGATCACCTCTGATGAAATATATCAGTATCTGGTACAGGGCACACAGCAAGTATTCATTAAAATAATAGAGCACCAGGAGCCTCTCTTCAATGTTTATGTAATAAGCCTGATTTAAATAGGTATGTTTTGAAGTATTTCATAAAAATAATGAAGCAGTTGCTGTGTTGTTACATACATTTCCACTAGAGGGCAAGATATACCAGAAAGTACATGCTGACACAGTCTAAATCATATTCATGTTTATGACTCTACAGTATGAACAGTGAAATATGAAAGGTTTTAGAAATTGTAGAATTTTGGTATTTTTTATCTCCAGGATTTAACTTCTAGAACCCATGCAGTAATTTAATTGGCTCAATAATTCAATTATAAAAGACTTGGCTGCAACACAATCCGCTGAGGCTCTTAAAGTAGTACTCATACACGAGTTCCACTGGTCTTTCTGTTAGTGTGTTCGTATGTCTGTCTTTCTCTCTGGATCCAGGCCGAGCTGTTCTTCCTCAGTTCCCAAACAGATGTACTAAATTATATATACAGTGCCTTGAAAAAGTATCCTGCCCCCAACCTGTTTTTCACACAACCTGAGATTTTGACTAATTAGACTGAGATTTTTTATTTCTGAATCACTCAAATCTGCAACAGTGCAGCCCAAAAAAGAAATAAAATTATAAACCATTGAAGAATTAAAAAAAATCAAGAACTGAAATATCAACAGTTAATAAGTATTCATCCCCCTTATTTAGTACTTGGTTGAACCACCTTTCGCAGCTATTACAGCCATCAGTCTTTTTGGATAAGTGTCTATTAATTTTGCACAATGTGATGGAGCAATATTAGCTCATTCCTCCTTGCAAAATTGCTCAAGCTGTACTAGGTTAGTTGGGGAGCGGCAGTGGACAGCAATTTTGAGGTCTCTCCACAGATGTTCAATGAGGTTAAGGTCAGGACTCTGACTGGGCCACTCAAGGACATCAGTGTTCTTCATTTTAAGCCGATCTAGTGTTGCTCTGGCAGTGTGCTTTTGGTTGTTGTCCTGCTGAAACACAAACTTTCTCCCTAGTTTACACTTTCTGGCAGAGGGGAGCAGGGTTTTATCCAGAATCTCCATGTATAGTGCAGAATTCATCTTCCCATCAATCTTCACCAGATTACCAGTCCCTGCTGCTGAAAAGCACCCTCATAACATGATGCTACCACCAGCGTATTTCAGTGTGGAGATGGTGTTTCCTGGCTGATGTGCAGTGTTAGCTTTACGCCACACATACCGCTTAGTGTTTGAACCATAAAGTTCCACTTTAGTCTCATCAGACCACAAGACCTTCTGCCATATCTTTGTAGTTTCTTCCAAGTGACGTTTTGCAAAGACTTTACGGGCAAGCATGTGCTTTTTTTCAGCAAGGGCTTCTTCCTGGCCACTCTACCATAAAGGCCCTTTTTGTGAAATAGCTTGGAGATTGTTGACCCATGGACATCATCCTCAGTTGCAGCCACTGACTTCTGCAGCTTGGTTTGCATGCCAGTTGGCATCACAGTAGCTTCTCTGATGTGTGCCATTCTTGTTCGATGACTAAGTTTAGGGGGCCCTGGTCAGTGTGGCTGAAGTTCCATATTTCTTCCATTTCTGTATAATGGACTGCACTGAGCTCCAAGGTATGTTCAGTGCCTTTGAAATGTTCTTGTATCCTTCTCCAGATTTGTGCTTCTCCACTGTTATATCCCTCACCTGTTTTGAATGCTCTTTTCTCTTCATTTTGATTTGTTGAATGGAAAATCCAACCATACTGTCTATATTTTTGAAAGGTTTTGGATGTTTCTTTTGATTTGTCATGATGTACAATACTGTGTTGACCAGCTGGAAAAAAAACTTACTTTAATATATTTTAAATTTGGAATCTGAGGCAACAAACTGTGAAAACAGTATTGGGGCTGAATACTTTCTCAAGACACTATATGTATTTTTTGTGGTGTTGTGGTGGAATGTAGGTTCACCTTACTTGGCATTGGCTCCATTCAGACTCATGACCTGCAGGGGTAGGTAAAAGGTAGAAACATGCTTCCCCCTGTGGCTCTTTACCAGCTATGTCAATAGAGGGGTGTGGTTATTCCCTGAAGCAAGACACAAGGGCCACCTGATTTGCTCAGTCCTTAATGCACTTATTTTAAGTGCAAGCTAAGCACTGCGGCCCCAGTTAGATCCCTGGCATGTCGTCTGCTAACAGTGACTGGCAGACCACCACAGCAGCAGAACGTTCCGTTTTCATCTTACCTTTTATC